>CM038680.1:351195175-351795175 GCA_021605205.1 Aegilops longissima | reverse complement strand
ATATATGTTGATGCTATAAGAATGATCATGATGCCCTCATGTCCGTATTTTATTTTATCGACACCTCTATCTCTAAACATGTGGACATATTTTTCGTTATCGGTTTCCGCTTGAGGACAAGTGAGGTCTAAGCTTCGGGGAGTTGATACGTCTATTTTGCATCATGCTTTTATATCGATATTTATTGCATTATGGGTTGTATACATTATGTCACAATACTTATGCCTATTCTCTCTTATTTTACAAGGTTTACATGATGAGCGAGAATGCCGACAGCTGGAATTCTGGGCTGGAAAACGAGCAAATATTAGAGACCTATTCTGCAAAACTCCAAAAGTCCTGAAACTTCATGGAGGCACGGTTTGGAATATATATAAAATACTGGCGAAAGAATAAACCAGAGGGGGCCCACACCCTGGCCACGAGGGTGGGGGCGCGCCCTACCCCCTGGGCGCGGCCCCCTGTCTCGTGGGCCCCCTGGCAGGCCTCCGGTGCCCATCTTCTGCTATATGAAGTCTTTTGTCCTAGAAAAAATAAAGAGGAAGCTTTCGGGACGAAGCGCCGCCGTCTCAAGGCGGAACCTGGGCAGAACCAATCTAGGGCTCCGGCGGAGCTGTTCTGCCGAGGAAACATCCCTCCGGGAGGAGGAAATCGTCACCATTATCATCACCATCGATCCTCTCATCGGGAGGGGGTCAATCTCTATCAACATCTTCACCAGCACCATCTCATCTCAAACCCTAGTTCATCTCTTGTATCCAATCTTTGCCTCAAAACCTCATATTGGTACCTATGGGTTGCTAGTAGTGTTGATTACTCCTTGTAGTTGATGCTAGTTGGTTTATTCGGTGGAAGATCATATGTTCAGATCCTTTACGCATATTAATACCCCTCTGATTATGAACATGGATATGATTTGTGAGTAGTTATGTTTGTTCCTGAGGACATGGGAGAAGTCTTGCTATAAGTAGTCATGTGAATTTGGTATTCGTTCAATATTTTGATGAGATGTATGTTGTATTTCCTCTGATGTTGTTATGTGAACGTCGACTACATGACACTTCACCATTGTTTGGGCCTAGGGGAAGGCATTGGGAAGTAATAAGTAGATGATGGGTTGCTAGAGTGATAGAAGCTTAAACCCTAGTTTATGTGTTGCTTCGTAAGGGGCTGATTTGGATCCATATGTTTCATGCTATGGTTAGGTTTACCTTAATACTTCTTTTGTAGTTACGGATGCTTGCAATAGGGGTTAATCATAAGTGGGATAATTGTCCAAGGAAGGGCAGTACCCAAGCACTGGTCCACCCACATATCAAATGATCAAAGTAACGAACGCGAATCATATGAGCATGATGAAAACTAGCTTGACGATAATTCCCATGTGTCCTCGGGAGCGTTTTCCTTTATATAAGAATTTGTTCAGGCTTGTCCTTTGCTACAAAAAGGATTGGGCCACCTTGCTGCACTTTATTTACTCTTGTTACTTGTTACCCGTTGGAAATTACCTTATCAAAAAACTATCTGTTACCGATAATTTCAGTGCTTGCAGAGAATACCTTACTGAAAACCACTTGTCATTTCCTTCTGCTCCTCGTTGGGTTCAACACTCTTACTTATCAAAAGGACTACGATAGATCCCCTATACTTGTGGGTCATCAGTGGCTGCTCAGAGTTAGTGCACGGCTTTTGTCATTTGAGAGCAACCCACCTCTGAAGCCTTTGAGAGAGAAACCTTGCGAGGACAAAGCCCGAAACACCTAGAGCCAAAGATTGTTATGCATCACTGAAGTCTTTCTGTCCACGTGATATGAAGACTTATTACACTTGAAGACTGTGTATCTTCTAGTCGGTTAGGCATCGCATTCTGAGGATCCAAGAGCCATTGTGGATTGTCGGTGAACAAAGTCTGTGAAGGTTTGAAAGTCTACCTTGAAGATTTACCAGAGTGATTGGGCGAGGACTGAGTGTCCTTAGCTCAAGGGGAATAGGGTGAAGACACGGTTTTCTGAGTTCAATCTCAGCCTCCCTAACCTGACGTACAGTTGTCACAACAGCTGGAACTGGTCTACCAAATCATTATCTTCATCAAGCAACTGGTTCTATCACTTCACCCTTACTTACTGTTTAGCTTCGTGAAGTCATTGATTGGTTGTCGTGTATGACTTCACTGTGTGAAGACATTCTCTCTGATTGCATAATTGGCTTCATACCGTCTTCCTATTCTTTTTTTTGGGATATACTGTCTTCCTATTCTGATCCACTCTACCTAGCTACTATTTGTCTTTGTGCTTACCCAGTACTATTTCTTAGACTATGGCTTGGCTAGTGTAGTTTATCCTCCGCTGCATACTGTGTAGGTTGTATTTCATTGTCTGTCTTCGAAGACATTGCCTGTCTTGGAGACTTCCATAAAAATTGCCTACTCACCCCCCTCTAGTCGATAACTAGCCCTTTCAATTGGTATCAGAGCAAGGTGCTCCCTTGTTCTGTGTGATTCGATTTAACCACCTAGAGTTTTAGCTATGTCGACTACAGGGATAATCAAAGTCTCCATAGTGTGCCCAGTCTTCGATGGCACTAATTACCCCTACTGGAAGAATAAGATGTGCACGCATCTTGAAGCCATTGACAATGACCTCTGGTATGTCGTCAAGACTGGCGTTCCCAAAGTCGGTGAAGGTGTCACCCCTGCTGATGTCAATAGGTTCGCGCTACTGGACTCAATCGCCAAGAACATCATCTGTGGTCATCTGACCAAAGGGCAGTATGGCCATGTAAGTGCTCTGGAATATGTGAAGCTAGTATGGGACTGGCTGTCCAAGGTCAACGAAGGCGTCTCAACACAGAGAGACTCAAGGATTGATGTGCTTCGCAATCTCTTCAACCAGTTCAAGAGCAATGACAATGAAAATGTCCAGCTCACTTTCGACTGCCTCACTGATATCCCAAATGAACTTCATGCTGTGGGCGCCACTGAAATCACCAAGCATGAACTCATGAACAAGCTACTTGTAGGATCGAAAGTAGGTCTAGAGGGGGGTGATTAGACTACTTGACCAAATAAAAATCTAACCTCTTTCCAATTTTAAGTGTTGGCAGATTTTAGCAACTAGTACAAGTCAAGCAATCAACCTACCCATGCAATTCTAAGAGTGTAGCAGTGGAAAGTAAAACATTGCAGATGAAGGTAAAGGGAAGGGTTTGGAGAAGGCAAACGCAATGTGGACACTGAGATTTTTGGCGTGGTTCCGATAGGTGGTGCTGTTGTACGTCCACGTTGATGGAGACCTTCAACCCACGAAGGGTAATAGTTGCACGAGTCCACGGAGGGCTCCACCCACGAAGGGTCCATGAAGAAGCAACCTTGTCTATCCCACCATGGCCATCGCCCACGAAGGACCTGCCTCACTCGGGTAGATCTTCACGAAGTAGGCGATCTCCTTGCCCTTACAAACTTCTTGGTTCAACTCCACAATCTTGTCGAAGGCTCCCAAGCGACACCTAACCAATCTAGGAGACACCACTCTTCAAAAGGTAATAGATGGTGTGTTGATGATGAACTCCTTGCTCTTGTGCTTCAAATGATAGTCTCCTTGACACTCAACTCTCTCTCTCTCACACAGATTTGGCTATGGTGGAAAGATGATTTGAGTGGAAAGCAACTTGGGAAGGTTAGAAATCAAAAATCTTGGGGTAGGATTGGAATATCTTGATCTCAACACATGAGTAGGTGGTTCTCTCTCAGAAAATGTATGCTGAAAGTGTAGGCACCTTCTGATGGCTCTCTCTCAAATGGAGAAGGAGGTGGAGGGGTATGTATAGCCTCCACACAAAATCCAACCGTTACACACATTTGACCCAACTCGGTCAGACCGAATAGAAGAACTCAGTGAGACCGATTTAGTTCAAAATGTGAACGTTAGGAATCTCGGTGGGATCGACTGGAACAACTCGGTGGGACCGATGTGCTAGAGCTTAGGGCAAACATCAACTCAGTGGCACCGATTGCATCAATTCAGTTAGACAGAAGTGAACAGTAAGGCAATAGAGGGGGTGTCAAGCAAACTCGGTGGGACCGATTGCATATTTCAGTGAGACCGAATAATTGCAATAGGAAACAGAGAGTTTGCAGGGCCATCTCGGTGAGACCAAGATCTGTATCGGTGTGACCGAATTGTCTAGGTTTTCTGGCAGTGGATATGTCAACTGAACTTGGTGGCGCCGGATAGGTCATTTCGGTGGGGCTGAGTTTGACTTTGAGTTTTGGACATATTTGGAAGAGAAAGTGGTTGAGGGTTTTGGAGCAATATCACTAAGCACTTTGAGCAAGTAGACCATTAAGCAACACCTCATCCCCTTTTAATAGTATTGGCTTTCCTATGGACTCAATGTGATCTTGGATCACTAAAATATAAATGAAGAGTCTTGAGCTTTTGCCAATCTTTGTCCTTAGCATTTTGAGGGGACCACATATGTAGTCCATGCCGTGCCAATCACTGAACTTTCTGAGATATTTAACTTGAATGAATATTAGTTCAATGAGCTATATGTTGTTATTTATTACCAAAACCACCCAGGGATTAGTTGCACTTTCAATCTCCCCTTTTTGGTAATTGATGACAACATATAGATCAAAGCTTCGACAAATGATAATATGAATGAAATACATCATTGCTTTGAGAAGTATGTGATAAGCAAGAGCTCCCCCTAAATTTATGCATTATCTAAAATTGCTTTGGAATGCAAATGCACAATTGATTAGGATCATGGGTCACTCTTCCATGTCACATACATCTTGGTGGAGCGCTCAAAATGATAAAAGTTAAATAACATGCACTCATCACCAAGGATAAAAGTGATTAATCATACACAAATTCATGGATATAAGCAAGCAACCACACATTAAGCATAGTGTGATCAAACACATGATCACATAATTATCTCATGAGCATAACACAAATTGTAGCATAGGAATCAAACAACCAAACAAACAAAGTGGCAAGAGAAGCAAATGAACAAATGAAAGGCAAGACACACACTCTCTCTCTCTCTCAGCCTATGATCTATACACTTTCTCCCCCTTTGGCAACAAGTTACCAAAAAGTTTGAAAACATATAGTGCTATGTGGCACTCTAGGCATGATCTTCAGGAGCTCTTGAAGGGTCTTCTAGCTTGTCGCTCCGGTGTGCATAGACGGTGTGGAGATGAGTCCATCTGCAAATGCTTCGGAAGATGTTTGTGGAGCTGGAGGGGTTGACACTAGAGGTACAACCGTGGCAGTTGTTGCAGGTGCTAAAGTAGTAGTCCTGGAGTCTCTGACAAATGGCACTGCTGATGACCTTTGTGCCCTTGGCACTCTCTGGAAAGTATCTGTGGTTGGTCTATCCTCCCTGTCCTCAGCTTCTTCTTGGAGCTTCTCCACAATGGTCTGTATCTCAGTGACCTTCACATCTAGGTCATGAAATTTAGTCTCAATGATCCTCTCAAGACTTTCTTGATTTTGAGTCAGGGTGGCCAAACCCTTCTCAATTCTCACTGTAGCCTCAAGCAGATAACTGAGTTGATCTTGCTTGGTCTTGAGCATCACTGTGGAGGCATCTGGTGCACTTGCTGCCTTTGCTGCTTTTGCAGCCTTTGCTTTCTCTCTCTCTTCTCCTGGGCTTCTGCACAGGTAGGATGGGATGCATCCATGGCAACCTCTTTGTCCTCAAAATCTGGCCTTGGGGGAAGATGCTCTCTATCAATAAGATATGTCCCGGTTCCCATCTTGGAATTGATCAACATTTGAATGTGAGGGGCATATCCACACGATCTCTTCTGATCAGCAGTTGTTCTCTTCACAGTCTCAACAATCAAGCTCATTACCTTGAACTTCTGAGGTATATCAAACAAGTGGAGCAAGTTGATGGAGTGACCACGGATCATTCTATGATCTTCTGACAGTAGATAGTATATAGATCCAAGCTTGTGAGTCTCCAAGGCTTCATCAGGAATAGTCTTGTACATGTTAGCCATGGAGTTGTGATCCTTCCTAGGCTTGGCATACACATCAATGTCATTCTCCTCTTCCTTTGGGGCATTGATCAGCTTGTCCCATTCTGAGATAGTTGATTGATAACTTATTCCTTCAGTCATCCAGAGAATCTTTCCATCAGGGTAGAACTGAGTAGTGGAGTAGAATTGCGTGATCATCTCATCGTTCCACTTAGTCAACTTCTGACCAACAAACTTGTCCACTTCATTCATTCTGAAGCTCTCATGCACACTTGGGAAATAGTCCTCATTGTCATCAATGTATTTCCAGTCAACCCATTTCATATCACAAACTATGGGCTTCTTGTCCAACAAGACTGTCTCATAGAAATCCTGTTGTTCCTTTGTGTGAAAGCGGTAGTCCACATCAGTTCTCCTCCTGGTGGCATAGGGATCAGTCTTTCTCCAAAGTCTTTGACCTGCGTCCTTTCTTAGCTTCATATTTTCTGCCATAGGATGATCATCACTATGATCTAGAATCTTGGGCTTCAGCTTTTTGAGCACTTGTGACTCTTCTTCTTCTTGAGCTTCAGGCACTAGGGCCTTGTTCTTTTTAGCAGCAGGGATGTTTCTTATTGATCTCTTTGGTGCAGATGGTTTGGGAGCTTGAGTTTGAGCTGAAGGCTTGGGGGCAGACTTGGGCTTAGATGGAGCAGCCCCAGTCCTTATGGCATCCCCCATAAGATTTTGAGTCTTTGCAGGAGGTGCAATAGGCTTTTCCTCCTCCTCTTCTTCATGAGAATCTCTTATCATAGAAGGTTTGCCAATGACTTTGGCAATAGTCTTTCTTACTCTTTCCTTCCTCTTCTTTCCTTCAGCAGCCTCTTCCTCTCTTGGTTCAAGAGTGAATTCCATAGTTTCTTGAGTTGAGGCTTTGGCTTTGGACATTGGAGCTCTCCTAGGTGGAGCTTTCTTGGGCATTCCAGGATTTGTTGCAGCAGCAACATACTCTTTCTTGAGTACCTTTTTCTTGGAGGCCACCTCCTCCTTAATAACAAAGTCCTCATCCTCATATTCATATGTTCTCTTATTCCTTGTCCTGGTTGCTGCCTTAGGCAAGTTGATGGGAGTGCTTCTGCTCCCCTCATCATAGCTGCTAGATGGACTAGTGCCCTCACTGAGGTTTACTTGCTCTTCAGACTTGTTCTGACTATCACTGCCCTCTGACATTTCTGAAACTGACCATGTGAATATTTTGATATAGATAGAGTGGATGAGCATCACAAAGTGCAGCTTATTTTGCAAAAATATTGAGACAAAAACTTAATTTTAGTTTTCTGCAGAAAGAATTTCGGAGCTGCCAATTTGACAAACTCGGTTACAGCGAAGCACTAGCAGAGTCTAAACACACAGTTTCGGTCAAACCGAAATGCAGTTCGGTGACTCTGAGATGCTAGGGTTTCATAGAGAAAGTGATTTCGGTCTCACCGATCAGTAAACTTCAGTCAGACCAAGTTGTACTTCTGCAATGGCTAGGGCCAATCGGTGTGACCGAGATCCTCAGATCGGTCGATCCGAGATGAGTTCGGCAGAAACCTAACCCTAAGATTTTGCATCAAACTATTCTAAGGAATTATTTTGGTGGATAGATCAATCTCATACGTGGGAAGAACATAGGCATTATGTTCTGTGCAAGAATTGGAGTTATTGAAAGCATAGAGGGGGCACCCTAACTTGGCAACGGACTTGCTACGGCGACAATGGCGGTGAGGATTCTGTTGAAAGTGGCAGAGACCAGCGGCAGGAGGTCACTGGCGACGACGAAGACGATCCGGAGACCAAGGGGGCGGCAATGCTGGGAGGCGCGGTCGAGAGGTTTGGAGGATTTTCCAAATTTTCAACCCGCAATATAATACCTAGATGATGTTGGTGTGACTGAGTGAAACGACTCGGTGGCACCGAGATGCAAAACTTGTCGGCGGTTGGGTGTGACATATGCCAAAGGATGGCTTATCATGGTGGGGGCGAGTAGAACGTCGCCGGTGCCTAGAAATGGGATGAGGCGAAGGCATGCACGCCGGCGGATCTTACCCAGCTTCAGGGCTCTCCGTGGAGATAATACCCCTACTGCTGCTCTGCGGGGTCTCCGCATGATCACTATGGCAAAGTGGGTACAAGGTTGCTCCTTGAGCTGTTCGGGGTGAGGAAGGAGAAGGGCACGGCTAGCTCTTCTCTTCCCTCTATGTGTGTCTAAAACTATTAGGGTCCAACCTCTTGCATGGGTGCCCCGGGGGGTTTATATAGGTCTAACCCCCGGGGGTACAATGGTAATCCGGCTGGGCGCGGGTCCCAGCCGTCTGTCTCTCAGGTCGCCGTCTTCTCCGCCGACTATTGGGGCCCGCCGACTAGTGGGCCCCACCGACGGCCCAGCATGGGGCCGACAGGCCTTGTCCGCCACGGGCGGGTCTTGCCGGCTGCGGATTACTGTAGCCGCGCCTCTAATGACGCTGGCTTGGTCATGGGGTCATGGCAACAGTGCCGCCGCCTGACGGGCGATCACTGTTGTCATTCCCTGTCTTGTCTGGTTAATGGCGTGCGGGCCCGTGGGAGGGGCCGGCCGACTCCTGGGGCTGACTCCCAACGGGTCCGGCTTGTGGCGCTCTCGCCGTCTTCTGCACCCCCGCTGACAGGCGGGTCCCGCCGTCTCTGGGTCGTACAGACAGGCCGTCGTTGGCTCAGGGCGCCGCCCACGGGGCTGATGTCAGGGCCGACATGGCAACAGTGTCGCGCCGGACGGAGATCTCCGTCAGTACGGCGCACTGTGGCCATGCCTGCCCTTCGTGAACGGGGCAGGGATGGGCCGCGCGGCGGCCGCACCCCGTCCCGTCCGTAGTTGCGTAGGCAGGAGGTGGTTGGAGTCGCGGGCCGACTCCCCATAGCCGGCTTCTCTGGAAGCCGCCAGTTGGGAGTCGGCTTATCTCATTGCCGTCCCTGGGACTCGGCCGTGAGGGGCAGTCGGCGGCCTTGCCGCCGATTCTCAAAAGGCGGCTCTTCGTCTTGGGGTCTTGAGGGGCGCAGCCTGCCCCGATGTCTTGAAAGGTTCGGGGGCTCGGGTTTGCCTACCCGTGGCCCATTACTCCGACAGTAGTCCCCGAAGCTGGTGAGGCATCGAGGGCGACAGGTCGAGGAGCCTCAACAGTTTCATCCTTCTGGTGGTGGAATCTGGACCTTGCTCGCCGTCTTCCTCCAGGCCGACTTGCTGGAGCCGGACTCACAGAAGGCCGTCTTGCCCCTTGGAGAGTTTGAAAGTCGTAGCGAAAACCAGGCAGCGTGCCTGATAAGCTTCCCGGCGGCGGCCCGTTGCAGGCCCGTCGCGTGACGCCACGCGGCAGGGTCAGTCCGCCCACCCACGCGCGTGACGAGACAGCCCGTCAGGTGGGACCCGCCACTACCGCGCCTCGGCACACGAACGGATCCGTTGCGGCCGTGCGGGCGGTTGGGGTTCCCACGTCGTTACTGCACGCAGTAACTTCGTGGGTTAAATCGTGGGGGGCGTGGGGTCCTGGGCGCAGTTAATCCCACGCCCGCCCCATCGGCTTCTCAGCCCATGAGCCTATAAGTAGGCGGGAGGAGGGGGGGCGGCGAAGCACGTGCACCCATCTCCCTGCTTCTCCCGCTTCCTCTTGCTTCTTCTTCCTCTTGCCGCCGCCGCGCCGAACCACGCCACGCCGCGGTGATGAGCTCTTCCTCCGCCGCTGCACCTCCTGCCGCACGCTCCGGCGTGTGGGACGGCTCCGAGGTGGACGACGACCACATCGAATTCCTCCGCCAGACGCGCCGCCTCCCCGGCAAGAGCCTAGTGCGGACCCGCGCTGCGCCGGTGGGTGAAATAACGCCGGCGCCGGAGGAGGGCGAGCGGGTCGTATTCCGCTCGCACCTCATGCGCGGCCTAGGGCTGCCGGCGAGCGGCTTCTTCCGCGCCTTCTTGGAGTTCCACGGGCTCCAGCCGCACCACCTCACTCCGAATACGGTGGTGCTGCTGGCTGCCTTCGCCACCTTGTGCGAAGGCTTCCTCGGCGTTCTCCCCACCATCGAGCTGTGGGGAATTCTTCGATCAAGCTCGGCACGCGCGCGTCGCGGCGTGCGGCTCAGGCGGCACCTTCATCGTGATGCGGAGGTCGGTGTCCGACAACTTATTCCCCACCATTCCGCTGATCAAGTCGGTGAAGATGTGGCAGCGAACCTATTTCTACATGAAGAACATCGCCCCAGAAGGCGACTGGGTCAATCTGCCGCCTTACGAAGCCGGCGTACTGGCGGGGAGGCTCCCCAACTGGTCCCACCGGGCCAGGACGCTGACTTCCGCTGGTGCCGCCGCCGTCGCGCGACTCCGAGTGATGACGCAGTCGGAGGGATTGACCGGGGCCGACCTGCTGGCCGCCTTCGTGGCACGCCGAGTCCTCCCGCTCCAAGGCCAACCTCATATGATATGTCAGATGAGCGGCCACCGGGACCCCAGTCGGCTGTGCCCCAAGGACATGCCCCACGCGGAGGTGGCGGACACGGTGAACTACATTGCGAACTGCAATCTCACGGCGGATTGGCAGTTCGGCAAGGAGCCGTACTCGCGCGCCAACCCCCCGCCTGTGGTAAGTCGTCTCTCTTCATCTTCTGTTTTCTTTTTCAGCCGAATCCGACCTCTGATCTTTTTTGGTTTTTTCGAGTTAGAACCCCCTCATGCAGCCCTCAGCCGGCACCACGGGTCGGCCCGTGAGTTCGTCCCCGACCGGGCGGAGAGCGACGTCGACGACCCTGACTTGGGGGCGGCGGCGATGGAGGCCGACGCTGAAGGAGGAGGAGGAGGGGCTGACGACTTCAGGCCCTCGGCTACCTTCACCGACTCGCCTGAAGATGGCGGCGAGGGGGAAGTCGTCCCACGCCGCCAACCGAAGGTCGGCCAGCCGAGCGCGAGTTCCTCCACCGGCTTGGGTGGTCGAGGCGGCGCGAAGAAGCGCCGGGCCGGGCCGAGTTTGCTTGGCGGCCGGTCGAAGAAGTTTAAGGGGACGGCCGCCGCGACCAAGCGGGAAGAGGCGGTCACAAAGGCTAACCGCTTCCGCAAGGAAGTGAAAAAGCCGCCACTGGTCTCCGTGTAAGTGCTTCTGCTTTTGTCTTGTTTTCTTCTGGTGAATCTTGTCCAAATCTTTTACACGTCTTCTTCGCATCAGGGCTCCCCTTACTTTAGAGAGGGTTGCCGCCGCCTCCGTTATGGGGTCGGCAGAGACGTCCGCCAATACTCGGCGGATTGACCCCGCCGCCGACCTCCGGGAGGCGACGGAGCAGAACACGCAGTAGAAGCGCGACGAGGAAGAAGCCGCCTGCCTGGAGAAGGCGGAGGCCGAGAAGGCGGCGGCTTCCGCCTGCAGGAAGCCGGAGGAGGCCGAGCCGCCGTCGCGCTAGCGGCGGGCCGAGGCAGCAGCGCCTCAATCAGCGTTGTTCGTCACCCGTTGAGCTCTGCGCCGCCGCCGGAGTTCACGGGCGACGGAGGGAGCCGGCAGCGAGTTCCCCATCATGGAGAGGGAAGGCAGCGAGACCTCCATGTCGAACGCGCCGTGCCGCCACCGCCTCCACCGCCCGTCCCGAGAGCGCGAGAGTAAACAGCAGCGACCGCCGTGCCGCCGGCGAAGACGAGTCGTGGCGGCTGCTCCTGCAAGTCGCCTCGCCAGCGTACGCCGTCTTGAAAGCGACTTGTGCCACGCCTTGGAGACCGCGCGCCCGCCACGGCCATCGAGCACGCCGAGGCGACAAGCACCGCGCCCGTTGGGTGGGTGCGAGGAGGCGCACAGCCCGCTGAACCAGCGCTCGGGCGTTCAAGCGAAGCTGCGAGCGAGCGACACCATCGAAACTGCACCAAGGCGCACTGGCGTCGCGAACCGCCGTTCGGGTATGTTTCTTCTTTGTGTTTTTCTTGTTCTTCTCTGTGAAGCGCGCAACAGCACTCCACTGGTGTAATCCACGAGTTTGGGCGGCTCTGAGCAGCGGCTCGAACTCTATCTGGCAATTCAAATATTTACCTTTGTCTCAAAATGCTTATCACAGAGTATCACAACCTCCGCGTCACCGCCTTCAACCGCAATGTTGAGGAGCTGGGCAAGCGGACCGCCCGACTGTCGAGGAGCAGGTGAGTCTTCTTTCTTCTTCGGCGGGCGCTTCGCTCCACCTGCATGGCTATAGTCCCAGATTCGGGCCAACTGCTGAGAAGTCGGGCCGGATCTTCCCAGCGACCTTCTTAGTTGGCGACTTAACGTCCTTTTTCTTTTCATTCTTCAGAGGCCAACGCCACTCTCCGGCAGCAGCTGGGCGCGGCCGACACCACCTTGCGGGCCAAGGGGGAGGAGTGCAGCAAGCTTGCCGCAGAGCGCGACCTGCTGGCCGCGTAGCTGGCGGAGCAAAGGGAGCTGCTTAAGAAGGCGCAAGACGAGGCGGAGAAGAAAGAGGCTGCTCTCCTGGCCGAGTTCGAAAGCGAGCGCTCCTCCTGGACCGACAAGGAGGCACAGCTGACCTCCGGCTTCCATGAAATCGAAGACATCGTCGACGATGAGTTTCTTTACTTTCCTTCTTTGAGCCGCTGACTATGGGTCGGGCCGACTCCTGGTTTTTTTGACTTGCTTCTTTTTCGTCTTGGCAGACTTCTTCCCCGGCCACACGCAGGCGGCCAATCAAGCCATCGAGGCTGATTGCGAGGCGTGGAGGGCAAATGGTGCGGAGATTGCTGCCAACGCCCCCCGGACCCTTGACGAGCAGCTTCTGAGCATCGAGGCTCGTCTGCGGCCGGCCCATCGGATGCTACGCCCGGCTTCAGCGTCGGCGCCAGAGCGATGCTGCCCTATGGCGGACATGCGGTTCTGCGCACTCCTAGTCGGACTGCCGATCGGCTGGAGGTTGCGGCTGGCCGTCTTGAGGCTCGGAAGGTTCTCGGCCCGGCCGGGCGCGCCGGGCCTTGGAATTCATCAAGGCGTGGTATCAAGGGCTGGATCTGGACCGGCTGGTTGCGTTCCGGTCAGAGGCCCAGGCGGAGCTGCTGGCTGCGGAAGACGCCCTCGTCGAGCGTGTGGCGGCGATCGCCGACTACGGACACCAGCGTCTTCGTCCTGGCGGGCTGAGGGCGGCGGAGAAGCGCCGCGGAGTGGTTGAGATGAACCCGGATTATAGCGAGACTCGGCGGAGGTGATCGGCTCAGCGCCGAGGAGGAAAAGCGGCGGAGGACGGAGGTGAGGCGGGCGCGCCGGAAGGCGGAGCGGGCGACCAGCCTCGGCTCGACCGTGCCTCCGACAACGAGCCGCGCCCGTCTGGGCGGCTGCCGCCGGAGATGATCAAGCCGAGATCGCCAGACCAGCCGCCCGGCGCTGACACCGCCGTCTCCTCCGGCCCTCAAACCCGTCTGCCGCTTCCTAGGCTGCCGTCTTGCCTTTAATTTATCTGCTTTAGTAGTCTTCGAAAAACTTGTTAATTCGCACAATTCCACCCGCGGGGTGTATTTTGAACTTCTGCTTGAAGATTCGGCCAAGGGCCTATGCTATGTAAATATTTATCCTAATTCTATCTTTCCTTGCTCATTGCTCCTATGCCTTTTTCCTTTGCCGCCTTCCCTTAGTCGCCGCCTTGCCAGTCGGACAACCGCTCTGCGGGCTGCCGTTTGGATCAAGTGCTTGGCTACTCTTGGGAACGCAAGTACTTGGCCATTTTTTAGAGTCTTTTTAACAAGTTGGATAGAAAGCGGCAAGCCGACTACTCAAGAGTCGGCTTTGCGAAGAGGGGCTGGAAGCCGGCTTAAGCTATGTTTATGCTTTGGGTCCTTAGCCATTTTTCATGTGGGCACCCATTCTTCCTTACTCCTGCCCACCAAACAGTCGCTCTGCGACTCTGACTTCTGACAGAGAGGCGGCTTAGGCACCGCACACTACTTGTCCGACTGCAGGAAGCATTTCACAGCGCAAGGCGGCGAGTCCCCGGGCCGACTAGTCGAACCCGGTGCCAAGCGGCATAACAAAGAGTAACATACTCGAAGGCATAATTCTTATCATATAGATAACAAAAAAGGGCACTCCCGAGCTCGTCTCGGGGCCCAAATCTTAATACTTTAACACAAAAGGTAGCATGGTACATACTTGCATTAAGCGTAAAATCTTGGAGAAGATTCGCATTCCATGGTCGTTCCGTCTCTTTGCGGAGTCGTCCCTCTTGCGTGCTTTCGGGGGCTTCGGCGTCGATCGGTAGTAGGAGTCGTTGCCCACACTTTGCTGATAATGAAGGGGCCTTCCCAAGGCGCCGACAGCTTGTGCTGGCCGGCTGTTCGCTGGATCAGCCGGAGCACAAGGTCGCCCTCTTGGAAAGATCTCGGCTTGACCTTCCTGTTGTAGTAGCGGCGTAGGCTCTGCTGGTAGATGCTGGACCGGCTGAGTGCCAACAGCCGGCCCTCTTCCAGCAGATCGACGCCGTCTTGTCGTGCTTCTTCTGCTTCCTCCTCGGTGTACATGGTGACTCGCGGGGAGACGAACTCTATGTCCGTTGGGATGGCGGCTTCAAAGACCGTGAAGCGAGGAAGAAGGGTGTGAAGTCGGTTGACTTGTTTGGAGTCGTCGCAAACTCGGAAGGGCGGTGGCAATTCCTCAAGCCAACAGCCGCCAAACGCTCCAGATGGTTCGACCAATCGAGGCTTGATGCGAGCGAGGATGAGGCCGTTTGCTCGCTCCACCGGCCGTTTGATTGCGGATGGGCAGCGGGCGCTAAGTCGATCGGATGCCTTGTGTCAGCGAGAAGCGGGCGAGGCGCCTTTGGCAAAATTTGTGCCATTATCGGTGATGATCTTTGTGTGATACGCCGTGCCGAGTTGTGATGTCGGCGATGAAAGTTACTGCGGTTGGACCATTCAACTTCTTGATGGGCTTTACTTCTATCCACTTGGTGAACTTGTCCACCGCGACAAGTAAGTGAGTTAAACCGCCTCGTGCTGCTTTGAATGGTCCCACCATGTCCGGCCCCAAGCAGCAAAGGGCGGCGATGGGGATAGTCTTGAGTGCGGAAGCCGGCTGATATGGCTTGGAGCGGAACATCGGCACCTTGCATTTTGCACTAATTCCTTGGCCTCTTCTAGGGCAGTTGGCGAAGAAACTGTGTCGGAAGGCTTTGGCGGCGAGTGCTCTTGAGGCCGCATGGTGGCACTTTTCGCCTTGATGAATGTCTTGAGAATCGCTTGCCTTGCTCGGCTCGGCGCAATGCTTGGTAGACACCGAGAATGCTGCGCTGACCAGCTCTCTGTTGACTATGGTGTAGGCTGCCGCTCGGCGTTGTACTTGCCGAGCCAAGATTTCGTCGGTTGGTAGCTCTCGCTTACTAGGAACTTGAGGATGGGCTGGGCCCATGAGGTGCTGCTATTTCTTCAACTACCAATCTGCTACTTGGGCGAGGCGGCTAGGCTGGGAGGCGGCGGGCTGGAGTCATGACGCTTCTTGGGTTGATGAAGTCCTCGGGCCGATTAGTGCAGTCCCGGGCGAGCTCTGAGTCTTAGCAATGGTCGCCAGTCCCGGGCGGGTTACGAAGTCCCGGGCGGCCGATCTGCGGCATTCTTGGGGCCATCTGTAAATTCTCGTGCCGTCTCTTCGAGGCTTTTGAGTCGGATCCGACTTCTTGAGGGGAGGCACAAAAATGGAATCTGATTCTGGTGAAGGCTTGACGGATGGCGAGGAGGCATTTGAAGGCGGCGCGGATGGTATTGCCTGGCGGGTGGAGCCGATTCTTGCCAGGGTGTCTGCTTGGTCGTTGTCATTTCTTGGCACGTGAAGGAACTCGCACCCCTCAAAATATCCACCGAGTTGTTGTACAAGGAAACGGTAGCTCGCCATGTTTGCATCTTTGGCGTCCCAATCGCCAGACGACTGTTGGACCACCAAGTCGGAGTCACCATAACACAAGATCCGGCGAATGCCAAGTTCTTCGGCAAGCCGGAGCCCGTGAATGAGCGCCTCGTATTTGGCGACGTTGTTGGAGGCGGCGAAATGGATCTGCAACGCATACTTGAGCTTGTCGCCTTTGGGGGAAGTGAGGACAACGCCGGCTCCCAAGCCGGTGCGCATCTTGGAGCCATCAAAATGCATCCGCCAATGGGTGGAGTCGGTATTGGCGGCGATCTTGAGTCTCGGCCCGGTCGGCGAGGAAATCGGCCGATGCTTGCGACTTGATGGTGGTCGGGGCTGGTAATAGATGGTGCAGGTGCCAGCTCTATGGCCCATTTGGCCACTCGGCCAGAAGCATCTCGGCTTCCGATGATCTCGGCTAGTGGGGCTGTGCAAACCACAGTGATTGGATGCTCTTGAAAGTAAGGCTTCAACTTCTTGGCGGCAAAGTGCACGCCGTAGCACATCTTCGGTAGTAGGGTAGTTCGCTTGGAGGTCGTGATGCCGCTCGGGTAATATACGGTCTCTGGATAGGTAGCGCCTTGCCTGCCTCCTTGCGCTCAACTACAATGGTGTCTTGACTACCCGGCTGGTGGCGGCAATGTCTGAGGAGCATGGGCTCTTTAGGAGTCGGGCCGCCAGCATAGGGGGAGTAGTCAGCATTTTCTTCAACTGGAGAAAAGCTTCGTCCGCCTTGTGGTTCCATTCGAAGAAGGTGGTCTTCTTCATGAGCTGGTATAAAGGGAGAGCTTTCTCGCTTGACCGGTGATGAATCGGTGATGGGCGTAAGCAGCCGATGAACTTTTGCACATCTAGCAGTCGGCAGGGTACTTCCATCCTCTCGATGGCCTTGATCTTCATAGGGTTGCACTCTATGCCGCGTTCGGAGACCAGGAAACCAAGGAGTTGGTCGGCTGGTACTCCGAAGACGCACTTCTCTGGGTTGAGCTTGATCTGGAATCGGTGTAGGTTCTCAAAGGTCTCCTTAAGGTCTTCCAACAGTGTTCCTCGCTTTTCCGTCTTCACCACCACATCGTCCACGTAGACGTGGGCGTTTATGCCGAGCTGCTTGAGGAGGCACTTCGCATCTGTGGCTGAAAGGTGGCGCGGCATTCCTTAAGCGAGCGTCATGGTCGGTGGCGAAGGCTCCAAGCGGCGTGATGAAGGCGGTCTTGATCTGTCGGCCGGTTCAGCTTGATCGGTGATATCCTGTATATGCATCTAAAAGCTCAACAGCTCGCATCCGGTGTGGAGTCTATCACTGATCAATTCTCGGCGGAGCGAGCGGGTCCTTGGGGCAAGCTTTGTTGAGGCTTGTGTAGTCAATACACATCCGCCCTTGCTTGTTCTTCTTGATGCGGGACGGGTTTGCTAACCATTCGGAAAGAACACTTCCATAATGAAACCGGCTGCTAGGAGCAGGGCTATCTCTTCTCCAACAACTCTTCTCTTCTCTTCCGACGGTAGCGCAAAGAGCTGCTGTGGGACTTCACATCAGATCGGACATGTAACTTGTGCTCGGCGAATTCCGTCGGTACACCTGGCATGTCTTTAGGGGACCATCGAAAATGTCGATTCTCACGGAGAAATCGACGAGCTTCGCCTTCCTATTCTTTGTCAAGGTTTGCACCTATGACGGCGTACCTCTCCGTGCTCGGGTCCAAGGGTATCTTCTTTGTTTCTTTGGCGGCTTGAAAGAGCCCTCGCTTCCGACTCCTTGGGGTTGGGCGATATCTCGGGCTGCTTGCAGCCATCGCCATACAACCCGATCAAGCCGCTTCTCATTCTGCGATCACGGGGGACTCGGCTAGCCATTGCTTCAACCAGCATAATGACGACTTTATGTAGCGGCTATGGTCGAATCCCCTTGGAACTCGGCATCTTCATCTTGAGGTAGGCGTAGTGGGGGATCGCCATGAACTTGGCCAAAGCAGGTCGGCCAAGCAGAGCGTGGTACGGACTTTTGAGGTCCACCACTTCGAACCAAACTGGCTCTTGGCGGAAATGATCTTTGTCCCCAAAGAGGACATCTATCAGGATCTTGCCGATCGGTGAGCAGGAAAGGCCAGGTACAATGCCGTGGAACACGGTCCGGCTGCTCTGAAGCTGTCTTTGCTTGATTCCTAACTTCTCCATCGTGTCCTTGTACAGGATGTTGATGCTCTTGCCCCGTCTATCGGCACTTTCGCGATGACGGCCCGCCTATCCGTGGCAAGGTGGCTCCCAAGACCAGGCGTGGGCCGGATTGGCATCACCTCTGGGTGATCAGCTCTGCTCAAGCGATAGGCTTCTTGGACGGTGCATGAACTACGGAGTATCGATGCTCTGCATTCACCTCTTCTGCTGCAACCGCTTTGTTACATCGATCGTCGGCCACAGCGGTGAACACCACATAAGCTCCGTGCTCTTACGGGTACTCGTCTTGCCTTTGCGTCAAGCGGCACGGCAGGCCGGCTCTTTGGCGGCGGTGGAAAGCGGCTGCCAAAGAGCGAGGAGGCGGAAGGTCGTCTCCTTGGCGATCTGGTGAGCGGTGACACTTTGGGTGGTGTGGTTTGGCGGCTTGGCGCGCTATGGAACTTCGGGGACCATCTAGAGTGCTTTCGTAAGAAGGCGGCAACCAGTTGGACTGGCCACCTTTACGTATCGCTTGGCGGAGGCTGCCCTCCATTGCTGGTCTTCAAGCCCATAACCTGCGGTTCTTTGGAAATAGCCAATGGGGCCTTGCGCTTGTGATTGTTATTCTTTGTCACCGGCTGGTGTCTCCGCCGGAGTTGAGGGAGCTGAGGAGCCACTTTGCGGTCGCGATCGACTTCAATCTCCGCCTTCATGGAGGAGTCGGCTGTAGCGTACTTTTACGCTATGATCAGCAGCTCGTCGAGGTCTCGGCTCGTCGCAAAGGAGCTTGTGCTTGAGGAGGTGCCTTCTACGCACCCGTGATGAAGTACTCGATAGCTTGCACCTCGTGCGCCCTCGCAGGAGTTCGAAGCTCGGCCAGTAGCGTGAGGTAGTCGCGAGTCGACTCGTTGAGACCTTGCATGCACAAGGAAAGCTGGCGAGGCATGGGAGTCGCTTGTACATGCTTGTGAAGTTGCGGACGAAGGCTTGGTGAAGTCGACCAATTGTTGATCTTGCGGGGCTTCGGCTGTTCAACCATGTCCGGGCCGTGCCACAGAGCATGAAGCGGAACATACTTCTGACAACACGCTTGTTGCCGTTTGCTATATTGATGACCGTGGGTAGTCGACCAGCCAGTCTTCGGCTTTACGGGCGGTGTACTTAGGTGTATCTCGGGGCGTGAACCCTCAGGAAAGGTTCGTCTCGGATCGAGGTCGAAACAGGGCGGACCTTCGTCTTGTTCTTCAGCGCTAGGGATCGGTGGAGTCGGTCGATCCGGTGGCGGGCGTCATTTTCTCCGACTCCCTCTCGGCCAAAGCGGTCGCCCGAGAGTCGGATCTTTCGGCGGGTGGCGGGGAGACTTCGCCTTTCTTTGCGAGGAGGAGGAGGCGGATAGTCGTCCCGCCGCTCCACGCTCTTGGGCGGCCGTCTTGGTCGCGCTTCGATGGAGATATGAGTCCGACTGTGGCTGACAGCCGGATCCTTGTTTTTTCTTCCATGTCCGAGACGTCGCGCCTTGATCTCGGCGGGGAGGCAGGTTGTCATTTTGTCGTTCTGGCGCCTGCATGCGGCAGCCGGCCTCGTTCTGCGCGGCAGCGCGCCGAGAACTCTGGACTCGCTCCGTCATCGGTGGCGCTCTCACCCTCGAAGTTGTCCAGCTCGTGCGCGCCGCTGGCGCGCGGATGTTCTTCGTGGCGTGGCGTACAGGGCGGTGGCCCGAACAGGTTGGCGATAGCTACGCGGCGCTGTTGGACCGCGCCTAGGCGGCTAGGCCCAGTCGGGGCCGGCGAGCCGCCCAGAGCGTGATCCATCTCACGCTGGTAGGCTTCTGACAAGCGTCTCATGCTTGCTAGCATCCTCGCGCCTTCGACGAGCTGAAGGCGGCGTGCCTCCAGCATCTCGGCGTCAGCGTCTTCTGGAATAGGCGTGGACAGGTCTTGCAGAGCCGCATCGAGAGGGTCATGAGCTCCTTTGCCGGAATACTCGCCATGACTGATGATGAGCACTTCTGTGACGGTGCTTCCACCGCTCTCCGTGCGAGGGAGCGGCTCGTCGTAGACCACCACGTTGGTGGGGAGCAGCGTCGGCGGCGGTGTCGGTCGACCAGCATCGGGTCGGTGGAGCCTCGGACTCCAAGTCCGCGGCGAGCTCGCCCGACAGCGTGGAGTTAGTCGAGAGGCTCGGGCCGCCCGTGCTGCGTCGAATGCAGGCTCGTCGGAGAGCGAACCTCGCCGACAAGTTGGCGAGCAGCTGGCAGCGAGCGATCTCGGCGCCGTCGCGGCGCATCGCGAACTCCGTCTGGCGTGCGGGCTGGCTCGCTTCGCCAGGGAGAAAAGGGTTCCCGTCGAGCAGGTCTCCGGACGATGGTGCACCTAGCCCCACGGTGGGCGCCAAATGTCGAGGTTGGGTGCGACATATGCCAAAGATGGCTTATCATGGTGGGGCGGTAGAGCGTCGCGGTGCACAGAAGCAGGATGAGGCGAAGGCATGCCTTGGCGGATCTTACCCAGCTTGGGCTCTCCGTGGAAATAATACCCCTCTGCTGCTCTGCAGGGTCTCCACATGATCACTATGGCAAAGTGAGTACAAGGTTGCTCCTTGAGCTGTTCGGGGTGAGGAAGGAGAAGGGCACAGCTAGCTCTTCTCTTCCCTCTATGTGTGTCTAAAACTATTAGGGTCCAACCTCTTGCATGGGTGCCCAGGGTTTATATAGGTCTAACCCCGGGTACAATGTAATCCAGCTGGGCGCGGGTCCCGACCGTCTGTCTCTCAGTCGCCGTCTTCTCCTTGCTTCTTTGGGGCCCTTGACTAGTGGGCCCCACCGATGGCTGACATGGGGCCGACAGGCCTGGTCCTTGTGGTGAGTCTTGCCGACTGCGGATTCTGTAATCGCGCCTCTAATGGCCCGGCTTGGTCATGGGGTCATTAGCAGTGCCGCCGCTGACGAGGCGTCCTTTATTGCCATTCCTGTCTTATGCGGTTAATGGCGTGCGGGGCCCGTGGGAGGGCGGCCGACTCTGAGGCCGACTCCCAGGGTCCGGCTTGTGGCGCTCGCCGTCTTACGCACCCCGCCCGACGGCGAGTCCCGCCGTCTCCGGGTAAATGCAGACAGGCCGTCGTGGGCTCGAGCGCCCGCAGGGCTGATGTCGGGGCGGCATGTGCTGATGCCGCGCGGACGGAGATCTCCGCCAAGATCTGGCGCCTGTGGCCATGCACGCCCTTCGTGAGCAGGCGGGGATGGGCCACGCAGCAACCGCACCCGTCTGTCCGTAGTTGCGTGGCGGGAGGTGGTTGAGTCGTGAGCCGACTCCCCATAGCCGCTTCTCTGG
Source organism: Aegilops longissima (assembly GCA_021605205.1). NCBI lineage: Eukaryota > Viridiplantae > Streptophyta > Magnoliopsida > Poales > Poaceae > Aegilops > Aegilops longissima. The sequence continues at coordinate 351,773,804 of CM038680.1, read as the reverse complement.
AAGCCGCCGGTTGGGAGTCGGCTTATCTCATAGCCGTCCACAGGACTCGGCCGTGAGAAGCGGTCGGCCTTGCCGCCGATTCTCAAAAAGCGCTCTTCGTCTTGGGGTCTTGAGGGGCGCAGCCTGGCCCGATGTCTTGAAAGGTCCGGGGCTCGGGTTTGCCTACCCGTGGCCTATTACTCCGACAAAACTGCTAGCAGTTGCTGCAACTCAGTGTGACCGAATTGTTCAAGTCGGTTGCACCGAGATAAAAAACCTAGATCAACTTAATGAGTTCGGTGAGACCGACTAGGAGTGAGTTAGTCTGACCGAAAGGCATTAAGAGGTTTTGGAAGTTAAGCCCTTGACGGATCGGTGGCTCTAAGTGCTCCTCACCCAAAGGGTCCAAATTCGACTTGTTCAAACTTTGTGATGTAGCATGAATAGATTTGATACAGGCAGAGCACACGGACCCTTCGCCCCTCGCGTCGCCTGCGTCTGGCGACACGGGGGAAAACCAACGCCGCCGCCAAACTCTCACCCCACCACCGCTCCCCGTTGTGCCGCCGTCGGAGGGCCGGCGGCAAAGCCGCATCTCGCCCAGGGAAGGTGGCGGCGGGGTGGTCTCGTTCCCCTCCCTCACGCCAGTACCCTCCCCCAACCTTCCATCTGGCCGGAGCTCCTCTACCACCGCGCCCCACCTCCAGCGCCGCCTCCATCGTCTCCGGCAATGATGCTCGCCCTCTCCCTGGCCGGATCCATGGCGGCGGCGCCCCAGTGTCTCCCCCGCGTGCACGGCTTAGCCCTGCCCAGATCCGATCTGGAGAAGCTGCTCCCCCACCCTCCCTCCGGCTGCTGCGTCCTTCGGCCGGGCGTGGCTGCATGTGCTCGGTCTGCTCCTCCCCAGGCCGCCTCCTCCTCGGCTGCACGCTCCTTCTATGTTGTTGCTGATGGTGCGAGCGCCGCTCTGGGTGGTGGTGGAGATAGGCGAGCCTAGGCTCTAGCCCTGCCCTGCTGCAGGCTACTCCTCATCTATGGTGACGCCTTCTCCGAGCTATGGTGTTGTCTCCGTCCGATTTGTGTGGTCTCGGTGGTCTTCGTTGCCGGGTGTGGTTGCGGCCTCGTGGTGGACCCTTTGTCAGCACCCCTCTGGTCCTGGTGGCATGGACCTGCGTTCTCTAGCGTCCACGGCTTGCCAGTGTCCTCTGCCGGCGTGGTTCCAGCCTCGGCAGTCCAGTTGTTGCATCCTCTCTAGCACTTGTCTCGCCAGTGTCTCGTCGGCTCCGTCACCGACAACTTGGATCTGCGCTCTTTTCCGGCTCCTAGCTTTGTCGGTGGCATTGGTCGCCATCCCCTTCTCCGCTCGGCTCCCTCCACCCCCGCTGCATTGTGACCCCGTCCACCGTCACGGCGTGCCAATCCCAAAGCTCGCGTCTTTTGGCGTCGCCCAGTGCCACCCTCCGGCGGCAGGCGCAACCGCACCCACCCTCTCTTGAGGTGGTGATCTTGACCAGCAAAGTGACTTCCTCATCTCCGGACCCTGATCTGTGGCAATGGGATCGCTTGGAATTAGGCCAGGGCGAAATCCCTGATCGTCTCGCCGTTGCTGGCAGCGGTGGCACCCGCGGTGTCGTTTCCCTCCATGGAGGCGCTGTCATGGCCTCTATCCATGCCCCTCTTCGAGCAACGGGGGAAACCCTTGGTCCGGTTCTTTGGATCGGATGGCGGCGGCGTCACGATGTCGCTCCCCGTTTTGAAGGTGCCATCTTGCTTGCTCGCGACGTCCCCGGTGTTGGATCTAGAGATGTTTGATGCTTGGTCGGTTCGGCTTGCCCCTCTACTTGGGTCTGGCTTGGTTGTTTAGCTATGGTCTTTTCTTTTGTTCGTGCTGAGCATCCTGTGTCTCTCTGCTTCGGGTCCCATGTCCACGCCTTCTCTTATATGCGTTCGTGTTATGCGTTGTACCCTCCTATGTACTTTTATGCTTTCCTTCTATCAATGAAATGATACGCAAGCTTTGCGTATTCGCGAAAAAAAAGCATGAGTAGAGTTTGAGACGAGAAAAGGCATAGATAGCTAGAGGGGGGTACTTAGGCATTCTTGTCCATCCATTTGGCAAGAAGAAAAGCCAAACAATCAAAGCAACAAATGGATGTCCTCGAATGAAGAAAATTATGCAACCAACATGCTCACACAATAATATGGCAAATAAAACATGTGGCGAAGCATGGACAAACACTCTAGCATCTATCAAGAAATTGGCGATGACTAGGTCATCTATATATGAGTATATTTACCGAGGAGTCAAATGAGAACATTTGATCATAGGTCATACTCATCGTTTAAGCACAAGGGTTGCCACTTTTACATAAAGCATTCTTGTGTTCACATCATTAGAGTTGCTTTAGCTCAATTCTTAGAACAAAGCTCCCCCTAGATGTGATATCCCCCATTAGAGTGACGAACTCACCTTGGGTTTTGTCGATGATGACTTCATGTAGGTGTTGAAGATGTGGATGGTCAATGTTGATGTAGATCATTTGGAGCAATCCATTGGAGTGAGTTGCACTTATAATACCTACATGGGTTAGTCCCACGAGGAACACAAAAGGATATCCATAGACATAGAGTGAAACACACATATGATGATGTCCATGAAAGCATTAGGTTACCTTGTCCCTTATCTTACCAACAAGAGGGTTTGTGACTCCATGAACTAGTGCAAGATGTGGAAGTTGTTTGCACTTGTCCTTGCCAAAATGAATATGGGTGAAGTATGTTGGTGGAGTCACCCTCAAGAACTCTCTAGTTCTTCTTCTTTGGGATCCACATCATCTTGATGGGAGTCCTTGGAGTTATTGTCGGACTTGATGAAGTATAACTTGATGTAGTCTTGGGAACCCACTTGACCAAGGCCTTAGGAGCTTCTTCAAATGAATCAATCTCTTCTTGAAGTTTTTCCTTGCCTTTTAGCTTGTGGTCTTGTGGTGGAAGATCATCTTGAGCTTGTGTTACCTTGAAAGAAGTGGGTTCATACTTCTCTTGTTGCGGAACAAACTTCGTCTTGGGGTATTGATGTTATTTCCACTCAACTCCATTGGCATTGAACTTTCGGTCAAAACCAACACCTTGATTCTTCTGGTGCCTTCCCTGCTTGCGTACAATTTCCTCATATTGCTTACTTCCGGCAAGGCTCTTGTAAACAACTTTCTCTATAATTCCCTTCAATAAGTTATTTTCTTGCTCAAGTGTAACTTGGCTAAGAGAATCATTAGTGGAATCAAGAGAATTACTAGAAGCAACAATATTGGATTTAGCATGATTATTGTTACTACTAGAAGAAGAATCTTTCTTGCTCTTGTTGCTACATTTTACTTGTGGCTTGTTGATACGTCTCCAATGTATATATAATTTTTTATTGTTCCATGTTGTTATATTATCATTCTTGTATGTTTTACAATCATTTTATAGCAACTTTATATCATTTTTGGGACTAACCTATTGACATAGTGCCCAGTGCCAGTTGCTATTTTTTGCTTGTTTTTTACTTCACAGAAAATCAATACCAAAGGAGTCCAAACGCAGCAAAACTTTTCGGAGATTTTTTCTGGACCAGAAGACACCTATTGGGCCAAAGAAGTACCAGGGGGGCTCCGAGGGGAGCACAACCCACCAGGGCGCGCCTGGGGGGCTAGGCACGCCCAGGTGGGTTCTGCCCACCTCGGTGGCCTCCCGCACCGCCTCTTTGCTCTATAAATACCCCAATATTCCAAAAACCCTAGGGGAGTTGACAAAAATCAATACCAGCCGCCGCAAGTTCCAGAAACCATAGATCCAATCTAGACACCATCACGGAGGGGTTCATCAACCTCATTGGTGCCTCTCCGATGATGCGTGAGTAGTTCATTGTAGACCTACGGGTCCATATTTAGTAGCTAGATGGCTTACTCTCTCTCTCTCTCTCTTTTGATTCTCAATACAATGGTCTCTTGGATATCTATTTGATGTAACTCTTTTTGCGGTGTGTTTGTTGGGATCCGATGAACTTTGAGTTTATGATCAAATCTATGTTTTTATTCAAGAAAGTTATTTGAGTCTTTTGATATCTTATATGCATGATTACTTATAGCCTCGTATTTCTTGTTCGAATCTTTGGTTTGGTTAGGCCGACTAGATCGATTTTTCTTGCCATGGGAAGAGGTCCTTTGTGATGGGTTCGATCTTACGGTGCTCGATCCCAGTGACAGAAGGGGAAACGACACGTTTGTATCATTGCTATTAAGGATAAAAAGATGGGGTCTATTCCTACATGAGTACATCTTGTCTACATCATGCCATCGTTCTTATTGCATTACTCCGTTTCTCCATGAACTTAATACACTAGATGCATGATGGATAGCGGTCGATGTGTGGAGTAATAGTAGTAGATGCAGGCAGGAGTCAGCCTACTAATCTTGGATGTGATGCCTATATAATGATCATTGCCTGGATATTGTCATGATTATTTGAAGTTCTATCAATTGCCCAATAGTAATTTGTTTACCCACTGTATGCTATTTTTCTCTAGAGAAGCCACTAGTGAAATCTACGACCCTCGGGTCTCTTCTTTATCATATATGCCTTCGAGATCTATTTGTGTTTGCTTTTATTTTCAGATCAATTAATCCAAAACACAAAAATACCTTGCTGCAATTTTTATTTATTTATTTTATCTTGCGTTCCCGCGAGATCTATTTATCCAATCTACTACAAGTTTTACCTATCTTTTACCCGGGAGGGATTGACAACCCCTCTTTTATGTCGGGTTGCAAGTATTTGTTCTTTGTGTGCAGGTGCCATTCACGTAGTTTTGCGTGGTTCTCGTACTAGTTCGATAACCTTGGTCTCATCACTGAGGGAAATACCTACCGTAGCTGTGCTGCATCATCCTTCCTCTTTGGGGAAATACCGACTAGTTCAAGCCGCATCAAAAGGAATTTCTGGCTCCATTGTCGGGGAGACATCGTCAACATCTACCAGGTTCCTAATCACAAATCTCATCTCCTTGCAATTTACATTATTTGCCATTTGCCTCTCGTTTTCATCACCCTGACTTCACAAAAATTTGCCTTTTTATTCGCCTTATTTTTGTTTGCCTTTTCTTGTTTGATCTTTTGTTTGCTTGTGTTGCCATGTGCCTTCTATATTGTAAGTGCATCTAGTGCCCCTTAGTGATTTTGGTGTATTGAAGACTTATAGGTTAAGTAACTAATGTGTTTGTGAGTGTACACAGGTCTATAAGTCTATGAGGAGTTTGATAATTCTGATGAAAAGTCGACCCTAAAAATGAAGTTCTTCAACTGAAGACTTTGATATTCTGAAGACTTTCTGAAGACTTTGAAAGTGAAGAAATTGGTGTGATCCTGAAGACTTGGTAGTCGCTTGAGGAACATGAAGCGTGAAGACTTTTGTTTTGTAGTTTCATTTTCTCTTTCTTGAGTCATAGGAAACACCGTCTTTGTTAAAGGGGTTGAGGAAATACTAAGGAAAATTTCCATTTGATGCTCAACTCAAAATCCCACCTACCAATCCCTTGAATGAAGCTTTTGGAAATCTCATACAGTTCAGTCAATTTCTTGATGTGAGAGACGAAGCTCTTACAGTCACCGAGAATTTGTTCTCGACGAGGAGTTAGGAATTCGCCAGGTCTGGTTGCCTACGATGAGAACATGATAGCCCCGAGGAATTTGATGTTCAAATTTCCGACCGTTCTTTGTCTTCTTGGCTGCTGTCCCAAATATCTTATCCACCTAACGGTCATATCATTGAAGGGCATTTATGTCTTATCATGTCGGGCTGCTCCCTAGGCTATAAATAGCCGCCCCCTACAACCACTAGTTGGTTGGCTGCTCCTAGAGAACTTGACACTTGTCATTTGAGAGCAACCCATCCTCTGAGGACTTTGAGAGAAAATCATCAAGTGAGGAAAAACCCAAACACCAAACCCCTACAAACCCAAAGTGATTGAGCATCACTGAAGAAATTGATCCTGCGTGGATCCGACACTTTTTACCTTTGAAGACTGTGCTTCTTCCAGACGGTTAGGCGTCAAGGTCTAGAGCATCCAAGAGGAATTGTGGATCGCCGAGTGACCAAGTATGTGAAGGTTTGGAAGTCGCTGAAGACTTACCACGAGTGATTGGACGAGGTCTCGTGACCTTAGTTCAAGGAGAATCTGGTGAGGACTTGGTGTCTGAGCTGCGTGCTTTCGATGATCGGGTGTCCGGACTCGTGTCCTCGAGTTTAAATACTCAGCCGCTCCAACCAGACGTACAAGCGAGACAGCAGTTGGAACTGGTCTACCAAATCATTGTATTCACCAACCTAACTGGTTCTATTTCCTCAACCCTTTCATTTCCTCATTCATGTTGAGTGTTTGTTCATATCTGTGTTTGAAGACTTTGGTGAAGACTTTCTCAATTTCCTCAGTTCAATTTCTTGATCTGTTTGTCTTCATCTTGTGTTATCCTGTGATTACGCTTTACAGACTCTGTGATTGTCTTCATTTCATCATGATGACAATGCTTGTAATCTGTTATGCTTACTTCGAGTACTTATTCCGCTGCATGTATTTCTTTGCTAAGGAATTTCCTCACCAGCAAATTCCTCGATGAAGAATTTGTAAAATTCATAAAATCGCCTATTCATCCCCCTCTAGTCGATATAGCACTTTCAATTGGTATTAGAGCAAGGTACTCCCTTGTTACGTGTGATTTTAGTTTAACCACAGGAGTTTTAGTTATGTCGACCGCAGGTATGATCAAGGTCTCGGCAGGTGTCCTACCTTTGATGGGACGGACTACCCCTCTTGGAAGAACAAAATGCGAATGCATCTTGAAGCAATTGACAACGATCTACGGTATGTTGTGACAAAAGGTGTTTCCTCGGTCACACCCTCTCCGAATGATGTTGATGTGAAGAGATTCAAGCAACTCGATTCTCAGCGAAGAATATCATATGTGGCCATCGAGCAAAGGTCAATATGGAAGAGTGAGTGCTTTGGAATCGCCAAACTCATACGGGACGAGGCTGTCCAAAGTAAATGAAGGTGTTTCAACTTAGCGTGACTCTCGAGTTGATGTTCTTGGAATCTCTTCAACCGCTTCAAAAGACTCGACAACGAAAATGTTCAACAAACCTTGATCGCCTCATGACATCTCAAATGAGCTTCAAGCACTGGTGCCATGACATCACCGACCATGAGGTGGTGAAGAAATTGCTAAGATCGCTTGATTCCTCATTTGACACTCTGCACCGATGATACAAGAACGAGCTGACTACAAGTCTCTTGATCCTGCTTGATATCCTCGAAGGCTAAATACTCACGAGTTCTAGCTTGCTGAAAAGAGAGATCTCTATGGTTACGGCTATGGAAAACACGTGCCACAAGGCCAAGGCTGAATCTGAATCAGAGTGAAGACTCGGTAGTAGCCTTGGAGATCTGAAGAATTTGGCCAGAGCTAGCACCGCCGTGAAGAAATTCCAGAAATTCACAAGGCGTGGTCGTTTTGGAAAATCCTCAAGAAGCAATGATTCCTCATCTAGTGACTATAAGCGAAGACTTTGCCACAAATGCAAGAAACCTGGTCACTATATCCAAGATTGTCCTCAGTGGGAAAAGGAATTAAGAAAGAAGAAACACAAGGATTACAGTTCTGATGACGTGAAGAAGAAGAAGAAATCATCAAAATCTTCATCATCAAAATCCTCAAAGCCTTCTTCTCACAAGAAGAGCAGCTCCAAAAGGCTCGGGCATTCATTGGCAAGGAAATGGACTCTGAAGCTGAATCTGAGGAAAATGAGGAAGAGGAGGAGTCTGAAGAATCCGAATCTGGTGTGGCTAGTCTGGCTCTTGCTACTGCCTATGTTAGCAAGTCCATCTTCAACGCTGAAGAAACTGACTCACCGACAAACCTGATGAGGAAAATGATGACTACGCTCCCACCTATTGCTTCATGGCAAAAGGTGCCAAGGTACTCAATTTCACCTCCTCTGAATCTAGTGAAAATGAATCTGATGAGGATCTCAAGCCCAGCTACTCTAAACTTGCTAAGATTGCTATAAAACAACAAAGGGCTTTTGAAAAGGTTCAAAACATGCTAGATAAGAGTGATGATATGTTAGGTGAAGAAATGGATCGCACTCAAGCCCTCGATGAAAATCTTGAGAAGTTCAGGTCTAGGCTTGACAGCCTTCAAGGTCATCATAACACTCTCTTATCGATCATGAAAACTTTCTTATGAATTTCTTCAAAGAAAGCAAGATCTTGAGAAGCTAAGAGCGAGTTATGAAGATCTTGAAGGAGCACGATTCATTACTTGCTCAACAAATCAGCGCTTCTCAAGAAGAATTTGTTCCTCCATGCTTAAAATGCATTGAGCGTGAATCGCTAATTCTTCACCGAATGTTCAAATGCTTCAACTGTTACAAATTCTTCACCTGCCTCTGCTGTCACTAATTCCTCACCGAGGACATTGCTAGTATCACTTGACGATGCAGGGGCTGAAGGAATTGTACATGACAGGCATGTACAAAAGCCTCAAAGGGCATCGACTCTTTGTGATGTGCTTAAAAGCAGATCCTCAATAGGAACCCTAGGAAAGAGGGTATTGCCTTTGAGAGGAAACTAAATGCTGATGGAGCGTCTTTGGAAGCTTTGAGAGTATCCCAAAACCTCATGGGTTGCTACAAAGGGACCTCCAGTTGATCCATCCACCTTATCTGGCTTTACATGTGAATTTCCTCATTCTGATGATGAGTCATTTGACTCAAACTATAAACTGTTCAAAAATCAGAATGGTGAAGTATTTGCTAGATATGTTGGCACTAACTCCAGGAACGGTCCCCCTATGAAGAAAATCTGGGTTCCCAAGAAATGTCTTGAAAGTCTTCAGGTGAATGTCCTCATGACACCACCTGTGAAGAAAAGGAACCCCAGATCAAATTCTTCATATGGACAAAATTCTTCATATGGATCCAAGTCCTCACACGGACCAAATTCCTCACGTGGATCAAATTCCTCAAAAGGATCAAAGTCCTCATATGATTATCATCGTGCTAATAACTCTGTTTACATGAGGGTAGAGCTAAGGGCTATGAATATGTGCATTATTCTTCAAACCAATATGTTCATAAGTCCTCGAAGAATTTCTCCGCTTATTCATATGCTTACCCTAACCCCTCTTATGTGAAACGAAATGGTTTGGCCTCTATGCCACCATTTTCATATGGTGCTCATGAGTGATGAACTCTTTGCCACCCTTGAGATGTGGGTGGTGAAGAAAAGAACTAATCTCTTCTGCAGAGGTCAGGTCTCGGGCGTGCCTTAACGTCTGAAGAATTTCTTTGGGCACGACAAAATGCACGAAAGGGCGCAGAGCTAATCATGATGAAATGAACTTTCATTTCACACGTCCTCCTACTGCTTATCAGATTGATACTGACTGATGAAATTCATCTGATGAACTTGATATCATATTCTTCACTGATGAAGTATATGAGATCGTAAGTTGTACTAATTCATCTGCAGGATGATCAACCCAAAGCCACTGAGTGGGTTCTCGATAGTGGATGTACAAATCACATGACTGGTGACAAGAATCTATTGATGGATGCTCCCTTATCACCGTCACATCTGAAGCATATCATCTTTGGCTTGACAAAGGCAAAAGTCGTATTGGGACTTGGTAAGGTTGCTATCTCTAAGGACATGCACATGGACAAAGTCATGCTTGTTGAGTCTTTAGGATATAACCTCATGTCAGTCTCAATGCTTTGTGATCTTGATATGGTAGTTATCTTTGGCAAGTATCGTTGTGTTGTGATTATGGAAGCTGACAATTCCAAAGTCTTCGAAGGCTTTAGGAGAGGAGACTTGTATATTGTTGACTTCTCTACAGGTCCACAACCGGCCGTGTGCCTGCTTGCAAAAGCTTCAGAAGGCTGGCTATGGCATCGACGACTTGGTCACGCAGGCATGAGGAATTTGCACACGCTTGCGAAGAAGAAGCATGTCATTGGCATTGAGAATGTCAAATTCCTCAAGGATCACTTATGCGGAACTGTGAAGCTGGAAAAATGACCAAGGCCAAGCATCCAAATGAAGACTATCATGACCACTACTCGTCCTTGAATTGCTTCACATGGACCTCTTTGGTCCCAATCATTACTCAGTGTCGTTAATGAAGCATCACTATATGGCTTTGTTATTGTTGATGATTACTCTCGCTACACATGGGTACACATTGTTACTTACAAAAATCAAGTGCAGGAAGTCTTCAAACGATTTTCCTCGAGGGCTTCAACCAACTTTGGTGTGATGATCAAGCACATCAGGAGTGACAATGGAACTGAGTTCAAGAATTCCGGACTTGAGGATTATCTTGATGAACTTGGTATTACTCATGAGTTATCTGCTCCCTATACTCCTCGGCAAAATGGCGTCGTGGGCGCAAGAACAGAACTCTTGTTGAGATGGCTCGCACTATGCTTGATGAATACAAAACGCCTAGTCGTTTCGGATTGAAGCAATTGACACTGCGTGCCACATCATCAACAGTATATCTTCACAAATTCTTCAAAAGACTGCCTATGAACTCCTTACGGACAAGAAACCCAATGTAAGTTATTTCAAAGTCTTGATTGCTAAATGCTGGATTAGAGATCCTCACCACACCTCTAAATTTGCACCAAAGCACATGAAGGTTTTATGCTTGGTTACGGAAAGGACTCGCACACCTACTGAGTCTTCAACATCACACTTCACAAGATTGTTGACCTTTGTAGATGTGCGGTTCGATGAAACTAATGGCTGCAAAGAGAGCACCTACCTACTGTGTTAGACGAACCAGCACCGAGGATTCTATCAAGTTCAAGGCAACCGAGGATGTCATTCCTCTTGAAGAAACTGCTGAAGAATTCATTCTGTCTGTGAAGAACGCCGAGCTGATGCACTGAAGATAATCTTTGAAGAAAATGGTGCTGAGGAAAATGATCAAATTCCTCGAAGACAACCAGCTCATCCTCGCGTTGCAAAAGAAGTGCAAGTTGACAAGATCATCGATGACATTGAAGCGCCAGTCCTCTCACTCGCTCAAAGCTTCACACTTATCTAACTTTTGTGGGCACTATGCTTTTGTCTCTATCACAGAGCCCACTAAGGTAGATGAAGCGTTTACGGGCCGGAGTGGATTCAGGCCATGCAAGAAGAATTACATCATTCGAGCTCAACAACGTCGGGAACTGGTCAAACGTCCAGATCTTCGCAAGCATAATATCATTGGCACAAAGTGGATCTACCGCAACAAGCAAGATGAAAATGGTCTTGTGGTGAGGAATAAGGCACGACTAGTAGCTCAAGGCTACACGCAGTTGAAGGAATTGATTTCGATGAAACTTTTGCACTGTTGCTAGACTTGAGTCTATTAGCATATTACTACGCCTATGCTAACCATCACAATATCACTTTATATCAAATGGATGTGAAAAGTGCATTCCTCAATGGTAAGCTAGAGGAAGAAGTATATGTTGCTCAACCCCCAGGTTTTGAAGATCCAAAGAATCCTGACGAAGTCTTCAGACTCAATAAGGCCCTCTATGGCCTCAAGCAAGCCCCTCGGCGTGGTATGATACATTGAAGGAATTCTTCGTGAAGAATGGCTTCACACCCGTTCACTCGACCCTACTCTCTTTACTAAATCTTATGATGGTGAACTGTTTGTGTGCCAAATATATGTTGATGATATTATCTTTGGCTGTACTGACCAACGTTATAGTGATGAATTTGCCTATATGATGAATGAAGAATATCAAATGTCTATGATGGGAGAGTTGAAATTCTTCTTAGGTCTTCAAATTCGTCAACAACACAATGGCATATTCATATCTCGGAGAAATACCTCAAAGATGTCACGAAGAAATTGGCATGCAAGATTGCAAAGCGTCAAAATTCCTATGCCCACAAATGGCCATCTATGCACCGATGAAAATGGTATTGACTTGATCACAAGGTATACCGCTCCATGATTGGTTCTTTATTGTACTTATGTGCATCTAGGCCAGATATAATGCTTAGTGTTTGCATGTGTGCCCGATTTCAAGCTACACCGAAGGAATCACACCATAAGGCTGTGAAGCATATTCTTCGATATCTAGCTCACACACCAACACTAGGATTATGGTACCCCAAGGGCTCTACTTTTGATCTCATTGGATATTCTGACTCTGACTATGCTGGTGATCGTGTGGATCGCAAGTCAACATCTGGTACTTGTCATTTCCTCGGACGATCTTTGGTCTGTTGGTCCTCGAAGAAACAGAATTGTGTATCACTGTCCACTGCGGAAGCTGAATACATTGCTGCTGGCTCGTGTTGTGCTCAATTACTATGGATGAAGCAAACCCTCAAGGACTACGGCATCAACGTGAAGAATGTGCCTCTCTACTGTGACAATGAGAGTGCCATCAAGATTGCTCACAACCCAGTTCAGCACTCGAAGACAAAGCACATTCAAATTCGTCATCATTTTCTTCGTGATCATGTGTTGAAGGGCGACATCTCCATCGAACACGTGAAGACTGAAGAACAGCTAGCTGATATCTTCACTAAGCCCTTGGATGAGAAGAGATTTAGCAAGTTGCGGTGTGAGCTAAATATCTTAGAATCTTCGAATGTTCTTTGAAAAGGCACACATCCTAACACTTATGCAAAATTGATGACTTAGATGTGCAACACATGAAGAAGCGTTTTCTTCAATCAATGAAGAATAACACTCTAAGTGTGAAGAAATTAATGAAGAATTTGATTCTCGAACCCTCGACAATTATGCGCGGTGTCTGAAATCATCATTCTTATCTGTGGGTCACGCCACCACCAAAATTGAAAATCTTCAATTTGAGTTTTCCTCGTTTTGAAATTCTTCAGTTTTCAAATTCTTCAACTTTGCAAATTCTTCACTGTTTCCGTCATCTTTCTTCATTGGCTATATATATATATGGATTTATGTCCTCTACAGATTCACTTATGGCTATTTCTTCAAGTCGTTTTTCGCTAAGTGAATGTGATCGACCCTTTCCCTCTATGCTATACTCAACCCAATCCATTCACAAATTCTTCATGTCGTTCTACTTTGAAACTCGTTCAAATTCTTCACGTGTCCTTGACAATGAAGAAATTGCGACGGAACTTTTAAAACGAATCTTATCCAAACTTTGATTTTACCGCTCAAACCGTTCCGCATCCCACGATGCATTATTATATTCACCCACGATCGCTCACGATCTCCACTACACAGTACGTGGGTGACACATGTCGTGAGAAGGGAAGCGGTCAGGGGCATGTTCGTCCTAAATCTTGGACGATCTGTTTTTCACCGTGTCTATAAATACCCTCTCTCCTTCCTCACTCTTTTACTCCGCTCGACCTCTCTCTCCGCTCGAGCTCCTCAAAACCCTAAGCGCCACTTCTCCATCGTCACGGGTGAGGAAAAGCTTCACCGCTTTGACCTCTTCGCCCGACGATACTCGCTACCGACCGTGGACAATCTTCACTCCGCCGTCGCCGTAGCTGATTTCCTCTGCCAAGTTAGGGCGTGGAAGATCTGAGCAGACGAACTTCCCAACTGTTCATCTCAGTTCGTCGTGTTCTTCACTTGAATAAATTAAAAGTTACTTTTATTACTCACTTTGATTCTCAAATTTTCTTCAAATTCTTCAAAGGTGTTTATTCTTCAAATCTTCACACATATGAACACCTCAAATCTCTTGACTCGTTTCTCTAAGCAATGTTTTCTTCAAGATTCCTCAATTGTGTGGATCTTGATCTATACAACTCTGGAACCTAAGACAAAGAACGCTTATTGAAATTCTTCAAGGCTCATCTGGTCAAAATCCTCAAACTTGTACTTTTGAAAACCTTACGAGAGCATATGACCTCTTCAAATTCCTCGCACCTATACTCATTCACAGGTACAAATGTCCGCCTTTGAATCCCTAGGTTCTCATCAACTTAACTCATTTGCAGCGTTCCTCGAAGAAAAACTGCACACTTCTTGAGAGAACTCAATTGTTCAATTTCCTCACCTAAAGAAAATGGCGAGATGGCAAGAAGCCGCAGAAGGGAGGAAAGAAACCTGAGGTCATGACAGCATTCAAATCCACGAGGAAATATATGCTGACTCATCAGACACCGATGAGGGAAGCAAAAATCAACACAAGGTGCGTATTCGAAGATTGAGCGGAGATGGGCACGGAATGGAAGGAATACAGATATGTAACTCCTAAGTACATGAAGAAATTAACTTTGAATCCTCCATGCCCAAGAGCTCCTTTGGCACCGGCCAAATAGCAGATCCCACTAGCATCAAACGCAGTGAGGACTTTCACGATGAATGGGCTAAACGCCAAGCAAAATTGGCAAAGCAAGCAAAGGAAGCGGTGAAGAAATTCAATGAGGATTCTGCTGCTCATCGCCATTGAGGTCTCGGTCCAACCGAGGAAATCAATGCAAAGAAGCCTGCTCATAAGCCAAGTGCTTCATCATCTGTGCCCTCATGGCCAAGTTCCTCGATGCACCCTCCAAGCAAATTCCTCACACTTTTCTTTGTTCCATCAAAGTCCTCAACTGCTCCGTCCAAACCTTCAGTTCCTGTGCACCTAGCTACATGTCAAAGGACTGCTGGTTTCTCAATTGCCTCAGGCATCTCTGCAAGTTCCTCAGCTGCCCCCAATTCTTCATCTGGCCCAACTCTGCTGAAGACAAAAGCAACAGCTGGACGTGGTCCTCGGCCTAGCCCAAGGAAGAAACAGCTTGTAGTCCACGTGCCATCTGATGATGAGGCATCTGATGAAGAACTTGAAGAAATCATCGAGACCGCCAAGTTAGGGCCGCTAGAGCCAAAGGCACATATGTGCCATCGCTCTTTTGGATCAAAGAAAGTCCTCGACTTCATTGACCTCGCACAATGATCCCAATACCCTCTCGCTGATCTTCCTTTGACACCTGGTCAAAGTCATGCGTGACTCACTTCATCACTGAATAAAAATGGAAGTTTGAGAAGGCGAGGGAAATCAAGAAGGCTCAATACAGAAGGAGAGGTTCACGAAGAAAACGTTGTCAAGATGACACCGAGGAACTCCTTCAAATCAAACTGAAATTCAAAACCTCGGCAAGAACTTGACACATACTATGCTGATTGGCAAGTAGTCAAGACCAGATTCGTTGATCTGACGAAGAGAATCACAAGTGTTGCTGCACCTGCAACTTGAGATTCCTCAGTGAAGCCTCAGTTCAGCCTCTTGAAGAAAATGTTGATTCGGGGCTGATGATCCCATCCCAGCCGCTGAAGAATTGCCGGGGCACCCACTAGTGGTGCGCTGAAGAAATGCTCAAGTCGGGCAAGCTGCATCGATTCTTTGAAGAAATTGCTCAAGACAGGGGAACTGCATCAGTTGCTCCTGAAGAAACTGCACCAAATTCCTCAGCTCCTCCTGTGCCAATTCCAACTCCAATTCTTCCATCCGCTTCTGATGTGAAGAAAACCAAGGCTGCGAACGAGCTGCTGTGAAGAAAAGGAAAGCATCAGCTGCGTCAGATTCTTCGACTGCGAAGAAAATGAAGCCAATGACCAGCTCCATTGAAAACCCAATTGATGCTATTCCAATTTCCTCCGTACCATCAAAGGAAGTAGTTCCTTTTGGAGAAGAATATGAGATCCCAACCGGATCTGATGAAGAACATCAATCTCCTGCTTCGTCAGAGAAAATTGATGAAGAAATTGAAGTGGAAGCAATCCCTTCAACCCCAGTTATTCCCTCATCAGACCATGAAATTCCTCAAGCTGGTACTGAGGAAATTGACAATGAAGATGTGGATATTGGATGCACCACTCCAGTGATCAATGATGACTTTTGGGAAAGTCAGCATCCCAATACTCCTCTCTTCACCCCGCTCCAACAAGTTCCTCACTCCCCTGCACAGACAGTCCGAATAGACTCTGAAGAAAATCAACCCACTGGTTCTGTGCATGAAGAAATTCCAGCCACTAGTGCTGATGAAACTGCTGCTGCTGCTAATCCTCAGACTGCACAAGTTGAGGACCAAGAAATTCCTCAGTGAAGAACACGAACTTACGATTCCCGAGGTGGTGATGCAACTCATCGACACCCTCTGCCCAAGCAAAAGAATCCGTTCTCAACCAAACAAAAGTTCAAGGCTGAAGATTTCTTTGCCGAGCACGTGTTCTTCATGAATATAATCCTTATGATTACGCTCGAATTAGGAAGAGGCGCTTACGGACTGCCACCAAGCCAACTTCTATTCCTCGGTGCTTTTCAACAAGGACAAAATCTTGATCATGCTCATATTCCTCATGTGGATATGGAGTCGCTGCCGGGCTTTGAGCCAGTCCTCGGTGTTCTTCACGACGCAGGATCTTCTAAACTTCTGACCGATATTTGTGATTGGAATGAAGAGCTAATTCTTCAGTTCTATGCAACCCTGCACATCACCGGAGACGCTGAAGACGTAAATTCATGGGTCTTAGATTGGATGACTGAAAACACTCACTACAAGGCACCAGCAAGTGAATTGCTTCATGCCCTACCACTCAGTCCTCCGCTTGATGGTGCACGTCGCATCTATGAAGAAAAGGAACTTTCAAATCACTATATGCAAGTGCTGATGAAGCCTTTGAAGCCCAGGCAAGCCCCAAGGACCAAATTCCTCGTCAAGGAATTATTATATGTGCCTCGAACAGTCTATCGGATTCTGACAAAGACTATGAGTCCTATCAAAGGCCACGACTCGAACGATGAAGAAGTCGTTGGCATCATGAAGAATATGCTTTTCAACATCATCCATGGCGTTCCCGTCAATTTCCATGATTTCTTCATGAGGACTCTGGCTAACATTGCCATGTCACCTTTTGAGCTGAAGCCTTATGCACCTTGGATTATGAGATTCATCAGGTCAAGATCTTCACTGAATTACAAAGGCGATACTTTGAACCACTGCAGCTACACGCCCGATTGAAGTCCTCAAGCGGCCAATTACCTCACCGATGAAAAGGGAAAGGCTATGCTGTGATAGATGAAGGCATTCGTCCATTGGATGGACAGTTTATAAAAGCAGCATCTTACTCCACCAATGATGACTCGCCACACATGACTCTGCAGCAAATACCACCGTCAAGCAAAATCCTCAAGGAACGCACCCGTGGTGATGATGATCGTGAGTTACTCCTCGGTCTTCATCGGAAGGTTGATCGCAATCATAAGTGGGTCAAGCGTCGGTTTGGTACTCTTCTTTACAACATGACCTCAACTCACAATGCAGTGAAGAAAAACCACTACTACCTTCATGAAACCTTCAAGCGCTTTGGCTGTTCTTTCACATGTCTACAATGAAGAAGAACTGCAATCAATGGGACTCAAGGAAGAATTTGACTGGTCTGCACCTCCTCCGAAGAAATTCAAGAAAGTCAAAGTTCCTTCCTTGGTGGCCAGCTCATATTCTTCATCTCGCGACACTGATGAAAATGAAGATTTGGAAGACACTGCTGCTGGTCCTACTTCAACGAACAACCCCGACAATGCTGGCGCTCCATCTTCAACTTGAAATTCTTCAAGAGCGTTAGTCCTTAGTTTCAATCCTTTTGGTCATTTGATGACAAAGGGGGAGAAATTTGAGTTAGTCTTCAAGCGGGTCTCGTTTTGTCTATATACAGTATTCTATTAAGTTACAACTCTCGTTCTTCTGAAACCTTTTATTGGATCGAGTTGTAATCTTAAACCCGATGGTGCTTTGATACTTTTGATGCATTATGCTTTTGCTCTATGCTCTGACTACAGTAGTTTTGATATTTGTTATGCTCTGATCCTCATGAGCTCGTTGAAAATCTTCAATTGATTTGGGCTCTGATACTCATGAAAAAGTTTCAAATTCCTCATACGCATTGGGCTCTGATACTCTTTATGCATTATTTTGCATGCTCTGAATACCATCAAGCACCATATTTCATCATGCATTTCAAATTCCTCATATTATATGTCAAATGCGTGTATGAATTACAAGATATAGGGGGAGATCTCCATGATTCAATTCTTCAAATGTGCATTGCCTCAAAAGCAAATTCCTCACTATGCACACCTTGGGGGAGTTCTTCTATATCTTGCAATAAAATCCTCATTATCGGTATTTACACTTCACATATTTATCCCGTTGAAAACTTAACCTATGTTGTCATCAATCACCAAAAGGGGAGATTGTAAGTGCATCTAGTGCCCCTTAGTGATTTTGGTGTATTGAAGACTTATAGGTTAAGTAGCTAATGTGTTTGTGAGTGTACACAGGTCTATAAGTCTATGAGGAGTTTGATAATTCTGATGAAAAGTCGACCCTAAAAATGAAGTTCTTCAACTGAAGACTTTGATATTCGAAGACTTTACAAGACTTTGAAAGTGAAGAAATTGGTGTGATCACGAAGACTTGGTAGTCGCTGAGGAACATGAAGCGTGAAGACTTTTGTTTTCGTAGTTTCATTTTCTCTTTCTTGAGTCATAGGAAACACCGTCTTTGTTAAAGGGGGTCGAGGAAATACTAAGGAAAATTTCCATTTGATGCTCAACTCAAAATCCCACCTACCAATCCCTTGAATGAAGCTTTTGGAAATCTCATACAGTTCAGTCAATTTCTTGATGTGAGAGACGAAGCTCTTCAGTGTTGAGAATTTGTTCTGACCCGAGAGTTAAAATTCGCCAGTCTAATTGCCTACACAAAGATGAGAACATGATAGCCACGAGGAATTTGATGTTCAAATTTCCGACCGTTCTTTATCTTTGCTTGGCTGTCCCAAATATCTTATCCACCTAACGGTCATATCATTGAAGGGCATTTATGTCTTATCATGTCGGGCTGCTCCCTAGGCTATAAATAGCCGCCCCTACAACCACTAGTTGGTTGGCTGCTCCTAGAGAACTTGACACTTGTCATTTGAGAGCAACCCATCCTCACGAGGACTTTGAGAGAAAATCATCAAGTGAGGAAAAACCCAAAAGTGAGGAAAACCCAAACACCAAACCCTACAAACCCAAAGTGATTGAGCATCATGAAGAAATTGATCCTGCGTGGATCCGGCGCTTTTACCTTTGAAGACTGTGCTTCTTCCAGACGGTTAGGCGTCAAGGTCTAGAGCATCCAAGAGGAATTGTGGATCGCCGAGTGACCAAGTATGTGAAGGTTTGGAAGTCGCTGAAGACTTACCACGAGTGATTGGGCGAGTCTGCGTGACCTTAGTTCAAGGAGAATACGGTGAGGACTTGGTGTCTGAGCTGCGTGCTCGGTGGTCGGGTGTCCGGGACTGCGTGTCCTCGAGTTTAAATACTCAGCCGCTCCAACCAGACGTACAAGCGAGACAGCAGTTGGAACTGGTCTACCAAATCATTGTCTTCACCAACCTAACTGGTTCTATTTCCTCAACCCTTTCATTTCCTCATTCTGTGTTGAGTGTTTGTTCATATCTCATGTTTGAAGACTTTGGTGAAGACTTTCTCAATTTCCTCGTTCAATTTCTTGATCATTTGTCTTCATCTTGTGTTATCCTGTGATTACGCTTTACATACTCTGTGATTGTCTTCATTTCATCATGATGACAATGCTTGTAATCTGTTATGCTTACTTCGAGTACTTATTCCGCTGCATGTATTTCTTCGCTAAGGAATTTCCTCACCAGCAAATTCCTCAGTGAAGAATTTGTAAAATTCATAAAAATCGCCTATTCACCCCCCCTCTAGTCGATATAACGCACTTTCATATATGCTTGCATCTTCGCTTTCTAAAAATCTATGGATCCCCATCCATTTGCTAATCTTTTTAAAAGATCCAATCATGATGAACCAATTGCTACTGAGTTGAGTGTACTATATTATCTTTATGAAGTTTTGCTTGAGATTCATGAATCTGAAAATTGTGATGAAGAAATATATGAAGTGATTCATGATAGCTCCTTGAATGAAAAGCATGATTGCAATGATTTTACTATAAATTCTTTTAATGCCAACTGTGCTAATAATATGCAAAACCCCAAGCTTGGGGATGCTAATTTTGATATGTCCGCTACTTATTGCAATGATCAAGATTGGGGTGATTTTCTTATGATCTTGAAAATTTATTTAAGCCTCATGATGAATATGATAGTGATAATAATGTTTGCAATAATATTAAAAGTGGGTTTGGACGAGCGTCAAGTTTAGGTAAAAATAATCCCACATATTTGGAGAGTGTTCAATCTTATGAATTTTTTTATGAAAGTGGGTTCGGAGAGATCATGACTTTCGTCGATGTTAATCCCACTATCTTGAAAGATTATAAGACTTTTATGCATGTGGATCATGAAAAGAAAATTCTACATGATTTCTCTGTTGTTGAATTTGACTATGATCCTACATGTAATTATTATGAGAGAGAAAAAAATGGTTGCAGAAATTTTCATGTTACTAAATTACCTCTCGCTATGTTGAGATTTCAATGTTTTATTCCTCTCCTTTGCATATGCTAGATATTTCTTGTCTTGATAATTTATTGGCTTATAAAATTCCTATGCATAGGAAGTATGTTAGACTTAAATGTGTTTGGCACATCTTTCATGATGTTCTGTCTTTGTGTTTCAATTATTATCTTTCGTGTGAGCATCGTTGAAATTTTATGCCTAGCTAGGGGCATAAAACGATAGCGCTTGTTGGGAGGCAACCCAATGAATAAAATCTATTTTTCTCCTTTTCCTTCTGTTCTTTAGTGTTTGCACAAGTATGCTACTGTTATGATTGTGTTTTTTATGTTTTAATTAGTGTTTGTGCCAAGCAAAGCCTTTGGGATCATGTTGGGTCATAGTTGATTTGATCTTGTTGGAAAACAGAAAATTTTGTGTCCAGAAAAATAATTTTCATTTCTAACAGGAACGAGATAAAATCCTGATTTTGTACACAAAATTTTTACACAAATTGCCCACGTTGTTCTAATTTTTTCAGAATTTTTGGAGTTACATAAGTATTCGAAGTTTTCAGATTTCTACAAATTGTTCTGTTTTTTATAGATTCTGTTTTCTTTGCGTTGTGTGCTTATTTTGATGAATCTATGGTTTGTATTGGAGGGTATAAGATAGAGCAAAGTTGGAATACAGTAGAAATAATGCAAAAATAAAATAAGTATGGGTTTATAACAGTACCTATAGTAGTGATTTGCTTTGTTATACTAACGGATCTCACGAAGATTTGGTTGAGTTTTGTGTGATTGAAGTTTTCAAGTTTTGGGTGAGATCACGATGATGAAGGAATAAGGAGTAAGAAGAGCCTAAGCTTGGGGATGCCCATGGCATCCCAAGCTATTATCTAAAAGAGAAGCAAGCAGCTAAGCTTGGGGATGTCCGAGTGGCATCCCCTCTTTTTTCTAACGACCATCGCTATTTTACTTGGAGCTATATTTTTATTCATCACATATCATGAGTTTTGCTTGGAGCGTCTTGTATGATATGAGTCTTTGCTTGTTTTGCTTCTTATTTTTGTTCATCTATCCTTGCTGGACACACCTATTTGAGAGAGCCAAAATTATGCTATGATTTGTTAGAATTGCTCTCTGTGCTTCACTTAAATCTTTTTGAGCTATGGAATTGCTCTAGTGCTTCACTTATATCTTTTTTAGCACGATGTGCTTTATTATTTTTGAAAAAAATGCTCTCACACTTCACTTAGATTTATTTGAGAGTTAGTAAAAAATTAAGAAAATTCTCTCATGCTTCACTTAAATTATTTCGAGAGAAGAAAAAAATTATGCTCATGTTCTTCACTTAGATTTGTTTGAGCTATCAAAAGCAACATATAAAATTAGTCCCAAAGTGACAGATTTTCAAGAGGGATATAATAAAAACTTTCATTAAGATCATTGGACAAAATAAACTTGAGTCCTTGTAATAGTTTTGCAATATGATGATATAATATGTGAGTCATGTTGATGAGTAATTATGCTTTAGTAAGAATATTGGTGTTAAGGTTTGTGATTCCCTATGAAAGCACAAAAGTCAATAGTTATGCTATGAAATTACATCCTACTTGTGGTGCATTATTCGGTGTTAGTTATGCTTAATGCTCGCTTATGAGATTTTTCGTTTCTTAGTTGGATGCTTCTCAATCTTTTGCTAGCCTTCATTTGCACTTAGTATGATCACTACTTGTGCATCCAAAATCCTTAAACCAGTTTTGCCACATGAGTCCAATATACCTACCTATATGCGGTATTCTTTCGCCGTTCTAAGCAAATTTGTATGTGCCATCTCTAATTTTCAAAATAAACTTCTCTTCTATGTGCTCGTACCGCTCATGAAACGGTAGGGGGTGGCTGATATATTTCCATGCTAGATGTGTTATTCTCAAGATGAGTGTTTATTCACTTGTCATTGCACGAGAGAACGGCAAAGATATTAGGGATGCCCAGTCCCGAAATGAAAAATGAATTTACTTTATGTTGTCAAATAATAAATTCCTTGGAAAGTGTTGGTATGGACGGCACCCATGGATTCGGTTAGCCATGGAATTTGCAAGTATGGTGGAAAAAGGAATAAACTTTATTTTCTATTTGGGAACCGCCTCTGACATATCTAGCATGGAAAGTATTGGGAACTACTCGATCGTTTTCGTTGACAAAAAAAGCATGCCACCCGAAATGTCTTTATCTCTATCTTTTTTGCTTTGAGCTCTGGCACCTCTACGTATCCCTACTTCCCTCTACGAAGGGCCTTTCTTTTACTTTATGCAATTTTTATTTTTTGAGTCTTCATCTTCTCTTATAAAGCACCAACTAAGGGTCACTAAGATTGTACTTGAGCATTGGGTGTAACTAATATGCATGTGTTTCATGAATGGATCAATGGTTAAGCATAATGGGCTAGGGATAATTTTCTTTAGTGTTGATATTTTGAAAGACATGGTTGATTGTTGATATGCTTGAGTATTGAAATCTTCATGTCAAAACAAGACTATTGATTTGAATCATATAAAAGTCCAAATGTACATGTTACAAAGAAAAGTATATATGATGAACATGTTAGGTAGCATGCCACATCAAAAATTCTGTTTTTATCATTTACCTACTCGAGGACGAGCAGGAATTAAGCTTGGGGATGCTGGTATGTCTCCAACTTATCTATAATTTTTTAATTGTTCCGTGTTGTTATATTATCATTATTGGATGTTTTACAATCATTCTATAGCAACTTTATATCATTTTTTGTGACTAACATATTGACATAGTGCCCGGTGCCAGTTGTTGTTGTTTGCTTGTTTTTTACTTTGCAGAAAATCAATACCAAACGGAGTACAAACGTATCTAAACTTTTTGGAGATTTTTTCTGGACCAAAAGACACCTGTTGGGCCAAAGAAGTACCATAGGGGGGCTCCGAGGGGAGCACATACCACCAGGGCGCGCATGGGGGCCCAGGCGCGCCCAGGTGGGTTGTGCCCACCTCGGTTGCCTCCCGCACTGCCTCTTTGCTCTACAAATACCCCAATATTCCAAAAAACCCTAGGGGAGTCAACGAAAATCAATTCCAGCCGCTGCAAATTCCAAAAACCATAGATCCAATCGAGACACCATCACGAAGGGGGTCATCATCCTCATTGGTGCCTCTCCGATTATGTGTGAGTAGTTCATTGTAGACCTACGGGTCCGTAGTTAGTAGCTAGATGGCTTCCTCTCTCTCTTTTGATTCTCAATACAATGTTCTCTTGGAGATCTATTTGATGTAACTCTTTTTGCGGTGTGTTTGTTGGGATCCGATGAACTTTGAGTTTATGATCAGATCTATGTTTTATCCATGAAAGTTATTTGAGTCTTTTGATCTCTTATATGCATGATTACTTATAGCCTCGTATTTCTTGTTCGAATCTTTGGTTTGGTTAGGCCAACTAGATCGATTTTTCTTGCCATGGGAAGAGGTGCTTTGTGATGGGTTCGATCTTACGGTGCTCGATCCCAGTGATAGAAGGGGAAACGACACGTATGTATCATTGCTATTAAGTATAACAAGATGGGGTCTATTCCTATATGAGTAGATCTTGTCTACATCATGTCATCATTCTTATTGCATTACTCCGTTTCTCCATGAACTCACAGTAGATGCATGCTGGATAGCGGTCAATGTGTGGAGTAATAGTACTAGATGCAGGCAGGAGTCAGTCTACTAATCTTGGACATGATGCCTATATAATGATCATTTCCTGGATATCGTCATGATTATTTGAAGTTCTATCAATTTCCCAACAGTAATTTGTTTACCCATCGTATGCTATTTTTCTCTAGAGAAGCCACTAGTGAAATCTACGGCCCCCGGATCTCTTATTTATCATATTTGCCTTCAATATCTATTTTTGTTTGCTTTTATTTTCAGATCTATTAATCCAAAACACCAAAAATACCTTGCTGCAATTTTTATTTATTTATTTTATCTCGCGTTCCCACGAGATCTATTTATCCAATCTACTACAAAATTTACCTATCTTTTACCCGGGAGGGATTGACAACCCCTCTTTTACGTCAGGTTGCAAGTATTTGTTCATTGTGTGCAGGTGTTGTAGATGTAGTGTTGCGTGGTTCTCCTAATGGTTCGATAACCTTGGTCTCATCAATGAGGGAAATACCTACCGTGGCTGTGCTGCATCATCCCTTCCTCTTTGGGGAAATACCGACATAGTTCAAGCCGCATCACATGTAAGTAGACAAGAGTAAACGCTTGGCAATGTAACAATAACTGTTCTTTCCAAGATCATCATTGATTGCTTTTAGGAACCCATGCTCTTGCTGTAAATTTAGCTTCTCGAAGCATAGCTTCTCATGAGTTTTTAGAAGCTCTCGATGATCCTCTAGAATTGTTTCATGAGATAACTTAAGAGTGTTTAATTCTTTAGTTAGACGCTCAATCTCCTTCTTATCATTGTCATTCAGTTCATCTTGATTAGCATGATTAATAGCAATTTCATCATTGTTTTCATCACTAGTGTTGTCAACAAGTAAATCATGATCACCTAGCAAATCATCTTCATCACTATTGAAATCAACATACTCGGGGTGTGATACCTTAGGGCCTTTAGCCATGAAGCATCTTCCAATTCCTTCATTTGGTGAGTCAAATATGTCGTAGGAGTTGGATGACACAAGTGCAAGACCGGCAACACCTCCATCTTGAGTATATTCGGAATCGGAGTGATAACTTTTCTCGGAGTAGTTGTCAGAGTCGGAACCGGATACCCATTCACCAATGTGAGCTTGATGTCTTCATCTTGTGTAGCTCTATGATGACTCGCCCTTACTTTCTAAATCCTTGCTTCTGCGAGAGGGTCTTCATTCATAACGATCATCTCTACTCCTTCTCTCTCTTAGTGGTGATTCATCTCTTTTACTTCTCCTTTTTGGTGAATCTTCTCTTGTTTTGTAGGGATCCATACACTCATTGGAGTTGTGTCCGGGTCTTCCACAATTGTAGCAATTACGATCACGACTAGAAGATCTTTTGTCATTGTAGGACCTTAACTTGGAACTTCTCTCTTTGCTTCTACTCTTGTAGAACTTGTTGAAGTTCTTCACCATTAGGCTCCATTCTTCATTGAAGACTTGTTTCTCACTTGATGTTGTAGGAGCATCACATGAAGCTTTATAAGCACCACTTGACTTGTTCTGGAGCTCTTCCTTATCCTTGAGTGACATCAAATGAGCAAAAATTCTAGCAATGACTTCTGTTGGCTTGAGATCTTTGTAATTGGGCATCATTTGGATCAAGGTGCACACTGTATCATATTTTCCATCCAAGGATCTTAGGATCTTCTTGATGATGAATTTGTCGGTCATCTCTTTGCTTCCTAAGCCGGCAATCTCATTTGTGATGAGAGCAAGCCTAGAGTACAGCTCGGCGACTCCTTCACCATCCTTCATTTTGAACTTCTCAAGTTGACTTTGAAGCACATCCAATTTGGATTCCTTGACGGACTCGGTACCTTCGTACATATCAACCAAAGTATCCCAAATTTCCTTCGCATTCTCAACAGGCGGCTGATTTTCTTGAATTCTTTGGGGCACAATCCGTTGAAGAGAATATCGCAAGCTTGAGCGTTGTATTGCAACATCCTCAATTGTTCCGCGGACACTTCACGATCTGGTGCTGTTCCATCCTCGAAGTATTCACCTTCCAAGCCAATGTGCACAATATCCCAAACGGCGTGGTTATGACCAAGAATATGCATTTTCATCTTATGCTTCCAACTAGCAAAATTAGTACCATCAAACTAAGTACCTCTACGGTGGTAATTTCCCTTGCTAGAAGCCATACTCTCCTAGGTTGTGAAACCAAGGGTATGATCACCAAAGCTACGGAAATGCATGATTTGATATATTTGTATTTCTCTTCCAATTATAGGTTTGGTTTGGCCAACTAGATTGGTATTTCTTGCAATGGGAGAGGTGCATAGTTTTGGGTTCAATCTTGCGGTGTCCTCACCCAATGACAAAGTAGGGGTAGCGAGGCACGTATTGTATTGTCGCCATCAAGGATAAAAAGATAGGGTTTTTGTCGGTGTCAAAACCGGCGGATCTCGGGTAGGGGGTCCCGAACTGTGCGTCTAGGCAGATGGTAACAGGAGACAAGGGACACGATGTTTTTACCCAGGTTCGGGCCCTCTCGATGGTGGTAAAACCCTACTCCTGCTTGATTAATATTGATGATATGGGTAGTACAAGAGTAGATCTACCACGAGATCAGAGAGGCTAAACCCTAGAAGCTAGCCTATGGTATGATTGTTGTTCGTCCTACGGACTAAAACCTTCTGGTTTATGTAGACACCGGAGAGGGCTAGGGTTACACAGAGTCGGTTAGAATGGGAGGAGATCTACATATCCATATCGCCAAGCTTGCCTTCCACGCCAAGGAAAGTCCCATCCGGACACGGGACGAAGTCTTCAATCTTGTATCTTCATAGTTCAGGAGTCCGGCCAAAGGTTATAGTCCGGCTATCCAGACACCCCCTAATCCGGGACTCCCTCAGTAGCCCCCGAACCAGGCTTCAATGACGATGAGTCCGGCGCGCAGATTGTCTTCGGCATTGCAAGACGGGTTCTTCTCCAAATTCCGTGTACCTGTTGAATAGTGTTCGGCTTCTCATGAATATTGTGCTCCTTGGCTTCCACGCCCAATAATGGCCGTCTTCCACGTGTCAAACGAATGCGAAAAGCCAGGGTGTTTTTACTTTTACCCCCCTAGCTGCACAAATGAGCTTCCTATAAAGGAGACGAGGATTTAGATCCGAATTACACCATCTTCCCTTCGCGAGCATTCATCAGAGCGCATCCGACAGAGATCCATTCCATCATGGCCAGTCGACGCAGTTGCTCCTCTCGCCCTCCCAGCCCTCAGCCTGGAGGTTGGGAGAGATGTTCCTTCCCGCACAGCGATATTGTGACGCTCCAAACCAAGGGATTCCTTCCCCCAGCCTTCATGGTCCCGGTTCGAGCCGGACTTGCCACCTATAATGGCGGAGAGCAAGCGGAGAGCGTCCCCAATCCCTCCGAAGGAGAGCGGGTATGCCTTGTCCCTTATTTGATAAGATGGCTCGGATTTCCAATTCATCCGTTTCTCCGGGGGCTCCTGGAGTTCTACGGCCTCCAGTTGCACAACCTTACGCTTGCCTCCATATTGCATATTGCGAGCTTCGTATCCCTTTGCGAGCTGTTCTTGGGCGTCGAGGCTCATTTCGCGCTGTGGAAGAAGTTGTTCTGCCTTGTGCCCCATTCTCAGGAGGGGTCGATATATGAAGTGGGCGGAGCCGAACTGTGGCGCATCGCTGGGACCGGATATCTATCCGAAACCCCGAGGAAGGCGTACGAAGACTGGCCTTCAGAATGGTTTTATATAGAAGATGTCCCTTGCGGACCTGTTGGATCGGCCTCCCGAGTTCAATAATGCTCCTTTGAAGAAGCGCCTAAGTGGGCGTCCACGGAGCCCTCGGAGGAAAATGACAAGGACGTCCTTTACGATGAGCCGGATAAGGTTGTTAGCTCATTTCGGACTGACCATGATCGAGGTCATGGCCACATGCATTATCTTGGGGGTGCAGCCGCTTGATATAGAGGCCACCCATGTGGGATTTCAACAGGGAGGATGATGCCACCCGCTACGGCCGTAAGGGCCGGGATCGGTTGCTGCTCTGACGAAGATCTTGTCCACATTGTACAAGGGAGAAGAGGAGGAGTTCCTCCACGTCAATCCACAGGGCGGATTTTCTATGAACAATCCTCCAAGCTAGGTAAGCGGACACTTCTTTTTGCCCATCCGTTCCATATTCCCATAGTTAAGTACCTTATCTTGTGATTTCGACGCAAGAATTGCGCCGGGCCGTAAAGGATATAAACAGCCCTCCTCCACAACCCGAGGATCCAGAACGGTCCCTCGATCCGGCCTCCCAAGAGGATCCGGACATATCCGTGGAGCTGATCGATGGGGTATTTCACCAACTGAGCATCGACAATGCCTTGGTGGCTATTACAGCTGATTATCCAGGACTGCTCCCCGCCTCATAAGTAATCGAGACCGAAGTCCTAATACTTCGAAGATGATCCATCCGTGCTTATTTTTATCATCGTATACCAATGGTGTTTCACAGGGGAGGATCTCGAGGCGGAATGCCGAGCCTGCTGCGACTAGCCAACAGGGGACCGCGAGGGCGGGTAGGCTAAAGAGACACGCAGTCTGGGTCGAGGCACCGGCGCAGCAGTAAGGCGCGCTGCCTTATTCCAAGGTATTATTCTTACGATGCATACTAACGCCCGTGCTCTACTTTTTTTAGGAAAAAGAGGGCTCGCCGGACTATATCCGGAGAGAATGCCAATCGAGCCTCCACCAGCCAGGCTCCAAAGCCAGGTCGAGCGGGCGAACACGAGGCGTCGTCGGCGCGCTCCTCCGACAGAGGATGCGGACAGACTGTCCGCCACCAATTCCGAGGTGGAGAGTGCCATGAATCACAGGCGTCGCCGGACAGTTCTTCGTGACACTTGTTTCTCCCAAGAGGCATTGGATGCCTTCAATTCGGGAGATCGTGCCTCCGTGCCGCTCAAAATGGTCTAGCGAGCCACGAGCAAAGTATGTGAAAGACATACGGTGAGAAAATTTTATGGTTATATATGTCAAGAGCCCCCGAGACTTGAAACAGTTAGAATAACTGATTTAAGGATCATTTGTCATGCAGGATCTTACAAAAAAGAATACCCAACTGTCCCAGGAGATGGAAGAGTGCAAAGCCCAACTTGAGGCTGCACTAGCCGCAGTAGGGGAGGCCAAGGAGACCCCCTCTGGTAATATACGCTTCGAAAGATAAGTATGTTGTGAAGTGCGGCATGTGTGCAAATCTGACAATATCATTGCAGATGGCACCGGAGTAGATCCGGACAAGCAACAACTCTTGCACCGGTTAAAGGCCGGCGAGAGCATGCTTACGAGGGTGAGGCAGGAGAAGAATAATCTCCAAGATGCCAACACCCAGCTGGGTGAGGAACTAAAGGATGTTCGTGCCCAGCTGTCGGACTCCGTGAAGGAGAATCGACGGCTTCGACGCGGCATTTTTAGTAAGTGCTTGAACACACTTTGAAAAAGAGTTCGGCGAGGAAGTCGACTAACATAGTTATGTCTGTAGGTATGCTCACAGGTTGTCCTGCGGAGGAAATGCCGGTTCTGGGGTGACCTTCTTCGAGCTCAGACAACTGCACGAACGAGTTCGGCAGGTGATGAAAGGCGTCGCCCAGGCCTTGTGGCCATCTGTCTCCATGCCCGAAGGCCTTGGAGAGCTTGCATAGAGGCTTAAGGGAGCGCGGCGGCGCTTCCGATTATGGAAGATATCAGCCTGCCGTCAAGGTGCCAGGGAGGCATGGGCCATGGTGAAGACGCGGTACACGAAGGCAGACCCAAACCACATGGCCGAGGTCGGACCTGTGGGGGCCGATGGGAAGGAGATCCCTGTGAGCTTAGTGTACGACCAAGTAGAGTTGGCCGCCAAATATTCCCAACAGGACTGTAAACTAGATAGCCTGTTGGATGGTATTGAAGAGGAATATGCTCAGTCAAATTGACTATGTAATTTAAGATGACATGTAAAATGCCTTCTAGCCGGATTGTAGATCGTTTGTCATGGCGGACCTTTTCACTTCAACCTCGGGACCCGATAGTCCGGAGTGTGTCCGAATACCCTCTTGGTTATGTAAGAACCAGGGCATGCATGGAGACCAGGCGTAGGGGTCATTAGTGCTTGAATAGACAAGTGCCCAACTAGTTATGTTATATTACATGGTTAGTAAGAAACATCTTCCAGGGAGAATAGTTCCGTTAGGGGTTCCTTTCCCTGGGAGGCATGCCCTAAAGTGCATGTCCGGACTGCGAAAAAAGCAGAAAAGCATCTGGGGGCAGATAAATAAACAAGTGAGAAATCATCTTTAGTTCACCGACCGAATATTCCCTTAAGAACGCTAGCTTTCGGCTTCACCCAGTCTGAGGTACACATCCGGCTGACCCGGCAGTAACAATCGCAGAGGTGCTCCCTTTACCGCCTAGCCGAACAATCGGGAACGTGAGGGTAAGCACGAGAGCCGAACAACCCAGCTTGGTCAAAACTTAAGTCATATCGATGCATATAATGGTGAATAAAAGGTACATGCGGAAGTGTGACACATGTGTTGGGCATGAAGCCCGCATAAATAAGCTTCTGTTTAGGAAGCCCCCAGGTATAACGAGCGCGGATAGCGCGTCAATTGTGTGCGAACAAGGCGAGAACGAGCCCTTAAAGGCTGTAAGAGAAAGGGAGGGAGAAGGAGAGAAATATAAGACAGCTAATGTAGAAAAAATAGACAGAGGAAGGAGACGAACACAGAGTCCGGCGCTAGGCGTAGAATCTTTGGAGACGGGCTGCGTTCCATGGGTTCGGCTCGAGTCGGTTATCCGATGCATCTCGAGACGGACGCTCCACCAGTTAGGACTTGGTCAATAATAAAGGACCTTCCCATTTGGGCTTGAGTTTGTCCTTTTCTTGTCCGGCAGCGCGAGAACTAACTTCGCCAATATTGTAAGTTTTGGCTCGTACTTCTCTGCTTTGATATCTTCGAGCCTGCTGTTGATAGAATGCAGAACGGGCTTTTGCCATGTCACGCTCCTCCTCCAAGGCGTCCAAACTGTCCTACCGATCGAGTTTGGCTTCTCTTTCTTTGTACATGCGCACGCGAGGTGAGTCATGAATTATGTCGCAGGGCAGAACTGCCTCTGCGCCGTATACCATAAAGAATGGTGTGAATCCGGTGGTGGGATTCGGCGTGGTCCGCAGCCCCCAGAGTTTGGAGTCAATCTCCTCTACCCAGTGCGTGTTAGATTCCTTGAGGGA
This sequence comes from Aegilops longissima, assembly GCA_021605205.1. NCBI lineage: Eukaryota > Viridiplantae > Streptophyta > Magnoliopsida > Poales > Poaceae > Aegilops > Aegilops longissima. The sequence continues at coordinate 351,742,339 of CM038680.1, read as the reverse complement.
CCGCACTAATCTGGGTTTAATGCCGCTCAGAATTAGACCATTTGCTCGCTCGACTTGACCGTTAGTTTGTGGGTGATAGACTGAAGCATAGCCGAGCTTGATGCCCATGTTTTTGCACCAGAGTTTGACCTCGTCGGCCGTAAAGTTCGTGTCGTTATCAGTGATGATGCTGTGGGGGACGCCGTAAAGGTGTACGACCCCTGATATGAAGTCTAACACCGGTCCGGATTCGGCCGTCTTAACAGGCTTGGCCTCTATCCATTTGGTGAATTTATCCACCATGACCAGTAGGTATTTTTGCTTGTGGGTTCCTCCTTTAAGGGGTCCAACCATGTCAAGCCCCCAGACCGCGAAGGGCCAGGTGATGGGTATAGTTTGGAGGGCGGTGGGTGGCATGTGGCTTTGGTTAGCAAAGAGCTGGCAGCCGATGCATCGTTGGACTAAATCCTGAGCATCTGCCCGGGTCGTCGGCCAATAAAATCCTGTAGAGAAGGCCTTGCTTACAAGGGCCCGGGCTGCGGCGTGGTGCCCGCCGAGTCCGGCATGAATTTCAGCCAGGAGATTCCGCCCTTCCTCTTCGGACATACACCTTTGAAGGACTCCGGTGGTGCTTTTTTTATAAAGCTCTCCCTCATGGACTTTATAGGCTTTAGATCGCGGCACTATGCAGCGTGCCTCGTTTTGGTCCTCGGGAAGTTCCTGCCTGATTAGGTAGGCTAGGAATGGTTCTGTCCACGGGGAAATGACTGCCATTATTACGTGGGCTGAAGATGTTACTTCGATGGCAGAGCCTTCCGTTGCGTCAGAATGTTCGGTGTCGGGCAGTGCGTTTGGGTCCAGGCTGTTATTTCCGGATTCCCCTTCCCATAGTACGGATGGCTTGAATAGCCTCTCTAGGAAGATGTTGGGGGGACGGCATCGCGCTTTGCGCCAATGCGTGCCAACACGTCTGCTGCCTGATTGTTTTCCCGGGCTATATGGTGAAATTCGAGCCCCTCAAACCGAGCTGACATTTTTAGGACCGTGTTGCGATAAGCTGCCATTTTCGGATCCTTGGCATCAAAGTCTCCATTTATTTGGGATATCGCGAGGTTCGAATCCCCGCGCACCTCTAGGCGTTGGATGCCCATGGAGACTGCCATCCGGAGACCATGTAGAAGGGCCTCGTATTCGGCTGCGTTGTTGGAGTCTCAGATACATTATCTGGAGTACGTATTGAACTGTATCTCCTGTTGGGGACGTCAGAACGACGCCAGCCCCCAGACCGACCAACATTTTGGAGCCGTCGAAGTGCATGATGTAGTTGGAATATGTGCCGTACTCTTTAGGGAGTTCGGCTTCAGTCCATTCGGCGATGAAGTCCGCCAAAACTTGCGACTTAATAGCTCGCCGTGGCTTATAGGTTATGTCGAATGGGAGGAGCTCAATGGCCCATTTGGCAATCTGGCCCGTCGCGTCACGGTTGTTAATAATATCGTTAAGAGGTACTTCGGAGGCAACTGTTATCGAACACTCTTGAAAGTAGTGTCGCAGCTTCCGGGATGCCATAAACACTGCGTGCGCTATCTTTTGATAATGCGGGTACCGTGACTTGCACAGAGTGAGGACAGTGGACACGTAGTAAACTGGTTTTTGAAGGGGGGATTTGTGTTCGTCTGTTTCTCGTTCGACGACGAGCACTGCGCTTACAACTTGATGAGTTGCCGCGATGTATAATAGCATTGGTTCGCCGATGTTAGGCGCGGCCAGGACCGGGTTTGTTGCCAATATGGCTTTTATTTCTTGAGTCCGGCCGTGGCGGCATCCGCCCTCGAAGTGTTGATGCGCCGAGAGGAGCGATAAAGGGTAATGCCTTTTCTCCCAAGCGGGAGATAAAGCGGCTTAAACCGCCACACATCTAGTCAAATTTTGTATTTGTTTGAGGTCCTTTGGGATATCCAATTGTGACAGAGCTTGGATCTTGGCTGGGTTTGCTTCAATTCCTCTACGGATACAATGAAGCCCAAGAGCTTTCCGGCTGATGCGCCAAAACCATTTTCCGGTTAAGCTTGATATCATATGTTGGAGGTTATCGAATGTGAGCCTCAAGTCGTCTACTAGAGTTTCGACATGCTTGGTTTTGACGACCACATCATCTACGTATGCCTCCTTTGTTTTGCCGATCTGGTTTGCGGACATGTACGAATCATGCGCTGATATGTTGCGCGGCATTTTTGAGCCCGAAGGGCATTGTGTTGAAGCGAATGGGCCGTATGGGGTGATGAATGCCGTTGCGGCTTGGTCGAGCTCTTCCATCTTAATTTGATGGTAGCGGAGTATCGTCGAGGAAACACAATGAATCGTGTCCTGCGGTAGCGTCGATAATTTGATCGATGTGGGGAGGAAGGATCCTTTAGGCAAGCCTTGTTGAGGTCCTTGAAATCGGCGCATAGGCGCCAGGATTTGTCCTTCTTTGGTACCATCACCAGGTTTGCTAGCCAGTCCGGATGTTTTATATCTCGATGAATCCGGCCTCCAATAGTTTGGCTAGCTCCTCTCCCATGGCTTGTCTCTTAGGTTCAAGAAACGCCAAGAGCCTGCTTGGTCGCTTGAATCCTTTTAGGATGTTTAGGCTGTGCTCGGCCAGCCGGCGTGGGATTCTGGCATGTCTCGAAGGGTGCCGAGCAAAATGTCCCAATTTTCGCGAGGAATTCTCGTAGTCGGCGTCTACATCGGGTCTAATTGCGCCCGATGGAGGCCGTTTTGTAGGGTCCGTTGGATGTACTTGAATTTGACTATTTCGTCCGCGGTTTAAAGGAGGTGGACTTGGATCTTTTATCGAGTATCACGTCGTCCTGTTCACCGTGGAGCGCAGCGCGATTAGTTCCTCGGCGCTAGGGCTTGGATAGTGCTCAAGGGCGGTCTGATGCCTTATTTTCGTAGCGAGTGCTATGTCCGGTCACTAGCAAGAGTGATGATTCCGTTTGGCCCGGGCATTTTGAGCTTCATGTACCCGTAATGGGGTATAGCTTGAAAAATTGTGAATGCCTCTCGCCCTAATAGAGTGTGGTATCCGCTGCTGAACGGGGCCACTTGGAACGTGACCTACTCGGACCTGTAATTATCCGGCATGCCGAACACCACATTCAGTGTGATTTTTCCTGTACAGCATGATTCCCGACTGGGGATTATTCCTCTAAAGGTTGTGCTGCTTCGCTCAATGCGGCTCCAGTCTATTTCCATTTTTCGAAGGGTTTCCTCATAAATGAGGTTCAATCCGCTGCCACCATCCATGAGTACCTTGGTAAGGCGAAACCGTCCACTATTGGACTGAGGACCAATGCGGCTGGTGCTCGGGCTGTTCGAATTTAGGTTAAATCACGGCATTAAAGGTAATAGCCGTGTCCTCCATGGGTTTATCGTTGCTACTTGGTAGACTTGACAAGGCTGCGGAGTGTTCGTTTCCGCATATTATTTGATGCGAAAGTCTCAAGACTGTTAATACCGTCTTGGTATCCACTGGCTGGTGCTCTGTGGATTACGGGGTTAGAAGCTCTTTGCCACTTTTGGCCATCTGCGGAGTATCCAACATGCTCTAAGGCTATGAGTTGGTGTGGCGCCCTCGTACTATGAATTTTACAGGTCCATTGAGCCATCCCTCGATGACGGTTCCATGCCCTGTAGGGTTTTTTGTTTTTGGTGTTTAACCCGGGTGACTGGCGATAATGCACCCTTTTATTTTGGACTGGGTTTGTATTCAGGGCCGGATTGTCCCACAATCTTACTTGGGTTTTCCAGGCGCTTTCCATCGCACAGTACTTTCGTACTATGGATGCCAAGTCAGCAAAGCGTGCAATTTCACGGCGACCTATGGCGTTGAGGATTCCCTTGTCCGTGCAATTATTGCAGAAGAATGAAATTGTGTCTCCCTCGCGGCAGTCCTTTATCCTGTTCATAACCAGGAGGAATCTGGCCCAGTAATGATGTACTGTTTCCTCGGGCTCTTGCCTAATTTTGGATAGATCGCATATGTTCGGGTGGGTGGGTGGAGTTAAATCCGAAACCTCACCCAATCTGAGACTCAAGGGCCAAGGAGTTTCCGAACTCGGAAGTTTGGATTCTTGGATGTTGTCCAATGAATCTAGCCCGTTGCCTGACTCTAAGTTCAGGTCTTGAGTGACGTCCTCCCCTCCGTGGGTATCCGGCTTGGAGGGATCAGGAATCCGGACATAGCTAGTCCTTAAGATAGATGAAGGGTCGCCGCATTGTTCCTCCACCACAGCAACGTGATGGGTGACCTGGGGAGAGTTAATCTCTCTCAGATCGGGTTTAGGCCCAATCTAATCGTAGTTTGTAGCGACTCCCAGGGCGGCGATGCGATCCAGGAGCTCGTTTAAGGAAGAGAGCTCCGTCGGATCTAACTGCTCGGTGAGTTCCGAGTTGACGTGAAGATTGCTTTCGATGACCCGAGAAGTCATCGTCGGCACGGCGGCCGAACAGGCGGTCATAAGAAAACCGCCTAGCCGGAGAGTTTGGCCGATAGCCAAAGCTCCTTTAGCAATAGTGCCGTCTTTAAAGACGGGATGAGGCATCCTTCCTGATGGCGATGTCATAGAGGAACTCTCAATGAAAGCACCAATGTCGGTGTCAAAACCGGCGGATCTCGGGTAGGGGGTCCCGAACTGTGCGTCTAGGCGGATGGTAACAGGAGACAAGGGACACGATGTTTTTACCCAGGTTCGGGCCCTCTTGATGGAGGTAAAACCCTACTCCTGCTTGATTAATATTGACGATATGGGTAGTACAAGAGTAGATCTACCACGAGATCAGAGAGGCTAAACCCTAGAAGCTAGCCTATGGTATGATTGTTGTTCGTCCTACGGACTAAAACCTTCCGGTTTATATAGACACCGGAGAGGGCTAGGGTTACACAGAGTTGGTTACAATGGGAGGAGATCTACATATCTGTATCGCCAAGCTTGCCTTCCACGCCAAGGAAAGTCCCATCCGGACACGGGACGAAGTCTTCAATCTTGTATCTTCATAGTCCAGGAGTTCGGCCAAAGGTTATAGTTCGGCTATCTGGACACCCCCTAATCCGGGACTCCCTCAGTTTTCATCATATTGCTTCAGTTTATCCCACTACATCATGTCGTCTTACTTAAGGCGTGACTCCATTCTTTATGAACTTAATAGTAGTAGATCCAGGCAGGATTCGGTCTACTTGACACGGACGTGATGCCTATATGCATAATCATTGCCTTGGATATCGTCATAACTTTGCGCTTTTCTATCAATTGCTCGTCAGTAATTTGTTCACCCACCGTGTTATTTGCCTTCAAGAGAGAAGCCTCTAGTGAAACCTATGGCCCCCGGGTCTATTTTCTATCATATATTTTCAGATCTATAAACCAAAAATACCAAAAATATCTTGCTGCAATTTATTTTGTTTTACGTTTTAGCAATCTTCTATACCTATCTCTATTAGATCTCACCTTTGCAATTAACCGTGAAGGGATTGACAACCCCTTTATCACGTTGAGTGCAAGTGTTTGATTGTTTGTGCAGGTGCATAGATTGGAGACTTGCTTGTACCTTCTACTGGATTGATACCTTGGTTCTCTAACTGAGGGAAATACTTATCTCTACTTTGCTGCATCACCCTTTCCTCTTCAAGGGAAAAACCAACACAAGCTCAAGAAGTAGCAGGAAGAATTTTTGGCGCCTTTGCCAGGGAGGTCTACATCAAGCCTACCAAGTACCCATCATAAACTCTCATCTCTTGCATTACATTATTCACCATTTGCCTCTCATTTTCCTCTCCCCCTCTTCTAAAACGATATTCAGCGAAACATAAAAAGATTTGGCTTTTTATTTGCCTTCTTTCTGTATGCCTTTTTGCTCGTTTGCTATCTTTGCTTGTGTTTCCATGTGCCTTCTATTTGCTTGCATCTTTGCTTGTTAAAAATCTATTGATATGGATCCACTTAAAGTTTTCTACTTGGATAATCTTCGATCCATATGTGCTCGTGCTGAAACTCCAACTAGTTTAGTTGAGGGAAAATCTTTAGATGAGCATGCTCATTTTGTGCGTCACCGTTTGTCTGAAAAAGGGAGACTCTTATGGAATCAAATAAATTGTTTGCTATGTTATGCTTGGAATCTTTGTGAACTTTGTGATTTTACTTGTTGCTCTAAGAACCCTAAAAACACCTTCCCTACCTATGTGAGTTTAATGATAATGAAATCTTATTTATCGAACAAATTGAAGAATTTTTACTTTTAAGGGTGCTTATGAAGTTGCTTCTTTGATTGAAAAGTATGATACTACTCTCTACAAATCTGAAAATTTTGACATACTTAGATATTGCAATGAAAACTATGCTCATAATGCCTATTTTAAGGAATTTATTGAGAAAACGACCGTTGCTTTGGAAGAAAATAATGATATGCATGAATCTATAGATAGTTATGATTCCGTTGATGAACATGATGCTTGCTATTCTTGTGGCCATGATGCCAATATTTATGGAGATGAATTTGTTATAGTTCCTTATGTTAAACATGAGATTATTGCTATTGCACCCATACTTGATAGTTCCTTGAATCAAAAGCATGATTGCAATGATGTTATTATAAATTCTATATATTAATGTCAATTATGCTAATAATATGCAAAACCCCAAGCTTGGGGATGCTAGTTTTGCTATGTCCACTACTTATTGCAATGATCATGATTGGGGTGATAGTGCTTCTTATGATCTTGAAAATTTATTTAAGCCTCATGATGAATATGTTTGCTATAATATTGCAAGTGGGTTTGTAAGAGTGTCAACTTTAGGAAATAATTATCCCACTACTTTGGAGATTGACAAGTCTTATGAATTTTTTGATAAAAGTGGGTTTGGAGAGGTCATGACTTTATTTGATGATAATCCTACTATTTTGGAAGAGTGACAACTTTGCATGCATGTGGATCATGTTGATAATATTTGATGTGATAGCTATATTGTTGGATTTGATTATGATCCCACATGTAATTATTATGAGAGAGGAAAATATGGTTGTAGAAATTTTCATGTTAATAAATTACCTCTTGTTATGTTGAGATTGCTATTGTTCCTTTCTTCTTCCTTGCATATGCTAGTTTTTGCTTGCCTTGATAATTTGTTTTCTTATAAGATGCCTATGCATAGGAAGTATGTTAGATTTAGATGTGTTTTCTACGTGCTACATGATGCTCTCTTCGTGTTTCAATTGCTATCTTTCATGTGAGCATCATTAAAATAATCAATGCCCAGCTAGGGGCGTTAAACTATAGCGCTTGTTGGGAGGCAACCCAATTTTATTTTATTTTTGCTTTTTTGGTTCTGTTTTTTAGTAAAATTTTTATCTTGCCTCTGGTTAGATCTGTTTTCATGTTTTAATTAGTGTTTGTCCCAAGTAAGACCTTTGGGATGGCTTACGGTGATAGTTGACTTGATCTTGCTGAAAAACAGAAACTTGTGCGCCCAGTAAAATAATTTTCATTTTTAACAGAAGCGCGATAAAATACTGATTATTTTTTCACAAGATTGATATACAAATTTCCTATGTTGTCCTGATTTTTCAGAATTTTTGGAGTTACAGAAGTATTCGAGGTTTACAGATTACTACAGATTGTTCTGTTTTTGACACATTCTGTTTTCTATGTGTTGTTTGCTTATTTTGATGAATCTATGGGCAGTATCGGGGGTGAACCATGGAGAAGTTGGAATATAGTAGATATTACACCAATATAAATAAAGAATGAGTTCACAACAGTACCAAAAGTGGTGATTTTATTTTCTTATACTAACGGATCTCATGAGTTTTCTGTTGAGTTTTGTGTTGTTAAGTTTTCAAGTTTTGGGTATAGATTTGATGGACTATGGAATAAGGAGTGGAAAGAGCCTAATCTTGGGAATGCCCAAGGCACCCAAGGTAATATCAAGGACAACCAAGAGCCTAAGCTTGGGGATGCCCCGGAAGGCATCCCCTCTTTCGCCTTCAATCCATCAGTAAATTTACTTCAAGCTATATTTTTATTCACCACATGATATGTGTTTTGCTTGGAGCGTCTTGTATGATATGAGTATTTGCTTTTTAGTTTACCACAATCATCCTTGACGTACACACCTTTTGAGAGGGACACGCATGAATCAAGATTTATTAGAATACTATATGTGCTTCACTTATATCTTTTGAGCTAGGCAATTTTGCTCTAGTGCTTCACTTATATCTTTTTAGAGCACCGCGGTGGCTTTATTTTATATAAATTTTTGAACTCTCTTGCTTCAATTATATTACTTTGAGAGTCTCTCTAAACATCGTGGCATCCAACAGGAATATAATAAAAACTTTCATAAAGTGCATTGAATACTATGAGAAGTTTGATTCCTTATGATTGTTTTGAGATATAAAGATGGTAATATTAGAGTCATGCTAGTGAGTAATTGTGGATTGGTAGAAATACTTGTGGTAAAGTTTGTGATTCCCGTAGCATGCACGTATGGTGAACCGTTATGTGATGAAGTCGGAGCATGATTTATTTATTGATTGTCTTCCTTATGAGTGGCGGTCGGGGACGAGCGATGGTCTTTTCCTACCAGTCTATCCCCCTAGGAGCATGTGTCTATTAGTTTGTTTCGATAACTAATAAATTTGTGCAATAAGTATGTGAGTTCTTTATGACTAATGTTGAGTCCTTGGATTATGCGCACTCTCACCCTTCCACCATTGCTAGCCTCTCTAGTACCATGCAACTTTCGCCGGTGCCTTAAACCCACCATTTACCTTCCTCAAAAGAGCCACCATACCTACCTATTATGGCATTTCCATAGCTATTCCTAGATATATTGCCATGCAACTTTCACCTTTCCGTTTATTATGACACGCTTCATCATTGTCATATTGCTTTGCATGATCATGTAGTTGACATCGTATTTGTGGCAAAGCCACCATTCATATATACATGTCACTATTGAGTCATTGCACATCCCGGTATACCATCGGAGGCATTCATAAAAAGTCATGTATTTGTTCTAGTATCGAGTTGTAATTCTGGAGTTGTAAGTACATAAAAGTGTGATGATCATCATTATTAGAGCATTGTCCCATGTGAGGAAAGGATGATGGAAGCTATGATTCCCTCACAAGTTGGGATGAGTCTTCGGACTTTACAAAAAAAAAGAGGCCAAAGAAGCACAAAAAAAAAAGAGGCCAAAGAAGCCCACCAAAAAATGAGAGAAAAGAGAGAAGGGACAATGCTACTATCCTTTTTCCACACTTGTGCTTCAAAGTAGCACCATGATCTTCATGATAGAGAGTCTCTGATGTTATCACTTTCATATACTAGTGGGAAATTTTCATTATAGAACTTCGCTTGAATATTCCAATGATGGGATTCCTCAAATTTCCCTAGGTCTTCATGAGCAAGCGAGTTGGATGCACACCCACTTAGTTTCTTTTGAGCTTTCATACACTTATAGCTCTAGTGCATCCGTTGCATGGCAATACCTACTCACTCACATTGATATCTATTGATGGGCATCTCCATAGCTCGTTGATACGCCTAGTTGATGTCAGGCTATCTCCTTCTTTTTTGTCTTCTCCACAACCACCATATTCTATTCCACCTATAGTGCTATATCCATGGCTCATGCTCATGTATTGCGTGAAAGTTGAAAAAGATTGAGAACATCAAAAGTATGAAACAATTGCTTGGAGTGTCATCGGGGTTGTGCATGTTTTAATACTTTGTGTGATGAAGATGGAGCATAGCCAGACTATATGATTTTGTAGGGATAACTTTCTTTGGCCATATTATTTTGAGAAGACATGATTGCTTTCTTAGTATGCTTGAAGTATTATTGTTTTTATGACAATATTAAACTTTTGTTTTGAACCTTATGGATCTGAATATTCATGCCACAATAAAGAAAATTAAACGAATGAATATGTTAGGTAGCATTCCACATCAAAAATGCTCTTTTCATCATCTACCTACTCGAGGACGAGAAGGAATTAAGCTTGGGGATGCTTGATACGTCTCCAATGTATCTATAATTTTTTATTGTTCCATGCTATTATATTATCTATTTTGGATGTTTTATATGCATTAATATGCTATTTTATATTTATTTTGGGACTAACCTATTAACCTAGAGCCCAGTGTGAGTGTCAGTTTCTGTTTTTTTCCTTGTTTTTGAGTTCCGCAAAAAAGGAATATCAAACGGAGTCCAAACGTAATAAAACTTTTGCGATGATTTTTCTTGGACCAGAATACACACGTGGGACTTGGAGTCCATGTCAGAAGACCCTAGAGGAGATGACAAGCCAGGGGGCGCGCCCCTAGGGCTTGTGGCCCCTTCGGAGACCCCCTGACCTCCTTCCTTGGCCTATAAATTCAGATATATTCCCAAACCCTCAAAAGCATCGACGAAAATACTTTTCCGCCGCCACAACCTTCTATTCCTGTGAGATCCCATCTTGGGGCGTTTTCTGGCGATTTTCCGGAGGGGGATTCAATCAAGGAGGGTTTTGGATCAATCTGCCCCCTCGGAGAAAGTGGCTGAGGGTTTTGGAGCAATATCACTAAGCACTTTGAGCAAGTAGACCATTAAGCAACACCTCATCCCCTTTTAATAGTATTGGCTTTCCTATGGACTCAATGTGATCTTGGATCACTTAAATATAAATCAAGAGTCTTGAGCTTTTGCCAATCTTTGTCCTTAGTATTTTGAGGGGTCCACATCTCTATAGTCCATGTCGTGCCAATCATTGAACTTTCTAAAATATTTAACTTGAATGGATATTAGTTGAATGAGCTATATGTTGTTATGAATTACCAAAACCACTTAGGGATTAGTTGCACTTTCACTACTGAGATCACTTGACAGCTCATTTGTCACTCTAGCCTTGATGATCCGAGAATTCCCTGACTTCAAAGATCTCAATCCGTCTGACATACTTGAGAGGCTCAACACACATGAATTCCAGCTATCTGACAGGAGAAATATCCATGGTCCCAACTATGGCCGATCTCATGCCTTGAAGGCAAAAGTTGTATCCTCATCTGAAGAATCTGACTGCAGTTATGATGATCCTGAAAACATTGGCAAAGAGCTAGCAATGCTTGTGAGAAAGTTCCAAAAGTTCTCCTAGAAGTAACGCTTCGGAAAGTATTCAAGATCAAGCTCCAAGAACGATGAGGCTTCCACTCATGACTACAAAAATAGAACTTGACACAAATGCAAGAAGCCAGGTCACAGCATATCTGAATGTCCTCAATGCGAAAAGGAATCCAAGAAAAAGAAGAAGATCAAGGAATATGACTCTGGCGATAAGAAGAAGAATAAGAAGAAGAAATCTTCAAAGTCTTCCTCACACAAGAAGAGCTCATCTAGCAAGGCTCATGCTTTCATTGGGAAGCAAATGATTCAGAGGAGGAGTCTGCTTCTGAGGAGGCAGAGGAGGCATCAGAGGAGCAGTCTGACTCTGGCGTTGCGAGTCTGGCTATAGCTTCGGCATTCGTCGCCAAGTCCATCTTCAACACTGAAGACAATGGTCACATCGCCGACGCTGAAGCTAATGACAACGACTCTGTTACTACCTACTGCTTCATGGCAAGAGGTGCTAAGGTAAACTCACGCGATGCTTACTTTCAGACCTCCAGTGAAGATGTCTCTGAATGTGAATCCAAACCTAGCTATAGAACTCTTGCTAAAATTGCAACTAAGCAACAAACTGCTATGGAAAAGATTCAAAAATTGCTAAATAAAAGCGATGACCTGTTGGATGAGGAAATGAATCCAACTCATTCCTTAATCAAAGACATTAAGAACCTTAATGTTAAGTATGAGGAGCTTGAAAGTCATCATGAAACCCTCTCAGCTACTCATGAGAAGCTTTCCTACGATTATCTTGAAAGGAAGCATGCTCTATGGAAAAGATCTTCAAAAGGAAAAAAATTCACTACTCGTTCAATAGATCAGTTCCGCTCAGGAAGATTTTGTGCCACCTTGCTTAAAATACCTTGAGCGTGATAATGCTATCTTTGTTGCTAAATGTTCTACTGCTTCTGAAGTTGCAATATCTTCAACTGTTGATGTGGTAACTAACCCCTCTTCTAAGGATACTGATACGTCTCCAACGTATCTATAATTTTTTATTGTTCCATGCTGTTATATTATCAATCTTGGATGTTTTATAGTCATTTTATATCATTTTTTGGTACTAACCTATTGACATAGTGCCAAGTGCGAGTTGCTGTTTTGCATGTTTTTTACATCGTAGGAAATAAATACCAAATGGAGTCCAAACGCAGCAAAAATTTTTGGAGATTTTTTTTGGACCAGAAGACATCCAGTGGGCCAAAGAAGCACCTGGGGGTGATCCGAGGGGAGAACAACCCACCAGGGTGCGCCTGGGGCCCAAGCGCGCCCAGGTGGGTTGTACCCACCTCGGGTGCCTCCTGAACCGCCTCTTTGCTCAATAAATACCCCAATATTCTAGAAACCCTAGGGGAGTCGACAAAAATCAATTCCAGCCGTCGCAGAGTCCAGAACCACCAGATCCAATTTAGACACCATAACGGAGGGGTTCACCACTTCTATTGGTGCCTCTCCGATGATGTGTGAGTAGTTCTTTGTAGACCTTCGGGTCCATAGTTAGTAGCTAGATGGCTTCCTCTCTCACTTTTGATTCTCAATACAATGATCTCTTGGAGATCCATATGATGTAACTCTTTTTGCAGTGTGTTTGTTGGGATCAGATGAACTTTGAGTTTATGATCAGATCTGTCTTTTTATCCATGAAATTTATTTGAGCTTCTTTGATCTCTTATATGCATGATTGCTTATATCCTCGTATTTATTCTCTGATATTTGGGTTTTGTTTTCCCAACTTGATCTATTTATCTTGCAATGGGAAGATGTGCTTTGTAGTGGGTTCGATCTTACGGTGCTTGATCCCAGTGACAGAAGGGGAACCGACACGTATGTATCGTTGCTATTGAGGGTAAAATGATGGGGTCTATTTCTACATAAATAGATCTTGTCTACATCATGTCATCGTTCTTATTGCATTACTCCGTTTCCCCATGAACTTAATACACTAGATGCATGCTGGATAGCGGTTGATGTGTGGAGTAATAGTAGTAGATGCAGGAGGGAGTCGGTCTACTAATCTTGGACGTGATGCCTATGTAATGATCATTGCCTGGATATTGTCATGATTATTTGAAGTTCTATCAACTGCCCAACAGTAATTTGTTTACCCACCGTTTGCTATTTTTCTCGAGAGAAGCCACTTGTGAAACCTACGGCCCCCGGGTCTCTTTCTCATATTATTTGCCTTTGCGATCTATTTTCCTTTGCTTTTATTTTCAGATCTACTAAACTAAAAATACCTTGCTTCAATTTATTCTTATTTATTTTATTTGGCGTTCGATCTATCAATCTACTACAATTTATTCACGTCCGTTTTGCCAATTTCTGGCGCCGTTACCGGACAGGGATTGACAACCCCTTTAATACGCCGGGTTGCGAGTATTTGTTATTTGTGTGCAGGCGCTGCTTACGTGTTGTTGCTTGGTTATCCTACTGGTTCGATAACCTTGGTCTCATCTCTCAGGGAAATACCTACCGTCGTTGTGCTGCATCATCCCTTCCTCTTTGGGGAAATACTGACGTAGCTTCAAGCCGCATCAGATACCACTAATATTGCTGATGAGAATGCCAGGTTGAAGACAATGCTTGAAACAGGCATGTACAAAAGCCTCAAAGGGCATCAGACACTATGTGATGTCCTCAAGAAACAGATTTTGAACCGAAACCCTAGGAAAGAGGGTGTTTGTTTCGAGAGGACAATGAATGTTGATGGTTCTTATTGGAAGCCCGAGCAGTACCCTAAAACCAGATGGGTTGCTGCAAAGGGCCACTGGTGCGTGTCGGTCCTAAACAAACGGTTTTTGACCCCTTTCCGCGACGGCATTTGGAACCGTCGCCAAGTGAGTGTGGGCGATAGGGGGGTCCTTCCCACATGACCCAAAAACCGTAGGGGATAGGGAGCCTTGATGCGTACAGTTGTCCCTATATAACTGTTTCCGATATCTCGAATATCCCAAACGCTTCATCCTTGCTACTCGTTTGTGCTCGCATTGCCATCGCAGTCGGAGTTTTGTGGGTTTCCCTAAAACCAGGCACACTCCAGGCACGGGAGTTTTCCAGGCGGATTCTAGGCACGGGAGTTTTACGATGCCTTGCACATCACAAACAGTTCATGATTATAAACCGTGTATGATAGGTAGACAATCACACACATTTAGTTTTCCCGCATCGTATGTGATAGTGTCTGACATCACACATGCTTTGCAAACAGCAACTGTGTGCATGCTTGCACACGTTTCCTCTCTGTGAACCGTCTCCGATTATGGTGTATATCGCAAACGTTTGTGTTTTACCAACCGTGTGTGCCGTAATGACCTGCACAACATAATTTCGCCCTAATTTAATTGATGCTATTTAAAATTGTACCTAATTTAAACTTGAAAGTAGGCTATAGCTTTATTCATATCCATCAGGTTCAAACAACCAATGCATTATTTGATTCACACGTACATATATTTAAGAATTACATAAGCACCAAATAAAGAATGATGTACCAGGGTTCTATACTTGTACTATTACAGATGGTAAAGAAAGAGGCGACAGACATTCCAGTTGCTGAACAAGGTGAAGCGGAATGGCCCTATTGTGCTCTCCTGGATGCAGAAGGCATGTAGGACTCTAGTCCAACCCCTTGTGATGGCCGGCCGCCAATCATGTAGTTTGAGAGGTAATCTTGAGTAAACTGCTTCAGGATCCACTGCAGTAACTCATTACGGGTAGTAAAAAGAAGGCTACAGGGTTCTTACATACCATCCTGCAGTTTACTTTGTCTTGCATAAAGTGTAAACAAATAGTTCGATTGACATCTTTTGACCCATTTTAATAACAATCTTTATCAGTTTCCTCACTTGATGCTGGTTCATGAATATCTCATTGACCCATACGCAGAAAGGGCCACTACAAAAAAAGACACATCCGTGACATTTTGGGCCGAACGAAAAAAATATTCTGTCATACTTATGACACTTCTATGACGATAATTGTGACAAAACCCGGTATCATCATAGATGTGGTGGGCTCCTACTTCTATGACAAAAAATCATGACAGAAAATGGGCTTTTTGTCCTGGGCGGGCCGGAGACCCAGCTGCATGACATTCTTTGGGCCGTCCATGACGAAAAAAACCATGGTAGAAGCGAGGGCGAGGAAAATATCGGGGTGTTCCCGGTTATGGTGGTTGGTTGGGGCCGAGCGATGCATGGAGGTTTGCGTGTTTCTCTCGTACACGCACGCATGTGGGTGCGAGGCGTTGGGCTCTAACTGAACCCGAGTGAGGCGTTGGGCTCTAACTGAACCCGTGCGATTGCCTGCGCAGCTCGTGTTCTCGAACCCGAGTGGTCGATCGATGGCTATTAATCGAACCCGATCGGCGATTCGCCGCTCTCGCTGCTAATCGAAGCCGGTCGATGCTGCCTCTGGATGAGCAAAGGCGTTCTTTGGGGGTGGATGAACAGTTCGGTGGGGTGGATGAACAGGACCCGTGGTGTTTCCTCTGGATGAACAGGACCACGATCGACGAGCGGTTGGGGCTGGATGAACAGGACCCGTGGAGGGCTGGATGAACAGGACCACCCGTGGAGGGCTAGATGAGCAGAGAGCGGTGGAGGGCTGGATGAATAGTAGCCCGTGGAGGGTGGTTGAGCAGAGCCCGTGTAGAGGGCTGGTTGAGCGATGGCCGGTGGAGTAAGCGCACGGTGGAGGCTGGATGAGCAGGAGCCCGTGGATGAGCGATCGCGGTGGAGGCTGGAGGAGGTCAACGGTGGATGAGCGAGAGCCCGTGGAGGCCGGAGGGGTCGATGATGGAGATGAACAGTATCCGTGGAGTCCCGTTTTGCGGTACGCCACACCCCTCCCGATGAACAGGACCCCCGTTTCGACCGTAGCGCTCCAACACAAGTCCATTTCCTCCGTTTTGCGGTATGCCACACCCCTCCCGATGAATAGGACCCCCGTTTCGACCGTAGGAGGTCCGTTTCCTCCGTTTTGCGGTACGCTAGACCCCTCCCGATGAATAGGATCCTGTTTCGACCGTGGTCGGTCGAACACAAGGTCGTTTCCTCCGTTTTGCGGTACGCCAGGCCTCGTTTCCATCGGCTGTTCCGTCCAAGCCGGTTGGCTCCCACGTGTTCCATTGCCTCCTAATGAACACGACGCATCCCGTTGCCTCCCCATGAACACGACGACGATGCAGTTTCTCCGTTCCGACCCAGCCATGTACACGAGCCCTGGCCGTACGTATGCGCGAGTAGGCGTTTGAGACCCGCCCGTATGTAATGTGCGTGGCAGTATTTTCTTTCTTGCACCACGGCGCTATGCGTGCGTGTACATGCTACGTGCGGCGCCTCTACTACGACATGTGCGCGCCTCTACATCGACCAGTATGTACGTACACGTTCGCGACCAGAATGACAATGCTACGTACGCTTCAACCAGGTGGGTCCCAACTGTTAGGCACTTCCTTTCGTGCGAAGATGTAGCTAGTGGGTCCCAGCAGTCAGGGGGGCAAATCGTTTTTTTTTGCCCGGACGCACTTCCTTGCATGCGAAGATGTAGCTGGTGGGTCCCAGCAGTTAGGGGGGAAACGTTTTTTTCACGAAATACGGTGGCCCGTCCGGTGGGTCCCTGCTGTCAGGTGGAGGAATAATTATTTTGCGCGTAATAAGGAGGCACTTCCTTGCGGCCGCCGTGGACCCAACTGTCAGCCTCTCCACATACAGTACTCTTCCGATGGAAGTCGTTCCTTGACCACGTTGACCACGCCGCGCCGAGAGCACCAGGGCGGTGGACGACGGCGAGGCCTAGGAAGGGGACGACGCGAGCGGGAAGACGCGGCGGTGGAAGCCTGCGCGGAGAGGAGTACGAGGTTCACCGGTCGGCTCTTTGTGTGAGGCTGCCGTCGCCGCAGCCCGCCCAGCGGTGGGAATAGTAGGGGGTGGTGAGGCCTCCACGGCAGCATAGCCGGCCACGGGAGGCAGGAGCATGCGGCACGACCGGCGCCGCTATGGGCGGCTGGAGCAAGAAGACCAGAGGTTGAAGAAGCACTACGGCCGTTGGATGGACATCGTACGGTCACTCGATCTAGAATCGTTCGTATTGACTAAGTTGACAAAGCACTCCGTCCCGCTCAACTTAGTAGGCCCACAAGTCAGCCTCCCACCAAGGTGGGTCCCAACTAGCAGGGGGAGTATTCATTTTTTTGTGCGTAATAAGGAGGCACTTCCGGTGGGTCCGAGCTGTCAGCGGGGGGAACATTTTTTTCGTGAAATACGGTGGCCCGTCCGCTGGGTCCCAACAGTCAGGGGGAAACGTTTTTTCGCCAAATACGGTGGCCCGTCCGGTGGGTCCCTGCTGTCAGGTGGAGGAGTAATTATTTTCCGTGTAATAAGGAGGCACTTCCTTGCGGCTGCCGTGGACCCAGCTGTCAGCCTCTCCACGTACAGTACTCTTCCGATGGAAGTCGTTCCTTGACCACGTTGACCACACTGCGCCGAGAGCACCATGGTGGTGAACGATGGCGAGGCCTAGGAAGGGGACGACGCGGAGCCGGGGAAGACGCGGTAGTGGATGCCCACGCGGAGAGGAGTACGAGGGTTCACTGGTTCGGCCGCGGTGTGAGGCTGCCGTCGTCATGAGAATAACGGGGGTGTGGGTGAGTAGAGGATGCCACGCGGTGTGGGAGTAGTAGGAGGCGGTGAGGCCTCTGGCAACAAGACAACCGACCACGGAGGCGGGAGTAGGCGGTCCCGCCGGCGCTGAATTTGGCGGCTGGAGCAAGAAGATCAGAGATTGAAGAAACACGACGGCCGTTGGATTGACATCCAACGATTATGTCTGCTAGAATCGTTTGTTGACGTATATAATAACTAAAAGTTCTTGTATACGCGTCAACTTAATAGGCCCACAAGTCAGACCATTCCCTCTTTTTTTAATAATTTATATATAGCTCATTACGACTTCTTATGCAATTTATTGCAGTCCATTTTTTAGGTTGGCCAGGGCCAATTTCGCATATTTCTGTGGGTTCCAAACTATTTTTAATACCGAAATGTCGAGCCAGATTTAAAGTACTTTGAAGATATATTTAAATTAGGTTAATGCCCGATGAAATAGGAATCTAAAATGTGAAAAAATCAAAATTATAAAGTAATTGCCAATTTGTCATATGTTTTATATTTACAACCCATTTCATATTACTTTCAAGATTTGCGGGCATCTTGAAAGAGTTGCAGCCATCGAGTAGAAAATAAGTAGCCCTGGATTGGGTATTCTTCAGAAAAAATAAACTGGGCTCATTTTCACAAAGAAAAAATAGCAGGGCTGGCCACATGGTGAATATAAAATATAAACCTTGGCTAGACGGGCCACAACCCAGTTCAAACCATGTTCCGTCTCAACAATAACAAAAAAATACTGCTCGAGCAGCTACGTCCCAGGTGTTAGTCGATCTTGTGATGTTCTCTTGTCTATTGACTATATACGCTCACAATGTCGTGGGTCCCAGATGTCAGAAAAACACTAGGAGGAAGCATTTTATTTTTCCATACGCTGGCATGGTGGGCCCCTACTATCATCCTCTCCACGTACTTCTGCCGATTCCTGTTGTTTGTTGACCATGTTGACAACTGATACGTCTCAAACGTATCTATAATTTTCTATTGTTCCATGCTATATTATATTCTGTTTTGGATGTTTAATGGGCTTTATTATAAACTTTTATATTATTTTTGGGACTAACCTATTAACCGGAGGCCCAGCCCAAATTGTTGTTTTTGCCTATTTCAGTGTTTCGCACAAAAAGAATATCAAACGGAGTCCAAACGGAATGAAACCTTCGGGAACGTGATTTTCAGAACAAACGTGATCCAGAGGACTTGGAGTCCACGTCAAGAAAGCAACGAGGAGAGCACGAGGCAGGGGTCGCGCCTCCCCCCCCCAGGCGCGCCCTCCACCCTCGTGGGGCCCACGTTGCTCCATCGACGTACTTCTTCCTCCTATATATACCTACGTACCCCCAAACCATCAAAGGCATCCATGAAAACCTAATTCCACCGCCTCAACCTTCTGTACCCGTGAGATCCCATCTTGGGGCCTTTTTCGGCGTCCTGCCGGAGGGGGCATTGATCACGGAGGGCTTCTACATCAACACCATAGCCTCTCCGATGATGTGTGAGTAGTTTACCTCAGACCTTCGGGTCCATAGTTATTAGCTAGATGACTTCTTCTCTCTCTTTGGATCTCAATACAAAGTTCTCCACGATTCTTGTGGAGATCTATTCGATGTAATCTTCTTTTGCGGTGTGTTTGTCGGGACCGATGAATTGTGGGTTCATGATCAAGTTTATCTATGAACAATATTTGAATCTTCTCTGAATTATTTTATGTATGATTGGTTATCTTTGCAAGTCTCTTCGAATTATCAGTTTGGTTTGGCCTACTAGATTGATCTTTCTTGCAATGGGAGAAGTTCTTAGCTTTTGGTTCAATCTTGTGGTGTCCTTTCCCAAAGGATGAGGGGCAGCAAAACACGTATTGTATTGTTGCCATCGATGATAACAAGATGGGGTTTATATCATATTGCATGAGTTTATCCCTCTACATCATGTCATCTTGCTTAAAGCGTTACTCTGTTCTTATGAACTTAATACTCTATATGCATGCTGGATAGCGGTCGATGTGTGGAGTAATAGTAGTAGATGCAGGCAGGAGTCGGTCTACTTGTCACGGACGTGATGCGTATATACATGATCATACCTAGATATTCACATAACTATGCTCAATTCTATCAATTGCTCGACAGTAATTTGTTCACCCACCATAATACTTATGCTCTTGAGAGAAGCCACTAGTGAAACCTGAAGGAAATATGCCCTAGAGGCAATAATAAAGTTATTATTTATTTCCTTATATCATGATAAATGTTTATTATTCATGCTAGAATTGTATTAACCGGAAACATAATACATGTGTGAATACATAGACAAACAGATAGTCACTAGTATGCCTCTACTAGACTAGCTCATTAATCGAAGATGGTTATGTTTCCTAACCATAGACATGTGTTGTCATTTGATTAATGGGATCACATCATTAGGAGAATGATGTGATTGACATGACCCATTTCATTAGCTTAGCACTTGATCATTTAGTATGTTGCTTATGCTATCTTCATGACTTATACAAAGTTCCTACAACTATGAGATTATGCAACTCCCGTTTACGAGAGGAACACTTTGTGTGCTACCAAACGTCACAACGAATCGGGTGATTATAAAGGTACTCTACAAGTGTCTCCGAAAGTATATGTTGAGTTGGCATGAATCAAGATTAGGATTTGTCACTCCGATTGTTGGAGAGGTATCTCTAGGCCTTCTCGGTAATACACATCACATAAGCCTTGCAAGCATTACAACTAATGAGTTAGTTGTGAGATGATGTATTACGGAACGAGTAAAGAGACTTTCCGGTAACGAGATTAAACTAGGTATTGGATACCGACGATCGAATCTCGGGTAAGTAACATACCGATGACAAAGGGAACAACGTATGTTGTTGTGCGGTTTGACCGATAAAGATCTTCGTAGAATATGTAGGAACCAATATGGGCATCCAGGTTCCGCTATTGGTTATTGACCGAGAATGGTTCTAGGTCATGTCTACATGATTCTCGAACCGTAGGGTCCGCACGCTTAAAGTTTCAATGCGGTTATATTATGAGTTTATGTATTTTGATGTACGAAGGAGTTCGAGTCCGGATGTGATCACGGACATGACGAGGAGTCTCGAAATGGTCGAGACATAAAGATTGATATATTGGATGGTTATATTCGGACACGGAAAGGTTCGGAAGTTTCGGAGAAAACCGAGTGCCGGGGGGTTACTGAACCCCGGGAAGTTATGGGCCTTATTGGGCCAAGAGGGAGAGAGGGCTGCACCAGGAGGTGGCACGCCCCCCCTCCATGGGGAGTCCGAATTGGACTAGGAGGCGCGAGCCCCTTTCCCTCTCCCTCTCCTCTCTTTCCTTCCCCTTCCTCTTCCTAGTAGGACTAGGAAAGGGAGTCCTACTCCTACTAGGAGGAGGACTCCCCCTCCTTGGTGCGCCCCAAGGGCTGGCCGCCCTCCCCTTGCTCCTTTATATACGGGGCGGGGGCACCCTAGGACACACAAGTTGATCTTCGTGATCGTTCCTTAGCAGTGTGCGGTGCCCCCTCCACCATATTCCACCTCGGTCATATTGTTGCGGTGCTTAGGCGAAGCCTGCGACGATAGAACATCAAGATCGTCCCACGCCGTCGTCTTGTGGAACTCCTCCCGACGCTTTCTGGATCGAAGCCGGGGATCGTCATCGAGCTGAGCGTGTGCTAAGAACTCGGAGGTGCGGATAACGGTGCTTGGATCGGTCGGATCGTGAAGACGTCGACTACATCAACAGCGTTGATATAACGCTTCGCTTTCGGTCTCACAGGTGCGTGGACGGACACTCTCCCCTCTCGTTGCTATGCCATCACCATGGTCTTGCGTGATCGTAGGAAATTTTTTGAAATTACTACGTTACCCAACAAAACCTATGGCCCCCGGGTCTATTCTCCATCATATTAATCTTCCAACACTTAGCTATTTCTATTGCCTTTTATTACTTTGCATCTTTACTTCTCTTTATCATAAAAATACCAAAAATATTATCTTATCATATCTATCAGATCTCACTCTCGTAAGTGACCGTGAAGGGATTGACAACCCCTTTATTGCGTTGGTTGCGAGGTTCTTATTCGTTTGTGTAGGTGCGAGGGACTTGAGTGTGGTCTCCTACTGGATTGATACCTTGGTTCTCAAAACTGAGGGAAATACTTACGCTACTTTACTGCATCACCCTTTCCTCTTCAAGGGAAAAACCAACGCAGTGCTCAAGAGGTGGCAAGAAGGATTTCTGGCGCCTTTGTCGGGGAGATTCGCGCCAAGTCAAGACAAACCAAGTACCCATCACAAACCCTTATCCCTTGCATTACATTATTTGCCATTTGCCTCGCGTTTTCCTCTCCCCCACTTCACCCTTGTCGTTTTATTCGCCTTCTTCCCGTATGCCTTTTTGTTTGTGTTTCCACGTGCCTTCTATTTGCTTGCATCTTTGCTTGCTAAAAATCTATTGATATGGATCCACTTATAGTGTTCTACTTGGATCATCTTCAATCCTTATGCGCTCGTGCTGAAACCCCAACTAGCCTAGTTGATGGGAAATCTTTAGATGAGCATTCTCATTTTGTGCGTCACCGTTTATCTGAAAAGGGGAAACTCTTATGGAATCAAATAAACAAATTGTTGTGTTATGCTTGGAATCTTTGTGAAATTTGTGATATTACTTGTTGCTCTAAGAACCCTAAAAAACATCTCCCCTACCTATGTGAGTTTAATGAAAATGAAATATTATCTTCTTATGCAAAGGGTGTTTATAGCTACTATGATATTGAACAAATTGAAGAATTTGTTGCTTTTAAGGGTTCTTTTGAAGTTGCTTCTTTGCTTGAAAAGTATGATACTACTCTTTACGAATCTGAAAATCTTGACATACTTGAATATTGCAATGAAAACTATGCTCATAATGTCTATGTCAAAGAATTTATTGAAAGAATAACCGTTGCTTCTAAAGAAAATAATGATATGCACGAATCTATAGATAATTATGATTCCGATGATTTGATTGAAATATCCCTTGATGAACATCATGCTTGCTATCCTTGTGGCCATGATGCAAATATTTATGAAGATGAATTTGCTATAGTTCCTTACGTTAAACATGAGATCGTTGCTAATGCACCCATACTTGGTAGTTCCTTCGATGAAAAGCATAATTGCAATAATTTTACTCTAAATTTTCTTAATCTCAATTCTGCCAATAATATGCAAAACCCTAAGCTTGGGAATGCTAGTTTTGCTATCTACTACTTGTTGCAATGATCATGATTGGGGTGATTCTTCTTTTGATCTTGGAAATTTATTTAAGCCCCATGATGAATATGAGATTGATAATAGTGTTTGCAATAATATTGAAAGTGGTTTTGGAAGAGTGTCAACTTTAGATCCCACATATTTGGATAATGTTCAATCTTGTGAATTTTTTTATAACAGTGGGTTTGGAGAGGTCATGACTTTAGTTAATGTTAATCCCACTATTTCGGAAGAGTGTCAACTTTGCATGCATGTGGATCATGTAGAGAAAATTTTATGTGATAGCTATTTTGTTGAATTTGCTTATGATCCCACATGTAATTATTATGAGATAGGAAAATATGGTCGTAGAAATTTTCATGATAATAATTTACCTCTCATTATGTTGAGTTTGCTATTGTTTCTTTCCGCTTCCTTGCATATTCTAGTTTTTGCTTGCTATGATAATTTGTTTGCCCATAAGATGCCTATGCATAGGAAGTATGTCAGAGTTAGATGTTTTTTTCATATGCTTTATGATTCTCTCTTTGTGCTTCAATTCTTATCTTTCATGTGAGCATCATCGAAATTATCAATGCCTAGCTAAGGGCGTTAAACGATAGCGCTTGTTGGGAGGCAACCCAATTTTATTTTTAGTTTTTTTTTGCTTTTTGCTTCTGTTTAGGATTAAATCTTTGATCTAGCCTCTGGTTTGATTTTTTTTTACGTTTTAATTAGTGTTTGTGCCAAGTTAAACCTATAGGATCTTCTTGGATGATAGTTATTTGATCTTGCTGAAAATTCCAGAAACTTTCTGTTCACGAAAACAATTGTTAAAAATTACCAGAACGTGATAAAATATTGATTCAAATTGAATCAGATCTATAAACAAATTTTTTAGGTCGTCCTATTTTGGCTGAATTTTTTGAGTTCAAGAATTTTGCGTTAGTTACAGATTACTACAGACTGTTCTGTTTTTGACAGATTCTGTTTTTCGTGTGTTGTTTGCTTATTTTGATGAATCTATGGCTAGTAAAATATTTTATAAACCATATAGAAGTTGGAATACAGTAGGTTTAACACCAATATAAATAAATAATGAGTTCATTACAGTACCTTGAAGTGTTGTTTTGTTTTCTTTCGCTAACGGAGCTCACGAGATTTTCTGTTAAGTTTTGTGTTGTGAAGTTTTCAAGTTTTGGGTAAAGAATTGATGGATTATGGAACAGGGAGTGGCAAGAGCCTAAGCTTGGGGATGCCCATGGCACCCCAAGATAATCTAAGGACACCTAAAAGCCAAAGCTTGGGATGCCCCGGAAGGCATCCCCTCTTTCGTCCTCATCCATCGGTAAATTTACTTGGAGCTATATTTTTATTCACCACATGATATGTGTTTTGCTTGGAGCGTCTTGTATTATTTGAGTCTTTATTTGTTACTTTGCCACAATCATCCTTTCTGTACACACCTTTTGAGAGAGACACACTTGATTCGGAAATTGTTAGAATAATCTATGTGCTTCACTTATATCTTTTGAGCTATATAGTTTTTGCTCTAGTGCTTCACTTATATCTTTTAGAGTACGGTTGTGGATTTGTATTATAGAAACTATTGTTCTCTCATGCTTCACTCAGATTATTTTGAGAGTCCTACAAACAGCATGGTAAT
Organism: Aegilops longissima; assembly: GCA_021605205.1. Lineage (NCBI taxonomy): Eukaryota > Viridiplantae > Streptophyta > Magnoliopsida > Poales > Poaceae > Aegilops > Aegilops longissima. The sequence goes on along the minus strand of CM038680.1, from coordinate 351,717,586 downwards.
TTGTTTTAATTATGATAGGCATTCAAGATTAGTAAAAAAAATTCTTATGAGTGTGTTGAATACTATGAGAAGTTTGATGCTTGATAATTGTTTTGAGATATGAAGATGGTAATATTAGAGTCATGCTAGTTGAGTAGTTTTGAATTTGAGAAATACTTGTGTTAAAGATTGTGATTCCCGTAGCATGTACGTATGGTGAACCGTTATGTGATGAAGTCGGAGCATGATTTATTTATTGATTGTCTTCCTTATGAGTGGCGGTCGGGGACGAGCTATGGTATTTTCCTACCAATCTATCCCCCTAGGAGCATGCGCGTAATACTTTGTTTTTATAACTTGTAGATTTTTGCAACAAGTATATTAGTTCTTTATGACTAATGTTGAGTCCATGGATTATACGCACTCTCATCCTTCCACCATTGCTAGCCTCTCTAATACCGCGCACCTTTCGCCGGTATCATAAACCCACCATATACCTTCCTCAAAACAGCCACCATACCTACCTATCATGGCATTTCCATAGCCATTCCGAGATATATTGCCATGCAACTTACCACCATTCCGTTTATTATGACACGCTCCATCACTGTCATATTGCTTTGCATGATCATGTAGTTGACATCGTATTTGTGGCAAGGCCACCGTTCATAATTCTTTCATACATGTCACTCTTGATTCATTGCATATCCCGGTATTCCGCCGGAGGCATTCACATAGAGCCATATTGTTGTTCTAAGTATTGAGTTGTAAGAAAATGATTATTAGAGCAGTATCCCAAGTGAGGAAAGGACGATGGAGATTATGATTCCCCCATAAGTCGGGATGAGACTCCGGACTAAAAAAAGAAGAGAAAGGCCATAAAAAAGGAAGTCCATAAAAATGAGATAAGAAGAGAGAAGGGACAATGCTACTATCCTTTTTACCAAACTTGTGCTTCAAAGTAGCACCATGATCTTCATGATAGAGAGTCTCTTATGTTGTCACTTTCATATACTGGTGGGAAATTTTCATTACAGAACTTGGCTTGTATATTCCAATGATGGGCTTCCTCAAAATGCCCTAGGTCTTCGTGAGCAAGCGAGTTGGATGCACACCCACTTAGTTTCTTTTGTTGAGCTTTCATATACTTATAGCTCTAGTGCATCCGTTGCATGGCAATCCCTACTCACTCACATTGATATCTATTGATGGGCATCTCTATATCCCGTTGATATGCCTAGTTGATGTGAGACTATCTTCTCCCTTTTTGTCTTCTCCACAACCACCATTCTATTCCACATATAGTGCTATGTCCATGGCTCACGCTCATGTATTGCGTGAAGATTGAAAAAGTTTGAGAACATCAAAAGTATGAAACAATTGCTTGGCTTGTCATCGGGGTTGTGCATGATTTAAATTTTTTGTGTGATGAAATAGAGCATAGCCAGACAATATGATTTTGTAGGGATAACTTTCTTTGGCCATGTTATTTTGAGAAGACATAATTGTTTAGTTAGTATGCTTGAAGTATTATTATTTTTATGTCAATATTAAATTTTTGTCTTGAATCTTTTGGATCTGAACATTCATACCACAATTAAGAGAATTACATTAAAAATTTCCAAGTAGCATTCCACATCAAAAATTCTGTTTTTATCATTTACCTACTCGAGGAAGAGCAGGAATTAAGCTTGGGGATGCTTGATACGTCTCCAACGTATCTATAATTTTTTATTGTTCCATGCTATATTATATTCTGTTTTGGATGTTTAATGGGCTTTATTATACACTTTTATATTATTTTTGGGACTAATCTATTAACCGGAGGCCCATCCCAAATTGTTGTTTTTTTCCTATTTCAGTGTTTCGCAGAAAAAGAATATCAAACAGAGTCCAAACGGAATGAAACCTTCGGGAACGTGATTTTCGGAACAAACATGATCCAGAGGACTTGGAGTCCACGTCAAGAAAGCAACGACTAGAGCACGAGGCAGGGGCGCTCCTACCCCCCCCCCCCCCAGGCGCGCCCTCCACCCTCTGGGGCCCACGTTGCTCCACCGACGTACTTCTTCCTCCTATATATACGTATGTACCCCCAAACCATCAGAGGCATCCACGAAAACCTAATTCCACCGCCGCAACCTTCTCGTACCCATGAGATCCCATCTTGGGGCCTTTTCCGCGCTCACGGAGGGGGGCATTGATCACGGAGGGCTTCTACATCAACACCATAGCCTCTCCAATGATGTGTGAGTAGTTTACCTCAGACCTTCGGGTCCATAGTTATTAGCTAGATGGCTTCTTCTCTCTCTTTGGATCTCAATACAAATTTCTCCATGATTCTTGTTCTTTTGCGGTGTGTTTGTCGGGACCGATGAATTGTGGGTTTATGATCAAGTTTATCTATGAACAATATTTGAATCTTATCTGAATTCTTTTATGTATGATTGGTTATCTTTGCAAGTCTCTTCGAATTATTAGTTTGGTTTGGCCTACTAGATTGATCTTTCTTACAATGGGAGAAGTGCTTAGCTTTGGGTTCAATCTTGCGGTGCCCTTTCCCAGTGACAGCAGGGGCAGCAAGGCATGTATTGTATTGTTGCCATCGAGGATAACAAGATGGGGTTTATATCATATTGCATGAGTTTATCCCTCTACATCATGTCATCTTGCTTAAAGCGTTACTATGTTCTTATGAACTTAATACTCTATATGCACGCTGGATAGCGGTCGATGTGTGGAGTAATAGTAGTAGATGCAGGCAGGAGTCGATCTACTTTTCACGGGCGTGATGCCTATATACATGATCATACCTAGATATTCTCATAACTATGCTCAATTCTATCAATTGCTCGACAGTAATTTGTTCACCCACCGTAATACTTATGCTCTTGAGAGAAGCCACTAGTGAAACCTATTGCCCCCGGGTCTATTCTCCATCATATTAATCTTCCAACACTTAGCTATTTCTATTGCCTTTTATTTTCCTTTGCATCTTTATTTCTCTTTATCATAAAAATACCATAAATATTATCTTATCATATCTATCAGATCTCACTCTCGTAAGTGACCGTGAAGGGATTGACAACCCCTTTATTGCGTTGGTTGCGAGGTTCTTATTTGTTTGTGTAGGTGCGATGGACTTGAGCATGGTCTCCTACTGGATTGATACCTTGGTTCTCAAAACTGAGGGAAATACTTACGCTACTTTACTGCATCACCCTTTCCTCTTCAAGAGAAAAACCAACGCAGTGCTCAAGAGGTAGCAACAACGCGAGAGGGCGGCGCCGCGGCGAGCGCACCAAAGCACGCGGAGGATGACGGCGAGGCCTCGGACATCGGCGTTAACGATTTAGGAGACGGTGGGGGCGGCGATCGTCTTGTTGAGGCGCAGCTGCTCGCCAAAGACCTGGGTTTGGTTTTGGCGGCCGGAGGAAGACAGGATCAAGAAATCGACAGACTGTAAAAGCAGCAGGAGTACTTAACAACCTTAACTGAAACCAGCAGGGGCACTTAACAACCATAGCTGAAAGCAGTATGAGTACTTATACAGGTTAAACCGTACAAAGCACGCCTCGAACAGTGCTACTTTGCCTACAGCTAACCAAGGGTGAGGCCGCCAAGCCCCAGGACAAGGCCCAGGCGCCACCCCGCGCATCCACAACCTTCTAAAAGCGCCTTCATCTCGCAATGTGGTCAATAAACAGGATATTTGCTTTAGAGCCATGGAAAAGCAGGAACATAATCTTTTATCCTATTCTCCAAGATGGACGGCCCTTCATTATTTGAGACCACCCATGAATAAGTATCTTTTCACCTCCAATGGGAATGGAGTAGGTCGACATAAACATCATGTTGTGACCAAGCGCAAGTCTGACCCGACCATGGTCAGGCATCTGTATAGGTACAATAGAACTGTGCAGTTTCTGTTTCAAGAAGATCACATCTGTAAAACTGTGTATAAGCAATAGTTTATGAACAACATATATAACAGAAAACAGCTCGTACCATAAGTTTCTCGACACAGTTGGACCTGTTCAACGAGTGCAGCACTGGCACACATATCCCACGTGGCCTTCCACCATTGAAACGCACAACGAGGACCTCAAGACGATCAATAAAGTGTAGGAACTTGTGGATGTCGTCCCAGTCAACTTCAGTGCCATCAGTAATAGCCGAGTTGTTACAGAATAACAAACGAGCAGCCTGCTTAACTCTGGAAAAAACCTACACATGCCACCAATTATAAGAAAATATTAGTTAGAAGTAGCAACTTCGTGACAGATTCGTTGCTACTTCTAAAGTTAAATTGTGATTAGTTAGAGAGAATAGGTGGATTAAGAAGTAATCGAGGCAACAATCAAGAACCAGATACAAAACTAACATGGATGAACAATTGGAACGACGTCGGGGTGGAAGATCGCAGTGAAGATGAGACCAGGTTATACTATTTCCATCAACATTCGTGCACCAACTTTCAGTCCGTAACACTTGAGAAAGTTTATCCAAGTTCGGCCATAAAAAAAGCAGTGATCTTCTTGGTTCATGAACCCAACTCGGAACTTATATCCATGGCTTGTCTTCACTGTGACCATTAAACTGGTGTATTCAGTTATGGCAAGGCCGAGCATCTTGAGTACATGTGTTCTGGCAGAGAAAATAATGCATTGCAGGAAAAATAATATGAGAACATGATGTATTCCCTATCCAAATCTAGAAATAACTTCCTCCTTCACGTCAGTGTTGACCATCGTATTGGTAGTACCTTTTATCCAAATATAGCAATCCAAATTTCCAAATTAGTCGACAGCATGTTCAAAAAAACCCCACCCTCCCGGATAGAAAAGAGGATTCTAGGAACATACTGTGCGCATTTTAAAATCCTGTGTTAGGATGAGAAGGAACAAGTGTGGCGTCTCGCCGAGGGCGCAGAAACCTGTAGGGTCCTCGCACTTTGGGCACTGCAAATGAAACACACTAGATTTAGTAGGAAGAAAAATGCATCAACGGCGGCGGCTGCCATCCTAGGATTACCCTCGACCAAGGGACTTGGATTTATCTGGGATGGATGAAGATTTTGTACCTGGTTCTCCATGAGAAAACCCTATGCAATCGCCAAGAGGGGGTTTTCTATGAACAAGCAGACGAGGGAGAAGGGGATTCAGGCCCAGTGAAACATTGCCGCTTTGTCCGTCCAGCTTACTACTAAAGCTGGAAAGGGGGGGGGGGTTGTGATTTGACGGCTCATTGGGCATTACTCACGGGCGCTTCGACGGGGTGTGTCTACCGTGAAGTTGTGCACTCTAATTTGTGCATATGGCACGTGGACCCCGTTGCCGGATGCCCCACATATCAGTGAAAGGAAGTAGAAAGACAGGGGTAACTAGTTACACATAAATATATTTTTGATGAGACAGAGAGATACTCCCTCTGTAAAGAAATATACAAATCTTTTATATCACAACTTTATACATAATAAAAATCAAGGGGAATATATATAACATATATAATTATAAAAAACAGAGATGTTTTTAACACAAGATAAACGAGTTGGTGATGATGGTGTTCTGCCATCCTGCAATATAGGTCGTCTGATTTATATCTGACGGATAGGAAGGAAACTATGGCAATTTTACAAAAGGTACCCACACACCTCTCACATTTGCAAATAAGGCCTTCCCTCGTTCATCCTTTTCTCTCACAAGATAAAATACTCATACAAATGCATCTTGATGTTACATGCAACGACGGGCATTATGGGGTTCAGTGAGAATATAATACTTAGACAGGCTCACGGTTACGGACTTTGAGTCAGCATGAGCCCACCTGCATGTGGGGGCCCATGTGTTCTACCTCAGCGCTTTTCATATTGCAAGCGATCGGTACGGCGCTGGTTTTAGATGCTGTCGGAAGGCGAATACCCAAAATTGAATAAAGCACGACATCTGTTGGAATGAAATCGAACGACAGTTCCTAACCAGCAATGAGAGTTGTAATTCTATCAACGATATACCATGTGATAAATAATACTGTCGTATTACTTATACGCACGGGACACTTATTTCACCATGCTAGATTATTACATCAAAATCTCTCGGGGGATAGATCAGTTCGGCAGTTGTGTGCTGCTACTGAAGAATTTCAAAGTTGATTTGGACCAGCTCTCCTTGCCGAGAAAGTTCGATTTTGAGATCATCCCCTACCGCAAGATATGATTTAGATTTGAACCTTGACCATCCTTTAGCATCAATCATCATGCGACCATTGTAACACCCGGATAATTAAGCTACAGTAATCCCTGCTAATGATGCCACGTCACCTCGGTTACTGTGATTAAACTCACGTTGATTCGAACCCGGTTCAAATTCAAATTGAAAACATAGGCAAACAATAAAAGTTTCCAAAAATTAAAACTAAAATGTTCGGGGGTTGGCAAATATTACAAAGTTAATTATGGTGGGGTGCACACATTTTTATGAAGTGTCTAGATAGATTAAATAAACTAAAACAGAAAAAGAAAAATAAGAAAATAAAATAAAACAAAAAGGGGGGAGAAAACCCCCATCGCCCAACTGGCCAAGCCCACTGGCCCAAACCGGCCAGCCCCCTGGCCGCCCAACCCCCACTCCTTATCCATTCCCCCGTCGGTGGAAACCCTAGCCACCCATTCGCCCCCCCCGATCCTCCTCCTCCTCCTCACGATCTGGATCGGCTCCACCGATCCGTCCCCCGGCCGGGCGACTCACCGCCCGTCCTCACCCCTCCTCCTCCCCGACTGCCACGCAAGGCCCCTCGTCGTCTCGGGGCCGACCCGCCCCGACGACCACCTCACGGGATCCGCACCACGCCTGGCGCCTCCCGCCCTCCTCCTCACCGGTGCCCCGACCGTCTCAGCACGCCTCGAGACCTGCGCCCCGTGAGCTCTCCCCCCGTGGATCCCTCTCCCCTCGTCCCCCTCCCGGCGCCACCACCGCGCCCCGTCGCCCGCTCCGCCCCCACACGCGCCGGCCCTCCCTCTCCCTTCCCCCGCCACGGAGCACGGAGCGTGCTCCCGGCCTCCTCTCCCTTCTCCTCGCCGACCCATGGCCCCGCGAGCCGCGCACCAACGCCTCCGGGCGTGGATCTCGTCGCGGCGCCCCCGGTGACCAAATGGTCACGGGGCCGAGCCCGTGGTGCTCAGGCGCCTGCATAAGCCACCCGGCCCCGTAAGCGCTCCGTCGGGATCCCGAACCCTACCGCCGCCTCCGCCGCTTTCGCCGGCGCCGTTTCAGTCGAGTCAGCCGTGGCCTTGCCACCAATGGACGCTGACATCCTCCCTTCTGAACGCGCCCGCCGCGCCTTTTGGCGCGGGGGCGGATTCCGCAAGTCCGGCGCCTCCTCCTCATGGACGCCCACCGAGTTCCCAACGCCGGCTGCCGACGTGGCCGACCAGGGCCGTCACATCGAGCCTTGGCCCAGGTGGGCCAGGCCCCCCATGATTGTTGACTCGGTCAACAATGACCGGTCCACCCCGCCTATGACATGGGGGCCCCACCCCCACAGAACGTTTTTAAAATAAAAAGAAAAGGAAAAGTAATTTAAATAAATATAATTAATAAAAATAATAATGAATAAAATTAATTAATTAAGTAAATAATTAATTTAATTAATCCTGATTAATTAAACCTAATGACTAATTAACCTAATTAACTCATCATTAATTAAACTTAACTAAGGTAATTAGTTAACAGTATGATGACAGGACCCACATGTCAGGGTTGACCTAGTCAACCCTGTTGACTGCTGACGTCAGCATGACGTCATGCTAACGTCATAAATACATTTTTTCGAATTAATTAATTAATTTATTAAATTCCAGAAATTAATAAAAACTTTAAAAATCATATCTTTTAATCCGTAACTTCGGTTAAAATACTTTCTACATGAAAGTTGCTCGAGCAGCGAGGCGAATCCGGATCGCGATCCGTTCGTCCGCCACACACCCCTAACCTATCAGACCTACAACTTTCCCCTCGGCTCCTCTCGCTGAAAACGCGAAACACCGGAATACTTTCCGGATGTTTCCCATAACAGTACCACCTCATACCACGTTAGGGCACGCCTAGCATCGCTTCTTGACATGTCATGCATCGATATGCATCTGTTTACTTGGTATTCATTGTTTCTTCCCCTCTTCTCTCCGGTAGACTACTGAGACCGACCAGCTGCTGCTGGCGGTTCGACTACGGTGTTGACGACCCTCTCTCTTGCCAGAGCAACCAGGCAAGCCCCCCCTTGATCACGGATATCGCCTACTCTTCTCTATCTGCTTGCATTAGAGTAGTGTAGCATATTCTTTGCTTTCAGATACTCCTATCTTCTTTGCATAGCTTTGTCCTTGTTACTTCATTGTTACCTTACGCAATCCTATATGCTTAGTATAGGATGCTAGTACATCATCTGTGGCCCTACATTCTTGTCCGTCTGCCGTGCTATACTATCGGGCCGTGATCACTCGGGAGGTGATCACGGTATATACTATATACTTATACATGATACATGTGGAGATTAAAGTCGGTCGGTGATGGAGCACCAGAGTGGATCTTTGGGGCGGGCGGCAGGCAGGTTGAGACCGCCTAGGAGAGAGGTGGGCCTGGCCTGTTCGGCGTTCGCGGATACTTAACACGCTTAACGAGGTCTTGGTATTTGATCTGAGTTGGCTCTGAGCTTATCGCACTAACCATCTCGCGGAGTAGTTATGGGTATCCGGCGTCGTGGTATCGGCCAAGCACTTGAGACGTCGGCGACGGAGGCGCCACGGATTGGACTGGGCGCCACTAGGCTAGGTCTGCGCTTCCGGCCGCCCTCATAGCGTCTTGGTGTGCTCGAGGCGATGGGCCCGCACCCTGCTGCTTAGGTTTAGACCGGCGTGTTGGCCTCTCTGTTGTGCCTAGGTGGGGCTGCGGCGTGTTGATCTTCATGGCGGGCATGACCGAGAAAGTGTGTCCGGCCAAATGGGATCAAGCGTCTTTGGGTAAGATGGTGCACCCTGCAGGAAGTTAATCTATTGGAATAGCCTTGATCTTGATAACAGGGCGACTTGGAGTTGTACCTTGAGCTTATGACAACTAGAACCGGATACTTGATAAAACACACCCTTCCAAGTGCGGATACAACGGTGTTCGCTCTCTCGGGGATATGAGGAGGGATCGCGGGTAGGATTATTGCTATGTGATGTTACGTGGAGGACTTGATTGCCCTCTTCTACTGTTGCAAGACGGTGACGAAGCGTAGTCTTCGTTAAGACTAGCTACCCCCTCATATTACGGCATTCTGCGATTCAGTCCACCGATATGGCCCTTTACACATATATCCATGCATATGTAGTGTAGCTCCTTGCTTGCAGTACTTTGGATGAGTACTCACGGTTGCCTTGTTCCCCTTTTCCCCTACCTCTACTCGATTGCTGCAGCAGGACTATGGAGCCCAGGCGAGCATACCACCGTCGATGGCGACTACTACTGCGGAGGTGCCTACTACTACGTGCAGCCCACCGGCGGCGACCAGGAGTAGCTAGGAGGATCCCGAGCGGGAGGCCTGCTCCTCTTCGATCTGTATCCCGGTTTGTGCTAGCCTTCTTAAGGCAAACTTGTTTAACTTATGTCGTACTTAGATATTGTGCTTCCACGACTTCGTCTATGATCGAGCACTTGTATTCGAGCCCTCGAGGCCCTGGCTTGTATTATGATGCTTGTATGACTTATTTTATTTGTAGAGTTGTGTTGTGATATCTTCCGTGAGTCCTGATCTTGATCGTATACATTTGCGTGCATGATTAGTGTCTGATTAAATCGGGGCGTCCAAGTTGGTATCGAGCCATTTGCTGTAGGAATCCCCCTTCCACACTCCTTGGCCGAAGTTGAGTCTAGACATTGCAAAAACTTTTACTAACTTGGCTGTGTGCCTTACGGGCCCACGTCGCCATCGGGTGGTACTAGGATCTTTTACTCCTCGACCTTTACTCTAGGACTCTGAACTCTCTTCTACTCGGGTTAAACGATTTTACTAACTAACACTAGGATCCCGTGACCACATTCACCCCAAAGTTGGATATAGCCTTAGTTGTTCTTGGAATTGTATTTGAACAATTTCCACACTGTCATTTGACTCCTTTGAAACGTCTTTGTTTTCAGATGGAACCCACGAGGCAGGTCGTGCGCCACCACGGCGACCATTGGTGCCTCGGGATCACCTGCGGTGCTAGCGAGATGATGACCTATCCGGGTTATCGCGGCACCTGAGTACACCGTCTTTGAGGAGTACGGGACTATAACCAGGAGCGATGCAGCGCCATCGTCCACCTCTACTCTCGGGAGTATGACTCCACTACTGTGCTGCACACCGCACATGGTGTTGGAGTGACTATCGATATGGCAGTCCACGATGCTGCTTATGCTGCTCTGACACGTCTTCGTGCAGAATATCGAGAGTTGGACACCTCCCCTTCGGGCACATTGCTATCGCGTCGATGTTGGTGAGGAGGTTACTACTGCTGCCTACTCCATCGTCACCAGAGAGCCTTTCTACCATCGAACTTTGTTACGCATGCGCGATGGGCTGGATCGAGCTAACCGAGCTCTTCGCCACGAGTTGTACATCACCCGTCAGCACCTTTACCGTGCTCTGACACTGATGCACCCCTTTGTCCGATCGGGAGAGCTGCGCGTTCTGCGATCTACCCAGCCAGACCGTGATGCCCGGTGTCGGTTGGCGGGCGTGGAGGCTACTCTCCGCGCCTTGGCCCTCTTCGCCACACGGGCGTCGGATTCAGCACGAGTATCCGCGGCCCCAGTGTCACCGGCGTGGAGGACTATCCGCTGCCACACTACCAGCTTTTCAGGCTACAGCTACCTCCATGCATGCGCGTGGGACTGATGTAGGCTTGCTTGTTAGTGTTAGATGCATTCGCCATGAGCTGCGTGCCGCCTATGATGTCTTAGTCCATGTCTTGAACTCTATGTATCGAACTCTATGCATGATCCCTTTTGTAAGATATGCCGACTACTATGTAGTTCCTATCGTCTTGCTTTCATTATGCATGTTTCATCATGAATGATTCTGTCCTTTGCTTAATTTCTCAAATGCTGAACTACCTGTTATATAATAGCGGGATGGTTAGGCCAGCTGGTCGTGGTTGTGGTGGCAACTTCCCACCACCGCCTGAGTACATGGCTGGTATGATCCAACAGCTTGAGATGAATCGCCAGTTCATGGAGAACATGATGGCTCAGTTTCCTCGCCCCAATATGAATCAGCACCCAAACACAACAACTCTGCAGGATTTCATACGCCTGAACCCCAGCGTGTACCGCAGCTCAACCCAGCCGCTGGATCTTGATGGTAGCTCCGTGACATCACCTATGAGATGGAGTCTGCTGATGTAGCCCCCGCCAGCTATGTCACTTTTGCTTCCTTCTTCTGAAGGGACCCGCAGCTCAATGGTGGGACAGCCACAGGCGTACTCTGCCAGTTGGAACACTCATCACCTGGCCAGACTTCCAAGCTGCCTTCCGTGCCCGTTTCATCCCTCAAGGGGTCATGGACCGGAAGAAGCGTGAGTTCCGCAACCTCACCCAAGGCAACAAGACTGTTGAAGCTTATCAGCGAGAGTTCCTGGACTTGTCTCGATATGCTGAAGAGGACATTGCAACTAATGCACGCAGACATGAGAAGTTCCGTGACGACCTTCAAGCTGACATCAAGCTCGCACTTCTAGTGCACGACTTTGCTGATTTCGCCACCCTGGTGAACAAGGCTATCAATGTCGAAACTGGTCTGCAGGAATACCAGAGCTCTAACAGGCGCAACCGTGACACGGGCTCATCTTCGGGCCCGTCCTCGCAGAAGTGCAAGATATGGATTCCCAACAGTATGTACCAGCCGAATGCACCTGCTCCAAGGCAGAACTATGCTGCACCTCGTCTGCCTGCTTCAACTAAGCAGCCAAAGCTTCCAGCTCCACCACCCCAAGCTCCTGTTCCCACTCCCAATAATGGCTTGTGCTTCACGTGTGGTCAACCCGGGCACCGTGCTAGAGAATGCAACCAGAACCAGAATCAGCTGGCCCTTCCAGCAGCTGGCAGTGGAAACACCCAGCCCCGCAACAACACTGCCAAGCCTTATGGTCGAGTTCAGGCCAACCACGTTGATCTGAACGAAGCTCAAGACCAACCTGCTACTGTGATGGGTACACTTCTCGTAAATTCAGTACCAGCATGAGTTTTATTTGATATAGGGGCATCGCATTCATTCATGTCTGAAGATTTTGCATTCATGCATGGCATTAAAAGTGAAGACATGAATGCTTCACTAATAGTACACACCCCTGCGGGCCAATGTCGAACCTCCATGATTTGTAACGACGTCCCCGTTAAAATCGAAGGACTGGAATTCCTTGTCTCTCCCATCGTGCTGAAGTCTTGTAGCATTGACCTCATTCTGGGAATGAATTGGTTAAAGGCGCATACTGCTTCCATAGTTTGCACCACGAAGACCGTCCATCTGCTACACCCTTCAGATGAAATAGTCACTTACCAAGCTCATCTGGTGCAAAATGCCGAGGCAAGACTCTATGCATTGAATGCCTTGAGCGCTGCACCACTCGAGGGTATTGAAAACATTCACGTCGTTTGCGATTTCCAAGACGTTTTCTGAAGAACTTCGAGGATTCCCCGCTAGAGCTGTCGAATTCGTCATCGACTTGAAACCGAGCACCACTCCTATAGCCAAGCGACCCTACAAGATGCCGCCGCATGAACTCCTTGAGCTCAAGGAGGAAATCGACAAATCTCTTCAAAGTGGTTTCATTAGCCCAAGTTGCTCTCCTTGGGGAGCACCTTCTCTCTTTGTCAAGAAGAAGGATGGGACAAACCGATTGGTCCAAGACTACCGTCCCATAAATCAAGCTACCATTCGAATAAGTATCCTCTTCCTCGGATCAATGATCTTTATGATCAAGCTGGCTGGATCGTCGGTGTTCTCGAAACTTCGACTTGAGGTTGGGTTACCACCAGATCCGTGTTCATGAGGAGGATATCCCCAAGACCGCATTTGTGACTCGTTATGGTTCATACGAGTACACCGTCATGTCTTCGGCTTAACCAATGCTCCAGCTACCTTCTCTCGCTTTGATGAACTATATATTCATGGATTACCTCGACAAGTTAAGTGCGTGGTTTATCTGGATGATATCCTGATCTTTTCCAAGAATGAAGAAGAACATCTTTGAACATCTTCGTCTTGTCTTTGGAAAAGCTACGAGAGCATCAACTCTATGCCAAGTTCTCCAAGTGTGAATTCGGCTTCCGAAGTAACCTATCTTGGGCATGTCATCTCTAAGGATGGTATTGCCGTCAACCCCGAAAGAGTTCAGGCTATTCTCGATTGGACTCCTCCAAGAATGTTAAGCAAGTCGAAGTTTTCTCGGTCTCGCCACTATTGCCGTCGATTCGCCGAGAACTTCTCCAAGATTGCCAGCCTCGACTAACTTTGTTGCATAAGGGCGTCAAGTTCCAATGGATGATAAGTGTCGGGAAAGTTTCCGAGCACTCAAAGACAAGTTGACTTCTGCCCGGCGCTAGCTCCTCCCGATACTAAGAAGGACTTCATCATTTCTCGCGACGCTTCCGTCAAGGATTAGGCGGTGTCCTAATGCAAGAGCAAAGTGGTTGCTTATGCCTCTCGACAATTGCGCCCTCATGAAGAGAATTACCCAGTTCACGACCTCGAGCTTCTCTTTGTCATTCATGCGCTAAAGCGATGGCGACATTACCTTCTCGGTAATTGTTGCGAGATCTTCACCGACCACCAAAGTCTGAAGTATCTGCTTACTCAGCCAGACCTGAACCTCCGTCGCCAGAGATGGATGGAGACTGATTGCACTTTGATTTGGGTATTTCCTATCGCCGAGCAAGGCTAATGTAATGGTTGATGCCTTGAGCCGCAAGTCTTCTGCAACCACCTTGAGTTCACAAAGTTCAGCCCCACTTGTTGAAGAATTCGAAAGCTGAACCTCCATATTGTTCCTCCGGTGCACTCGCTCCCCTCCTCCGGAGTTCCATAAGATGAATCTCCGTGTTGTTCCCGTGGTTCCCTCTATACCTGGCTGTTGAACCCGATCTCGTGGGCACCATAAAGACAATGCAGGATTTGACTCAAGTCTACAAGATTAAGCAAGACCTCAAAGAAGGAAATCCTCATTCTTCACTATTGCGATGATGGCGCCTTGTACTTCAAAGGCCGCCTAGTGGTGCCGTGTAAGAAGGAAAACCTGAATATGACTCGAGAAGGTTATGAAAGAAGCTCATGATACGCCTCTATGTATCCATCCCGGTAGTACAAAGATGTATCAAGACATTAAATGCGAGATTACGTGGTCTAATATGAAGCAAGACATTGCTCGCTATGTTCTTTGAGTGTGGCGCTTGCCGTCGTATCAAAGCGAACATCAAAGGCCTCTTTGGAACTCTGCAACCTATCTCTATTCCTGAATGGAAATGGGACCATGTTGAAATGGACTTAAATCTTTGGATTTCCCAAATCGCGAAAGGTAATGATGCTATTCTTGTCGTCATTGACCGGCTTTCTAAAGTTGCTCATTTTCGGCGGTCAAAGAAACGATCACTTGCTAGTCAGCTTGCAACGCTCTATATGTCGAAATTGTTTCACTTCACGGCATTCCACTGGTTATCGATTCGGACCGTGGCAGCTTATTCACCTCAAGATTACGGGCAAGTTTTCAAGAAGCTATGGGAACTCATTTATCTTTCAAGATCTGCGTTTCATCCATGATCTCAAGGGCAAGTTGAGCGTGTCAACCAAATTCTCGAAGACATGCTTGAGCTTGTGTCGTTCCTTGCAAGAAATGGGAGGAATCTCTCCGTATGCTGAGTTCTCTTATAATAATAGCTATCAAGCTAGTCGAAGATGGCCCCTTGAAGTGTTATATGGACGAAAGTGCGAACCCTCTGAACTGGTCGAAACTGGGAACGTCCACTCTTGGTCCGGATATTATCCAACATGCGAAGAACAAGTCCACATTATTCGCGAGAATCTCAAGACTGCTCGATCCGCTAAAAGAGTAATTATGACCGTCATCATAAAGACATGGTCTATCAACTTTGGCGAAAAGGCCTATCTTCGCGTTACACCAATGAAGGGTGCTCACCGCCGGGATCAACGGCAAGCTAGCTCCTCGCTATATTGTCCCATTCACTATTCTCGAAAGGCGTGGAAAAGTGGCTTATCAAGCTGGAGCTTCCGTCGAACCTTTCTCGGAGTTCACGATGTGTTCCACGGTCACAACTCCGACGCTGTTTCAAGGACCCAATCCGAGCGATGGACCATGAAGTGCTCGAATTGCAACAGACCTCTCCTATAAAGAGCATCCGGTCCGCATTCTCGACCAAGCTGAACGCCGCACACGCCGAAAGGCAATCAAGTTCCTCAAAGTCCAAAGGTCGGATCACTCAAGACGGCGAAGGGACACGCGAGGATCGTCTTGAGATGAATACCCGCACTCATTCCTTCTACCTCCTAAATCTCGGGACGAGATTTCTTGTAGTGGAGGAGATTTGTAACACCCGGATAATTAAGCTACAGTAATCCCTGCTAATGATGCCACGTCACCTCGGTTACTGTGATTAAACTCACGTTGATTCGAACCCGGTTCAAATTCAAATTGAAAACATAAGCAAACAATAAAAGTTTCCAAAAATTAAAACTAAAATGTTCGGGGGTTGGCAAATATTACAAAGTTAATTATGGTGGGGTGCACACATTTTTATAAAGTGTCTAGATAGATTAAATAAACTAAAACAGAAAAAGAAAAAATAAGAAAAGAAAATAAAACAAAAAGGGGAGAAACCCCCCCATCGGCCCAACTGGGCCAAGCCCACTGCCCAGCCAGCCCCCCCACAGCCGCCCAACCCCCACTCCCTTATCCATCTCCCCCCGTCGGTGGAAACCCTAGCCACCCATTCCCCCCATCCCCTCCTCCTCCTCCCAGCGCCGATCTGGATCGGCTCACCGATCCTTCCCCCCCGACGCCGTGCCGCCTCCGTCCTCACCTCCTCCTCCCGACCGGCCGCGCAAGGCCCCTCGTCGTCTCGGGCCGACCCGCCCGACGACCACCTCGCCGGATCCGCCGCCGCCGGCGCCTCCCCTCCTCCTCACCGGTCGCCCCGGCCGCCTCCGAGCTGCGCCTCGAGACCCTCGCCCCGTGAGCTCTCCCCCCATGGATCCCCTCTCCCCTCGTCCCCCTCCCGCGCCGCCACCATCGCCCCCACGGCGCGGCCGCCGCCCAGCACCGGCCTCCTCTCCATCCCCCGCCACGAGCACGGAACGTGCTCCCGGCCTCCTCTCCTTCTCGCCGAGCCGCTGCCCCGCGAGCCGCCGCCTCGAACACCCCAAGCGTGGATCTCGTCATCGCCCCCCCCGTGACCAAGCGGTCACGGGCCGAGCTCAGGTGCTCAGCCAGCCGCAAGCCACCTCGCCCCGTGGCGCTAGCGTCGAGATCCCGAACCTACCGCCTCCGCCGCTCGCCCGGCGCGTTTCCGGCCGAGTCCGCCGTGGCCTTGCCACCAATGGACGCGACGTCCTCTTTTGAACGCGCCGCACCTTTTTGCCCGGACGGACGGATTCCGGTCCGGCGCCCCTCCGCCATGGACGCCCACCGAGCCCCCAGCCGCCGGCCGCCGCGTGGCGGCCCGGGGCCACCGCTGATCGACCAGTTGGTGGGCCAGGCCTTCGCCGATTGTTGACTCGGTCAATGGTGACCGTCCACCTCGCTTATGACATGGGGCCCCACCCCACGTAACGTTTTAAAATAAAAAGAAAAGGAAAAGTAATTTAAATAAATATAATTAATAAAAATAATAATGAATAAAATTAATTAATTAATTAATTAAGTAAGTAAATAATTAATTTAATTAATCCTGATTAATTAAACCTAATGACTAATTAACCTAATTAACTACTGTTAATTAAACTTAACTAAGGTAATTAGTTAAGAGAGTATGACGAACGGGACCCACATGTCAGGGTTGACCTAGTCAACCCTGTTGACTGCTGACGTCAGCATGACGTCATGCTGATGTCATAAATACATTTTTTCAAATTAATTAATTAATTAATTAAATTCCAGAAATTAATAAAATCTTTAAAAAATCATATCTTTTAATCCGTAACTCGGATTAAAATACTTTCTACATGAAAGTTGCTCGAGCGACGAGACGAATCCGGATCGCAATCCGCTCGTCCGCCACACACCCCTAACCTATCGAACCTGCAACTTTCCTCCGGCTCCTCTTCAAAACACGAAACACCGGAATACTTTCCTGATGTTTCCCTTAACCAAGCACCACCTCATACCACGTTAGCGCACGCCTAGCATCGCTTCTTGACATGTCATGCATCGATATGCATCTGTTTACTTGGTATTCATTGTTTCTTCCCCTCTTCTCTCCGTAGACTACGAGACCGACGCTGCTGGCCGCCTTCGACTACGGTGTTGACGACTCTCTCTTGCCAGAGCAACCAGGCAAGCCCCCCCTTGATCACCAGATATCGCCTACTCTTCTCTATACTGCTTGCATTAGAGTAGTGTAGCATGTTTCTTGCTTTGGATACTCCTATACCGCTGCATAGCTTTGTCCTTGTTACTACATTGTTACCTTACTCGCAATCCTATATGCTTAGTATAGGATGCTAGTGCATTCATCTGTGGCCCTACATTCTTGTCCGTCTGTCGTGCTATACTATCGGGCCGTGATCACTCGGGAGGTGATCACGGGTATATACTATATACTTATACATGATACATGTGGAGATTAAAGTCGGGTCGGTGATGGAGCACCATGAGTGGATCTTTGGGGCGAGCGACAGGCGAGTTAAGACCGCCTAGGAGAGAGGTGGGCCTGGCCTGCTCGGCGTTCATGGATACTTAACACGCTTAACGAGGTCTTGGTATTTGATCTGAGTTGGCTACGAGCTTATCGCACTAACCATCTACGCGGGAGTAGTTATGGGTATCCGGCGTCGTGGTATCACCGGCACTTGAGACGTCGGACGAGCGGCGGCCTTGCGCGGATTGGATCGAACGCCACTAGGCTAGGTCTGCTTCGGCCGCCCTACGCAAGCGTGTGGTGTGCTCGAGGCGATGGGCCTGCACCCTGGCGCTTAGGTTTAGACCGCGTGTTGGCCTCTCTCACAGTTGTGCCTAGGTGGGGCTGCGGCGTGTTGATCTTCCGCGGCGGGCATGACCCAGAAAGTGTGTCCGCCAAATGGGATCAAGCGTCTTTGGGTAAGATGGTGCACCCTGCAGGAAGTTAATCTATTCAATAGCCGTGATCTTGATAACATGACGACTTGAGTTGTACCTTGAGCTTATGACAACTAGAACCGGATACTTGATAAAACACACCCTTCCAAGTGCGGATACAACGGTGTTCGCTTCTCTCGTGGATATGAGGAGGGATCGCGGGTAGGATTATTGCTATGTGATGTTACGTGGAGGACTTGATTGCCCTCTTCTACTTGCAAGACAGTGACCGTAAGAGTAGTCTTCGTTAAGACTAGCTACCCCTCATATTCTCGCATTCTGCAGCTTCGGTCCATCGATATGGCCCTTTACACATATATCCATGCATATGTAGTGTAGCTCCTTGCTTGCAGTACTTTGGATGAGTACTCACGGTTGCCTTGTTCCCCTTTCCCCTACCTCTACTCGATTGTCGCAACAGACTATGGAGCCGGGAGCGACGCCACCGTCGATGGCGACTACTACTCTGGAGGTGCCTACTACTACGTGCAGCCCGCCGACGACCGGTGAGTAGCTAGGAGGATCCTGTGCAGAGGCCTGCTCCTCTTCGATCAGTATCCCGGTTTGTGCTAGCCTTCTTAAGGCAAACTTGTTTAACTTATGTCTCAGACTTAGATATTGTGCTTCCGCTGACTTCGCCTATGATCGAGCACTTGTATTCGAGCCCTCGAGGCCCCCGGCTTGTATTATGATGCTTGTATGACTTATTTTATTTGTAGAGTTGTGTTGTGATATCTTCCGTGAGTCCACGATCTTGATCGTACACATTTGCGTGCATGATTAGTGTACGATTAAATCGGGCGCCTGAAGTTGGTATCGAGCCGATTGCTGTAGGAATCCCCTTCCACACTCCTTGGCGAAGTTGAGTCTAGACATTGCAAAACTTTTACTAACTTGGCTGTGTGCCTTACGGCCCACGCCGCCATCGGGTGGTACTAGGATCTTTTACTCCTCGACCTTTACTCTAGGAATCTGAACTCTCTTCTACTCGGGTTAAACGATTTTACTAACTAACACTAGGATCCCGTGACCACATTCACCCCAAAGTTGGATATAGCCTTAGTTGTTCTTGGAATTGTATTTGAACAATTTCCACACTGTCATTTGACTCCTTTGAAACGTCTTTGTTTTCAGATGGAACCCACGAGGCAGGTCGTGCGCCACATGACGACCATTGGTGCCTCGGGATCACCTGTGGTGCTAGCAGAGATGATGACCTATCTGGGTTATCGCTGGCACCCTGAGTACACCGTCTTTGAGGAGTACCAGGACTATAACCGGGAGCGATGCAGCGCCATCGTCCACCTCTACTCTCGGGAGTATGACTCCACTACTGTGCTGCACACCGCACATGGTGTTGGAGTGACTATCGATATGGCAGTCCATGATGCTGCTTATGCTGCTCTGACACGTCTTCGTGCAGAATATCGAGAGTTGGACGTCTTCGTGCAGAATATCGAGAGGTGCCTACTACTACGTGCAGCCCGCTGACGACGACCAAGAGTAGCTAGGAGGATCCCAGGCAGGAGGCATGTTCCTCTTTCGATCTGTATCCCAGTTTGTGCTAGCCTTCTTAAGGCAAACTTGTTTAACTTATGTCTGTACTCAGATATTGTGCTTCCGCTGACTCGTCTATGATCGAGCACTTGTATTCGAGCCCTCGAGGCCCAGCTTGTATTATGATGCTTGTATGACTTATTTTATTTGTAGAGTTGTGTTGTGATATCTTCCCGTGAGTCCCTGATCTTGATCGTACACATTTGCGTGCATGATTAGTGTACAATTAAATCGGGGGCGTCACAACCATCCTTTGTACTTACGGTATATTGAGCAGGTTCATTCACACCAAGGCTGCGCATGGAAAGAGAAACTTGGCCGTTGTCGCCCGGATTGTTGAACGACTCCCTCGTTGCTCTAGGAATTCTCTGTTTGCGAACAAGAAGACATACCCAAACAGTTATATCAACACAGTGAATCATGCGAAACAACATGGAAAGAAAAAAGAATGAAACACTTGGGCGGGCAATGCTTACCAAGAAGGTGGACATGTCGGTTTTTGTAAGGACTTTGGTATATGAAGTTTGAACTGCAGCCCAGTCTGTTGCCGGTGCAACTGCTCGTTCGGCTTCCGCTGCACGGGCTGGAGCAGATGCAAGTGCAAGTGTTGGTGCAGGTGCCGAAGCCGCCACTGCTGCCGGAGATGGTGCTCCTTGTAGAGCAGGTGCTAGTGTCGGAGCAGGTGCCGGTGTCGATGCCCGATCCTCCGGTAGATCAGCTTGATCCGCTGACACGGTCGGTGCCCAACCCTCAGCTGGATCAGACTGAGTTGTTGCCGCTGTCAGTGCTAGAGCAACTGCCAGTGCTCGATCCGTTGCTGAAGGTGGTACCGATGTGCGAGACAGCGACAATCGTGTCTGGTCTGCTATGATCAGCTTTCTAATTTGACTAGGCTTCATGACCGTGATCCAGTTTTTTTCTTCATTTCTTTTAAATGTGAGAAGGACTAATTGTGGCGTTTTTGTTAAACCAAACTGCAGTTCATCATAGGGATTCAGCTTATACTCAGACAACAGACTGATCCAATTTTTTCCAGTAATATAAGTGATGGATAGTGCCTTCGTTACTAACACGACATAAGAAATGAAACCTGCAAAAATAGCCATCGTAGAGCAAACCAAACGGTTTATTCTATGATGAATGTCACATGGAAAAACCTGCATTGTAAAATTGCAGGAATAGAAAGAAAACATGACATTGAATCAATAAGATTTAGACAGTAAATCAATAAGATTTACTTGATGTGACACGAGTGAATCCTTACCAGGAAATCACTATGTTGAAGTACTAAACAGAAGATTGATCGCCCAACTACGGGTGGCATGCGGGGGCCCGCTTACTCCCTACAAGGTGACGGTCCAAAGGTCGTGACAAACCGTATGGACCGAACATCCATGGGACTGGAAATCCTGGTGGGTGCAATAAACCCTGCAATGCATACAGATATTGGAGTGTAACCATAATTGATAAACCGTCCTCACAAAAAAGATGATCTAGATACTTCAAAATATCTGGTGAATTGAGTGGACAGACATTAACATAGACCGTTCTCGGGACTGACCACACACCAAAAGCGGCAAGACTAATAAACAATACAGGGTTCACAAACACAAATCAAGTATCTTGAACAATAGTACCTACTACAAACAAGCAAAGTTGCACTAATTAAACTCTGCAGACTATTTCTTGCCACCGACCTACGGATGAACCCCAGATAACCGATAGGCCATGGACTTCGTGAGAGATGTCTACATGCACCATCACCATCTCCTCAACCTTGGAGAACCTAACAGAGTGGTCTTTCCACTCATAAACATGATGATGAAGACAGGCCGCATCAGATTTGTTGGGAAGCTTTACAAGAACCACACCCTTCATAATCAAAGGCACAACCAGGAAATTGTTGTGGTCAAGTACAGCCTCGAGAACACGCCTGACAACAATGCTATAGGAAAACACTAGTTCAGGACACGTGGCGACAAGGACACAATAGCTGGATAGTTTAGCAGTAGAACTCATCCTTAGGTCTTCCAGTTCACAAGGCATGACTTTGAGAACTTCATCTCCACAGCGGACCTGGTTCTAATTCAAACGGAAACCATATTTTATTACTACCTCCGTTCAGAAATATAAGATGATTTTCGATATTATACTCCATATATAACTACATATACGCACAGAAATGAGTGAACAAAGACACTAGAACATGTCTTCAAAGGCATGAGAGCAGAGGGATTACTTGCAATATCCATAACACAAGTTACTGAGGCAAATATACCCTCTTCAAAGGTAGCATTGATGTTCATAAAGTACTCCCTCCGTCCCAAAATTCTTGTCTTAGATTTGTCTAGATACGGATGTATCAAGTCACATTTTAGTATTAGATACATCTGTATCTAAACAAATCTAAGACAAGAAGTTTGGGACAGAGGTAGTAGTTGAAAGTAATCTATAAGAAATCAGTGTCAACCTCTCGCATGTTTTGGTCAAAAGAGGAATTTAGAACCTTCATTTGGCACACAAAAATCACATGCAAGATCACCCAGAAAGTTGTACTACTAGTACTGTGTGTTAGATGAAGAAACACGATCAAGATCGAGAAAAAGATCGTCAAGAAGAGATATTACCTGGACTTGCTTAATGAGGGATCCCAGAGAGGGGGGCTTGGACAGGGCGATGTCTTTGAGCTTGTCTGCGGTACATGCAAGATCACCCAGAAAGTTGTACTACTAGTACTGTGTGTTAGATGAAGAAACACGATCAAGATCGAGAAAAAGATCGTCAAGAAGAGATATTACCTGGACTTGCTTAATGAGGGATCCCAGAGAGGGGGGCTTGGACATGGCGATGTCTTTGAGCTTGTCTGCGGTAGTCTCGGCGGGGTGCTTGCGCTTCTTCGTACCATGAGCCTCGACGGTTTTGGCCAGAGCCATAGACATCAATTCGGCCGGTGCTCCAGCGTCCATCAAGAAACTGTCAAATAGAAATAAAAGAAAAAACCATAATCACAAACCCAAAAGAAGAACAGAGAGGGAGTTATAGGATCAGTCTCGGGGTTGCAAGACTGGGCCTTGGCCAGAATCAACACCAGTGATGCGCTCACCTTTCCTTCTTTGGGATAGAAGAACAATGGCAGAAGCAGGTCGGGGTTTTCTTGAAGAAATGAGGAACAAGATGAGGGAGAAGCGAGTTGGGTAGAGAGGAAGCTGAGAGAGAAGAGTGAAATGATGGTTGCTTCGTCCGTCCAACTTACTGCTAGAAAGGAGGGGGTTTTGTGATTTGACGGTTCATTGGGCATTACTGCGGCGCTTCGATCGGGTTAGTCTACCGTCACTATACTACGGAGTAATTTAGTGTATGGCTGGTGGACCCCGATGCTGGCTGTCCCACACGTCGGCGAAAGTGAGTAATTTAGTGCATGGCTGGAGGAGGATCCGCACGGTAGAGCGTGTCCACTGTTTTTTTGAAGAAAAAATGATTACAGCAAGCATTTCCACTCTTACGACGAAGGAGTGTGAAACACGGCAGCCACTTGAACATACACAGTGCTCCTACTACTAGGCATGTGCAGTGGTTCATATGTTAGTACTACATAATCTTGTTGCTAGTGTAGTAAGATATGACGACAACAAATGATGTTGTGCGCATGTCAACTATATGAACAATAATGTAGTAACATAGTACCGCTTTTTCGACTGTCCGGTCGAGAATGAACGGTGAGATCAATGTTAAAAGAACTAGGTCTACAGCGCACAGAGAGTACGGTGCTAGAGTACTCCACGAAACATGAACCATATGAAGCACGAATAGTGTTAGGCAGGGTGTATGAAGGGTGCACGGGATGGGAGCAAAAGTTCCCTTCTCGACCCACTTTTGGGTGCTTGGCAGAGTGCATGAAGGGTGCATGAGTCCACACTAGTAGGTTAACACAAATACACGAAGAGGAAACAACTATATTGAGATGAGAATGCAACCAAACACACCCACACGCTTTGTGCTATCATGGTGATCTGCACTGCCTGCGAGTTTGATCCAACGGTCATGTTGCGCCGAGACATGGACATGCCCATGCAGAGGGCGCCTAAACACCACCGAAGTCCCTCTGCTTCTCGAGGCGCACGACGTTGGTGATGCAGGGGCAAAACGGCTGAAAGGCAATGCAATCTACGGGAAGGCGGAGGGAGCCAGCCGAGGAGCGGGGAATCTTTTGGTTTTCACCATGGTAAAACACCAGTCGACGACTTCTCACATCAGGGAGCAGTGGGTTTTACAGGTGGAGTCATCGTGACTAATTGCTGCCTCGCCTGCTCCCGTCAATCAAAAAATTAAAAATCCTGCCGCGCCTGCTCCCGTCAATCAAAAAATTAAAAATCCTGCCGCACCTAAACACCAGAGCAACGCCGCAGTGGATATTCAAATTTACCTGCCGGCAAGTAGATAAAAAAAGGGGTGAAAAAACAAATGTGGCGGTGGCCTAGCTAATCGGTGGAACTAGCCCAACTAGCTAGCCATCGTGCTTCACTGATGTACTCGTCGGGAAAGGTGGTCTTTCATGATTTGACGACTCATTTACTTGCTTCGGCGAAAACGCGCGGTAGGGCATCCCACGTCAGGAAGACTATATGCGTGCACCACCCGGGAGGACCCCGAAACCGCGCGGTAGGGTGTGCATGTCTCGGCACGGAGGAAAAATGTGCGTTTAAAAATATACTGTATCAGACGTAGTACCTATGGTTCGACCTCGGGACCCAGCCAGTCGGTCGAAAACACCCCACTAGCCACAAAGCTTCATCATGCTAACGTGGCACGGAGGATAGGTGTGGTTAGCTCCGTCTCGACCAGCCACAACGTCTCTTGTTCTAGGTGATTCTTCTATTTTCCAAGCTTTTTTTAGTTGTAATAACACCACGGCAAGATAGAGCCACTCTTCGTGTGTGCCCGTGCAAAGGTTAGACGATGGTGAGAAGAGAGAGATCGCAGACCTGGGACCCACCAGTAAGTGAGTCAACGGTCATGCACGTGTTGACGAGGCACTCCCTCTACTCTACTCAATGTAATACTGTATAAAATCAAGTTATGGGACAAAGCCAACAACAGTTGTTGTTTCAGGCTATCGACTTACGCTTTGTAGTCCAGGTTGCGAGTTCGAATCTCGTCTTTCAGATTTGTTAGTTTTAGGTCCAAATTTGATTAATGACAAGTGGGAACCCCGTGTGTTGTTCCGATATTTCAGTGTAGGATGGTTTTTTTTTTTTGAACAAACACTTTGCGCGGTTAGACAAGTAACGGCACGAGTTACACGTATTTTGTAAGTTTACGAACAAAAATGATAGCGGCATAGAATATCACATCCACCCCGTACCTTAGATGCTATGGTGATACGAGTTTTTACACCGTTGGAAGTGAGATCCAATGGCTTGGGAGTAGTCTTTGTAATTATGCGCAATTTCCAAACTCTCCAAAGGTTTTTTTGCAAATAAAACATTCAGGCCTCGTGTGTGTCGCTGCATCTAGGATCCAACGGCTCCCCATTGCTCGTATTAGGTACTCCCCATAGCTTAATTACCCGCTACGGTGATATGAGCATCTAGGTCGTATGATCATTGATCAGATGGTACATGCGTAGTACTTGTACTTTCTGCGCAATTCCCAAACTCTCTCAGCCGTATATTTCAAAAACATTCAAACCTCCTACTGTGGGCCATTAGATCTCCGTGAACTCGTATCACCATAGAATCTACGGTGCGGGAGCACCTCATCCTCTCCCGTGCGAGAAAACATAAGGTGCTCTCGCAGCTTGGATGCTACGGTGATATGAGCTTCAAGGTCGTTTGATCTGAGATCCAATGGCATCTGAGCAGTCTTTGTGCTTGTAAGCAGTGGCCGAACTCTTTGGGGGCTTTTCTACAAAAAACCATTCAAACCACCGAGGAGGTGTTGGGTCACAAATCCAACGGCTCCGAAGAGCTTGTATCACCATAGCATCTAAGGTGTGGTAGCACACGATATTCTTACATACAGGAGAATATGATGTTCTCCTTCATCTTAGATGCTACGATGATACGAGCTTCGAGGTCGTTGGATATGGGATCCAAGGGCATCTGAGTAGTTTTTGTACAAATTGTGTGCAATTCTCAAACTCATCAAGGTTCCTGTAAAAATATTAAGACATCATGGAAGCTGCTATATCTCAGATCTACAAGCTCCAAGCAACTCGTATCGGCATATAGCATCTAAGGTATGGGGGCACATGATATTCTCCCGGGGAGGAGGGATGGGGGTGCACAACCAATCGGTGGTTGGGAGGGTGGGGACAAATATAATCTAAACAACCCTAAACAGAGCTTCACAATTTTATCTAAGGTCGAGGGTTGACCCCGACAATCATAGCTCGCCTAATTAAACACAACATTTGCATGTACTGTAGTACTAGACTTGATATTCATGTTTCAGTTTCATGTTCATTTTAAATATTGAATTGAGGACCATGCATGTCTTACATTTTACTCCCTTCGTTCCTAAATATTAGTCTTTTTAGAGATTTCAAATGGACTGGCACATACGGATGTATATAGACATATTTTAGAGTGTAGATTCATTCATTTTTCTCCGTATGTAGTCACTTGTTGAAATCTCTAAAAGACTAATATTTAGGAACAGAAGGAGTATTTTTGAATTCGTGTCATACATGCATGGTTTGGAAAAATAGATGGACTATACTTATAGGATTGTTGTTGTGTTTGTGTGTGGGTGTCTGTGTGTGTGTGGTCATATGCTTGATACATACAAAGTTTTCTCACTCCATATTGTTCATCTTTTAAATTTGAATTTGCATTGAAAAACTTATTAGGGATACCATGAAATGTGAAATCCATGTTGAGATCACTATATCACAAACTCACTCTAATTCAACAACTCGTCATAAATCAATTACCATGTTGAGATTAGTATTTGCAAGGAAAATACGGGCATTGTAATACACATAGATTCGTTCAGCAATTTAAAAGGTTCCTTTCGTATTCTTGAATGGTAGGACCCAATGGCGTACCAGCCAGACCTTGGCTCGTGTTGATCCTAATAAAATAAAATAAAAAAATCGGGCTCGTGTCCTTCTGGTGGCGTGCGTGGTACGCACATTAGGCAACCCCAGCCAGTCGAGCCTCCGTGTTTCGAGTCGAAATATCTGGCGGCCAGAATTCCAGCCCTAGGAAATTCCCCTCATGTCCCCGGTCCATAATGACTACCGATGAACAACGGAGGGATGCTTTAGTAACTAGACAGTGTTACCTACCGTGCCGAGCACGGTTCAATTCCCTCGGTCGCCGCTCGCCAAGGTCACCCGTCAACTGCATTGCCTAGTACTACAACAACTACACCAGGATGAGCACAGAATTGAGCCCGTTTGTTCGTGCCTAGTACATGAGTTAATATATCGGGCAATGCACTGGTACGAAGGGATTATCCTTTTACTCTGCATATATAGCTTGTCCAAGTCTAACTAAGCAATATGTTTGACCAAATCCTTTCTTAAGAAATACAACAGATGATGTATGGCTTGAAAATTTATTGCATGATGCAGGTTATGATATTGTTTGAATCCTCGGATCTTAAATTTCAGAAAACCAAAAGTGACCATAAATTCTTGAAACTGAGCATGGTCACGTGATATGTCACAAATATTACTTCGTAATTTTTTTCTTCAATTTGAGACAAGCTGCTTATGACAAGTTGCACAAATGAAGAGCCAAGGTATTTTGGAACAAAGACCTGTCACGTTAAGGCGAACGCTTTCACTATTGAAACCGTGGGCGTTTACGTGCCGCCACGCAGGGGCGGAGACAGGGGGTGCGAGCAGGGGTCAGACACCCCCCATCGCGTCGCCCCCCCTATAATATCTCGTTACTGGTACGAGCTAGTTCTATCAGGTTTGTACGTAAAAAGTGTATTGCCATCTGTCGTTAATGCTAAATTGATTATGGCCCAACGTGGCAACTTTCTAGCCCAAAGGCCCAAACATGGGAAAGCACCGCTTGAGCCTTGATCGCTAGTTGTAGAGGTCAGAAAAGATCAGCCGTGAGATCGAGCAGTTACTTTCCTATCGATCTACCCTCCTCGTAATTTCGTTCGTGGCATTACGGAGGTTCCAGATCGCCTGCGCCGCCTCCTCGCTTCTCGATAGGGAAGACCGGCAGAGGGCATTCCACTTCACGGCGATTGAATCCAGAGTCCACGAGACAACGATCGCTTGTGTGCTTTACCAGTATCATACAACAACAGATCAAATTCAACTTCAAGAAATCAAGGTATGTCACCGCTGTATTGTAATTTTGGTAAATTTTTGCTTCCTTTGAAGAAAATAGTTTAATTTACTAATTAGATAAGGCAGATTCTAATTTAGAAATCTAACGTCGCTCTTCTGTTTAATTTTTCAATGATTGAAACATGAGGAGAAAGAATACAAGGAAAATAGATTCCCTTTTCCAAGTCCATTGCTTCCAGCTCAAGCATATGTGAGAGTGCAAATTCATTGATAAAAATGTAGGTTTTTTTTCTGTTACCGGGCATATACGTTCTTCGCCCCCCTCATGTCCAAATCCTGGCTCCGCCCCTGCCGCCACGAGTCCCGCTTCTCATCGGCAGGTGCCGTCGGAGCAAGCGTGTGAGTCGACGGGAGGCATGCGAGCAGACCGCTGCGCCGGCTGATGGGGAGGCGTGCGAGCAGATCACTGTGTGGGCTCACTGGGAGGCGAGCCCTTTGACCATGCTCCGCCGCCCACCTTCATCCCAACTGCTCCCACTTTTAATGTCGCTGGTGCCATAGTTTAAAATCAACCCCGCACTACCTGGTATCGCTACAATATTCTCTCTTCCTCTCTGATTCTCGTGTCGTCTACCTCCAACCAGCCTGACCTAAACGTACGCCATGCCACATCACGATGGTCTGCCCTTAGTCTTCCAGTTTCCTGAGGAAGACACCCAGCCGGAGTCTCAGGAACATAAGGCGCTTTGGGATGAGCTTGAACTGGCCTTGCGAGAATACGCCGCGCCTATCCCCGCTCCCGTTCCAGCTCCCGTCGCCCCGACTGCGCCAGCGCCCATCCCCATGGCATTGATGGGCTGGGAGCCGCACATTGTTGCCAAGCTTGATGCCACAGGGTTCCACGAGGTCCCCGCCGACTTTCACGCGCCCGTGCACCTGCCAGCGCATGCGCCTGCGCGTGCACTAACGTGCACGCCCGTGCCGGTGCCCGTGCACCTGCCAGCGCATGCGCCTATGCGTGCACTCACGTGTGCGCCCATGCCGGTGCCCGTGCACACGAATGTTTTCGCCGCACCGTCGACAGCGCATGCCCCCGCGTGGGTGCCAGTGCCCCCCACAGCAGCATGGATGGCTGCCGTCGACCGCTTCCTTGCACCAACGCCAGTCGCCTCCTCCCGCCAGTTGACTCGCTCCGAAGTCCAGAACGTTTTGGCCTTCCTTGAAGCTAGGCCAACATCCAGGAGTACGCCAACAACGGCACAAGGCGCCGCCGACGCCATCGGTCAGTGGTCTGACGACACACAGAGCACGGCAGAGGAGCCGCTTCACGCCGCAAGACGCCCCCGCCGCCTCCGCGTAATCTAAATTTGCCATGAAAAACGTTCTGATTGTCATGCTTAAAATCCGAACGTTTATCATTTCCGTTTATTTTAGATCGATCGTCGTATAATTTAAAGTCGGAGTCAGACTGAACGAAATCTATGGTTTGATCGATTGAATGTTCTGCTAGAGCCGTATCAAATTAAATATAAAACGTCATCAAGCCACATGTATTCCTTGTCATCGAACGACCTAGACTGCTTCAATGTCGAGTGCTCAACACGTTTAGCGTGCAGTTAATTTCATGCCAAAAATAGTGCTAATCACATAATAACACACAAATAATATCCTACTTAATATCCACATGCACTTAATATACTTCCAAATTAACGTGCATTGCACGTACACACTGACTAGTGCTGCTAGCATGTGAAACTGGTGCCGTAACTTGTGAACGCGTCCAGATACGGTCAACGGCAACATCACCCGCGAGTTCTTCGTGTTTTTCCATGCGTCTAAACGCATAAGGGGAGGAGAGAGAGCACACATGGAACCCACCAGTAAGTGAAGGCGAATAGTACTAAAAATAATATTACATGTTATCCATTAAAAAGGCTGTGGTAATATAAAAACATTATGTGAACAAAGGGAGGTACAACAAACATTGTTGTTCTACGTATGTTGCCTATTGACGTGCGTATTGAAGGCCGTGGTCGCATGTTCGATCCTCGTCCTTTATTTTTTAATTTGTATATGGGTCCAAATTTGTTTCATGACATGTGGGCCCCTCGGTGTGCAGTTTGTAGCACTTTAATTGTGGGTCGAAATTTGTTCCATTCCAAGTGGAGTATCGGTGTGTAGTTTTGTAGCTTATTTATAATAATTAAAGAGAACAACAGAGTTTTTTGCAATAATACCATGGTGTGACGTTTAAGGCGAGAAAGGACGTGCGAGAGAGCGATGACCGAGCCAGAGGGAAATCAACTAGGGGAGTTGCGGGGGTTGCAGCGGTGTTTGGAGTAGTTGTGGGCCGAATGCTACGAAAATATAATCTAAACCGACCGGAATAAATGCCTACACAAATTAATCCAATCTTGGAGTGCCCCTCGCAATGTAAATAGCTCCGATTTTGCGAGGGATGGAGAGGTAGCTTCAATGTGTGGAAGATACGGTGAGAAAAAGTGAGGTCAATCGAGAGACATATAGATAGAGAGACAAAGTGAGTGTGGTCCGACATTCATTGAACAGATATATATGCTCCGGAGAGATATTGTCCGATTGAGCTTTTGGCAAGGGTGAGGGCTGTAAGATAGAGCTTGAGAGATGATCCAGTCACAGACGTGTAGATATATTTTGTGCATGGGAGGAAGCAAGGTTAATCGATCACATAGGGTCGTCGTGCGATCGAAAGAGTGAGACGGGTTGGAGAGAGTGACCTAGATAGACAATGTGCGTGAGAGAGTATACAATGTGAATAGGTCGAATTGGGCTCAAACATGGTGATATATCGTTTTTGTCTGAGAAAGAGCGAGGTCAATCGAGACATACAAAGAGAGAGAGAGAGGGAGGGAGAGAGAGAGATTGAGCGAGCATGGCCCGCCATGAGGTCGAAAGAGTAGGGGCGGCTTGGATGGACTGACCTAGATAGACAATCTGCGTGAGAGAGTATAGAGTGTGTCGATCGAGGCCCGAACAGGGAGATATATCATTTGTGTGTGAAAGAAACAAGGTTAAACGAGACTCAGATAAAGAGAGCGAGATTGAGCGAGTGTGGCCCGCCGCGCGGAAGAATGAGTGAGACGGTCTCGAGGGAGTGACCTAGATAGACAACGTGCGTGCGTGCGCATGAGAGGTTGGGGGGCTAGATAGGCAATGCATGTATTTAGCGCGAGAGGGTGAGAGGGAGAGGGAGAGAGAGAGCTCGGCATGGGGTGCAATGGCGGGTGTGTAAGGTAAATACATTTGGTAACAGAGTGGAAAAAGGGGGTTGTGTAGTTGAGAGAGCTAGAGATCTAAACATGGAGAGAAAGAATGAATGTGTGTTGAAAACCGATAGTTTCCTAAGGTGGTTAGGAGAGGAATATTGACCGATACAGGAAGTATGTAGCGTGTGTGTGGGGGGGGCTAAAAACAACATTTGAATGTAGGTAGTACGAGACTTAATATCGATGTTTCAATTCGATGTACATTATAGGATTTGAACTGAGGACCATGCATATGGGTAATTATTTCAAATTCGTGCCATACTAGGTTTCGAAAAGTTGACATTGACTCGATTTGTTGTGCTATTTTGTAGGTCATATGTTTGAATCCATCCAAAAGTTTTCTCACTACCATGGTGTTCATCATATACATATGAATTTGTATTAAAAAAGTAGCGTGGATACAGTGAAATGTGAAATCCACGTTAGAATTGGAGATCGCTATGTGACACACACTATAATTCAAACAACTAATTATGTGACACACACTCTAATCCACATTAGCGTGGATACCGTTTTGATTTTTTTTCAAATAACTCCTCATTAATTAATTTATAGTATCTCGTTTCGAATGACTAATTATTCAAGGAAAACACGGGCATGGTAATACATACAGATTCGTTTGCAAATGAAAGAAGATTTGTTTGCATTCTCAAATGTAGGCGCACCAGGCAGACCAGAGTCGTGTCGTGGTGGTCGCGTGTGTCGGACGGCGACAAAATAAGTTTGCGCTTCCACATTTCGAATTGAAATATCTAGCGGCCCCAATTCCAGCCCTACAAAATCTCCCTTCTCCATCGTCCCCTTCCGCGTCCAGATTGCTCAAATCCTTAATTCGCGCCAACCCAAGCAAAGTTCGAATCGCCCCTCGTCTCGTCTCTTTCCCCACCTCTGTGTCGGACGACGACGACGAAGATGACGGTCGCGCTTCACCACCGCACCGGAGCTACCTCATCTACGCCCTCGTCCACCGCCTTTGGGTGGTCCACCGACAACGTCGGCCGCCGCAACCGACGTGCCTCACAGACACCGACTTCCACCGCATCAGGTGCGCTTCACCGACGCCGTCTCCCAGCTCACCGGGGCTACTTCACCGAGCACATCGTCACGCCTCCGCCCCCCGAGGCCACTGGGGCTTCACCAATGGTCTCGTCCACCGCATCATAGCGCTGCGCTGCCACTCAAGATCTGCATCCGTGCATGGCCAGCCAACGCCAGCGCATCACCCTCAACGGATATGAAGTGACCCGCACTCTAGCTAGGCAAGCATGCCCAAACGCCGGCCCGAACTAGGTATCCACACATCACTCCCTTGTGCACTGTTCCGACGATGTTTGGATATCCTTTCACTGCTCTCTTAGCTTACACGCCTATCCAACTCTGACTTTAACTCTTATTTCTTCTGGAGATATCATCTGAAACAAGCAAATCCATTTTTAGCGAAGCATGACGGCGCTACGGGATCTGGTACACATCCTGCACACCCGTATAACCTTGTAAGTATCTGTTCTCCGGTACAACAGCAAGGTCGATTCCTCTTATTTGATCAACCATTCGCTGTGTCAAAAATGCAGAGGGGGATGCAAGGAGCACAAGGCCTGCACATCCAAGCAAGTGGTAACATGGACTTGTGCATGGAACATCCCAAGCGCAAGCAGAGCTGCAATGAGCACAGCATAACGAGCTAGCGTAAGTCCCTGCATTTTATTTAATTCGTACTGGCATTCGTGTATGATTTGTGTGCAGTGGCGGATCCATGAATTCAATTTACCAGGGGCGAACATTTAACTTAAAAAATACGAAGGCACTTGCACTGCGGAAATCAACATAACTTGAGAAATGTGAAGCTACATGCACTTTGAAAACCAGCTAATGATCCAAAGTTGTTCAGATTATAAACACTAAATGATGCAAGCACCAAAAAACACAAAATGCAACATGGTGTACACGGACTACAAACATGGTCTGTACCTGCTTGAATTATTTGCTGAAAATATCGAAGTGTAATTGTACCTATAACCAGTGCGCAAACTGCATATCAATATATCTATCCTGCACAAGTATGCCAATAGTTTCAAACAACAGATTAGTAGATGGCCTCGACGTTTCCTCAATCCATGAAAATGCACTATAATTTGCTTGTCATCAATGCCTGCAAATCTCTATGTTTCTCTCAACATAGCATATCATCATTAGACACTAAATCCTTCAATGGGAGCTTGCAAAATGCTTGCATTAGATCCCTCATTAGACACTATATGTTCATCACCAGGAGCATGTAAAATGTTTGCATCAAATCCTTCATTAGCAGTATGTTCATTAGACACTTCAGGCTCAAGAACAACATGAGCTTGGATGTTTGCACCGGAAACTTGATTAGAAACATCAGATTCGATCGATTCAAGATTGATTGGGGAGTTATAAAATAAGTAGAAATTGGTTTCATTTTCTCATAGATTCCCTACATACAAGCAGTTTTACAACACCGTCAGGTTTAACTATTGGCCAGAAATTGAAGAGTTGAATTAGATATAATCAAGGATGTGATGTACCTGCTCGTTGCGCATGCTACTCTTGCAAGATGTGACTGTCTGTTTGCGCAAGCTCGATGCCATGCCCGTGATGCCGCCGCTGCCTCCCAGGCAGGCTACACCCAGGGTTGGATCTTCATCTTCTTGTCCTTCCGTTCGCTTGAAGCCCGGGACCGCCCTCCAACAAGGGCGCGAGGAAGTGCTGTGTCGGTCTGTCCAGCAACGGCTAGGTTAGGAGTGAACCAGACTGGAGGCTAGAGCGGATGAATTGGGATTTTTCCTGCTGTGTCGATATGGGAGGCGCTCGTTTGGGCTGCGAGCCTGCTATAGGGCCTGCCTTGCACTTATGTTATTGGCCCATCCAAATTGAAACATTTTTCTTCATTTTTTACATTGCCTGCTCGTGCGTTGGGATGAACAAAACTAGCCTGGGCCAACCTAGACGACTCAAACTAGGTGCACACTTTCCAGCCACCTGAGGCGGCCGCCTATACCAGCCCCTATGGTGGCGTCGCCCCTTTTTGCGTGTATGATTGGGGTAGTGAAAAATATTCCAGTGGCGCTTTTGTTTTACCCACAGAATGGTTGAATTGCTTGTTTCTATGAACCGAGTTCGCCAATAATGTGAAGGATGTCAGTCTTTTCATCCTATTGTAGATTGCTTAGATCTCGATGTGCCAAAAGTACTCGCATGAAATATACAGTAAAAGCCAGTGTGATGTGTGTGGCTACAACTAGTCTGGCTACACGTCCTCATATAACATATCAAGGACGAACCATCTTACCAAATTAACCATTCGACTTACCAATGCGGTGTGGGAAGAAAGAAGTATTGGGGCTGCGTATCCAAGCAATTGATGTCATGGACTCCTTCGTACAACCTTGTAAGCGAAAAAGAAGTTGCAGTGTGCTTGTACAAAGAACTAGCGTCGATTCGATTACACGCTTCTCGAATTTTAGTTAGCCACTTATTGCAAAACTGTTCAATTATGTTGCTTGGCTTAATTTAGCTTGCTACTGATTACATAATGCCATAGCCTGTTAATCCTATTATAGACTGCGCCTATCTATGTGTTTGATATTTACTGTTAAGAATTACCTGTTTGCCTGAACTTAAATAGCTACTTGTTTGTTTAACTGCTTTGCTGCTGCAACAACGGGTTACAATGATGTTAATAACTACTTTTCAGCATCCAGTTGAAACTCTTTAATTCCTTGTTTGTTTAACTGGTTTGTTGTTATAACTCCCAGTTGAGATGTTTTGCTAACTTCAACTTCTCTGAATCCAATCGGGACTTTAATGGCAAAACAGGTTAGCCCAAGATCAAGGAGCGAGGTCCCCATGGACATTGTATCATCCCACAGCAGTGGCACCGGCCCAATCGTGCATTATGAATTGCCAACTGCTGATGCTCTAGAGGCTAAACTAGTGGTAGAAAGAGATTACATTCACGCACTTACAGATGAAGTTGACATGTTGAGGAAGCAAATAGCACAATCACTAGCAGTACTCAAGAGAACCATTAAATATTTGGTGGATTTCAAAACAAAGCAAGCTGAGACTAACCACATTGTTAAGGTCCTAAAGGAAAAAAGGAAATTAAATTCCCACTTGGTAAATCATAGGTGAAATGTTCTTTCCATCGTTGAATAACCTTTGTGTTGTTTGTTCATGTAATCAATCAAACCATTTGTTTTAGAGATCATGTAATAATTGTTTTTTGGTTTGTAATTTTATTTGAGCACAAGTCTGTATTAATTGATAAGACTCAGAGACATTTCATTTTGATTGTTGTGCCAGACCTACAAATATGCCAATCGGGCTGAATGTGCATTCAGCAATAATAGTAGTATAGATGGACCATAAGTGGCACGCATCGGAAAGGGCCAAGATGTTGTAGTAGCTTGGCTAAAAAAAGGATGTTGTTGTAGCAAAAAAAAGTACAGCGGCCTAGCTTATGTATGTTAGTTAATATTATTGATCCATATACTCTATAAGTGTTTATATGTCTGTTAGTTCTGTACATTCTTGGTTGATTGACTCGGTATTTCAATCTTGATACATCGCTTGTGTACATATCTAAATGGGAGTACACATTATGCTGCGTGTGACATTTGAGTTGGACATGAAGTGTTCCAAATATTAAATTCACCTTAAAGCTGGATTCTAGCTTCGAATTTGAGTATCGGCATTTGTAAACCATATTCATATATGACAGTGGAATACATCTTTGTCGTCCTTTTGAAGATATATAAAAACACATAAAATGATTTATAAAGGTTCATATAGGAATACAAAATGGATTCGAATTTAGTTGCTAGGGTAAACGTGGATGCTTATTATCCCAAAATTCGAAAGAAGCGGCAAAATGTCTCACTCCCACATCGGCTACCCGAAGCCAAGTGTTTGGGAGATGGAAATTACTGTCTACCCATTACACGGACAATCCATCGGCCCGATTTCCACTGCTCTAAATAGGGGTAGGTTAGTAACTTCAATTAGACGTGACACGACCGCCTCTGAGCCCATTCTGACACGGTGGGCGCCAAACATGGGCGGCAAAACACATTTGATTCAAGCTCGTCCGAAAGACCTCTGTTTCTCCCTCCATTTCCCCATTCATACATGGTGGGTGGCAAAACAAACTCGAGTCGGCCGAAATTGATGTAGGCAAATATTTTCAATAGGGGCAGGTTTGTAACTTCACTCAGACGTGACACAACCGCCCTACCTGTCAGCCCCGTTCATACACCGTGGGTGCCAACCATGGGAGCTAACCACCCTCTCCTCGCCCGAAATCGCTCTGGGCAATTATTGGCAAGATGCGAGATTACCATCGTATCCCCAACCGACGAGGCGTCCAAATTTTAAACAGGGGCTAAGTTCGTAACTTTCCCATATTTCAGACAGGTGCTTCCCAAAAACAAGGTTCCCCGTACCTCTCCCTCCATTTTCCCATTCATACACCATCCGCGCTAGAACACCATCCCCACACCAGCCTCCGTCCGCCACCCCATCCATCGCCGCCGTCCTCCACCCCATCCATCGTCGCCGTCCTCCACAACATCCATCGCCACCGTCCTCATCCATGCCGGAGCGCCTACCAAGACTGCGTCATCCATTGCTAGAGATGGATGTTTCTCATCCACAATGACGGACCAAGAGCCTTGCATCACGTCCTCTCTCTTCATCGGCGTCGTCGTCCTCTTTGCCGGGGCCGCTCACGCGACCTTCTCTTCCACCGCAACGGGACTTATCCCCCGATGTACCCGTCTACCGTTGCAGATCTGCTTCAACGCCACCGACAGCCATCACACCCCTGATGCCTACACGGCGCCACAAAAGAGGTGGTACTTCATATCTCCTCAACTTTTTGATCTCAACCAGAAAATAGATCTTAACTTGGTTACTCTACTTTCTTTTCAGCTTTTAAAACTTAGTTCTTAGTTTGAAGCAAACAATGGCTGCTAAATATCATTTCTTCGGTTTGCAGCTTCAAATCTGCCATGGCACAGTCATAATACGGTTTAATTGATCATGTTGTTTCTGTGGTGGTTTCTTTAATAGAAATCGGAGGGGAAACCCTCTTTTGCTAAAAAAATTATGCTTACAGTTTCCCCCTTTTTTGATCACTATACGATCAGAATACGTGCTTCATGTCATAATAGCACTGCTCCACCCATCAAGCTAAACAAGCTTAGTTGTTCAAATACGAATATGATATTACTAAAATAGAGTCGTTTAATTGGTCAGCTAAATGTTCCTAAATTAGTTTTGAAAATGCATGTTCGCCGCTTGGGTGTGTATCTCTACAAGGTGCCCACAGTGGGTCGGCCCACCCTGGGATTTTGGGTCGTCCCAGGCCCCGATTCCCCTCGCTCTTACATTGCGCTTCGATCTCTACTGCCTCACCGCATGCCTGCTTGGCGACTTGCCATCCCCGGACGGCATTACTCTAGGAGGAGACACCGGACTAACAGGAGGTCAGGAGCCGCTTGCCCAACAGCGTCACCGCTGCCCGGGCGCGCCGCCGTGCCTACCTTCCCAGTCCGTTCAGGGCTCAGGCGTGCAGCACCCACTAAGCCAACCCGATTTATCCTGAGATACGTCCTCAACACTCAGCAGCCACTCCTCATCACCCATTTTCTAATTGATTCATTACTCATTAGGCGGGACTGTCATTAGGGTTTGTTGTGTGCTCAGTGCTACCTACACTTAATGGTTCAGATGTATTTCGGTAATCTTTAGTACCTGTAAAGTTCACAGGGTTTTCAAAATTCTGGCCCTAGGAACAAACACTAGTCATTTGGATTGTTGGTCGTAGTGACATTGACCCAGATTACTACTGCAAGCTAGGTTTGTTGACAATTTTACTTGTCTTTCTTACTCATTCGATATAATATCCAATTATTCACGTCGATTAGTTGCAACAATAAGTGCTAGACAAACTTCTTGATTCAGATTTTGGACGGTCTCTTACTGCAGTTACAATTCTGTATACTTGTCCTAGTAAGCTCACAAGTAAATGATTGATTCACCGCATCTATGCTTGCCTTGTCATATTTGTTGTCAATATTCTTTTAGGGTGGACCTCCCTGTTTCTAAATACTGGAACCGTATACATGAGTGAATAGTATTTCTCTATGTGATCTCTTCCATCATGTGTAGGCAACGAACACTGCATTGTATAGAAAGAAAGTGTCATTTCCAGCTTTTACA
Source organism: Aegilops longissima (assembly GCA_021605205.1). NCBI lineage: Eukaryota > Viridiplantae > Streptophyta > Magnoliopsida > Poales > Poaceae > Aegilops > Aegilops longissima. The sequence continues at coordinate 351,678,879 of CM038680.1, read as the reverse complement.
TAGGCTTCGATCTTTTACATGGAATACAATATGCCTCCTTGCTTTGTGTCGCACTACCAACACTCCACCCTTGAAGCTAAACATTATGCCACTCATAATTCCTTAGTTTATTTGTTCAAATACGAATTTCATATGATTCTAATGTTCCTACTTCAGTTTTGAAATGTGTATGCACTGTTATAGAGACATAAGGGGTTTGTATTTACGTGTGTGTGCAGTCAAGACGGTTGGGGTGAACTTTGCATATGTAGGGGTTTATAGGGAGACACTCTTCGAGTTGAATTCGCAATGCATTCCATAGATAATCTAACTACTTTTTATGTTTTCATGAATCTCAGATTCTGAATAGCATCATAATAATTATGAGCTTGCGCATGAAAAGAATAAAGCGTAACAATGCCATGGGTGTCAAAGTTGGCATTAAGGGACTGAAATCAAGTCTGATGCAATGCAATGCAAGCGCTCTCCACCTCTGATTCATGCTCGAATATGATCCTAACAGTGATTACGAGCTAGAGGGAGACCTAAGTCGATGTAGCTCCCTAGTGGAGGAGTCGGAGGAAGATGCCCTATCTTATTCACCCATCAAGGTGCTTGCTCTAACTTTCCAAGGTTATATTGGTGCACATATCTTGCAAGCGATGCTTTGCATTGCTTCTACTTTGTTGAACTGCCATTAGCTTAGTTTACACATCGTGATGTGAATCGCCCTGCCTATCCATTTTCAAAGACATATTCCATCTGTCATCATACCATATTTATCCATTCAAATGTTGTTCTTGTGTATCAGACGTTCAAAAGGAAGAGGGAGATTGCTGATCATGGAGGAGCACAAGCAAAGTATTTGGAAAAGGTAGTGGCACCGATAAATCAAATAGCCCATTAGGTGTAGTTGCAATATCACGACCCACAAAACACCCCAACTCTAGCAGACTCTAGCCCTACTACACTCGTCATTTACGATGCCCCAACTCAGCGAGACCCCAAGCTGCAGCAAACATTATGATTATGCCATTGACATAGCACCAGACTCTCTGACGCAAAAACCCCATTCCAAAGAAAGAGTACACCAATCCGGTTGCCAAATCCTTTTGAACCGAGAGAGACCCAATTGCAGCAAATATGACCCTGTTCCATTTCTTCCCAGTTTAGAAGACAAAGCTTATATTGTTGTCGAACTTTGTGTGCATCTTTCCTTCATGGAAAGATTATACATGAACACGAACAATTTCCAGTCTTCCTCCGCAACTTCGCGTAAGTAATGTACTAATGTTATTTATGGTCATTCTTGCATATGTTTACTGTGACGAAGACACAAGATTTCATTCTTTTAAATAGGCGAGGACCAAACTGGATTGTGAAGACGAGCAAGGGTTGGTTGCGCTTTTCAAGCAGTCATTGATGAAGTATCGTTCCTACCTGAGGCAAGCGCACTTCGACGGCAAGCCTCTAAACGAAATTTCTGTAAAGTCTCCGGTGCTACATTTATCCGACGGTGACTGGAATAATCTTGTTACACATTGGTCTCGGCTGCAGCATAAGGTATTGTCTATGATATCACATCACAATTTGAACTACATTTCTGCATTTGCCTTAACGTCTCATTTGTACGAAAATTGTTAGCAGAAGAATATTCATTCTCAAGGGACCACAGAATCTCGCAACTATACTGCACACTGCATTGCTCTTGTGAGTACCTCCTGCCCTGTATGACCATACTTAATTTCATAGCTGTTTGATTATGTAGCATCACTTCACATGTTAGCCTCATTATCGTCCATTTGGTGGACATTATAAGATCCGTATGGACTCTTACATAAATTTAGAATCAACCCAATGCTTTTGAAGAGGTTTAGCTCTTCAGTCCTCTTGTAAGGACTGAACATCGTCTATCACTGTACTTACATTAATAGCTACTCCCTCTGTCCCATAATATAAGAACGTTTTATCTGATACACGGTGTTCAAAACACTCTTGTATTATGGGAAGAGGGATTGGTTCATTGTGTAGCATTCTGCATCTTATCTCCCTCGCTCACCATTTACTAAAAAAGATCAGATCTATATTTAATCTTCCAAAAAGTAGAATACATAGACAATGCCAGTGTAGAAGTGTAACCCATTGCTCTTGTCAGTACATTTTGTCCTGTAACGCTTGTACTTCCAGGGATTGGTAGTTGATTATGTAGCATCAATCTGCATCTTATCTTCATTATCCTCTATCCCTTCCAGTATTATCATATCTATAATTACTCTCTACAAAATGTGGAGTACAGGCAATGCTTATAAAGAAGATTCTGTGCTGAAATTCTTGAGTTATCCTTCCCTTGACATGGAGAAGGGCATTATAAAGCCGGTGTTAACTATTAATGTAAGTCAGTCCTTCTAAAGCCTTTATCCTCAACTGATGTTTAATTTGCTCATACTCCCTCTCGTTTACTGCTGTTTAGTTTGCTGTTTCTACCAAAATGCATGTTCGCAAGAACCGTAAGGTCTAAGTTTTACTTGTAAAAACAAATTCCTTATTCATACCATGCACATTACTCAATACTCCCAATATGTATGCTTGTTTTTGTGGATCTATAATCCAGTGTGTGGTGAAGCAGCCCACGTTTGCAACTTTTCATCTCCTGTTTTATCTTACTGATGTGGCTGATGATATGAACAACATGTCATGCACATTAACCAAAATAGATACAATGATTTTCTTTGCCCTTCATCTATGCTTGTTATGTTGACATGGTAATCCAGTAGTGTGGTGAAGCTCCCCGCATTATGAATAATGCCAAAATTATGCTATTGATATTTTGAACTTACTCTTTATTTTCTAATTTAAAATTGGATGGAATTGACAGCACAGTTATCATCTTTGTTTATACACGTGCAAAACCTGTCATCTGTCTACTTTGTTTCAGGGTGATATGCTTGATGGCATGCACAAGTCTGCTGAAGGCTGTGAGACAAACCCAACATATATTGCAGCAAAGAAGGCAAAACATCTTGAAGATAGCGAGACAACTCCAAAGTCTTGTCTTGATGCAGTGTTCAAGTTACTTGAGACTAGCAATGACAAGCTCACGAATTCGTTATGCGAATTAGTTCGACTTCTTCAGTCCCAAGTTCTAGCAGAAAGGCATTCTACAGCTCAACTTTGACTTGAAGTCCTATCTCTAAGAAAGATTGCGGAGAACACCAATGAGAACCTCATCGCTAAACAGCTACGCCTGGAAGCTATGACCGACATGCTAGGCCGGTCTCACAGCCTTGCTTATTAGCTTGCGCAGCAGTTCCCGCGCAAGGCTAACCTTTCTTGAACTGTCTTGGGAGTGGTCTCGGTTCAGTATTATTTTGTTACGCTGCAATGGTGCCCGCTTTTGTAATCTGCTTCTTCGTTATGCTTTATGATCCTTTGGTGGCGAACTTGATGCCCAATGGATGTAATATACCATAAATCCTTTATTATATAGTGTAGGTTTATTCTTAGTTACTATGCCGTAATTTCTTTATTGTATAGAGTAGGTTTGTTCTTAATTCCTACTAGTTACTCCCATCATTCGCTATCTGAAAAAAAAATCAGATGTAGTCGACCGGGCCGAAACATTCGCCTCTAACGGGCCTGGTTTTTAGCGGGCCACAATTGGGCTGGCCTGCATCTTTCTTGGGCCCGAATGATTGGGGCCTTCACACTTTGCGCGAGGCCCACAACTTACACCGACCTATATTTTAGTTGGGCCTTTTGTGGACCCAGCGCTTAGTTTGGCCCAGGTAGCGTTGGGCCATTAACAGGCTGAATATTGTACTGGCCTGTTACGGCCCAGATGAAACCATGGGCCTTTTGCAGGCCGAAATGCATGTTGGGCCTCAATTTTCACTAGTCATCAACGGGCCTTCAGCGGGCTGAAATGTAGACCGGGCCTTTTTGGGCCCAGTTATATCACGGGCAGTTACCAGGCCAAAACATATCTCGGGCCTTAGTTGTCCCACTGATATCATGGGCCTTTAAGAGGCTGAAAGCTTAGTACAAACATCAATGGGCCGAATTATGCGACAGGCCTTTAACAGGACCAAAGTCACGTTGGGCTTAACTGTTGCCACCTTTATCACGGGTCGTTAGTGGGCCCGATGTCCCTTCGGACCATATATGGCCCATGGGCAGCACGGGCCATTCCCAGGCCGAAAGTCACACCGAGCTGAAATGGGCACATGTCTACATCGGGCCTCTAACAGGCCGAAAGTCACTCGGCTATAATTCGGCCCAAATATTCGTCGAACAATTAACGGGCCAGATCTGGCTTCGGGCCATAAATGGGACCAAATACTCGGCGAACAATTAACGGGCCAGGTCTGGCTTTGGGCCGTAAATGGGCCTTTATTAAGCAGGCCGTTATTGGGCTGGCCCACTAGTACCTGAGTAAGTACTACGGGCCTTTGACTGGGCCGGCCTTTTTAACCTATATGGGCTTCTGTTGGGCCCAACCACGTGTCGACGTATCGTAGGCATGTCTCCTCCAATGGACGGGCGACATCTGGCCCACTGACGAGCTGATAAGTGTTCCCTCCAGCCAATCAGAATTTTACACGTGGAAATTTCCCATTGGTCCGGGCTGTTAACGGGTTATCGGATCCAAAACCGGACCCGATAGCTTAACGGCTTCCGTTACGGTGGATGCCACGTGTCGGTCACCCTTGACGAAAGCACTTCTGTGACGCGTGATTTATCGTCATGGAAGTGGACACTTCCGTGATGATAATTTTGGTAATGTCATGGAACACTTCTACGACAGCACAGGTATGACTATCTTGATTCTGTCATAAATTTTTCATGGATGTACATGCATGACAGAAAACATGACCTACTTTGACAAACACGTATCATCACGGAAGTGTAATTTTTTTGTAGTGGGTCGAAGTGTGGATCTTTGGCAATATATATGTACCTAAAAGCACCAAGTTAATATTAGAAGCTAAACAAAAATTGAAAAATGATGTAGTACAACACTCCATCCATCCCATTATATAAGATTTTGTTACATGTATATCTAGACATTATCAGAACATTAAGGTAACACTCTTCCTTGTTGCTATGTAGCCTGGGATTGCATATTTAGTCATTCAGTACAATGCATGTTGCTAAACAACAATTGAAAAACGAAAAGGCATGTTAACTGCAATATCCTTAACATCAACCAAATATCGTAGTTCATAGTGGTATTGTTGAAACTGTTATTGATGAAATTGAACTGCACGGCAAATAGTTGCACATATGGAGCATCACATTGTGAAGAACTGAAATAAACAAGTCATAAGGACATCTCTAGGCGATCCTTAAAAAGTTAAAGGACTAAAACCCTTAGTGGATATATATATATATGTATATATATATATATATATATATATATATATATATATATATATATATATATATATATATATATATATACTCCAGCAATTTTGGCCTTTTCTAGTTGATCCCCTAAACTTAAGGTTGTAAACTTCAATTTGATCAAGTTCAAAGCAGTTTCAACCAAAAGTAGCATGCATTCAAACATAAACATAGATAATTTTGCATAACTAAACATAAAACATAAATTTAAACTAAGCTAAAATACTTTCGGTCGAAGTAGAGGTCGAGCCAATCCTTCCTCGTCATGTACGGTGTGCCGCAAGCCAGGTCCGGGCCAGTACCATCATCGGGGTCGTTGGGGAAGGCACTCCTCCACTAATCAACGTCGATCTCCTCATCCTCGGAGCCCACCTCGATGCCCTCCGTGCCGCCGTAGCCGCCGCTTTCGGCCTCGTCATCAGAGGAGAGCACGATAACCTCGCCGCCGTCCTCGCCGCCTTTGACCTCGTCATCGAAGGAGAGCGCGATAACCTCGCCGCCCTCCGTGCTGGCAAAGATCGCTCACTCCGCCTCCACGAGCTCCAGGTGCTGCCGGCGGAGCTCTTGCATGTAGGCCTCGTCGGCGGCCTCGACCTCGAGGCGCTCCCACACCTCGCGGTCCTCCCGCGCCATAGCCGAGCTAACCACCCCTGGCTCCAGCGCAACGAGGTCGACCGGATGTGTGCCGAAGGGGAAACTGAGCCTAGCCGTCGCGCCGTGGTAGTGGACCTGCCAGCGGTCGTACTCCATGGCCGCGAGCTCGGCCATGTGGAAGCTACAGAGCCACCGGCGGGTGTGGGTCTCTCGATCTGTAATCTCGTTGACCCACGTCCCCCACCGCCGTTGTCGGACCCCGAGGTAGGACTTCGCCGGCTGCCGGGTTCGAGGAAGGACGGAGAAGTCCTCGAACCAGCGTAGGGGCGCGACGGTGGGGGGAGGGGTCAGGGGACCGACGACGGCGGATCGGGCCCGCGGAGGACGATGGGGACACCTCGGTGGCCACCTCGCCGGCGTCGGGCGAAAAGGCCGCGATAAACCTCTTTTTGGCCATTGGCTCCTCGAGCTCCCCGGCACACAGGCAGAGGTTGGGGACGGAGGCGCCGGCCATGGAGGTGACCTATCAATGGTTTCGAGGGTTGTGTGTGTCTGTGTGAGCGGAGGTTTTGGGGTGTGTGTGGAGGGGGGCGGGGGGGCAAGGTTGTGTTTGAGGAAATACTGTGGCAACTGAAAATTTACTAGACGGGAGTAACAAGGCGGGGCTACTGAAAATTTGGATCAAGGGCGAGCAGATATTTTTTAGATTGCGAGGGATGCAGAGGCGGGAGTAAAATGCCGGGGCTACTGAAAATTTGAATCAAGGGACTGAAGCAGAGCGGGAGTAACAGACATCGCACACGGTCCGCACATACTAATCGTGTGCTATCAAACATTAAACCTTCCAGGCGGTAGATATTTTCAAGATTATGAGGCAGTAATATTTTCGAGATTGCGAGGGATGCAGAGGCGGGAGTTTTTGGGGAGCGAGCTAGTGTGCTTGACACGCCGACTGTGGACTGTAGCCGACGCACCTTCTCGCGTTAGGCGTACTATACACCGGTGGTGCTCCAAGATATTTTGCACTACATCTCACACAGTTGGTCATAATAAACTGTGTGGGATCTACTTGATTTGAATTACAAAATGGGGTCACAGCGGCAATGGACGTTGTTTGAATTGCTAGACCTTTTATCTACAGTGAACATGCAACTATATGTGTGTCGTAAAAAAATTGGAATTATTCAGGGTTCGTTTGGACATTTTATACATTAAACAGGTTTTCTAGCCATTTCAGGTGCACAATTCAAAATTAAACTACATGCACATGCTCTGGTGCATACAAATTGGTTGAAAAACCAAATATGTGTCCTTCAGTGCATGCTTAGGTCCCATGCAAGAAATTTCGGGGTTCATTTGGCCTTTTTTATACATTAACTGGGTTTTCTAGGCATTTTATGTGCATAATTCAAATTTGAACTACAAGCACATGCTCCAATGCACCAAAGTTGGTTGAAAAATCACATGTGTGTCCTTGGGTAAATTTCTAGGTCCCATGCAAGAGATGGGAATGAATTTCAAACACCAGGACACTGTTAATTGCCGGCAAAACGTTGAGATACCTGGTTTTAAATTCTAGTAAATCCAAAACTCGTCTGAAATTCATGAAACTTGGCATGCTATCATGGAGCTGCATCAACATGCCGTGGTGAAAATTTTGTCCCATCTGGGGCAGGTTTGGGTATAAGCTTCTCACAAACTAGAGCTTCTCACAACAAGCATGATGGTTTCGATAGGGAACGTACCACCTTTGGGGACGGGACGATATCCGTTGCCTCTTATTGCTTTCAAAAAATTTCTAGTGTCAACATAGAACAACAGGAGTGTTGTGTTTAATCTTGGAATTTTTTGGGATTTGTTTGGCCTTTTTTATACATTAACTGGGTTTCCTAGGCATTTTATGTGCATAATTAAAATTTTAACTACAAGCACATGCTCCAATGCACTAAAGTTGGTTGAAAAATCACATGTGTGTCTTTGGGTGAATTTCTAGGTCCCATGCAAGAGATGGGAATGAAATTCAAACACCAGAACCTTTGATTGATTCCGCAAAACGTTGAGATGCCTGGTTTTTAAATTCTAGTAAGTCCAAAACTCATCTGAAATTCATGAAACTTGGCATGCTATCATGGAGCGGCATCAACATGCTGTGGTAAAAAATTTGTCCCATTTGGGGCAGGTTCGGGTATAAGCTTCTCACAAACCAGAGCTTCTCACAACAAGCATGATGGTTTCGATAGGGAACGTCCCACCTTTGGGGACAAAACGATATCCATTGCCTCTTATTGTGTTCAAGTTTTTTTCTCATGTCAACACAGAACAACAGGAGTGTTGTGTCAATTTTTGTGATTTTTTGAGGTTCGTTTGGACATTTTTATGCATTAATTGAGTTTTCAATGCATTTATGTGCATAATTCAAATTTGAACTACATGCACATGCTCTAGTGCATATAGATGAAAAAACAGATTTGTGTCCTTTGGTGCATTCTTAGGTCCCATGCAAGAAATGGGAATGAATTTCAAACACCAGGGCACCGTTGATTGCCGGCAAAACATTGAGATGCCTGGTTTTTAAATTCTAGTAGATCCAAAACTCGTCTGAAATTCATGAAACTTGGCATGCTACCATGGAGCGGCATCAACATGCCATGGTAAAAAAGATTCTTATTTGGGGCAGGTTTGGGTATATGCTTCTCACAAACCAGAGCTTCTCACAACAAGCCTGATGGTTTGAGTAGGGAACGTACGTCCCACCTTTGGGGACAAAACGATATCCATTGCCTCTTATTGCTTTCAAAAAAAATCTCGTGTCAACATAAAACAACAGGAGTGTTGTGTAAATTTTTGGGATTTTTCGGGGTTCATTTGGACATTTCTATGCATTAACTGAGTTTTCAATGCATTTATGTGCATAATTCAAATTTGAACTACGTACATGCACATGCTCCAGTGCATATAAATTGGTTGAAAAATCAAATCTGTGTCCTTGGGTGCATGCTTAGGTCCCATGCAAGAAACGGGAATGAATTTTTCGGGGTTCGTTTTGCCTTTTTTATACATTAACTGGGTTTTCTAGTTATTTTATGTGCATAATTCAAATTTGAACTACAAGCACATGGTCCAATGCACCAAAGTTGGTTGAAAAATCACATGTGTGTCCTTGGGTGCATGCTTAGGTCCCATGCAAGAGACGGGAATGAATTTCAAACACCAGGGCACTGTTGATTGCTGGAAAAACGTTGAGATACCTGGTTTTTAAATTCTAGTAAACCCAAAACTCGTTTGAAATTCATGAAACTTGGCATGCTATCATGGAGCGGCATCAACGTGCCGTGGTGACAAATTTGTCCCATTTGGGGCAGGTTTGGGTATAAGCTTCTCACAACAAGCATGATGGTTTCGATAGGGAACGTACCACCTTTTTTTGAAGGTTAACGTACCACCTTTGGGGACGGGATGATATCCGTTGCCTTTTATTGCTGTCAAAAAAATTTCTAGTGTCAACATAGAATAACAGGAGTGTTGTGTTTAATCTTGGGATTTTTCGGGGTTCGTTTGTCCTTTTTTATACATTAACTGGGTTTTCTAGGCATTTTATGTGCATAGTTCAAATTTGAACTACAAGCACATGCTCCAATGCACTAAAGTTGGTTGAAAAATCACATGTGTGTCCTTGGGTGAATTTCTAGGTCCCATGCAAGAGATGGGAATGAAATTCAAACACCAAGGCACTGTTGATTGCCGGCAAAGCGTTGAGATGCCTGGTTTTTAAATTATAGTAAATCCAAAACTCGTCTAAAATTCATGAAACTTGGCATGCTATCATGGAGCGGCATCAACATGCCGTGATAAAAAATTTGGCCCATTTGGGGCAGGTTCGGGTATAAGCTTCTCATAAACCAGAGCTTCTCACAACAAGCATGATGGTTTTGATAGGGAACGTCCCACCTTTTGGGACGAAACGATATCCATTGCTCCTATTGCTTTCAAAAAAATTCTAGTGTCAACATAGAACAACAGGAGTGTTGTGTCAATTTTTGTGATTTTTTGGGGTTCGTTTGGACATTTTTATGCATTACCTGGGTTTTCTAGGGATTTTATGTGCATAAATCAAATTTGAACTACAAGCACATGCTCCAATGCACTAAAGTTGGTTGAAAAATCTAATATGTGTCCTTGGGTGAATTTCTAGGTCCCATGCAAGAGATGGGAATGAAATTCAAACACTAGAACCTTGTTGATTGCTTAACAAAACGTTGAGATGCCTGGTTTTAAATTCTAGTAAATCCAAAACTCGTCTAAAATTCATGAAACTTGGCATGCTATCATGAAGCGGGATCAACATGCCGTGGTAAAAAAATTGTCCCATTTGGGGCAGGTTCGGGTATATGCTTCTCACAAACCAGAGCTTCTCACAACAAGCATGATGGTTTCGGTAGGGAACGCCCCACCTTTGGGGACGAAAAGATATCCATTGCCTCTTATTGCTTTTAAAAAATTTCTCGTGTCAACATAGAACAACAAGAGTGTTGTGTCAATTCTCGGGATTTTTTCGGGGTTCGTTTGGACATTTTTATGCATTAACTGAGTTTTCAATGCATTTATGTGCATAAATCAAATTTGAACTACATGCACATGCTCCAGTGCATATAAATTGGTTGAAAAATCAAATTTGTGTCCTTGGGTGCATGCTTAGGTCCCATGCAAGAAATGGGAATGAATTTCAAACACCAGGGCACCGTTGATTGCCGGCAAAACATTGAGATGCCTGGTTTTAAAATTCTAGTAAATCCAAAACTCAACTGAAATTCATGAACTTGGCATGCTATCATGGAATGGCACCCGACATGTTGTGGCATTTTTCGTGTCCATTTTGAGAGAAGGCGCACTCGAATAATGACAGCCAACAAAGGCATATTGAAAAAATAGCTGCCACTTTAATATCTCAAACGTTTGTATAATTCAAACCATGTGCGTTCTGTTAACCATTCACGTGACGCCATGTGTCTTGGTTCTAATGGATGTAGGAGGTGCCGTGTGGACAGCTGCTTGACCTTGACTTAACGGGAGGCGTGCGAGCGCAGTCCGATGCGCAGGCTGACCGAGAGGCGTGCAAGCTGTCCTCCAATGCGCAGGCTCACCGGAAGCATCGAAGCTACAACTGCGTGAGGCTCACCGGGAAGCGAGCCCTTTGACTTCCATGGTCGCCCGCCTTCCTCTCCATTAATGGCGCCCGAGCCGCTGTTTAATACGGGCGGCCTTACTGTTCGCCTCCCATTCCCCTCCCTCCCGCAGACCTCCACCAACGCCATGGCGCAGAATGATCACCTGCCACTAGTATTCAAGTTTGGTGAAGTCAACTCCGAGCCGGAGAAGATAGAAAATAAGGAGGAATGAGGCCTCATGGACATGGCCCAGAATGAGCTGGCCGTGGCGGTTGCTGCCCCCGCTCCCGTCCCAGCTCCCATCCCCGCGCCTGCGCCAGCGACCATCCCCGTAGCATTGACGGGCTGGTCGCCGAGCACTATCGCAGAGCTGGAAGCTGCGGGCATCAGCAAGGTCTTCGCAGATCCGTGCGAGCTTGTGTGCATGCCAGCGCCAGCGCCCGTGCCCGTGCGCGCCCCTCCACCCACCGTAGTGCCGGCCCCCGTGCGTTTGGCTGCACCCGCCACGCCCGTGCCCCTGCCCGTGCGCGCCCTCCACCCACCACGGCGCCGGTCCCCGTGCGTTTGGCTGCACCCGCCACGCCCGTGCGCACGCCCCCCTCAGCAGCATGGGATGCTGCCGTCGACCGCTACCTCTCAGCGGCGCCAGTTACCGTCCTCCCATGCCACGCCCTTCGATCACGCGACGACATGATGTTTGATTTACAAGTGAAGAACATTTTGTGTTGCCATGAAGACTTCAACAACGGCGTCCTGGAGGACGACAACGACGTCCTGGAGGACGACAACGACGGCGCGGCACGCCGCCTCCGTCGCCGCCGGAAATAGTTTTTTCGGGGTTTAATATTGTATCTCGAATTCTCAATCATACCCATCGAGGCGTGGAGGTAAGGACATCAATAAGCTTATCGAAGATAGCAACAACTTCATAGTTCGTGTAATCCCAAGAGCGGTTGGGAACTCGACAAATTGCTATCTTCCGTAGACGACAGTCACCATGATCATATTTGAAATCATGTAGAATACCGGTGTACTCAACCTCTGGCAGTCTGAGATTTTTGGAAGTGGAACCCGGTGACGAGTGTACACATTCACAAGTTCCCACTCGCAGTTGTACCCAATATAAACAACCCAATCTCCATTTGCGCCTGCCCAAGACTTACCCTCAAGCGATGGCATCTTAACATCACACGTATCATTATCAAGCGGCATCAACTTGCACAAGGCGAGGCCTCCGTCGTCCGCGTGCCAGTCAGCAAGGTCACGACGAAGAAGATAGGGGAGATCAAACCGCTCCTAGACCCTTGGGTTCCTTATAATGATGTTATTAGTTGAGTCGAGAATGGTCTTGAACGAAACTGCCATGCTAGCCGAGGTGATGACGTCGTACCGATCAATGAGTTCCTCCATCACGTCATCTTTCAGATCGGGGCAAGAATAACGGGGTCGTTTCCGGCCTGTTCCCTCCATGGAGAAGATGATCGAACAATGGCAGAAGGAAGGGTGAAGGCAAATGGAGGGAGGAAGAGCGTGCGACAGCAGTTCCAAATCGAGAGGGAAAGGCGAAGAGGCGGTGGACGGTTACCACGGTACACGAAGAGGCGCCTGGGGAGCGAATGGTTGCCACAGAGGTCACACACTCACACAAGGGCCGAGTGAACCGCATGGATATATCGCACACACCTTGATCTGGCTGACTGTTTCTTTTGTGTTGCCTAATCACAAACAATTCATCCGAGTGAACCGTATGCTGTATATCGCACACACCTTCATCTGGCTGCCCGTTTCTTCTGTGTTGCCTAATCACAAATAGTTCATCCGAGTGAACCGTATGTTGTGTATCGCACACGCATTCATCTGGCTGCCCGTTTCTTTTGTTACTCCTCATTGCAAACAGTTAATTGAACTGAACCGTATGCCCTTCATCGCACACGCAACTAAAGCAAGATATTGGGCCTAGGTAGAGTTGCTATCTCAAAGGATCAACACATGGATAAAGTGATGCTTGTTGAATCCCTTGGATACAACTTAATGTGTGTCTCAATGCTTTGTGATCTTGACATGATTGTGATATTTGGACAATATCGTTGCCTTGTGCTTATGGCTTCTGACAAATCTCTAGTCTTCGAAGGTTATCGAAAAGGTGATTTGTATATGGTAGATTTCTCAACAGGACCACATCTTGCCGTATGTCTTCTAGCAAAAGCTTCAGAGTGTTGGCTTTGGCATCAAAGGCTAGGACATGCGGGCATGAGGAACTTGCACACTCTCGGGAAGAAGGAGCACATCATTCGCATCAAGGGCGTCAAGTTCAAGAAGGATCATCTATGTGGTAGTTCCGAAGCCAGGAAGATGACTAGGGCAAAACATCCCTCGAAGACAATCATGACGACTTCACGTCCCTTCGAGCTGTTACACATGGACTTATCTACTCTACTCTTACCACTACTACATGCTTATATGGCTTCGTAATTGTTGATGATTACTCTAGATACACTTGGGTGCATATAATTATCTACAAGACTGAAGTGCAGGATGTCTTCAGAAGATTCGCCAATCGCGCCATGACCAACTATGGCATCAAGATCAAGCACATCAAAAGTGACAACGGCACAGAATTCAAGAACACAGCCTCGACACTTATCTTGATACACTAGGCATCAATCATGAGCTCTCTTCTCCATACACACCTCAGCAAAATGGTGTCGTGGAGCGCAAGAACAGGGCCCTTATAGAGATGGCTCGTATGATGCTTGATGAGTACAAGACTCCAAGAAAGTTCTGGCCTGAAGCCATTGATACTGCATGCCAAATCATCAATAGAGTCTATCTTCATAAATTCTTCAAGAAGACATCATACGAACTACTCACCGGTAAGAAGCCAAACGTAAGTTGTTTCAAAGTCTTCGGTGCTAGCCGCTGGATCAAGGATCCACACCACTCTTCCAAATTTGCATCGAAAGCACATGAAGGTTTTATGCTTGGTTATGAAAAGGATTCGCACACCTTCAGGGTCTTCAGCCTCTTTCACTATAAAGTGGTTGAAACTATAGATGTGCGGTCCGATGAGACTAATGGCTCATAAAGAGAGCACCTACCAAATGTGCTAAATGAAGCTTCTCCTAGTGAATCTATGAAGCTAATGGGTACAGGCAGAAGAGGAAATTGTCATTCCAGCTCCTGCGCAACGTGAAGACAATGCTGAAGATTAAGACAATGATCAGCAACAGCAAAATCTTTGCCCTATTCATCTTCGGGTCGCAAATGAAGTTCAGATTGAGAAGATTCTTGATAGCATCAATGCACCCGGTCCTCTTACCCGATCAAAAGCTACGCAACTAGCAAACTTCTGTGGGCACTTTCCATTCGTCTCCATATCCGAACCCAAGAAAGTTGAAGAAGCCTTTATTGAACCAAAATGGATTCAAGCTATGCAAGAAGAGCTTCAACAATTTGAGCTCAATAATGTCTGGGAGCTAGTCAAACATCCTGATCCATGCAAGCACAATATTATTGGCACCAAATGGATCTATAGCAACAAGCAAGGTGAACATGGTCGAGTTGCCAGAAACAAAGCTCGTCTCGTTGCTCAAGGTTACACACACTAGTTGTAGTCCTACTAGGACTCTACATGTAAGCCGCCCCCCTTCAACTTATATAAGGAGGGCCAGGGCACCCCAAGAGGGAGAGGTCAGGATAAACACACAAGTCTTAGACAAGATCAAAGTAGATGCTCTCGAGATGAGAGGTAGCGAAATAGCACCCTTGTAATCGAGATCATCATCATCATCAATAACAATCAAGCAGGATGTAGGCTTTTACATCCACCGTGAGGGGCCGTACCTAGGTAAAACCCTTGTCTCTTGATTCCTATCAACCCCGTTCAAGTTATTACTTAGCAGCGATGGCCTCGATTAAGTCCTTTCACGAGGACATCTTTCGTGATAAAACCACGACAGGAAGTAAACACACCTGACCAACACACACCATCTTTGACCCTCTGAGTTAGGAATCACCCAAAACAACAGTTAAGTAAAACTCTAAGTGGGAAGGCCTCACGCAACGACCTCCAATAGCACGAAAATTCACGTCCTTTTTATCATTGTGAGGTACTTGGTAATTTTTTATTAGCTACCCAGTGAGCCATCTCAGGATCACTTTTACTACCACTTAATACATAAGGAACATTCATCTTTGTACTTACAATGGATCTTATGATGGGTTCAATTGTTGAGGTATTTTGAACTCCAATCATCTACACATGCTCATCAATTGTCTAGGAACATTGATTTTGTTAAGTGTTACACCATGTGACGATCGGGAGAAAATCTTTTATCATTCTCCATTTCAAACTTCTTTGAAACCTTGCCAAATGGACATACTGCGGTTTTGGCACAATTGGGTATCTTGATCTATATCTCCATAGAATTTGATGTCCAATAAGCTATTTTACCTGAGTCTTTCATTAAAATACTCTTTTCGATGAAACCTTTTATTGTGCTAAGAAACTGTATGTTATTTCCAATAATATGTCATCCACATACTAACTTTAGAAATGTCACATTTGCTCCCACTAAACTTCTTGAATACGCAAATCTCATCATTCTAATGAAGTTATACTATTTCATAAAAATGTTGATTCCAGCTCCTTTAATACTTGTTTTATCATAATCCATTTAGACTTTATTATTGCTTCTGGTGAGATAGATTCATAATCGACTCACACAATCTGCAAAATTCTCTTGCAACTATCCTTGCTTTATAGATAGTATGATTACCATCAGTGTCAGTTTTTCCCGAGTATCAATCAAGTTCTAAACTCGATGAAATTCTTTTGGATTATATATCTTTAAGTCATCCTTTATGAGCTGGGCGCCGCCATCGCTTTCCTATAGTGTGTAGGTTTATCTTCTTCTAAGATGAACTCTTTCTGACCTACACGGCTTTAGGCCTCGTTTGGTTTGAAGAAAAAGTGAAGGAAACACATGGAATAGGATATTTTCCTATGTTGCACTATTCACGCCTTTGGTTTAAAGGAATGTAGCAAAGAAAAAATAGAAAAAAATCTATATTGTCAATTTCAAAGGAAAACCCAAGAATTTTACAATTCACTTGAACCTCTTTTTCAAATTCCTACGCACGAAAAATGAGATTGATATCCTTAGTGGCATAATAGCATGCTTAATTACACCTTTTCACATGGTTTGGCTTCAATTTGACTCTGTTTATTAGGTTTCTTGTATTACACATGCAAGCCACCGAGTCCTGGGAACCTTCTTGAAGGTTCCTGGCCAGTTTTGGGAACCTTCTAGAAGGTTCCTGAACATGTTTACTTTTTTGTTGTTTTTACTGGGTTTTGGATTCCTTTTTAAAAAATCATTTTTCTTTTTTATATTTATTTTTTAAAACTCACGAATTCCAAAAAACAAATCGTGATTTTATTAAAAAATCGCAAATTTCAAAAAGAAAATAAGTTTTCAAATTTTATTCAGAATTTTAAAATTGTTCGGTTTTTCCAACAAATGCTCGGAATTTAAAAATTGCATGCTCTTCTTAAATTGTTCATATTTTAAAATTATTTTTTATGTTTGAAATTTCAAAAATTGGGCATAATTTTTCAAAAAATGATTCTCTTTTCAAATGATGTTTGTAATTTAAAATTAATTTTGTTTCTCAAAAGAGTTCAAAATTTCAAAAGATACTCTCTTGTTAGAAAATGTGATAGAAACCTCTTTTTTGTCCATATGAGACTCCATATACGACGCTCTGTGTGTCAAGATGCTAGCCTTTCGCATAGGGGCGTCACCAAGTGGGCTGGCCCATCAGCACGAGACTGTATCAAAGTCGCTTACTGTAGCAAACGCCACGGTTGTTAACAGCTCTGTCGAGAGGCTTTATCTCTCGCAGAGGATCTTATGCTTCAAGCATATAGAGAAAGCAAGGCACAGAGTATATGGGAACATCATTAGTGAGATTAATAGGAGGTCTCGAATGTCAATTGTACTTTTTCCTTTGAAGGTCGAGCTGCTAATAGCGACGCCGATAGGTTAGCCAAGTTCTCGCATCCTCTCAATCAGGGGCGCACTTCTGGTTGGTTCAACCTCATGATCCCTTTTGTATCCCACAGGATTTTGAGTAATAAAACTTGGTGATACCCCTAAAAAAAGTTAACAACTCCATTGTGGCGATTGATAGTTTTTTTAGTTTTTCTTCTGTTGATTTGTATATTAAAGCGCAAACATTTTTTGAAAAATAGAATAATTTATAAAATTTACAAACAAAATTTTAATTTCTGAACATTTTCTAAGTTCTGAAAAAATGATATTTTAGATCGTTTTTTTAATTTTATGAACATTCCCTAATTTCTGAAAAAAAAAAGAAATTTCCCAACATTTTTTGAATTTTTCGAACATTTTGGAAAAATAAAAATCTAGAAAAACATGAAAAGGAAACCCGGTCGATACCTTTTTTGGAAGTTACTAGAACCAGATAGGGACCTTCCAGAAAGTTCTCAGAACCAAATTTTCTGTTGTACTGTAGCTACCTAATGGTCCGCCCCATCTTGAGTTTGCTTGCTTGGTCGCCTGTGTGAAGCAGCGAGCGGCATATAGGATTTGTTGGTTAATATGTCATCTCTTTGGAAAAGAGCATATGGAGGACGGGCTCCTTGGAGCCTTTTTCTTAAATACCATATGTATGCATCTCAAGAAAATTGAAAAAATGCATACACATATGCATGTAGAGTACATACATATGAATATTTTAACAATATATCTCATACGCGGCATACAAGAAAAAACAAACACGTACATCAAAATGGGTCTTTTTTTATTGGGCCGAGATTATTTTTCTAGCTTACAAATCACTATATTTTCAACGAAAATTTACAGTTTCATAGCGAACACGTATGTGTTTTCACGGAAAACAACTGCATTTGTTTGAAACTTTTATATATCATTTTCAAAAGAAATTCAAAAAGAACGTGCAGGCGGGGGCTCCAAAGAGTCTAGTCTATCCTCTACAACTTCGCACTCATATCACGGAGCAATGGTACACACACGGGCTATGTTTTACAGGGATTCACGGAGTGTCCTAGTTGGGCTCTTCTGATTGGATAGAGATTAAGGTGAGGGCCCACCCTCACTGAAAATTGGGGGAGATTAGCTATGGAAAGAACCTGTCACAGGCCCGTAAAACCCTGTGTGTCTAGAATTATCGCATATCACGTACGTACCATCTTAACTAGTTTAGCATTGAGCACCAAACTGTCTACTGCCATATCACGTATTACCATTGATGCTAGTCGATTTGTCTCACCTCTAGCGACAAAGAATGCAAATGCTATAACAACATTTGTCTCACCTCTAGCGATAAAGAATGCAAATGCTATAACAACGTTTTTAGAGTGGTTTTGTTGGCATGACACAGTGACACGCGTGCGGTTTTGGCAACGTGGCATTTGCTAGATGATTATATGTAAACCAATAATAATAGTAATCAAAACAATAGTGCAGTAAAAAAATATTCAAAACAATATAAAATTTTAAATGCTCAAAACAATATTAGATTTTGTGGAAATTAGAAAAGTTGGAAGAAGAAAAATCAAACTTCAGAAGAAAAATAGAGTCTGGCATTTTTCTGGTCTGGATTTCCAAAATCCCAACAACATGCACCCTAATATCCTACTCCTGAAAGTAAATGTTATATCAGTTCTAAATATCTTAAGTTTTTCATCAAAAAAAATTCAATTTTCAGAATCTTGTTCAGTGTTTTTCTAAGCTCGATGTGAAATTATACAAGAAATCCAATAATTATGTTCCACCCACATGGCATGCCACATCAGGAACAACTCTCCAAACTGTCGTATTGACCCACTTTCGCAAGTTGAGGGTCTCAGCCACCTGTATATGCAGCTGGAATGGAAAACAACAAGCAAGAGTACATTTTTTCCTCAACATAAAATGCAAGAAATAGTATACAAGTTCAGTAGCAAGAGTACACGTGATAGATAGTACAGTATATGGTAAATAAATCTGTAGCAGCTGCCGTATAGATCTGTGTGAAAGAATGATGGTTCCAGGGAACAGCCCGACTTGCAGCATCCTATCCTATACCATCAATTGCATAATAATCATAAAATGATGTTCCTTTTGTCGCCGATGCTACAAATTTCCGCCTCAGCAGAAGAATGTTCATGTACCTTCTTTTGCTAATTGAGATTTGTCAGAATTTCTTCACTTGCACCATGGCTCCTTGCTTGCCACTAGATTCGAGCATGGCTTCCAAAACAGCAACATCACGAGCACCTTCGACATAAGAACTGCGGGGTTCAGCCTTGTGATCCCCATCCTGCATGAGTTGGAACTTAGACAGTATGATGAAATCCTGGGATGCTTTTAAGCATTCTGTGGAATATAGGCAAATGTTCTTTGGTTATGGCAAATTCCGACATCATCAGAATCCACGATGTATGCGACAAAAGAAAAACTGAGATTGATCAAATCAATACTAACATACTTTGCTAGCCTGCACCATGTCATGGACAAATGCTTTCAGTTCTTCATGCACACCACAGAATGGGTAAAATGTCTTTTGGCACTGCCCACTTTCGTTTGAGAATAGCACCTGCGAATGCATGACATAGCTCATAAGTATAATGTTCATTTACACTCTTTCAATCATGTGGGGCAGTTGGAAGACAAGGAAAGCCTTCATCCTTGCGAACAAGATACCAGATATCGCTTGAGTGCAGAAGGACACACGGTCTGGGGAAAAGCGGAATAGGACCATTTGCGCGCACTAATCATCTGTCTCTAGGATCCAAGGTTGCGTCCATGTATTGCCGAAGCTGCTGTGCTGGTAAATGGCCGTGGTAGGGTTATTGGATTTTTGGCTAGCCAAGTCCACACCTTAGTGTTGTAACAGTCAAACTATATTATCTTCTTTAAATGTAATGATGCCCGACATAAAAAGAATCGGACGCCCAAATCCAAGTCAGTTTCCAACACAAGTGTGCATATCCGAGTAGCATTTTCAAGTCCAAAGTCCTTTTTCCGAATCAGAGATAGACTCTGCAACTTTGTCCAAGTAACACTATTATTTGTAGCAATGGTGATCATGATGTAATGAATAAAACAATACCAAACTCACGGAAGCAAATAAGATGTGGGGGAAGCCAATGGGGTGGATAGTATGTGACTGGCAGGCCGCATAAACAGTGAAAAGCTGGCTGAAAGTTCATTTGGCACTTGCAGAGAAAGTGGTTCTTACCTGGTAACCATGCTTCCCACCATCAACTCCACGTTCAATTTGTACTGTTCCCTTTGTTCCATCAACCCGCCACAATATCTAAATATCATATGTCTAGCAATATCAGCAAAAAATGGATAAAAAGAAAGAATGTGGTGAATGATAGATAACCTAATATGCCTAAAGAATATATATGTGCCACGCATCTTTTGCAACAAAATAAAGCTTAACCTTTGGCGACCTCGAATTAACCGCAAATACTAACACCCCAGCACATCCATTCTCCAGTTGGCTGCATCAACACATCAAGGGTCTGTAAGATCAAAAAATTTAACATTTACAAAATCCACTTTGTATCTTCCATAACTTACAAAAGAGAACAAATGTTGTCAGGTGGTGGCAAATCCGTATCCACATGACGGGAAATAGATGATACAGTTGCTACTTCCGAACCAACAAGCTGTTAAAAATGAGCTCATATCTTAATAACAGAGTAAGGAGAAGTAAACAAATGATAATAATCTTAAATACTCCCTCCGTCCCGAATTACTTGTCGCAGAAATGGATAGACGTATTTTTATCCATCTCTGCGACAAATAATTCGGGACAGAGGGAGTAGCACATTAATTAGAAGCATTTTCAATTCACTTGCATTATGTTGTACGTAAGTGGAAAAGTGGAAAATCAAACTTACTTCAATATGTTCATAGTGGCAGTTGTGTACTTGTGAAGTGTACTTTCACGACCTATGTCTGTGTAAGAGTATCAAATCACTCGAATGGATAATATTTCTTATGTCTGTTTAGAGAGTATCAAATCTTTCAAATGGATTAAGATAACTCCTCACTTTACTTATATTTACAAAAGCCAGGAGCAGGTCAGCACTTTCGCACAAAATAGGATGGGAAATACCATTCTTAGTCCTGCAATGAAGTGCACGCCCATATCCAGTATGAAACCACCCTGCAATTATTGTTATCGTAGTAAGGACCAAGGATAGACATATCGACTCATTACATGAAATACTCCCTCCGTTCATAAATATAAGATGTTCTAACTTTTTTCCTGAATCACATGTATATAGACACGTTTTAGACACGTTTTAGTGTGTTTGTTCACTCATTTACATCCGTATATAGTCCATACTGAAATAGCCAAAACATCTTATATTTGTGAACGGAGGGAGTACTTGTTATGTCAAACAAAGTAAATGGTACATAGTGATTCTTTCTTTGCAAGACTCAAGAGGGAAAAAAACAGAAATGTAGTTGTTGCAAAGAATGACTGCAATCATTTGGATACTTCACAACCGAAGAAGCTGAATGGCCTAGCTACTGCAGACTTGCAGTCATACGAATTGCACTTCCATGCCAACAGAAAGATCCCAGTACGTAAGAAACAAAAAAAATGACAGACTACAGAGTCAGTGTAAACAAAATATATGCCACCAGCACCTCTATGGATTTCAATTATGTATGCAAAAAAATTAGACAAACTTGTGTAGGTAAGCAAACAGATTTGTATGACATTCTGGTTAACAAGTTGAGCTGACACTTGCCAAAAGAAAAAACATGCAATTTATTCAAACATTATATTGACTTTCCTATGCAAAAAAGTATTGGTTGGCAAGATGTGCATACAAAATCATCCTTTGGCACGACATATAAGTGCCTTATGTTCAGTGAACATGCAGCTAACCAATAAGCACAACCCAATGAACTATACATTACTCATATGTCATATGTGTTGTTAGGTAAGCTGAAAGGGAAATCACTCCCAACGATTTTATACTTCAAATAATTATGCTGTAGCATGGAAAGTCAGGTGATATGTATGATGAGGACAAGTGCAGATAAAGCATGTTGCACTGAAAGAAAAGAAAAAAGAGGTTGTGCGACTTGATTCCTTACCACAAAATTTCGTCTCCAGGAGCTATTGAAATATGGGTTTGAACTGTTCATTGATCCTTCAACAATAACTTGGATGTTCATCATATCACCAATGTCGTTCATCAACTTGCTTGACTGTTGATAGAAATCCAGAGATTACAAAAGCAAACTAAAAATAAAAAATTACGGCTGCAATTGTTTACCTCCACAAATGCAGGTTCAAATCTGTAGTTCTCTCCAAGAGCCCAAATTGGCTTATAGGGGAACTTGTTTGGGAATGAGTTGTAGACTGATAGTGCAGTTTCTGCTTCGGTTGTCGCTGAAGTTTTTGGACAAAGCTGATCACATACGTATTCATCGTATCCATTATGGTGCTCATGAAAGAAGCGCTGAAAAGCTACATGTACTTACATCCAGAGGCAGGTTTCTCTTCAGAGCATCAGGAAGTACACCATGCAAACCGCGAGAAACCAATTAGGATATTTTACTAGGTAATGAGATAATAACCAAGAAAAGAATGGTTTACTGTCGCTGCCGGTCATATAGCTCAAATCAGACCGTTAAGATTTCATATGTTTTCCCACTTACCTTGGATCACATGCTTTCCTGCCTTGAGCATCTTCAAGGAAAGCTCAACCTGCGCATTTGTACAACAGTGAGTGGAACACTTGGCTAGGTTTTGGACTACTTTTGCAGTCCAGCATTGTACCAACAGCTCTTTATACAAGTGGACAGTTAAGTCAAATTCTCAGAGCATCAATTCGGAAACAAAATGGATTCTCCATGGCCCGTACATACCTGGACTTGACCTGCAAGAACGACGGCGACGCCCAGGATGGAAGGGTCTCCCATGATCTCCTCCAGCCCCGCGTCGCCCCATTTACACTCGATGCCAGGCGCAAAATCGCGGGCGAGCTCCGCGGCAGCCTCTGCGGATTCCTGGAGGATAGCGCCGCGACAGTCAGATTACACACGACGAGCAGAAGCGGCTAAGCTTTAGAGTCACGGCACGGGAAAGGAGTGAGAGGGGACAGGGGAGGCGGGGACACCTGACCTGGGTGCGGCTCCAGATGGCCTTGAGGACGACGAGGTGGGAGATCTCGCGGAGCCTGGGGATGTACTGCGTGCGCGCGAAGATGCCCGCGCCGACCACCGCGATCCGGGGAAGAAGCTCGCCGTCCCCCGCCATTCTTTTGGAGTATGGTTTGCTTCACGACTGAAGTGAAGGGAAGGCAGCTGCTGAATCAGATCTGACGATGAGGCCTCCTCGCGTTTTTTATTTATCATAGCGTGTTTGGCAATATTTAGAAATGGGAATAGGAGTTTATTGCAGGAAGTTGTATCAAGATTAGACATGAGATGACGTCAAAAAAAGATTAGACATGAGATGGTTCGTTTTATTCTCAATTATCTGTTTGGCACATGATAGAAAGTATGTGTAAGAATTTGAAAAGAAATTGTATTTCCTTGTTTCTCTTTTTCTTTTGTCAAAAGGATCAGATCTATAATAAAGATTCATCGGAAGTACAAAGCACCTCAAACGTAATAAAAATTATACCGAGGTCCATGGACTATCGAACGACCATTACTGCCGCCAGAATGAGCTGTCGACACGCCGTTGTCGCTGCTCCCATACCGGAGTCGGCATGACCTTGTCGATGGTAGTCGGAAAGTCTTTGTGCACGTGCCCTTAAGGACTAACGCCCTGGAGTTGCAGTTGTCGTCATTGAATCCTTAAATCAATCTGAAGAACCTAGCGCGAAATATCGTCATTGTGTACGCACGGCGAGAAACCTAATCTCGACGTCCCAAGGAGCTGGCAGGAATCTACGTTGGAGCTCCGTCTAATCCGTCTGAACGAACTTGAGGAGGATCGGAGCCTAAAAGACTGACTCAAAGAAGGAGCGCCGCCATCTGTCCAAACGTCGCCCCTACGAGGACTAAAACCTTACCTATCTACTAGCGAGGTGGGTGGAAGATTCTATTCCCCTGTTTTGTTTGTGGGAATTGATGATGGACTGAGCGAGGAAAGTTAATGTAAGTTATGATGAAGGGTTAAAATTGACTCATTAAAACAATTTCCTTCCAACTATAGTTTATGACCGAGGCATTGGCCTTACGGTTTGGTTTCAATTTGACAACTACAGTCGGGTGTAACCGCATAGAGGTGAGCTCTGATAACGTTAAGGTGATAGAGACAATAAAAAATGGATGCCGCTCTTTCGGTCTATCGGCGGCAGTTTTTGATGATATATATCATCTACCGTGTGATTTCCCCCATATTTATTTTTTAATATACTTCTAAAAAGACTAATTATGTTGCCATGATTTAGTCAAACTAACTAGAAATAAGGTGTGTGCGGGGTGAATGAAAGATTGTATTCTCATATTTTGTTCATGGGAATTGACGATGAACAAGGAAAGTTAACATAAGTTATGATGAATGGTTAAAATTGACTCATTAAAACAATTCCCCTCCAATTGCTGCCCCTCCTGTATTAATAAAATGATGAGAATTGAAGTCTCAAGTCTCATGACTATTCTCTTATGAATTCTCTATCTCCCTAACTAAACAATACTAGATTTCGAGTCTCGTATTCCTTCAATTCTCATTCGCTGGCTCTAATTACCCCAACCAAACACGCTCAAGAAAAATTGCTCGATTAATTATGGTGGCTGCTGATAGCTGATTTCTGCAGGCTCCCGAGCAGTCGGATCCTTCCTGTGTAGCCGTTTGATCTGTCATCACAATGCCACGTCGTCCTCCTTCAACCGCACCAACAACCCCTGCTCTGTTTTCCTCTGGCCATAGCAACGCAACAGCGCGAATCAACCTGTGGTTGAGTTGGTTAGATGGACAGTGGTATCCCTAACCCATTAGGGTTCAAATCCTGGTGCTCGCATTATTCCTGGATTTATTTCAAGATTTCCGGCGATGCGCTTTCAGTGGGAGGAGACGTTCTCGACGACGACGAGGCGCCTACAGTGACTTTGTAAATCTCAAGATGATATGCCGGCTCAGTCTCTCGGAGGTGCTCATAGGGATAGGGTGTGCGTGTATGTGTTCATAGGAATGAGTGTATGCGCGTGTATATGAGCGCTTGTGTCTGTACTGATGCTAAAAAAAAAGCAACGCAACAGCACGCGTTGCCGCCAGACAGCATCGCCGCCCGACTCGCAGCAACCGTTTCACAGCAAGAGGCGCGCACCCATCGGAAGAGCCGGTCGCTCGCAATACCTGCCAATCCCCGGTTTCCAGTTGCAGCAGTCCACACAACATCGTCGCCACCCATGCAGCATCACCAAAAGTCGCCACAGCTACGCCAGCTTGCAGCATCTAGAGTGCTGCATCGCAGCGCCAGTAGCGTCAACGAGTGATGCATCACAGGACCAGCGAGGTGTCCGTTTTGATGGACAGCGTCGGAGATGCCCTAACATGCCAACTGGGCTAGTAAGGGCCTCATGTTTTACTGAGGCCTCCTGGGTAACTTTAGGTGAGATCAACAGTCCCCTAGCAATTTGGGATCGCGAGAATATAGTAATCATTAGAATGAATTCAGCAGGTGCCCATCAAATCACTTCAGTATCTTTCCAATGTACTTTTACATACTAATCACTTCAGAATCTTTCCAATGTACTTTTACATGCTTGTTTCTCGACAAATGCAACATACAATTACAATCCAGAATGTTTTCACACACAAAAAAAAAAGTTACACCCTCAATTACAGCGGCTTCCCTAAAACCACTTGCGATGTTTATGCTCTCTACACTCAGCTGCGAGCTAGAACAGCCTAACAAATCATTCCGGTAACAATGGGGAAAATGTAAACACAATTGTGTACGGCGCCGTTCCATGGGAACACATTATTTTCGACCAACCTGAGAACGGAAGGGGGCGTGTCGATTGCGTCCTCTCACGGGATGAACCTAAACACGAAAGCGGGGCTCTGGAAGTCAACGAACTTGTAAGATCCTTCGAGTGAGTTCAGATAGATTGCTTCGCGGGGCTCTTCGCTCACGCCGCTCTGCATGGCATACTCCAGGGCCATTTCATAGTCAACCTGGTGGTTTGATGTCGGGGCAAACAAGATCAGTCTTACGATAACAAATCGGAACCAGTGGAAGGTAGTACAACATTTTTTAGTCTATGCCGGGATTCAAGACCAAGAAAGGCAGTTGACAGTTTTAAGATGTTTCTATAATGTACTTTCATAAACCAGATATGACTTTTATGTGGCAGCAGTGTAGTCACAGAAAGGTGCAAAACTATGGGCTGTATAGAGCACGGGACGAAAAATATATATAATGCATATTGCTTACATGCTTTGGTTTATGTTCATGCTAGAGTGTTAGGTTTGCCCTTACCTGTTCAACATGCTGCGTTAAGCAATCTCTAAAAGTCATTTCTGTCACTTCCTCCGAATTTATTTTCTCGAGGAGTTCCTCGTCTTCCTTGTCAAACCGTGGCCTCTTGGGGGGAGACTCGTCTGCAAGTTCTCCCAGAGTCTCCATAATTGTTCTCGCCACATCAGGAATGTATCTGTGAATAAGAAATCACTAGAGTAAGATAAGACCTTGTCTAATTCTGGATTATCTGGTATCAGCGTCACAAAGCATGTTCATAAATCAGTCTTTAAGGAAAGACTGTCCTAAGTTTCCAAAGTGAGCCTAAATCTCGCAATGCATTGTTTATTAACCAACATTAACATTCAACAAGCACTATCGAATGCATGATTGAGCAAATGCCCTGATTCAAAACATAGCCATAGCAAAAATACAAACAGCCTGACTCTAAACTCAAACTAGACATCACCGCATCCCCAAAGAACATTCAATAGAAACTTTTTGGTAGAGGAGTTACTTGTTCAGGTTCCTTTTCCTGTCCTGCTGTTCACGAGCCTGAAGTTTCTTCACTATCTTTGACTTCAGTTGGACACAGCACTGCTTAAGGGCTGACTGAAGGTGCAAGCAGATTGATATCAGATGAGTAGATGACCATACAATGACAGTAAATAAGGAAAGTTTGAATATACCTTAACAGCATCTGCTATCTCGGTTATATCATCCCCAATATACTCTTTTCCAGTTCCTTTAAAAGGTATCTTTGTACTGACAATGCTCACGAAGACACCAATCTTGTCCTGCTGCTGATTAATTTTGTAGATGCTCCAACTAAAAGGAAGAGGGAGACGGGAGTAATGGAAGAGACAAACATCTGAAGTACAACAGAAGTACTAACAGGAAAAACTTACTTGATCCTTTTTAGGGCAGTTCTTGTGATGACATCAGCACCTTGTTCAAAAAGAAGTGGTATGCGGTTTGCAAACCTAAAAATATTTAGACCCTGAAAAAATATAAGAGTTGCTATCATCAGAAGGAAATTGTTTTAGCATGAATCTTCTCGGCAAGGAAAATATTAACAATGGAAAGGTAGTTCCCTAGTATATTAAACTGGAGCTCGGGGTGTGGTATTAACACAAATAATAGGTTTAGCCGTGTGATCAGATGTTTATCCACTAAATCAGTAAATGGAACGATTCAGGGGTATCTTAAAAATGCAGGTAGCTTTCTTTTAATACCACATGGGCCACACTGACAAATGGCCACGCGTTTTGTGGTCTGCTAGTTGCAAATTCATAAGGGTGTACATTTTATATATATGATGGATCAGTTTGTTGTACAACAGTCCTTTGTGTGAGTTTGACTATATATAACGTATGTTAATTCACTTGAGAGAAAAAAACAGATAGAAAGAGCATCAGCAGAAATCTAACACACTTCATATGAAATATGAAATATTGAATAAATTACTATCAATTTTGACATTCACAGTATCTGCGATCATACACTGTAAGCAACTACAAGAAAACAAAGGTGTTCAATGCTGGGGGTGTAGGGACATAGGATTAGAGGGTGTAGACTTGACTGGGGAAGAAAAATACAGGACAGGGAGGATAAGAACAGCAAGGAGGGTGGGAGCCAAGCAGATCGTGGAAGTATAGATACGTGACCCAGTGGGGTAGACATACAGTGAAGAGGTATACAGATATAGACTGGGATAGGGCACTAGATTGTTTCTTGCTTGAACCGAAATAGATTGGCATCCCCCTTTTGTGGAGAGGGCCCTAACAAAATAAAGTATCCAATCCACCTAGATCACTAACTGCGAGTGATAGTAAATTTCCAAAACCATGTCATCTTATTGGAGCCGACTACATCACAAAAACTAGTTCTCGGCTTGTCTCTTCAAAAGGAACACTGAAACAGAATCCATTGAAATAAAACTAACTCATCCTGAACTTTGTGGCTGCTGCTCAGGTATGCGGTTCCTCCTTTATCCAGACCACAACAAAAGGAGCAAGACAGAACATGTTTTCAGGATATTCCTTAATATGACAAAGACAGGAAATACTCCTTGTGAAATAGTACAAAACAAAAAGTTGCTTACTTGTTTAACATCTTTTCCACCAATGCTTACTCCGGCTTCAACAATAAATGGATGCCCTTCAAAAACCTGAGGGCTAAACAGAGGGGTAGCCTTATGACATTAGCATAATTGAACTGAAAATAAGATAGAAACACCATCTGGGACATTCTCCGATTAAATGCTATACCTGCTTGCATGTGTTGCAACCAAATCAGGGTGCAGCTCTTTTATGATACCTAGACGTAAATTGTATTCACCTGCAGGACTAAGACACTATAGAATTGGTTGATTTCTATACTGTGATCGCTAATTGCACATTTGTGAAAGATAGACTAGTCAATAAGCAGCTGAAAAGTGATTAACAAATCAAGGTGGAAAGGGATGCATACATTGCCACTGGGATCATCAAACTTAGCCTGCCGAAACAACTGATGTATTCGTACTAACTGTTGTGATGTAAGGCTGTTGACTGTCGTTTTTGCACTAAAATCAGGCCCCATTTCCCCTGTCAAATTGGATATTTGTGATATGCAAAATAAAATTGGTAAAGGTATCAACCAAAGGTAGATTAACAAAGTATGTAATGACAGTACCACTATATATATTTAACTCAACAGACAGGCTTCACAAAGAAATGATTTGACTGGAAGTATAGTACATTGCAAATAGCAATACATGAACTCAAAACCATGTATAAAGCAAGAACATATGTAATTGCTAAAGGTATTGTTACTCCAAATCTTCAAAATATATCACTTTAGAAATATGAACCATCATAGAAATACATGGTTATCAAAGTAGATAGTGACTAAGTTATTTGATTTTCAACCTGACAACCCCACTACCACAGCCACCACGAAAACCCCAACACACTGCATATCACACAACTAAGTAACTCACCAATTAAACGGTCAGCATGTGCTTTGCTTATATTCACAAATTCATGTTGCAGAAACTGCAAAAGATTTGGCTTTGTAGTGTCTGTAATTAAGCGCTTTATCAGCAGCAAATCGACAGCAGATGGATGATGCTTTGTCAAAAGTGGGACAGGAGGCATAACATCTGTCCTTCTCGTAAATTTTATTGTCAAATTTTTTCTGCAAGAACCAGAGTCATTATGCAAAGAATTAGAAGAATATTAACTTAGCAGAACATGAAGTACCAGAGAAGAAAATTCATACTCTGCTGCATCTGAGAGAAATCTAAATAGGAATTGAGCATATGGAGTAATGACAGCCATCTGTCGCATGTAATGTAGTATCCTTGACTGCAGAAAATAAATTATAAATCTGCTTAGTAGTGATGATAGTTTACTATTTCAGTTTTTAAAAAGAAATGGAGATCCTACTCACACGATGAGTTGTCCAATTTCCCTCAATAATAACTTGAATCTCTGCCCCATGCCAGTGATCATTGTTCTCACGTTTCTCATGTAAATGAATGTGAGGGACATTTCTGGGTAGTAGGATTTACCACTATTAGTCAAGGTAAACTGCAGAGGTTAACAAATCAACTTACATGAAGATAAACAGTAATGACCAGTCATTCACTGTATTGCACAGAGCATTGACCAAGAAGCAGCACTTACTTATGAATATCTATGTCAAGTCGGCAGAACGTGATATAATCTTGGCCTTTCATCGATGACTTAATATCAATAGGAAGGCCCGTACTCATCTTTGACCAAATAAGTGCCTGTTTAATACACGTTAAACTAACTGGAATTTGTGCAGTACAATTCAATTAGACAGAACAGGCAACAAAGAGTCTTAACTCCTAACTGCAAACATGTTCATAACTACAGAGTAACAGAATAAGATAATCATCCATCAGAATATCCATTACAGGTCCAATGTTCAAAGTCTGCTTACTGCAGCTAGTTACTCTCACTCAACTGAGGCAAGATGTCACACAGATTCTGTATGCATGGGACAGCTTAACCATCAGAACACAAAGTTTACAAGCGTAAAACATAATTGTACATGTCTCACTATTGAAGATTAAACACAAATGTAGTGAGAAAATAGGACAACCGTTCTAACTAAAATGTTGATTTTCTTTTTACAACTGTAGTTCAAACTTTCGTTTCTTCTTATAATCATATCTCTAACATGGCTATACAGGAACACAATGAAAAGGATCGTGAAAAGCAGCACAAGACGATCAATGTCTCCAAGCTACCAACAATACTGCATGGCTGCACATTTTCATTATCCAATATAAACAAGAAAATAGTCAGCTATGAACCAAAAGAAAGAAAACAAGTCCTAAACTTTGTTATGAGAAGGGCGAAATTCAGCCAAATATTTGGATCCCATTGTTTCTTTTAAAGGGAATGGATGCTATAAATTCTTATGAGAGGGTCGTTCGTGACAAACAGAAAGGTTTCCTACTTAATTATGTGAAGAAAATTTACCATTTTAGCACCAAGCCCAAATTTTCCACGCGTCTGCCTCAAACCATATTTTGTTCCCGATAGCACTGCATTAAAATATTAATAATACCAGTGATGTTGCACAGCATGCCATTATACCTTCTTCCGTGTTTTAATCTAAAATAAATCTGACAGAAAATATCATATTGAAAGCTTGCTTACCTCTCCCAAACATATTTGGGATATCTTCATGCGGCATACCTCGACCATTATCCTACACATACAAAACATTCAAATTGTTCACAAGATACTAAGATAGATTCTCATCATACAAGTTAGTCGTTATGGACAATACCTTGCAAGTCACTCTAAAAAATGAAGCCTCGCCCCGACCTTTTCCGCGAGCAGCTGGAGTGTCCTTAACTTTCTTCCCTAGAGCAGCATTTTTGGCTTGTGTTTCTTGGAAACGTGCTTCTTTAGCTAGGCGTTTCTAAGTATTGAGAAGTTTTACAGTAGTATCAGAATAAAGGAGGACAATCCAGACAGATAAATGGGTGTCAATAAAAAATTTATATGGAAAGTATATCATCAGTATGCAAACCTTGGTTAACTAATAATGACCGAAACTACTAAATTTTTTGCAAGTGGTAGTATTACCTCACGAGCCTTAGATGATTCAAAATCATCATAGAGTGCTTCATCAACGCGTTCTCGATCAACTAGTCCTATCATTGTGTTGAATTTGCTCTTAGTGATCTCTTCTCTGGCAAGACATACGAAGGAATCCACAGAGTGTTCTTTAACATTGCCAAGCGAAAAAGAACCCAATAATAGAAATGCTGTTGAAGAGCACTTACATAGTAATTTCTATATCGGGGAGCTCGGAGATGGACTCGGCTGAATCAAGAGCATTCTCAACTAACTCCCGCATTGTGGTGTACAAAGATTTTCCAGGCTGCCCAGTATTATAAGTCACTGAAATGAGTTTGCTGACACCTAACAGAAATTACCTTCAAAACTATATTACTGTTCATCCATCATTTTTTAATTGACAGTTTCATTCTTATTTAGCCCAGTTCCGCGCAGTATGTTCCATGTCAATTTTAAACAAGACTGCGCTTAATCCAGGGGCAAATAAATGGCATGGCATCTATCTAAGCTTCACAGGGCAGTGATGTCGACCACTACGCCAGAGTAAACACAAACAGCGAGTTAAACAAGCTCACATTGTCAAAACCAGCGATGTTCTTGTTTTCCGCGAAGAACTCTGCGGGCGATTCTGCAACACAGAACCCCCAAGAGGACCCGATTCAGCCGATAGAACCGATGCAAGGACGGAATTCTAGAAGGAAACGAAAGAACAAGGGGGGTTTCGAGGAGCTGACTCTGCTTGAGGAGGCTGCTCTCCTTGGCCTTGGGCGCCGCCTTGGAGGTGGCCTTCCCTTTTCCCGTCGCCTTCCCCTTGGCGGCCGCCGCAGCAGGCTTCTTCTTAGTGCCGCCGGTGGTGGCTCCGCCGTCGCTGGAGTCGTCCATGGCGAAGGTGGGTTCTGTGGGATCGGGATGGTAAGCTAGGGTTTGTTTGGGTTCAGGGGGCGGGGAGAATTGGGGAGGGAGGGGAGGTTCAACTGCGGGGATGCTACTGGCAATGAAAGTAAGTCGATCCTGCTGGTCCATGGAAGAATGGACGGCCCGAATAAATCTCAGTACAAAGTTGAGCAAATTAGTGTATTTTTAGGGGCAAAAAATACAAAACTTAAGTTCAGTTATGGGAAAACTTATGGGAACCTGCCAAATCTTAGGTTCCATGACTTTATCTACCAGACTAACAGGCAGAAACTTTCCGCTAGGGTTTTCTCTCCCTAGCAAAAAAGCTAGGGTTTTCTCCCCCCTAGCGAAAAAGCTAGGGTTTCTCTCGCTTCCGGCGGCCACGCCGGAATTTACCTCCTTCCCGGACGGATCTCCTCCGCTCTCCCCCTCTCACTCGGGCTGATTAAGGGGGGCCTTCGCGATCCTACCCGGCTTTGGATACGAGAGGAATCGGGGGTGGTTTTCTGCATGGAAAACACTAGGGTTTAAACGCCGCGATCTGATCGGCGACGATGGAGGACGAAGTACCTGGTTCGCAGAGGAAGGGGATGAAGGAGAGTACAGAAGATCTCTTGGCTCGTCTGAATCTACAGGAAGAAGAGGATGATGACTTCGTCTGGGAAGAGGAGCTCCCTGATCTGATGTCTGCAGCTAAGTGGCTAGCGATCGCTAGGGTTCATACCCCAAAAAATTGCAGTCCGAGTGCGCTCTATGGGGACATGCGAGCAGCGTGGAACCCAGCAAAAACTATGAGTTGGAGGAGGATCAATGAGAACCTTTTCACCGCGCAGTTTGGGTTCTTAGCAGATTGGAACAAGGCAATGTTTGAAGGTCCATGGTTATTCAAGGGACGGGCAGTCATAATGAAGGAGTATGATGGATTTAAGAATCCCGAATCAATCCAGTTGGACAAACTCACAGTGTGGGCGCAGATTCACCGTCTCCCAGACAACTTCTTAATAGAACCGGTAGTTTGAGGTATGGCTTCACGCATCGGGGAGGTGGAGGAGATTTAGTTAAGGCTCCCAGCAGGCTTCTTCGGGGAATTTGTCCACGTCAAAGTTAATATTGACATCAATGCCAAGATAAAGCGTTTTGTGACGGGAAAGAAGGGGGACGAAAGAGTTCGCTATCAAGTGAAGTATGAAAAGCTACCCGCCCTCTGTTTCAATTGTGGTGAATTTGGTCACTGGTATGAAGAATGTGGGAATGGAGAGCATGATGTGTCATCCTTTGAATGGGGGGAATTTGTGCTAGTTGATGCTTTCAGAGCGGGACATGATGGCCGTGGTGTGGCCGGACCCCAGAGAGAACGTGCTACTAGAGGTGGGGCAGGAGGTAGAGGAAGGGGGAGAGGCACATATAACCCCAACTAGAGCTGGCGTTTCAACGCAAAAAATCAGAATCCGGTGAATGCTGGGGGGAGGATGGAAACTGATAAGGGAAAAGCTGATGCTGATGCTGTTAGCCAGGAGAACATCTCAGCGGTAGTAAAGGACAGTATGCAGCCAAATAAGCGCCTCTCTGTTGAAAATGCTTCAAGTTATATCTCAGCAGGCCATAGTGAGCATAATACCGGAGTAGGGGTCGATGGGGCGAATCCATTGGCAATGGTGGTGGCGAAGACCCAGCCTTCTGTACCCCCACTGCCTCCAGTTTACGTCTCCCCACGCAAACAACATAAGAGGCACAAACAAGGAGAGGAACGCAAAGGACAAGCGGGAGAAACTGCTGGTACTAGTGACGGGGGCTCAGGAATGGCAAAATCTTTAATCACATCGACGACCTCCGGGCGGGAGGATCGCCGGGCCCAATGAAAACCCTGGCGTGGAATTGCCGTGGGATGCTCTCGCCCATGGAAATTCGAGAGCTCTTGGACCTCCAAGGGCGGCTGAGAGCAGATGTGGTCTTTCTGTCGGAATCGCATCTAAATAATGACAAGGCAGAAGTTTTAAGGGTTAAATTAGATTTTGATTGTTTTCATTTAGTGGCCAGTGATGGACGTGTTGGTGGGCTTGTACTCTACTATAACTTATCAAATGAAGTGGTTCTGAATTATTCCTCGGATAACGTTATAGATGGCATAGTGATGGATGGGAACTCACCATCTTGGCGTATTACAGGATTCTACGAAGAACCGAGTTGGAAGAGAAAGTATCTCTCATGGACGTACCTCCGAGATATTCATGCAAATAACTCTGGGCCATGGATGATCCTTGGCGACTTTAATGAGATCACCAACATGAGTGAAAAGGAAGGCGGTAATAACCGTCCTGATCACTATATGCGGGAATTCAGAGACTGCATCGACGACTGTGGACTACAGGAAGTGATGATGATAGGAGATACTTTCACATGGAGTCATGGACCCATCAGAGAGCGGCTTGATAGGGCTCTATGTAATGAGATGTGGGCAGAAAAATTTCCTTTCGCAGGACTGGTACATGAACACCATACCGACTCTGACCATAGGCCTATTATGCTCGATACGGAGTACTTCAAACCGATGTTGACGCAACAGTAGCAGAACTGGAAACGAATGTTCAAAGCCCGCTGGCTGGAAGAAGGGACAGTAGACGAGATTGTCAAAACAGCTTGGGAGCGCACCAAGTTAGCTGGACTAGGCCCGTCCCTTGCGGGTCGGACCAAGGCAGTATTGAATGATTTGCATAGGTGGGATCGTGATACCCTACAAAGCCCTAAAAAGAGAGTAAATAAGTTAAATAAACATCTGGAGAAATTAAGAAGGGGATCGAACACTTCTGAAAATAGACAGAGAATGAAAGATATTCAAGTCCTGATTGAAAATCTACTGGATCAAGAAGAGTTGGTTTGGCTCCAACGTGGAAGGGCAAATTGGCTGCTGCATGGTGACCAAAATACAATGTTTTTCCATAGAGCGGTCGTGGCTTGCAAGAAAAGGAATTGCATTAAGAGGCTGCTGGATGACACTGGAGTATGGAAGGAAAGTGAGGAGGACATTAATCTAATCATCTCAGAATGCTTTTCTGCTTTGTTTACAGCACAGGTTCAACAGCCGGACCTTAATGTGTTGTCAAGGTACAACCTCGTGTAACTGCTGCCATGAACGAAGCTCTTATGGCCCCCTATACGTCAGAAGAGGTCAGGAAAGCTTTGTTCTCGATTGGTGACTTTAAAGCCCCTGGACCGGATGGATTACATGCAGTTTTCATAAGAGGTTTTGGCCAATGTTAGGGGATGATCTTGTGATGGAAGTTCTGGGTGCAGTTAATTCACAGGAGATCCCACCGGGATGGAATGACTCTACCATTGTGATGATCCCCAAGGTAAACACTCTTGAGAAAGTCACACAATTTAGACCCATTAGCTTGTGCAATGTGGTCTATAAAATTATCTCAAAGATGATTGCTATAAGACTGAAAAGTTTGCTTCCTGAAATCATGAAAGGGTCGAGAAGAAGTGTCTAGAGGGGGGGTGAATAGACTCTTAGCAAGAAAAGTCGCAGTTTTTAAATTCTTTAAGTTGAAGTGGAGTTTTAGCACAAGTTCAAACATTCACAATACATATCAAGCAAGCATGACAAGAGTATATGAGCAGCGGAAAGTAAATCATGCAAGTTGCAAGAATGTAAGGGGATGGGATTGAAGTGTGAAGGAAATATGCCCTAGAGGCAATAATAAAGTTATTATTTATTTCCTTATATCATGATAAATGTTTATTATTCATGCCAGAATTGTATTAACCGGAAACATGATACATGTGTGAATACATAGACAAATAGAGTGTCACTGGTATGCCTCTACTTGACTAGCTCGTTGATCAAAGATGGTTATGTTTCCTAGCCATAGACAAAGAGTTGTCATTTGATTAATGGGATCACATCATTAGGAGAATGATGTGATTGACTTGACCCATTCCGTTAGCTTAGCACTCGATCGTTTAGTATGTTGCTATTGCTTTCTTCATGACTTATACATGTTCCTATGACTATGAGATTATGCAACTCCGTTTACTGGAGGAACACTTTGTGTGCTACCAAACGTCACAACGAATCGGGTGATTATAAAGGTGCTCTACAGGTGTCTCCGAAGGTACTTGTTGGGTTGGCGTATTTCGAGATTAGGATTTGTCACTCGATTGTCGGAGAGGTATCTCTGGGCCCACTCGGTAATGCACATCACTATAAGCCTTGCAAGCATTGTAACTAATGAGTTAGTTGCGGGATGATGTATTACGGAACGAGTAAAGAGACTTGCCGGTAATGATATTGAACTAGGTATTGAGATACCGACGATCGAATCTTGGGCAAGTAACATACCGATGACAAAGGGAACAACGTATGTTGTTATGCGGTTTGACCGATAAAGATCTTCGTAGAATATGTGGGAGCCAATATCAGCATCCATGTTCTGCTATTGGTTATTGACCGGAGACGTGTCTCGGTCATGTCTACATTGTTCCCGAACCCGTAGGGTCCGCACGCTTAAAGTTCGATGACGGTCATATTATGAGTTTATGTGTTTTGATGTACCGAAGGTAGTTCGGAGCCCCGGATGAGATCAGGGACAAGACGAGGAGTCTCTAAATGGTCGAGACGTAAAGATCGATATATTGGACGACTATATTCGAACATCGGAAAGGTTTCGAGTGATTCGGGTATTTTCGAGTACCGGGAGTTACGGAATACGAGGAAGAAGCAATGGGCCTCATGGGCCAAGTGGTGGAAGAGAGGAGGCGAGTAGCGGTCCCCTAGCCCAAACCGACTGGACTAGGGGCCGCCCCTTCCTCTTTCCTCCTCTCCTTCCTTCTCCTTCTCCTTCCCTTCCTTCCCTCTCCTACTTGGACTAGGAAAGAGGGGAATCCTACTTGAGTAGGATTGCCCCCCTTGGCGCCTCCTCCCTTGGCCGGCCCTCCCTCCTCCACTCCTTTATATACATGGCGGGGGGCACCCTTGGGGACACAACAATTGATTTGATCTTTTAGCCGTGTGCGTGCCCCCTCCACCATAGTCCACCTCGATATCTCAGAAGCGGTGCTTAGGCGAAGCCTGCATGATAGAACATCATCATCGTCACCACGCCATCGTCTTCGACGGAACTCTCCCCAAAGCTCGGCTAGATCGAGTTCGAGGGCGTCATCCAGTTGAGCGTGTGCTGAACTCGGAGGTGCCGTATGTTCGATACTTGATCGGTCGGATCGTAAAGACGCATCGACTACATCAACCGCATTGTGCTAACGCTTCGCTTTCGGTCTCACGAGTGCGTGAGACAACACTCTCCCTCTCATTGCTATGCATCACCATGATCCCGTGTGTGCGTAGGATTTTTTTGAAATTACTCGTTCCCCAACAAAGGGCATCGAGCCTGGTTTTATGCGTAGATGTTATATGCACGAGTAGAACACAAGTGAGTTGTGGGCGATATAAGTCATACTGCTTACTAGCATGTCATACTTTGGTTCGGCGGTATTGTTGGATGAAGTGGCCCGGACCGACATTACGCGTGACGCTTACGTGAGACTGGTTTTACCGCCGTGCTATGCACACGGTGACTAGCAGTGTCGGTTTCTCAACTTTAGTTGAACTGAAAAGTGGCTACGCCCGGTCCTTGCGAAGGTTAAACAGCACCAACTTGACAAACTATCGTTGTGGTTTTGATGCGTAGGTAAGAATAGTTCTTGCTCAGCCCGTAGCAGCCACGTAAAACTTGCAACAACAAAGTAGAGGATGTCTAACTTGTTTTTGCAGGGCATGTTGTGATGTGATATGGTCAAGATGTGATAAGATATAAGTTGTTGTATAAGATTATCATGTTCTGTTGAAGTTATCGCCAACTGGCAGAAGCCTTGTGGTTGTCCCTTTATTGCATAAGATGCAAGCGCCAAATAATTGATTTACTTTATCGCTATGCGATAGCAATAGTTGCAAGAGCAATAGTTGGCGAGACGACCATGTGACGACACATTGATCTAGATCAAGATGATGGAGATCATGGTGTCATGCCGATGACGATGGAAATCATGACAATGCTTTGGAGATGGAGATCAAAGGCACAAGATGATGATGGCCATATCATGTCACATATTTTGATTGCATGTGATGTTTATCTTTTATGCATCTTATTTTTCTTTGATTGACGGTAGCATTATAAGATGATCTCTCACTAAATTTCAAGATAAAAGTGTTCTCCCTAAGTATGCACCGTTGCCAAAGTTCGTTGTGCCCAGACACCACGTGATGATCGGGTGTGATAAGCTCTACGTCCATCTACAACGGGTGCAAGCCAGTTTTGCACACGCAGACTCAGATTAAACTTGACGAGCCTAGCATATGAAGATATGGCCTCGGAACACTGAGACCGAAAGGTCGAGCATGAATCATATAGTAGATATGATCAACATAGTGATGTTCACTATTGAAAACTACTCCATTTCACGTGATGATCGGTTATGGTTTAGTTGATTTGGATCACATGATCACTTAGATGATTAGAGGGATGTCTATCTAAGTGGGAGTTCTTAAGTAATATGATTAATTGAACTTTAATTTATCATGAACTTAGTCCCGTAGTATTAGCATATCTATGTTGTAGATCAATTGCTCGTGTTTAGCTCCTTGTTTTATTTTGATATGTTCCTAGAAAACTAAGTTGAAAGATGTTAGTAGCAATGATGCGGATTGGATCCGTGATCTGAGGTTTATCCTCATTGCTGCACAGAAGAATTACGTCCTTGATGCACCGCTAGGTGACAGACCTATTGCAGGAGCAGATGCGGACGTTATGAACGTTTGGCTAGCTCAATATGATGACTACTTGATAGTTTAGTGCACCATGCTAAACGGCTTAAAATCAGGACTTCAAAGACATTTTGAACGTCATGGACCATATGAGATGTTCCAGGAGTTGAAGTTAATATTTCAAGCAAATACCTGAGTTGAGAGATATGAAGTCTCCAACAAGTTCTATAGCTAAAAGATGGAGGAGAATAGCTCAAGCAGTGAGCTGTGCTCAGATTGTCTGAGTACTACAATCACTTGAATCAAGTGGGAGTTAATCTTCCAGATAAGATAGTGATTGACAGAGTTCTCTAGTCACTATCACCAAGTTGCTAGAACTTCGTGATGAACTATAATATGCAAGGGATAACGGAAACGATTCCCAAGCTCTTCGTGATGCTGAAATCGATGAAGGTAGAAATCAAGAAAAGCATCAAGTGTTGATGGTTAACAAGACCACTAGTTTCAAGAAAAGGGCAAATGGAAGAAGGGGAACTTCAAAAAGAACGGCAAGCAAGTTGCTGCTCAAGTGAAGAAGCCCAAGTCTGGACCTAAGCCTGAGACTAAGTGCTTCTACTGCAAAGGTACTAGTCACTGGAAGCGGAACTACCCCAAGTATTTGGCCGATAAGAAGGATGGCAAAGTGAACAAAGGTATATTTGATATACATGTTATTGATGTGTACTTTACTAGTGTTTACAGAAACCCCGCAATATTTGATACTAGTTCAGTTGCTAAGAGTAGTAACTCGAAACGGCAGTTGCAGAATGAACAGAGACTAGTTAAGGGTGAAGTGACGATGTGTGTTGGAAGTGGTTCCAAGATTGATGTGATCATCATCGCACACTCCCTATACTTTTGGGATTAGTGTTGAAATAAGTGTTATTTGGTGTTTGCGTTGAGCATGAATATGATTTGATCA
This sequence comes from Aegilops longissima, assembly GCA_021605205.1. Classification (NCBI taxonomy): domain Eukaryota; kingdom Viridiplantae; phylum Streptophyta; class Magnoliopsida; order Poales; family Poaceae; genus Aegilops; species Aegilops longissima. Next base: position 351,638,531 of record CM038680.1, on the reverse strand, counting down.
TGTTTATTGCAATATGGTTATTCATTTAAGTTAGAGAATAATTGATGTTCTGTTTACATGAATAAAACCTTCTATGGTCATACACCCAATGAAAATTATTTGTTGGATCTCGATCGTAGTGATACACATACTCATAATATTGAAGCCAAAAGATGCAAAGTTAATAATGAATAATGATAGTGTAACTTATTTGTGGCACTGCCGTTTAGGTCATATTGGTGTAAAGCGCATGAAGAAACTCCATGCTGATGGGTTTTTGGAAACACTTGATTATGAATCACTTGATGCTTGCGAACCATGCCTCATGGGCAAGATGACTAAGACTCCGTTCTCCGGAACAATGGAGCGAGCAACTGACTTATTGGAAATAATACATACTGATGTATGCGGTCCGATGAGTGTTGAGGCTCGCGGCGGGTATCATTATTTTCTGACCTTCACAGATGATTTGAGCAGATATGGGTATATCTACTTGATGAAACATAAGTCTGAAACATTTGAAAAGTTCAAAGAATTTTAGAGTGAAGTGGAAAATCATCGTGACCAGAAAATAAAGTTTCTACAATCTGATCGCGGAGACAAATATTTGAGTTACAAGTTTGGTCTTCAATTAAAACAATGTGGAATAGTTTCACAAATTCGTGCCACCTGGAACACTACAACATAATGGTGTGTCCGAACGTCGTAACCGTACTTTATTAGATATGGTGCGATCTATGATGTCTCTTACCGATCTACCACTATAGTTTTGGGGTTATGCATTAGAGACAACTACATTCACGTTAAAGGGCGCCATCTAAATCCGTTGAGACGACATCGTATGAACTATGGTTTGGCAAGAAACCAAAGTTCTCATTTCTTAAAGTTTTGGGTTGCAATGCTTATGAGAAAAGGTTTCATCCTGATAAGCTCAAACCCAAATCGGAGAAATGTGTCTTCATAGGATACCCAAAGGAGAAAGTTGGGTACACCTTCTATCACAGATCCGAAGGCAAGATATTCGTTGCTAAGAATGGATCCTTTCTAGAGAAGGAGTTTCTCTCGAAAGAAGTGAGTGGGAGGAAAGTAGAACTTGATGAGGTAACTGTACCTGCTCCCTTATTGGAAAGTAGTTCATCACAGAAATCTGTTCCTGTGACTCCCTCACCAATTAGTGAGGAAGCTAATGACGATGATCATGTAACTTCAGATCAAGTTACTACCGAACCTCGAAGGTCAACCAGAGTGAGATCCGCACTGTGAGTGGTACGGTAATCATGTTCTGGAGGTCATGTTACTTGACCATGACGAACCTATGAACTATGAGGAAGCGATGATGAGCCCAGATTCCGCGAAATGGCTTGAGGCCATGAAATCTGAGATGGGATCCATGTATGAGAACAAAGTGTGGACTTTGATTGACTTCCCGATGATCGGCAAGCCATAGAAAATAAATGGATCTTCAAGAGGAAGACGAACGCTGATAGTAGTGTTACTATCTACAAAGCTAGACTTGTCGAAAAAGGTTTTTGACAAAGTTCAAGGTGTTGACTACGATGAGATTTTCTCACTCGTATCGATGCTTAAAGTCTGTGCGAATCATGTTAGCAATTGCCGCATTTTAAAAAAATCTGGCAAATGGATAACAAAACTGCAAACCTTAATGGATTTATTAAAGAAGAGTTGTATATGATGCAACCAGAAGGTTTTGTCAATCCTAAAGGTGCTAACAAAATGTGCAAGCTCCGGCGATCCATCCATGGACTGGTGCAAGCATCTCGGAGTTGGAATATACGCTTTGATGAGTTGATCAAAGAATATAGTTCTATACAGACTTGCGGTGAAGCCTGTATTTACAAGAAAGTGAGTGGGAGCACTACAGCATTTCTGATAAGTATATGTGAATGACATATTGTTGATCGGAAATAATGTAGAATTATTCTGCAAAGCATAAAGGAGTATTTGAAAGGAGTTTTTCAAAGAAAGACCTCGGTGAAGCTGCTTACATATTGAGCATCAAGATCTATAGAGATAGATCAAGACGTTTGATAAGTTTTTTCAATGAGTACATACCTTGACAAGATTTTGAAGTAGTTCAAAATGGAACAGTCAAAGAAAGAGTTCTTGGCTGTGTTACAAGGTGTGAAATTGAGTAAGACTCAAAGCCCGACTACGGCGGAAGATAGAAAGAGAATGAAAGTCATTCCCTATGCCTCAGCCGTAGGTTCTATAAAGTATGCCATGCTGTGTACCAGATCTATTGTATACCCTACACTGATTTTGGCAAGGGAGTACAATAGTGATATAGGTGTAGATCACTGGACATCGGTCAAAATTATCCTTAGTGGAATAAGGATATGTTTCTCGATTATGGAGGTGACAAAAAGGTTCATCATAAAGGGTTACGTCGATGCAAGTTTTGACACTGATCCAGATGACTCTAAGTCTCAATCTGGATACATATTGAAAGTGGGAGCAATTAGCTAGAGTAGCTCCGTGCAGAGCATTGTAGACATAGAAATTTGCAAAATACTTACGGATCTGAATGTGACAGACCCGTTGACTAAAATTATCTCACAAGCAAAACATGATCACACCTTAGTACTCTTTGGGTGTTAATCACATAGCGATGTGAACTAGATTACTGACTCTAGTAAACCCTTTGGGTGTTGGTTACATGTCGACGTGATCTATGGGTATTAACCACATAAAGATGTGAACTATTGATGTTAAATCACATGGTGATGTGAACTAGATTATTGACTCTAGTGCAAGTGGGAGACTGAAGGAAATATGCCCTAGAGGCAATAATAAAGTTATTATTTATTTCCTTATATCATGATAAATTTTTATTATTCATGCTAGAATTGTATTAATCGGAAACATGATACATGTGTGAATACATAGACAAACAGAGTGTCGCTAGTATGCCTCTACTTGACTAGCTCGTTGATCAAAGATGGTTATGTTTCCTAGCCATAGACAAAGAGTTGTCATTTGATTAATGGGATCACATCATTAGGAGAATGATGTGATTGACTTGACCCATTCCGTTAGCTTAGCACTCGATCGTTTAGTATGTTGCTATTGCTTTCTTCATGACTTATACATGTTCCTATGACTATGAGATTATGCAACTCCGTTTACGGAGGAACACTTTGTGTGCTACCAAACGTCACACCGTGAATCGGGTGATTATAAAGGTGCTCTCAGGTGTCTCCGAAGGTACTTGTTGGGTTGGCGATTTGAGATTAGGATTTGTCACTCGATTGTCGAAGAGGTATCTCGGGCCCACTCGGTAATGCACATCACTATAAGCCTTGCAAGCATTGTAACTAATGAGTTAGTTGCGGGATGATGTATTACGGAACGAGTAAAGAGACTTGCCGGTAACGAGATTGAACTAGGTATTGAGATAACGACGATCGAATCTCGGGCAAGTAACATACCGATGACAAAGGGAACAGCGTATGTTGTTATGCGGTTTGACCGATAAAGATTTTCGTAGAATATCTGGGAGCCAATATGAGCATCCAGGTTCCGCTATTGGTTATTGACTGGAGACGTGTCTCGGTCATGTCTACATTGTTCTCGAACCCGTAGGGTCCGCACGCTTAGAGTTCGATGACGGTTATATTATGAGTTTATGTGTTTTGATGTACCGAAGGTAGTTCGGAGTCCCGGATGAGATCGGGGAAAAGACGAGGAGTCTCGAAATGGTCGAGACGTAAAGATCGATATATTGGACGACTATATTCGGACATCGGAAAGGTCTCGAGTGATTCGGGTATTTTCAGGGGTACCGGGGAGTCACGGGAATACGAGGAAGAAGCAATGGGCCTCATGGGCCAAGTGGTGGAAGAGAGGAGGCAGGGCGCGCGACCCCCCTAGCCCAAACCGAACTGGACTAGGGGGCGGCCCCCCTTTCCTCTTTTTCCTCCCTCTCCTTCCTTCTCCTTCCCTTCCTTCCCCTCTCCTACTTGGACTAGGAAAGAGGGGGAATCCTACTTGGAGTAGGATTGCCCCCCTTGGGCGCGCCTCCTCCCCTTGGCCGGCCCTCCCCTCCTCCACTCCTTTATATACATAGCAAGGGGGCACCCCTTGGGGACACAACAATTGATTTGATCTTTTAGCCGTGTGCGGTGCCCCCCTCCACCATAGTCAACCTCGATAATAGTGTAGCGGTGCTTAGGCGAAGCCCTGCGTCGGTAGAACATCATCATCATCACCACGCCACCGTGCTGATGGAACTCTCCCTCAAAGCTCGGCTGGATCGGAGTTCGAGGGACGTCATCGAGTTGAACGTGTGCTGAACTCAGAGGTGTCGTGCGTTCGGTACTTGATCGGTCGGATCGTGAAGACGTACGACTACATCAACCGCGTTGTGCTAACGCTTCCGCTTTCGGTCTACGAGGGTACATAGACAACACTCTCCCCTCTCGTTTCTATGCATCACCATGATCCTGTGTGTGCGTAGATTTTTTTTTGAAATTAATACGTTCCCCAACAAAGTGTGCAAACGCAATTGGAGACACGGAGATTTTTTATCCGTGGTTCCGGTAGGTGGTGCTATCGTACATCCACGTTGATGGAGACTTCAACCCACGAAGGGTAACGGTTGCGCGAGTCCACAGAGGGCTCCATCCACGAAGGGTCCATGAAGAAGCAACCTTGTCTATCCCACCATGGCCATCGCCCACGAAGGACTTGCCTCATTAGGGTAGATCTTCACGAAGTAGGTGATCTCCTTGCCCGTACAAACTCCTTGGTTCAACTCCACAATCTTGACGGAGGCTCCCAAGTGACACCTAACCAATCTAGGAGACACCACTCTCCAAGAGGTAATAGATGATGTGTTGATGATGAACTCCTTGCTCTTGTGCTTCAAATGATAGTCTCCCCAACACTCAAATCTCTCTCATAGGATTGGATTTGGTAGAAAAATGATTTGAGTAGAAAGCAACTTGGGAAAGGCTAGAAATCAAGATTTATGTGGTTGGAATGGAAGATCTTGACCTCAACACAAGTGTAGGTGGTTCTCTCTCAGAAAATGTATGATGGAAGTGTAGGCATGTTCTGATGGCTCTCTCCACGAATGAAGAGTGGGTGGAGGGGTATATATAGCCTCCACACAAAATCTAACCGTTACACACAAATCACCAAACTCGGTGGGACCGAATTAGAAAACTCGGTCGGACCGATTTTGGTTCATAATTTGACCGTTAGGCATTTTGGTGGGACCGATATGTCAACTCGGTGGGACCGATGTGCTAGGGTTAGGGTAAAGCCTTATCTCGGTTGGACCGATTACACAAACTCGGTTGGACCGATTTTGGGTAATAAGCAAAATAGAGAGTTGGCCAAGCAAACTCGGTGGTACCGATTCCATATTTCGTTGAGACTGAAATTAATGCAATAGATAACAGAGAGTTTGCAAGCCCATCTCAGTGAGACCGAGATCCCATCGGTGAGACCGAATTGATTAGGGTTTCTGGCAGTGGTATGTCAAGTGAACTCGGTGGCGCCGGATAGAAAGTTTCGGTGGGGCCGAGTTTGGCTTTTGGTTTTGGGACATATGTGGATGTGAGAAAGTGGTTGAGGGCTTTGGAGTAGATCACTAAGCACTTTGAGCAAGCAAGCCATTAAGCAACACCTCATCCCCTCTTAATAGTATTGGCTTTCCTATGGACTCAATGTGATCTTGGATCACTATAAATGAAAAGTGTAGAGTCTTGAGCTTTGAGCTTGAGCCAATCCTTTGTCCTTATCATCTTGAAGGAGTTCCACATCCTCTTGTCCATGCCACTCCACTGTTGAACTTATCTGAAGCATACTAGATGAAAGCATTAGTCCAACAAGAGATATGTTGACATTAAATACCAAAATCACCCAGGGAGCACTCGTGCTTTCAATCTCCCCCTTTTTGGTAATTGATGACAACATACATCAAAGCTTTAGATAAAGATATAGCGAATAACAAGCAAAGCTTTGGAAAGACATGTAACATGCATAGGCTCCCCCTACATGTATGCAATCATGTAAATATGGAATATAAGAGCATGTGAGTGCATAAGCATGACAGAGTAAGCAAAGTGTTACATGTATCTTGGATGTATGCATCAGAGCAAATGGTGTGAATATGGGAAATGTACCTCCATGCTCATGAGTCCTTCTTGCAAACAGTATGTACATCAGCAAGATATCCTCATGCACATGAGTGTGATGCATATACTTACCTTGTGGTCTTGAGTTGGCTTAGAAAGGGATGAACCTGAGTAAACAAGGTTAGTTAACACAGATACATCTACTAGCCAGAGCAAACAAAAGGAACCACAAGAGTACCAAGATTGGGATGACATCTAGCGTGTGAGCACTAGATACTGTTGGGGAACGTTCCAGAAAACAAAAAATTTCCTACGGTTTCACCAAGATCCATCTATGAGTTCATCTAGCAACGAGTGATCGGAGTGCATCTACATACCTTTGTAGATCGCGAGCGGAAGCGTTCAAGAGAACGGGGTTGAGGGAGTCGTTCTCGTCGTGATCCAAATCACCGGAGATCCTAGCGCCGAACGGACGACACCTCCGCGTTCAACACACGTGACGGTCAGCGTGGCGCCTCCTCCGCCTTGATCCAGCAAGGGGAAGGAGAGGTTGATGAAGATCCCGCAACCGACGGCGTGGTGGTGGATCCAGCGATCACCGCAGCAGGGCTTCAGCCGAGCTTCTGCGAGAGGAGAGGTGTAGCAGGGAGAGGGAGGCGCCAAGATGCAGGGTGCGGCTGCCCTCCTCCCCCTTATATAGGCCCCGGGGGGCCGCCTCTAGAACCCATCTAGATGGGGGGGGCGGGCCAGGGGAGGCTTGCCCACCAAGGCAAGTGGGCGCCCACCCCTGGGTTTCCAACCCTAGGCGCGAGGGGCCAAGTGGGGCGCACCAGCCCACCAGGCTGGTTCCTCCCACTTCAGCCCACAGGCCCTCCGGATAGGTGGCCCCACCGGTGGACCCCGGGACCCTTTCGGTGGTCCCAGACAATCTGGTAACCCCAAATTCTCCGATGGCGAAATAGCACTTCCTATATATAATTCTTTACCTCCGGACCATTCCGAACTCCTCGTGATGTCCGGATCTCATCCAGACTCAACAACATTCGGTTTGCTGCATACGATATTCATACAACCCTAGGCGCCACCGAACCTTAAGTGTGTAGACCCTACGGGTTCGGGAGACATGCATACATGACCGAGACGGCTCTCCGGTCAATAACCAACAGCGGGATCTGGATACCCATGTTGGCTCCCACATGCTCCTCGATGATCTCATCGGATGAACCACAATGTCGAGGATTCAAGCAACCCCGTATACAATTCCCTTTGTCAATCGGTATGTTACTTGCCCGAGATTCGATCGTTGGTATCCCAATACCTCGTTCAATCTCGTTACCGACAAGTCACTTTACTCGTACTGTAATGCATGATCCCGTGACCAGACACTTGGTCACTTTGAGCTCATTATGACGATGCACTACCGAGTGGGCCCAAGGATACCTCTCCGTAATACGGAGTGACAAATCCCATCTCGATCCGTGTCAACCCAAGACACTTTCGGAGATACCGTAGTGCACCTTTATAGTCACCCGCTTACATTGTGACGTTTGGTACACCCAAAGCACTCCTACGGTATCCAGGAGTTACACGATCTCATGGTCTAAGGAAGAGATACTTGACATTGGAAAATCTCTAGCAAAACGAACTACACGATCTTGTGCCATGCTTAGGATTGGGTCTTGTCCATCACATCATTCTCCTAATGATGTGATCCCGTTATCAGCGACATCCAATGTCCATAGTCAGGAAACCATGACTATCTATTGATCAACGAGCTAGTCAACTAGAGGCTCACTAGGGACATGTTGTGGTCTAAGTATTCACACGTGTATTACAATTTCCGGATAATACAATTATAGCATGAATAAAAGACAATTATCACGAACAAGGAAATATAATAATAATCCTTTTATTATTGCCTCTAGGTCATATTTCCGACAGTCTCCCACTTGCACTAGAGTCAATAATCTAGTTACATTGTGATGAATCGAACACCCATAGAGTTCTGGTGTTGATCATGTTTTGCTCGCGGAAGAGGTTTAGTCAACAGGTCTGCGACATTCAGATCCGTATGCACTTTCAAATTTCTATGTCTCCATCTTGAACATTTTCACGAATGGAGTTGAAGCGACGCTTGATGTGCCTGGTCTTCTTGTGAAATCTGGGCTCCTTGGCAAGTGCAATAGCTTCAGTGTTGTCACGGACGAGTTTGATCGGCCCCGACGCATTGGGTATGACTCCTAGGTCGGTGATGAACTCCTTCACCCAAATTGCTTCATGCGCTGCCTCCGAGGCTGCCATGTACTCCGCTTCACACGTAGATCCCGCCACGACGCTCGCTTGCAACTGCACCGACTTCTCGCTCCACCATTCAACATATACACGTATCCGGTTTGTGACTTAGAGTCATCGGATCGTGTCGAAGCTAGCGTCGACGTAACCCTTCTGACGAGCTCTTCGTCACCTCCATAAACGAAAACATGTCCTTAGTCCTTTTAGGTACTTTAGGATATTCTTGACCGTTGTCCAATGTTCCTTGTCGGATTACTTTGGTACCTTCCTACCAAACTTACGGCAAGGTTTACATCAGTCCGTACACAACATGACATACATAATAGAACCTATGGCTGATGCATAGGGATGACACTCATCTCTTCTATATCTTCTGCCGTGGTCGGACATTGAGCCGAGCTCAATTTCACACCTTGTAATACAGTGCAAGAACCCTTTCTTGGACTGATCCATTTTGAACTTCTTCAATATCTTTTCAAGGTATGTGCTTTGTGAAAGACCTATGAGGCGCCTCGATCTATCTCTATAGATCTTGATGCCTAATATATAAGCAGCTTCTCCAAGGTCCTTCATTGAAAAACTTTTATTCAAGTAGGCCTTAATGTTGTCCAAGAGTTCTATATCATTTCCCATCAAAAGTATGTCATCTACATATAATATGAGAAATGCTACAGAGCTCCCACTCACTTTCTTGTAAACGCAGCTTCTCCATAAGTCTCAAGATAAACCCAAACGCTTTGATCATCTCATCAAAGCGAATGTTCCAACTCCGAGATGCTTGCACCAGCCCATAAATGGATCGCCGGAGCTTGCATACCTTGTTAGCATTCTTAGGGTCGACAAAACCTTCCGCTGCATCATATACAGCTTCTTCCTTAAGATAGTCTTTAAGGAATGCCGTTTTGACGTCCATTTGCCATATCTCATAATCATAGTATGCGGCAATTGCTAACATGATTCGAACGGACTTCAGCTTCGCTACGGGAGAGAAAGTCTCATCGTAGTCAATCCCTTGAACTTGCCGATAACCTTTAGCGACAAGTCGAGCTTTATAGATGGTAACATTACCATCCGCGTCCGTCTTCTTCTTAAAGATCCATTTGTTTTCTATCGCTCGCCGATCATCGTGCAAGTCTGTCAAAGTCCATACTTTGTTTTCATACATGGATCCTATCTCGGATTACATGGCTTCAAGCCATTTGTTGGAATCTGGGCCCGCCATTGCTTCTTCATAGTTCGAAGGTTCACCGTTGTCTAACAACATGATTTCCAGGACAGGGTTGTCATACCACTCTGGTGTGGAACGTGTCCTTGTGGACCTCGGTTCAAGAGCAACTTGATCCGAAGTACCTTGATCATCATCGTTAATTTCCTCTCCAGTCGGTGTAGGCACCACGAGAACATTGTCCTGAGCTGCACTACTTTCCGGTTCAAGAGGCAGTACTTCATCGAGTTCTACTTTCCTCCCACTTACTCCTTTCGAGAGAAACTCTTTTCCGAAAAGGATCCGTTCTTGGCAACAAAGATCTTGCCTTCGGATCTAAGGTAGAAGGTATACCCAATGGTTTCCTTAGGGTATCCTATGAAGACGCATTTTTCGACTTGGGTTCGAGCTTTTCAGTTGAAGTTTCTTGACATAAGCATCGCATCCCCAAACTTTTAGAAACGATACTTAGGTTTCTTCCCAATCCATAATTCATATGGTGTCGTCTCAACGGATTTAGACGGTGCCCTATTTAAAGTGAATGTAGTTGTCTCTAGAGCGTATCCCCAAAATGATAGCGGCAAATCAGTAAGAGACATCATAGATCGCACCATATCCAATAGAGTGCGATTATGACGTTCGGACACACCGTTCTGTTGAGGTGTTCCAGTAGCGTGAGTTGTGAAACGATTCCACATTTCCTTAAGTGTGTACCAAATTCGTGACTTAAATTATCTCCTCCACGATCTGATCGTAAGAACTTTATTTTTCGGTCACGTTGATTCTCTACCTCATTCTGAAATTCCTTGAACTTTTCAAAGGTCTCAGACTTGTGTTTCATCAAGTAGACATACCCATATCTACTCAAGTCATAAGTGAGAGTGAGAACATAACGATATCCTCCGCGAGCCTCAACTCTCATTGGACCGCACACATCGGTATGTATGATTTCCAATAAGTTGGTTGCTCGCTCCATTGTTCCGGAGAATGGAGTCTTGGTCATTTTGCCTATGAGGCATGGTTCGCATGTTTCAAATGATTCATAATCGAGAGACTCTAAAAGTCCATCAGAATGGAGCTTCTTCATGCGCTTGACACCAATGTGACCAAGGCGGCAGTGCCACAAGTATGTGGGACTATCGTTATCAACTTTACATCTTTTTGTATTCACACTATGAATATGTGTAATATTACGTTCGAGATTCATTAAGAATAAACCATTGACCATCGGAGCATGACCATAAAACATATCTCTCATATAAATAGAACAACCATTATTCTCGGATTTAAATGAGTAGCCATCTCGCATTAAACGAGATCCGATACAATGTTCATGCTCAAACTTGGCACTAAATAACAATTATTGAGGTTTAAAACTAATCCGTAGGTAAATGTAGAGGTAGCGTGCGACGGCGATCACATCGACCTTGGAACCATTCCCGACGCCAAGATCGTCACCTCGTCCCTTCGCCGGCCTCCGCTTATTCCGCAGCTCTGCCGTGAGTTACAAATATGAGCAACGACACCGTATCAAATACCCAGAGTTACTACGAGTCTTCGGTAAGGTACACATCAATTACATGTATATCAAATATACCTTTAGTGTTGCCGGCCTTCTTGTCCGCTAAGTATTTGGGGCAGTTCCGCTCCAAAGACCCTTCCTTTGCAATAAAACACTCCTCTCGTGCTTGGGTCCATTCTTTGACTTCTTCCCAAGAATCGGCTTACGGGCGCGGCAACATCTTTGCCGTCCTTCTTGAAGTTCTTCTTACCCTTACCCTTCTTGAACTTAGTGGTTTTATTAACCATCAACACTTGATGTTCTTTCTTGATTTCTACCTCACCGACTTCACATTGAAAATACTTCAAGAATAGTTTTCACCATCCCCGCATATTGTAGTTCATCACAAAGCTCTTGTAGCTCGGTGGAAGCGATCAAGGATTCTCAAATGACCGCCTCGTCCGGGAGGTTAATGTCCACTGGGACAAAGCGGTTGTGCAACCCACACATTTTGAGTATGTGCTCACCGACGTAACTATTTTCCTCCATCTTACAACTATAGAACTTGTCGGAGACTTCATATCTCTCGACCCGGCATGAGCTTGGAAAACCATTTTCAGCTCCTTGAACATCTCATATGCTCCATGTTGCTCAAAACGCTTTTGGAGCCCGGTTCTAAGTGTAAAGCATGCCGCATCGAACGAGGGAGTAATCATCAAGACGAGACCGCCAAGCATTCATAATGTCTTGGTTCTCAGGATGGGTGCTTCACCTAGCGGTGCTTCTAGGACATATTGTTTCTTGGCTGCTATGAGGATGATCTCGTGTTCCGACCCATCCGAATAGTTGCTGCCATCGCCTTTCAGCTTGGTTTTCTAGGAACGTTGAAGTTCATGGTGACATGAGCGTTGGCCATTTGATCTACAAGACATTTTGCAAAGATTTTAGACTAAAGTTCATGATAATTAAGTTCATCTAATCAAATTATTTAATGTACTCCCACTCAGATTTGACATCCCTCTAGCCATCTAAGTGTTACATGATCCGAGTCGACTAGGCCGTGTCCGATCATCACGTGAGACGGACTAGTCATCATCGGTGAACATCTCCATGTTGATCGTATCTTCCATACGACTCATGTTCGACCTTTCGGTCTCTTGTGTTCCGAGGCCATGTCTGTACATGCTAGGCTCGTCAAGTTAACCCTAAGTGTTTTGCATGTGTAAAACTGTCTTACACCCGTTGTATGTGAACGTAAGGATCTATCACACCCGATCATCACGTGGTGCTTGAAACATTTAACTTTAGCAACGGTGCACGCTTAGGGGAACACTTTCTTGAAATTATTATAAGAGATCATCTTATTTACTACCGCCGTTCTAAGTAAACAAGATGCATAAAACATAATAAACATCGCATGCAATTATATAAAGTAGTGACATGATATGGCCAATATCATATAGCTCCTTTGATCTTCATCTTCGGGGCTCCATGATCATCTTGTCACCGCATGACACCATGATCTCCATCATCATGATCTCCATCATCGTGTTCCATGAAGTTGCTCGCCAACTATTACTTCTACTACTATGGCTAACACGTTTAGCAATAATGTAAAGTAATTTACATGGCGTTGAATCAATGACACGCAGGTCATACAATAATTAAGACAACTCCTATGGCTCCTGCCGGTTGTCATACTCATCGACATGCAAGTCGTGATTCCTATTACAAGAACATGATCTCATACATCACAATATATCATTCATCATTCATCACAACTTCTGGCCATATCACATCACATGTCAATTGCTGCAAAAACAAGTTAGACGTCCTCTAATTGTCGTTGCATCTTTTACGTGGCTGCAATTGGGTTCTAGCAAGAACGTTTTCTTACCTACGAATAACCACAACGTGATTTGTCAACTTCTATTTACCCTTCATAAGGACCCTTTTCGTCGAATCCGCTCCAACTAAAGTGGGAGAGACAGACACCCGCTAGCCACCTTATGCAACTAGTACATGTCAATCGGTGGAACCTGTCTCACGTAAGCGTACGTGTAAGGTCGGTCCGGGCCGCTTCATACCACAATACCGCTGAAGCAAAATAAGACTAGTAGCGGCAAGAAAGTTGACAACATCTACGCCCACAACAAATTGTGTTCTACTCGTGCAAAAGAGAACTACGCATAGACCTAGCTCATGATGCCACTTGTTGGGGAACGCTGCGAAAAAACAAAAATTTCCTACGGTTTCACCAAGATCCATCTATGAGTTCATCTAGCAACGAGTGATCGGAGTGCATCTAATACCTTTGTAGATCGCGAGCGAAGCGCTCAAGAGAACGGGGTTGAGGGAGTCGCTCGTCGTGATCCAAATCACCGGAGATCCTAGCGCCGAACGGACGGCACCTCCGCGTTCAACACACGTGACGGTCAGCGTGGCGTCTCCTCCGCCTTGATCCAGCAAGGGGAAGGAGAGGTTGATGAAGATCCAACAAAGACGACGGCGTGGTGGTGGATGCAGCATCACCGCAGCAGGCTTCGCCGAGCTTCTGAGAGAGGAGAGGTGTAGCAGGGAGAGGAGGTGCCAAGATGCAGGTGCGGCTGCCCTCCTCCCCCTTTATATAGGCCCCTGTGGGGGGCCCCCTCTAGAACCCATCTAGATGGGGGCGGCCAAGGGGAGGCTTGCCCCCAAGGCAGTGGGCGCCCCACCCCTGGGTTTCCAACCCTAGGCGCGGGGGCCCAAGTGGGGCGCACCAGCCCACCAGGCTGGTTCCTCCCACTTCAGCCCACGGGCCCTCCGGATAGGTGGCCCCACCCGTGGACCCCCGGGACCCCTCCGGTGGTCCCGATACAATACCGGTAACCCACGAAATTCTCCCGATGGCGAAATAGCACTTCCTATATATAATTCTTTACCTCCGACCATTCCGAACTCCTCGTGACGTCCGGATCTCATCCGGACTCAACAACATTCGGTTTGCTGCATACTCATATTCATACAACCCTAGCGCCACCGAACCTTAAGTGTAGGCCCTACGGGTTCGGAGACATGCGCACATGACCGAGACGGCTCTCGGTCAATAACCAACAAGGGATCTGGATACCCATGTTGGCTCCTACATGCTCCTCGATGATCTCATCGGATGAACCACGATGTCGAGGATTCAAGCAACCCCGTATACAATTCCCTTTGTCAATCGGTATGTTACTTGCCCGAGATTCGATCGTTGGTATCCCAATACCTCGTTCAATCTTGTTACCGACAAGTCACTTTACTCGTACCGTAATGCATGATCCCGTGACCATACACTTGGTCACTTTGAGCTCATTATGATGATGCACTACCGAGTGGGCCCAGTGATACCTCTCCGTAATACGGAGTGACGAATCCCAGTCTCGATCCGTGTCAACCCAACAGACACTTTCGGAGATACCTGCAGTGCACCTTTATAGTCACCCGTTACGTTGTGACGCTTTGGTACACCCAAAGCACTCCTACGGTATCCGGAGTTACACGATCTCATGGTCTAAGGAAGAGATACTTGACATTGGAAAAGCTCTAGCAAAACGAACTACACGATCTTGTGCCATGCTTAGGATTGGGTCTTGTCCATCACATCATTCTCCTAATGATGTGATCCCATTATCAACGACATCCAATGTCCATAGTCAGGAAACCATGACTATCTATTGATCAACGAGCTAGTCAACTAGAGGCTCACTAGGGACATGTTGTGGTCTAAGTATTCCCACGTGTATTACGATTTCCGGATAATACAATTATAGCATGAATAAAAGACAATTATCACGAACAAGGAAATATAATAATAATCCTTTTATTATTGCCTCTAGGGCATATTTCCAACAGATACTCTATTAGATATAGACATGTCCCCAAAAGTAAAGATATGCAATGAATTCGAAGATCTTCTTCCCTTAGATGTCTTGCTCCCCCTGAATCTTATATGGGATACTGGGAGAAGATAGGGAACAGAAAATCAGACCAAAGAAAATACACAAACAACATGAACATGTCTTTCCCCTCTAAAGACATGTGACTTCTCTCCTCTTGAACACCAGGCATCTGGGGTATCTTCTCTCCTCCGAAGCATTCTCTCCCCTTTTTGAAGGATTAAGCTTTGATGTGAACTCTCTCTCCCCCTTTGACATCAATTTCCAAGAAGGAATCCTCTGGAGTGTGAGTCAAAATAGGTTTGGTCCTTGAGTCACAGAGCAAAGCAGTGTATAAAATGTGATGCTGGTAGAGGACAAGAATCATTGAGTGGAGCTGGAGCAAAAAGGAATGCAGGATCAAGTGGCAAGTTGTTTTGTCTGTAGTGAAATCGGTGGCACCGAGTTGTGTGCTTCGGTTGCACCGAAAGGATTTGTGAAAGTGCAACTATCCCTAGGTTGTTTTGGTAATTCATAACAACATATAGCTCATTGAGCTAATGCTATTCCAAGACTATTATTTCAGGAAAGCTCAATGAACGGCATGGCATGGATGATGAAAGTGGATCCCTCAAAATATTAAGGACAAAGGATTGGCTCAAGCTCAAAATCTCAAGACTCTTCATTTTATATTTTAGTGATCCAAGATCACATTGAGTCTATAGGAAAAGCCAATACTATCAAGGAGGGATGAGGTGTTGCTTAATGAGCCTCTTGATTCACGTGCTTAGTGATATGCTCCAAAACCCTTAGCTACTTTCTCACAATCCACAAATGACCTAAACCCTAAGCCAAAATCGGTCACACCGATTCTTCCTACCCGGCGCCACCGATTTCAAATGTCATAGCCACTGCCACAAACCCTAGGCAAATCGGTCCTACCGATAGGGATCTCGGTCTCACCGAGATGGGATTGTAATCTCTCTGTTTCCCTTCGTAACGTTTCGGTCTAACCGAAGTGAGCGATCAGTCCCACCGAGATTACAATGTAAACTCTCTGTTTCCCTTTTGTAACATTTCGGTCTCACCGAAAAGAGCAAATCGGTCCCATCGAGTTTACCTGACCAACTCTCTGGAAAGCTTATTACCAAAATCGGTCTCACCGAGTTTGTGTAATCGGTCTTACCGAGATTACGTTATGCCCTAACCCTAACCGAGTCGGTCTCATCGAGTTGCATGTCAGTCCCACCGAAAATCACTAACGGTCACTAGGTTTACTAAATCGGTCCGACCGAGTCTGTTGAATCGGTCTCACCGAGTTTGGTAAATTGTGTGTAACGGTTAGATTTTGTGTGGAGGCTATATATACCCCTCCACCTCCTCTTCATTCGTGGAGAGAGCCATCAGACTAAACCTACACTTCCAACTTACCATTTCTGAGAAAGAACTACCTACTCATGTGTTGAGGCCAATATATTCCATTCCTACCATATGAATCTTGATCTCTAGCCTTCCCCAAGTTGCTTTCCACTCAAATCCTCTTTCCACCAGATCCAAATCCTATGAGAGAGAGTTGAGTGTTGGGGAGACTATCATTTGAAGCACAAGAGCAAGGAGTTCATCATCAACACACCATTTGTTACTTCTTGGAGAGTGGTGTCTCCTAGATTGGCTAGGTGTCACTTGGGAGCCTCCAACAAGATTGTGGAGTTGAACCAAGGAGTTTGTAAGGGCAAGGAGATCGCCTACTTCGTGAAGATCTACCGCTAGTGAGGCAAGTCCTTCGTGGGCGACGGCCATGGTGGGATAGACAAGGTTGCTTCTTCGTGGACCCTTCGTGGGTGGAGCCTCCGTGGACTCAAGCAACTGCTACCCTTCGTGGGTTGAAGTATCCATCAACGTGGAGGTACGATAGCACCACCTATCAGAACCACGCCAAAAACATCCGTGTCTCCAATTGTGTTTGAATCCTCCAAACCCTTCCCTTTACTTTCTTGCAAGTTGCATGCTTTAATTTCCGCTGCCTATATACTCTTTGCATGCTTGCTTGATTTGTGTGATGATTGCTTGACTTGTCCTAAGATAGCTAAAATCTGTCAAACTCTAAAATTGGGAAAAGGTTAAGTTTTTAATTGGTCAAGTAGTCTAATCACCCCCCTCTAGACATACTTCAAGGTCCTACAAGTGGTATCAGAGCTTTGGTCTCCATTTGCTTTGATTTCCATAGCTTTTGGTGGTCATAGCCTTGGTTTCACAACCTAGGAGAGTATGGCGCCTAGCAAGGGAAATTATCACCGAGAGGTCCTTACTTTGATGGTACTAACTTTGCTAGTTGGAAGCATAAGATGAAAATGCATATTCTCGGACATAACCCCCTGCTTGGGCAATTATTTGTATTGGCTTGCAAGGTGAATTCTTTGATGGGAGAGAGCCGAACCATTAAGCTAATGCGGAAGAATTGAAGATGTTGCAATACAACGCTCAAGCTTGTGATATCATCTTCAACGGATTGTGCCCCAAGAATTCAACAAAATCAGCCGCCTTGAGAATGCAAAAGAAATTTGGGATACTTGATTGATATGCATGAAGGTACCGAATCCGTCAAGGAATCCAAGTTGGATGTGCTCCAAAGTCAGCTTGACAAGTTCAAAATGAAGGATGGTGAAGGTGTCATGAAATGTACTCTAGGCTTGCTCTTATTACAAATGAGATTGCCGGCTTAGGGAGTGAAGAGATGACCGATAGATTCATCATCAAGAAGATCCTAAGAGCATTGGATGGAAAGTATTATACCGTGTGCACGTTGATCCAAATGATGCCAAACTACAAAGATCTCGAGCCAACAGAAGTCATTGGAAGAATTGTTGCTCATGAGATGTCACTCAAGGATAAGGAGGAACTTCACAACAAGTCAAGTGGTTCTTACAAAGCCTCAAGTGAAGCCCCCACATCATCAAATGAGAAACAAACCTTCAATGAAGAATTGAGCTTAATGGTGAAGAACTTCAACAAATTCTACAAGAGTAGAAGCAAAGAAAGAAGCTCCAAGTCAAGGACTTACCATGACAAAAGATCTTCTAGTAGAGAGCGCAATTGCTACAACTGTGGGAGGCCTGGACACTATTCCAATGAGTGTACGACACCCTACAAAAGAAGAGAAGATTCTCCAAGAAGAAGAAGCAAAAGAGAAGAATCACCACCAAGAGAGAGGAGGAGTAGAGATGATCGTTATGAACGAAGATCCTCACGGAGAAGCAAGGATTCGGAAAGGAAGGATAAGTCATCAAGGAGCTACACAAAACGAAGACATCAAGCTCATGTTGGTGAATGGGTATCTGGCTCCGACTCCGACAAACACTCTGAGAGAAGCTATCACTCCGACTCCGAATATACTCAAGATGAAGGTGTTGCCGGTCTAGCACTTGTGTCAACCAACTCCTACAACATATTTGATTCACCAAATGAAGGAATTGGAAGATGCTTCATGGCCAAAGGTCCAAAGGTAACACATCCTGAGTATGTTTATTTCAATAGTGATGAAGATGACTTGCTTGTGGATGATGATTTACTTGTTGACAACTCTAGTGATGAATACTATGATGAAACGTCAATTAATCATGCTAATCAAGATGAAATGAATGACAATGATAAGGAGAAGATTGAGCTTCTAACTAAAGAACTAAACACTCTTAAGTTGGCTCATGAAACTATCTTCGAAGATCATCGAGAACTTTTAACGGCTCATGAGAAGTTACGCTTTGAAAAGCTCAATCTTGAGCAAGAGCATGAGTTCTTAAAAGCAATCAATGATGATCTCCGTAAGAAAAGTTCTTCTTACATTGCCAAGCGTTTACTCCTATCTACTTACATGCCTCAAGTCAAGTCTAGTAACAAGTACAAGAAAGATACTTCCTCTAGTAGTAACAATAATAATGTCAAATCCAATATTGTTGCTTCTAGTAGTTCTCTTGATTCCACTAATGATTCTCTTAGCCAAGTTACACTTGAGCAAGAAAATAGCTTATTGAAGGGAATTATAGAGAAAGGTGTTTACAAGAGCCTTGCCGGGAGTAAGCAATTCGAGGAAATTGTACGCAAGCAAGGAAGACACCGGAAGAATCAAGGTGTTGGTTTTGAACGAAAGTTCAATGCCAATGGAGTTGAGTGGGAAGAAGATCAATACCCTAAGACGAAGTTTGTTCCTCAACAAGTGAAGTATGATCCTTCTTCCTTCAAGGGAACACAAGCTCAAGATGATCTTCCACCACAAGACCACAAGAACAAAGACAAGGACAAGCTTCAAGAAGAGATTTATGCATTTGAAGAAGCACCTAAGGCCTTGTTCAAGTGGATTCCCAAGACTACTACAAGTTCTACTTCATCAAGTACAACTACAACTCCAAGGATTCCCATCAAGATGATGTGGATCCCGAAGAAGAAGAACTAGAGAGTTCTTGAGGGTGACTCCGCCAACATTCTTCACTCATATCATTATGGCAAGGACAAGTGCAATCAACTTCCACATCTTGCACTAGTTCAAGGAGTCACAAACCCTCATGTTGGTAAGGCAAGGGACAAGGTGACCTAATGATTTCATGGACATCATCTTGTGTGTGCATCACTCTATGTCTATGGATATTATTGTTTGTTCCTTGTGGGACTAACCCATGTAGGCAAGTTGAAAGTGCAACTCACTCCAAAGGATAGCTCCAATTTATTTACATCAACATTGAGCATCCACATCTTCAACACCTACATGAAGTCATCATTGACAAAACCCAAGGTTAGTTCATCCCTCTAAGGGGGGATCTCACATCTAGGGGGAGCTTAACTCTAAGAATTGATTCAAAGCAACTCTAATGGTGTGAACACATCAATGCATTATGTAAAAGTGGTAACCCCACTTGAGCTTAAACGATGAGTATGACCTATGATCAAATGTTTATCATTTGACTCCTAAGTCAATATACTCATATATAGATGACCTAGTCATCGCCAATTGTTTGATAGATGCTAGAATTGGTTGTGCATGCTTTGACACATATTTCATTTGCCATCTTTTGTGTGAGCATGTTGATGCATATTTTACTCATTCAAGGACATCCACTTGTTTTTGATTGTTTGGTTCTTTCTTCTTTTGGCCAAGTGGATGGACAAGAATGCCTAAGAACCTTCTCTAGCTATCTATGATTTTCTCGTCTCAAACTCTATTCATGCTACATCACAAAATTTGATTAAGTCAGATTCGAACCACTCTGTGTGAGGAGCACTCGGAGTCCCCGATTTGTCATAGACTTAAACTTCCAAAACTTCTTTGTGATTCTCGGCCCGACCGATTCCTCCATTTTGGTCCTACCGAGATCACTAAGTCAATCTAGGTTTTCAATCTCGGTGCAACCGATTTGAACTTTTCGTCACACCGAGTTGTCAGAATCGAACACAAGATGCATCTCGGTGCCACCGAAGTTGTTCCACTCGGTCACACCGACAGGTCCGCTATATATTGTCACGGGTAAAATTTTGAAATTTCTCCGAACCCCTTCGCCATGAAATAGCTCGCTCTGCCTCCAAGGTCTCCGGATCGTCTCCTTGTCGCCACCGCCTCCTGTCGCTGGTCTCCGCCATCAACGGAATTCAACCCGCCGTTGCCGCCAGAAGCGAGTTCATCGCCGAGCTAGGGTATGGACTCGATCACAGTGCTATCCTCGTCCGATTCCTAGCACATTGTGTTCTTATTGATTCTTGCCACGATTGAAACACTCCTATCCAATCAATGCAATCCGTAGATTAGATGAGATTTGAAAATTTAGGGTTAGGTTTCACGAAACCATCTCGGACCCACCGAGTTGAAAACTCGGTCCCACCGATTTGGCTTATGCCATTGCACTAGTAACTCTCGGTCCGACCGAGAATTGCTAATCGGTGCGACCGATTTTAGGACTTTAGAAACCCTAGCAGTCTCGGTGCCCCGAACTGTGACTCGGTCCAACCGAGTTCATCGCTTTAGGTTCCAAAACTGCTTCGTATCACCGAGTTTGAAAATCGGTTGATCCGAAATGCTTTCGTGGAAAACTAAAACTGAATTTTTGAATCATTCTTTTGCAAAAATCTCTGCATTTTGTGATGCTCATCCACTCTATCTCATCTATAACTCTTCACGTGGTCAGCAATCGTGTTTGCAGATGTCGCACTGTGAGTGACAGCCGTAACAGTCAAAGAGAGTAGATTGACATGAGTGAGGGCACTAGTCCCTCCAAGCACTTCAGATGAAGGCAGCAAAAGCACTCCTAGCAACCTGCTAAGGCTGCTACCAGCAAAGGAAGAAGAGAACTTCAGACTCAAGATGAGGATTATAGAGTCAAGAAGATGAGGCTACCTCCAAGAAAGTAGTACTCAAAAGGAGTATGGCTCAAAGAAAGCATACAAAGCCGTGCATGAAGATTAAAAGGCCAGCAGGAAGACAACCAATGTCCAAAGCCGTAATCTCAACTCAACAACCTGAGAAGCCCGATCCCAAAGAACCAAATTGCTGAAGGAAAGAAAAGGAAGGAAAGGGTCAAGAAGACCATAGCGAGTTGTTGGTCAACCTTCCATGATGGAAGAGGAAGAAGAGCTTGCTGCACCAGCCCCAAAGGCACCAAAGCTTATGGGTGATGCTATTAGATCGGGGCTGCAACATCTAAGCCCAAGGAAGCACCCAAAGCTGCCCCCAAGGCCAAGTTCAGCACCAAAGAGGAATACCAGAGTATTCCAAATTGCCGAGAAGAACAAGGCCCCAAAGGCTCGAGGTTGCCGAGGAAGAAGATGAAGAAGGACAAGTTCTGAGGAAGCTCAAGCCCAAGATACCAGACCACAATGATGCCCATCCTGTGGCTGAGGACATGAACATCAGAAAAGATTCAGGGTTGAGGCTATGGAGGTTGGCAGATCCATATGCCACAAGGAGAAGGACTGCTGTTGATTACAGGTTCCATACAAAGGAACATCAGGACTTCTACGAGACAATCTTGTTGGACAAGAAGCCCATTGTGTGTGACATGAGGTGGGTCAACTGGACCTACATGAAGGAAAATGAAGAGCACTATCCTGGAGTGCAAGACAGTTTTGTTGCTTGTGGAGTTTCAGATTTTGTTGGGCAAAAGCTCACAAACTGGAATGATGAACTTATCATGCAATTCTACTCCACAAAGACACTTCTATCCAGATGGGAGGATAGTTTGATGTCTCAAGGTACAAGGTACCACCAATCTGTTGAGGAGTGGGCAAACTGATAAATGCCCCAAAGGAGAATGATGATGACTGATGTATATGCCAAGAAGAAAATGGGACACAATACCATGGCACATATGTACAAGGAGATCCCAGACAAAGGCCTAGAGACTTTCTCTTTGGATCAGTCCACTTTCTTCTCAAAGGCTGCCTACAATCAATCGGATCCTAAGGCACACTCTATTGCCTAAGTCAGTGACCACAACATGATCGAGAGGGCATGCAATCAATATGTTGCATTTATTTGATGTGCCTCGAAATTCATGGTCATGAGCCTTATAGTTGAAACCATTAAGAGGATTGCAGCAGATCATAAGAGGAGTTGTGGATATGCCCCTCAGATTCGTGGAGTTGATTAACTCAAAGATGGGCACAGTAAAATATCTATTGGATAAGGAACATTTTCCACTTTATCCAGACTTTGAGGACAATGAGGTTGTCATGAATGAGAATGATCCATCATCAGTTCAAGCTCAAGAGAAGAAGGAGAAGGCAAGGAAGGAGAAGGCTGCAAAGATGCCAACTCAAGAGGAGGCATCTGAGTATTTCTTGAAGAACAAGCAGGAGCAGCTTGGTTACTTGATAGCGTCATCTCTCGAGGATTGAGAAGGGATTGGCCACCCTCACTCAAAATCGGAGAGCTTGGAAAGAATCATGGAACAAAAATTCTATGATCTAGATGTCAAAGTAATCGAGATTCAGCCACCAGGAGCAGCTGCAGGATGACATGCAGAGAGGAAGGGCAAGACTACCACCAATGTCTTGCCTCGAGTGCCTAGAGCTCAAAGATCGATGCAGTGCAGTGCATACACCGAGCAACATCATCTGCACTAGCTACAGCTCCTACAGCTCTAGTGCAACCAACTCCAAAGACCAACTCCTCCAGCTCCTCTACATCAACTCAAGTCTTCGCCCAAGGAGCCATCTCTACACCACCACCAAGATCAAGCCCGAGAGACGATCTAGCACTATGCATTTTCTATGAACTTTTTGGTAACTTATTGCCAAAGGGGGAGAAAAATGTATAGATCATAGGCTTCGAGGAGAGAGAGTGTCGCTTTTGTTCTCTCTTGATTTGGTGGTTCAAACTTGTTTGCTTTTGATTGCTTGAGATACTATGCTATCCTTGTGAGACATTGATGATCATGTGTTTGATCATAAGCTACACTTATGCATGTTTGATGATATTATCTTATCTATCCTATGTGATCATTCACTTTGCTTGGTGATGAGTGCATGTATTCAATCTTTATCATTTTGAGCGCTCCACCAAGATGTATGTGACATGGAAGAGTAACCCATGAGCCTAATTCCTTGTGCATTTGCAGTCCAAAGCAAATCCTAAACTATGCACAAATTTAGGGGGAGCTCTTGCTTATCACATACTTCTCAAAGCGACGATGTTTTTCAATCTTATTATCATTTGTCGAAGCTTTGATCTATATGTTGTCATCAATTACCAAAAAGGGGGAGATTGAAAGTGCAACTATCCCTAGGTGGTTTTGTAATTCATAACAACATATAGCTCATTGAGCTAATGCTATTCCAAGACTATTATTTCAGGAAAGCTCAATGAACGGCATGGCATGGATGATGAAAGTGGATCCCTCAAAATATTAAGGACAAAGGATTGGCTCAAGCTCAAAAGCTCAAGACTATTCATTTTATATTTTAGTGATCCAAGATCACATTGAGTCTATAGGAAAAGCCAATACTATCAAGGAGGGATGAGGTGTTGCTTAATGAGCCTCTTGCTTCATGTGCTTAGTGATATGCTCCAAAACCCTCAGCTACTTTCTCACAATCCACAAATGACCTAAACCCTAAGCCAAAATCGGTCACACCGATTCTTCCTACCAGCGCCACCGATTTCAAATGTCATAGCCATCGCCACAAACCCTAGGCAAATCGGTCCTACCGATAGGGATCTCGGTCTCACCGAGATGGGATTGTAATCTCTCTGCTTCCTTCAGAACGCTTCGGTCTAACCGGTGAGTGATCGGTCCCACCGAGATTACAATGTAAACTCTCTGCTTCCTTTTGTAACATTTCGTTCTCACCGAAAAGAGCAAATCGGTCCCACCGAAGTTTACTCGACCAACTCTCCGAAAGCTTATTACCAAAATCGGTCTCACCGAAGTTTGTGTAATCGGTCTTACCGAGATTACGTTATGCCCTAACCCTAACCGAATCGGTCTCACCGAGTTGCATGTCACCCCACCAAAATCACTAACAATCACTAGGTTTACTAAATCGGTCCGACCGAGTCTGTTGAATCGGTCTCACCGAGTTTGGTAAATTGTGTAACGGTTAGATTTTGTGTGGAGGCTATATATACCCTCCACCTCCTCTTCATTAGTGGAGAGAGCCATCGACTAAACCTACACTTCCAACTTACCATTTCTGAGAAAGAACTACCTACTCATGTGTTGAGGCCAAGATATTCCATTCCTACCATATGAATCTTGATCTCTAGCCTTCCCCAAGTTGCTTTCCACTCAAATCCTCTTTCCACCAGATCCAAATCCTATGAGAGAGAGTTGAGTGTTGGGAGACTATCATTTGAAGCACAAGTGCAAGGAGTTCATCATCAACACACCATTTGTTACTTGGAGAGTGGTGTCTCCTAGATTGGCTAGGTGTCACTTGGGAGCCTCCGACAAGATTGTGGAGTTGAACTAAGGAGTTTGTAAGGGCAAGGAGATTGCCTACTGTGAAGATCTACCGCTAGTGAGGCAAGTCCTTCGTGGGCGACGGCCATGGTGGGATAGACAAGGTTGCTTCTTCGTGGACCCTTTGTGGGTGGAGCCTCCGTGGACTCACAAGCAACTGCTACCCTTTGTGGGTTGAAGTCTCCATCAACGTGGAGGTACGATAGCACCACCTATCGGAACCACGCCAAAAACATCCGTGTTCCAATTGCGCTTTGAATCCTCCAAACCCTTCCTTTACTTTCTTGCAAGTTGCATGCTTTAATTTCCGCTGCCTATATACTCTTTGCATGCTTGCTTGATTTGTGTGATGATTGCTTGACTTGTCATAAGATAGCTAAAATCTGTCAAACTCTAAAATTGGGAAAAGGTTAAGTTTTTTTAATTGGTCAAGTAGTCTAATCACCCCCCCTCTAGACATACTTAAAGGTCCTACAATTTGGTTGGACGAAAGCAACAGATCGGTGTGACCGAGTTCATCACAGAGAAAACACTTGTCACCTCAGCTCACTAGGCAAATAAGATCTCACAAAGATCTGCAGGGAATTAAATGAAGAATTTGCAAGGAATTGGATGCAGGGAATGCAGAAGAAAACAAAGAAAAGAAAATCTAGATGAAGTTTTTTTTATAAAGGAAGGGGAATAAGTATGCAAAGTGGAAAATGCAAAGTTTCAAAGGAACACTAGAGAACTTCATCTAGAATTGGGCGGTGACAAAGTCACCTATGTTAGAGTATATTGACTAAGGAGTCAAGTGAGAACACTTGATCATAAGTCATACTCATCGCTTAAGCTCAAAATGGGGTTACCATTTTCGCTTAAGCATTTGATGTATTCACATCTTGTTGAGCTGCTTTGACCCATATCTTGGGGTAAAGCTTCTAAGATGGAATGACATACCTTGGGTGGTGGTGTTGATCTTGATCATGTAGTTGAACTTGTGCGGGATGCTCAAGGTTGATGTAGCTCATCAAGAGTTGGGAGCACCACTTGTAATTTGAGTTCATCTCCCTACATGGGTTAGTCTTGCAAGGAATAACACTTGTGTATACAAAATGACAATCATGAAACTTGATACCAAATGAAATTTGATATATAGAATTTGTCAAAGGATATGTTGAAGGATTTCGTGCTTCCTTGTCATCAACCACCGTATTGCAGCGACTTGGTGATGTAGAGATTGCTCAAGATGTGAGTGAGTTGCAATCTCATGGATTTAGATTCATCCAAGTACCTACAAGGGCTAGATGTCATGCAAGGGTGCAAATATATCCAAGACATATGAATAGCATCATGAAGGAAATATCAAGGATTAGTCATAGGCTCATGCCTTGCATGTATCCAAATGGAGTTCCCACTCCAAGTTTGAAGCATCAATGATGTTCAATTCTCCTCTCAGCCGGCAAAAGATTTTCTCATCAAGCGGTTTGGTGAATATATCCACCAATTGCTTATCGGCATTTAACATGCTTAAGATCAATATCCCTTTAGCAACATGATCTCGAATGAAATGATGACGAACTTCAATATGCTTAGTCCAGAATGTTGCACGGGATTATGAGCAATCTTAGTGGCACTTTCATTGTCACAAATCAAAGGAACATGTTTCACATATATCCCATAATCTTTAAGAGTTTGGGTCATCCAAAGTAATTGAGCACAACATGAACCGACGGTAATGTATTCTGCTTCGGCGGTGGATAAGGATACCGAGTTTTGTTTCTTGGAAGACCAAGACACAAGAGATCTACCAAGAAATTGACAAGCACCAAGTGGACTTTCTATCAACCTTGTCTCCTAAGATAGTCCGAGTCGGAATAGCCAACAAGATCAAAAGAGGACCTCTTAGGATACCAAATGCCAAAGTTTGGTGTATGTATTAAGTATCTCACTATCCTTTTCACAGCCTTAAGATGACATTCTTTGGGGGCCGCTTGATATCGTGCACACATGCACACGCTTAGCATAATATCGGGACGAGAGGCACATAGATATAACAATGATCCAATCATAGAGCGATAAACCTTTTGGTCAACTGGTTTACCATCCTTAGTCAAGTCAAGATGTCCACTAGTAGGCATGGGATTTTTCATACCTTTGCTTTCTTGCATGTTGAACTTCTTGAATAAGTCCTTGGTGTACTTTGTTTGAGAAACAGAGGTGCCTTTCTTAGTTTGCTTGATTTGCAAACCAAGAAAGAACTTGAGTTCACTCATCATAGACATCTCAAACTTCTTTGACATTAGCTTTCCAAACTTTTCACTAAAATGAGGGTTAGTTGAACCAAATATGATATCATCAACATAAATTTGGCACACAAATAATTCACCATTAACCCTTTTTGTGAAAAGAGTAGAATCTATCTTTCCAATCTCAAAGCCTTTTTCAATAAGGAACTTGGTCAACCATTTATACCATGCTCTAGGAGCTTGCTTAAGACCATAAAGGGCTTTGTGAAGTTTGTAAACATGATCGGGTTTCTTAGGATTTACAAAGCCGGGAGGTTGTTTAACATAAACTTCCTCCTCAATTTCACCATTTAGAAAAGCACTTTTAATGTCCATTTGGTATAAAGTGATATCATGGTGATTAGCATAGGCAAGTAAGATGCGGATGGACTCAAGTCTAGCAACGATGGCATATGTCTCACCGTAGTCCATACCTTCGACTTGAGTGTAGCCTTGGGCGGCTAGACGTGATTTGTTGTGGATGACTTGACCATATTCATCTTGCTTGTTGAGAAACACCCATTTGGTACCAATGATGTTGTGGTTGTTGTCGGGCTTCTCGACCAATGTCCATACTTGATTTCTCTCAAAGTTGTGTAGCTCTTCATGCATGGCATTTATCCAATCTGGATCTTCCAATGCTTCTTCAACCTTCATAGGTTCAATGCTAGATATGAATGAATAATGTTCACAAAAGTTAGCCAAACGAGATTTAGAGCGAGTGATTCTCCCGGTTTGAATGTCGTTGTAGATTTGCTCGACGGGATGGTCTCTGGCAACTCTTGCTCTAACTCATGAGAGCTTTTGCTTGGGTCGGGGTGGAACATCTTCTTCATCATCTCCTTCTTCTTCTTGGCCTTCTTCATTGTTGGCATTGTCGTTTCTCTTGTCGCGGTGGAGAAGGA
Source organism: Aegilops longissima (assembly GCA_021605205.1). Taxonomy (NCBI): domain Eukaryota; kingdom Viridiplantae; phylum Streptophyta; class Magnoliopsida; order Poales; family Poaceae; genus Aegilops; species Aegilops longissima. The sequence continues at coordinate 351,610,442 of CM038680.1, read as the reverse complement.
GGTTGTTGATGTTCATCTTGGTGTACTTCCTCGCTTTTCTTCGCCTTGGTGTGTCCCACTTGTAGATGCTTCAGATCAACTCTTGGTTCACCTTGTCGTGAGGTAGAAGCTTCCACCGACTAACGAGGTACTCTTCTTTACCTCCGTTGGACTAATCTTGTTAATAGATGATACGCTCCAACGTATCTATAATTTATGAAGTATTCATGCTATTATATTATCCATCTTAGATGTTTTATATGCATTTATATGCTATTTTATATGATTTTGGGACTAACCTATTAACCTAGAGCCCAAAGGCCGCTTTACTTTTTCCTTGTTTTTGAGTTCTACGTAAAAGGAATACTAAACGGAGTCCAATTGGCGTGCCAATTTTTGATGATTTTTATGGACCAAAAGAAGCCCTCGAGTAAAAGAGTTGGGCCGAAGAGTCCCGGCTGTCCACGAGGGTGGGGCGCGCACCACCAAGCGTGGGCCCCTATCTCGTGGATGACTCGGAGACCCCCGACGTGAAACCGATGCCAAAATTCCTATAAATACGCACTTCGTAAAATAACCTAGATCGAAGTTCCGCCACCGCAAGCCTCTGTAGCCACGATAAATCAATCTAGGCCCTCTCTGGCACCCTGCCGGAGGGGGCTATGATCACCAGAGGCCATGGAGGAGGATCCCGGAGGGGCCATTGAGGGAGTCCTGGATTAGGGGGTGTCCGAATAGCCGAACTATCACCGTTGGCCGGACTCCTAGACCATGAAGATACAAGATTGAAGACTTCGTCCCGTGTCCGGATGGGACTTTACTTGGCGTGGAAGGCAAGCTTGGCGATGCGGACTCTGTGTAACCGACTCTGTGTAACCCTAACCCTATCCGGTGTCTATATAATCTGGAGGGTTTTAGTCCGTAGGACGAACAACAATCATACCATAGGCTAGCTTCTAGGGTTTAGCCTCTCGATCTCGTGGTAGATCTACTCTTGTACTACCCATATCATCAATATTAATCAAGCAGAGTAGGGTATTACCTCCATCGAGAGGGCCCGAACTCGGGTAAAAACATCGTGTCCCTTGTCTCCTCGTTACCATCCGCCTAGACGCACAGCTCGGGACCCCCTACCCGAGATCCGCCGGTTTTGACACCGACATTGGTGCTTTCATTGAGAGTTCCTCTGTGCATCGCCACGAAGGATGCCTCATCCCGCCTTTAAAAGACGATATTATCGCCAAAGGAGCCTTGGCCACCGGGTCGACTCTTCACCTAGGTGGTTTTCTTATGACCGCCAGCCGCCATCATACCGACGATGACTTCTCGAGTCATCGAAACCAATCTTCACGTTAATTCGAACTTGCCGAACAGTTAGATCCGATCGAGCTCTCCTCCGTAAACGAGCTCTTGATCGCATCGCCGCCTCGAGTCGCCATACGCATCACGACCAGATCGGGCCTAAAATCGATCTCGAGAGATCAACTCTCCCGTGCTACCCATCATGTTGCTGTGATAGAGGAGCAATACGACGATTCTTCTTCTATATTAAGGACTAGCTACATCCGGATTCCCGATCCCTCCATGCCGGATTCCCGCAGGGACGGATGTCGATCAAGCCCTCGAACTTAAAGTCGCGCGGGTTGATTCATCGGATAGTATTCAAAATCCAAACTTCCAAGTTCGAAACTTCTCGCCCCGAGTCTTAATTTTGACGGGTTCCGGATCTAATTCCACCCGCCCACCCAAACATTAGCGATCTATCCCGAATTCGCAAGAGCCCACTGAAACAAGACATCATTATCGGGCCGATTCCTCCCGGTTATGGACAGGATAAAGGACTGCCGAGAGGAGGACGAATCTCACTTTTCTCGCAATAATTGCACGCATAAGGGAATCCTAAACGCCATAAGTCGTCAGGAAATTACACGCTTTGTCTGACTTGGTGACCATAGTACAAAAGTATCATGTGAAGGAAATATGCCCTAGAGGCAATAATAAAGTTATTATTTATTTCCTTATATCATGATAAATGTTTATTATTCATGCTAGAATTGTATTAACCGGAAACATAATACATGTGTGAATACATAGACAAACAGATAGTCACTAGTATGCCTCTACTAGACTAGCTCATTAATCAAAGATGGTTATGTTTCCTAACCATAGACATGTGTTGTCATTTGATTAATGGGATCACCTCATTAGGAGAATGATGTGATTGACATGACCCATTCCGTTAGCTTAGCACTTGATCGCTTAGTATATTGCTATTGCTTTCTTCATGACCTATACATGTTCCTGTAACTATGAGATTATGCAACTCCGTTTACGGAGGAACACTTTGGGTACTACCAAACGCCACAACGAATCGGGTGATTATAAAGGAGTACTACAGTGTCTCCAAAGGTACATGTTGGGTTGGCGATTTCGAGATTAGGTTTTGTCACTCCGATTGCCTGGAGAGGTATCTCTGGCCTCGGTAATACACATCACATAAGCCTTGCAAACATTGCAACTAATGAGTTAGTTGTGAGATGATGTATTACGAACGAGTAAAGAGACTTACCGTGTATCTAGATTGAACTAGGTATTGGATACCGACGATCGAATCTCGGGTAAGTAACATACCGATGACAAAGGAACAACGATGTTGTTATGCGGTTCGATCGATAAAGATCTTCATAGAATATGTAGGAATCAATATGGGCATCCAGGTTCCGCTATTGGTTATTGACCGAGAATGGTTCTAGGTCATGTCTACATAGTTCTCGAACCCGTAGGGTCCGCACGCTAACGCTTCGATGACACCTATTATGAGTTTATAAGTTTTGATGTACTCAAGGTTGTTCGAGTCCTGATGTGATCACGGACATGACGAGGAGTTTCAAATGGTCGAGACATAAAGATTGATATATTGGAAGCCTATGTTTGGACTTCGGAAGGGTTCCGGATGAAAACAGGATTTTACCGGAACACCGGGGGGTTACCGGAACCCCCTGGGGGTTCAATGGGCCTTGATGGGCCATAGGGAGAAGAGGAAGGGCCGCCAGGGCAGGTCACAAGGCCCCCTCCCCCTGGTCCGAATAGGACAAGGAGAGGGGGCGCCTCTTCCCTCTTCCCTCCCCAATCCTATTCCAACTAGGAAGGGGGGGAGTCCTACTCCCGGTGGGAGTAGGACTCCTCCAGCGCCGCTTCTAGGGCTGGTCAAGATTTCTTTTTGCACGGGTGGGGGCACCATGACACACAAGTTGATCTACGTGAGCAGCGTGCGCCCCTCTCCACCATCCACCATATCGTCCACTTCGTCATATCGTCATGAGCTTAGGCGAAGCCTCTGCTGGTGAAGTCATATCGTCACAGTAGTCGTCAGCTCATTCCCGCCGGCGGCCTCGAGCTCATCGCCACGTGTCGAACGTCGCCGTGCCAGATGCTTGGATCGGTCGGTTGATCGACGCGACGACACATCAACCGCAGTTATATCGCCTCGCTGTTTACGAGGCAGGTGACGTCACTCTCCTCTCGCTATGCCATCACCATGGTCATGCAGCGTAGGAATTTTTTGAAATTACTACGCTCCCCAACAAAGGTATCGAGCCTCGTTTTATGCGCTGATGTCATATGCACGAGTAGAACACAAGTGAGTTGTGATGGGTAACGAGTAATTTCAAAAATTTCCTACGAACACGCAAGACCATGGTGATGGCATAGCAACGAGAGGGAGAGGTCCGCCCACGCACTGTGAGACCGAAAGCGAAGCGCTATATTAACGCTGTTGATGTAGTCGACGCCTTCACGATCCGACCGATCCAAGCACCGCATTCTCGCACCTCCGATTTCTTGGCACACGCTCAGCTCGATGACGATCCCCGGCCCGATCCAGAAAGCGCCGGGAAGGAGTTCCACAAGACGACGGCAGGAGGACGATCTTGATGTTCTATCACGAGGGCTTCGCCAAGCACCGCCACAATATGACCGAGGTGGAATATGGTGGAGGGGGCACCGACACGGCTAAGGAACGATCACGAAGATCAACTTGTGTGTTCTAGGGTGCCCCCGCCTCAGATATAAAGGAGCAAGGGGAGGGCCGCCAGCCCTTGGGCGCACTAAGGAGGGGGGAGTCCTCCTCCTAGTAGTAGGACTCCCTTCCTAGTCCTACTAGGAAGAGGGAAGGGGAAGGAAAGAGAGGGAGAGGAGAGGAAGGGGGCTGCGCCTCCCAGTCCACCCGACTCCCATGGAGGGGGGCGCACCACCTCCGGTGCAGCCCTCTCTCCCTCTGGCCCAATAAGGCCCATAACTTCCCGGGGTTCCAGAACCCTCCCAAGACTCCGTTTTCTCCGAAACTTCCTAACCTTCCTGTCCGAATATAACCATCCAATATATCAATCTTTATGTCTCGACCATTTCGAGACTCCTCGTCATGTCCGTGATCACATCCGGACTCAACTCCTTCGTACATCAAAATACATAAACTCATAATAACCGCCATTGAAACCTTAAGCGCATGGACCCTACGGTTCGAGAACTATGTAGACATGACCTAGAACTATTCTCGTCAATAACCAATAGCGGAACCTGATGCTCATATTGGTTCCTACATATTCTACGTAAGATCTTTATCGGTCAAACCGCATAACAACATACGTTGTTCCCTTTGTCATCGGTATGTTACTTTCCCGAGATTCGATCGCCGTATCCAATACCTAGTTTAATCTCACATCGAAAGTCTCTTTACTCGCTCCGTAATACATCATCTCACAACTAACTCTTTAGTTGCAATGCTTGCAAGGCTTATGTGATGTGTATTACCGAGAAGGCCTAGAGATACCTCTCCACTATCGGAGTGACAAAACCTAATCTCAAATACGCCAACCCAACAAGTACCTTTGGAGACACCTGTAGTACTTTTTATAATCACCCAGCATGCGCTAGACATTTGGTAGTACCTAAAGTGTTCCTCCCAAACGGAGTTGCATAATCTCATAGTTACAGGAACATGTATGGGTCATGAAGAAAGCATTAACATACTAAACGATCAAGTGTTAAGCTAACGGAATGGGTCATGTCAATCAGATCATTCAACTAATGATGTGACCTTGTTAATCAAATAACAACTCCTTGTTCATGGTTAGGAAACATAACCATCTTTGATTAACAAGCTAGTCAAGTAGAGGCATACTAGTGACATACTGCTTTGTCTATATATTCACACATGTATTATGTTTCCTTAATACAATTCTAGCATGAATAATAAACATTTATCATGATATAAGGAAATAAATAATAACTTTATTATTGCCTCTAGGCATATTTCCTTCAGCCTCCCACTTGCACTAGAGTCAATAATCTAGATTACAAAGTAATGATCCTTACACCCATGGAGTCTTGGTGCTGATCATGTTTTGCTCGTGGAAGAGGCTTAGTCAACGGTCTCAACATTCAGATCCGTATGTATTTTGCAAATCTCTATGTCTCCCACTTGGACTTGGTCCCGAATGGAATTGAAGCGCCTCTTGATGTGCTTGGTCCTCTTGTGAAATCTGGATTCCTTTGCCAAGGCAATTGCACCAAGATTGTCACGTAAGATCTTCATCGGTCCCGATGCACTAGGTATGACACCTAGATCGAAATGAACTCTTTCATCCGATTCTTCATTTGCTCGCTCAAGCAGCTATGTACTCCGCTTCACATGTAGATCCCGCCACGACGCTTTGTTTAGAACTGCACCAACCGACAGCTCCACCGCTTAATAAAAACACGATCCGGTTTATGATTTAGAATCGTCCGGATCGTGTCAAAGCTTGCATCGACGTAACCATTTACGACTAGCTCTTTGTCACCTCCATATACGAGAAACATATCCTTAGTCCTTTTCGTATTTCAGATGTTCTTGACCGCTGTCCAGGATCCACTCGATTACTTTGGTACCTTCCCGCCAAGCTTACAGCCTAAGCATACGCCAGTCCGGTACACAAGATTGCATACATGATAGAGCCTATGGCTCAAGCATAGGAACATCTTTCATTTTCTCTATCTTCTGCGCCGTGGTCGGGCATTGAGTCCGACTCAATCTTACACCTTGTAACACAGTAAAAACCTTTCTTTGCCTCGATCCATTTTGAACTTTTTCAAAACTTTATCAAGGTATGTGCTTTGTGAAAGTCCAATCAAGCCGCCTTGATCTATCTCTATAGATCTTGATGCCCAATATGTAAGCAGCTTCACCGAGGTCTTTCATTGAAAAACTTTATTCAAGTATCCTTTATGCTATCCAGAATTCTATATCATTTCCAATCAATAATATGTCATCCACATATAATATTAGAAATGCTACAGAGCTCCCACTCACTTTCTTGTAAATACAAAGCTTCTCCAAAAGTCTGTATAAACCCATATGCTTTGATCACACTATCAAAGCGCTTATTCCAACTCCGAGAGGCTTGCACCGCACTATAAATTGATCGTTGAGCTTGCACACTTTGTTAGCACCTTTTGGATCGACAAAACCTTCTCGTTGCATCATATACAACTCTTCTTCTAGAAATCCATTCAAGAATGCAGTTTTACATCCATTTGCCAAATTTCATAATCATAAAATGCGCAATTGCTAACATGATTCGGACGGATTTAAGCATCGCCACGGTGAGAAAGTCTCATCGTAGTCAACCCTTGAACTTGTCGAAAACCTTTGCAACAAGTCGAGCTTTGTAGACAGCTACATTACCATCGCCGCCTTCTTCTTAAAAATCCATTTATTCTCAATAGCTTGCCGATCATCGGCAAGTCTACCAAAGTCCATACTTTGTTCTCATACATGGATCCCATCTCGATTTCATGGCTTCAAGCCATTTTATGGAATCTGGCTCACCATCGCTTCTTCATAGTTCGTGAGGTTCATCATGATCTAGTAGCATGACTTCCGTAATAGGATTACCGCATCACTCAAAAGCGGATTTTGTTCGTTGATCTACGGTTCAAGGACAACTTGATCTCAAGTTTCATGATCTTCATCATTATCTTCCTCACTAATCGGTGTAGGTGTTACGTAAACTGATTTCGTGACAAACTACTTTCCAATAAGGAGCTGGTACTATTACCTCATCAAGTTCCACTTTCCTCCCACTCACTTCTTTCGAGAGAAACTCCTTCTCTAGAAAGGATCCATTTTAGCAACGAATGTCTTGCCTTCGGATCTGTGATAGAAGGTGTACCCAATTGTCTCCTTTGGGTATCCTATGAAGACACATTCGATTTGGGTTCAAGCTTATCAGTTGAAGTTTCTTCACATAAGCATCGCAACCCCAAACTTTCGAACGACAACTTTGGTTTCTTGCTAAACCATAGTTCATAAGGCGCCGCCTCAACGGATTTTGACGGTGTCCTATTTAACGTGAATGCGCCGCCTCAAGAGCATAACCCCAAAATGATAGCGTAAATCTGTAAGAGACATCATAGATCGCACCATATCCAAGAAAGTGCGACACGACGCTCGACACACCATTGCGCTGTGGTGTTCCGGTATGGAGTTGCTAAACTATTCCGCTTTGTTTCAAATGTAGACCAAACTCAGAACTCAAATATTCGCCCACGATCGATCGTAGAAACTTTATTTTCTTATTACGATGATTTTCAACTTCACTCAAATTCTTTGAACTTTTCAAATGTTTCGATTTATGTTTCATTAAGTAGATATACCCATATCTGCTCAAATCATCTGTGAAGGTGAGAAAATAACGATATCCGCCACGAAGCTTCAACATTCATTGACCACATACATCCGTATGTATGATTTCCAATAAATCTGTTGCTCTCCATAGTACCGAGAACGGGTTTTAGTCATCTTGCCCATGAGGCACGGTTCGAAGTGCCAAGTGATTCATAATCAAGTGACTCAAAAGTCCATCAAGATGGAGTTTCTTCATGCTTTACAATCGATATGACCTAAACGGCAAGTACACAAATAAGTTGCACTATCATTATCAACTCTGATCTTTTGGTTTCAACATTATGAATATGTGTATCACTACTATCGAGATTCATTAAAATAGACCACTCTTCAAGGGTGCATGACCATAAAAGATATTATTCATATAAATAGAACAACCATTATTCTCTCGATTTAAATGAATAACCGCCTCGCATCAAACAAGATCCAGATATAATGTTCATGCTCAACGCCGCACCAAATAACAATTATTCAGGTCTAAAACTAATCCCAAGGTAGATGTAGAGGTAGCGCGTCGATCGCGATCACATCGACTTTGGAACCGCTTCCCACGCCGCATCGTCACCTCGCCCTTGCCGTTGTTCGCTAATCCGTAGTTCCTGCTTCGAGTTGCAAATATTAGCAATGTAACCAGATCAAATACCTGTACTATCATGAAGCTCTAGTAAGGTACACATCAATAACAAGTATATCACATATACCTTTGTTCACTTTGCCATCCTTCTTATCCGCCAAATACTTGGGGCAGTTCCGCTCCAAAGGACTACCGCTTGCAGAGAAGCACTCGGGCCAGTGCTTAGGTCCGCACTTGGGTTTCTTCTCCCGATCAAGAACTTGTTTGCTGTTCTTCTTGAAGTTCCCTTCTTCTTCCCTTTGCCTTTCTTCTTGAAACTAGTGGTCTTATTGACCATCAACACTTGATGCTCCTTTTGATTTCTACCTCCGCAGCTTTTAGCATTGCGAAGAGCTCGTGCATAGTCTTTACTAACCCTTGCATATTATAGTTCATCACGAAGCCTTTGTAGCTTGGTGGCGTGATTGAAGAATTTCGTCAATGACACAATCATCCGGAAGATTAACTCCCAGCTTGATTCAAGTGATTGTAATACCTGCACATTTTGAGTATGTGCTCACCGACGTAACTATTCTCCTCCATCTTGCAGCTATAGAACTTATTGGAGACTTCATATCTCTCAATCCGCATTCTGTTGAAATATCAACTTCAACTCCTCGAACATCTCATATGCTCCATGACATTCAAAACGCCGTTGAAGACCCGGTTCTAAGCCGTAAAGCATGGCACATCGAACTATAGAGTAGTCATCACCGCTTTGCCGACGCTCACAACTTCGCTCAAGATCTCAGCAGTTCGCTACCCAATGGTGCTTCCAGACGAACTTTTCTCGCAGCAATGAGGATTATCTCAAGTTACGGACCCAATCCGTAATTGCTACCATCATATTTCAACTTTGCTTTCTCAAGGAACGATTAAAATTCAACGGAACAACAAAGACGAGCCATCTATCTACAAAGAAACATAGACAAGCAAAATACTATCAGTACTAAGTTCATGATAAATTTAAGTTCAATTAATCATATTACTAAAGAACTCCCACTTAGATGACATCTCTAGTTATCTAAGTGATCACGTGATCCAAATCAACTAAACCATAACCGATCATCACATGAGATGGAGTAGTTTTCAATGGTGAACATCTTATGTTGATCATATTCTTATATGATTCACGCTCGACCTTTCGGTCTCCGTGTTCCGAGGCCATATCTCAGATATGCTAGGCTCGCCAAGTATAACTCGAGTATTCTCAAGGTGCAAACCTGGCTTGCACCCGCTGTAGATGGACGAGAGCTTATCACACCCGATCATCACGTGGTGTCTCTAAGACGCATTTAACTTTGGCAACGGTGCATACTGTGGAGAACACTACTTGATAATTTTAGTGAGAGATCATCTTATAATGCTACCGCAATCAAAGCAAGATAAGATGCATAAAGGATAAACATCACATGCAATCAATATAAGTGATATGATATGGCCATCATCATCTTGTGCTTGTGATTCCATCTCCAAGCAATCGCCATGATCACCATCGCCACCGCGCGCGACACCTTGATCTCCATCGTAGCATCGTTGTCGCCTCGCCAACTATTGCTTCTACGACTATCGCTACCGCTTAGTGATAAAGTAAAGCAATTACATGGCGCTTGCATTTCATACAATAAAGCGACAACCATATGGCTCTCGCCAGCTGTCGATAACTTGGTTACAAAACATGATCATCTCATACAATAAAATATAGCATCACGCCTTGACCATATCACATCACAACATGCCCTGCAAAAACAAGTTAGACGCCCTCTACTTTGTTGTTGCAAGTTTTACGTGGCTGCTACGGGCTGAGCAAGAACCGTTTACCTACGCATCAAAACCACAACGATATTTCGCAAATAGACTCCGCTTTAACCTTCTCAAGGACCGGGCGAGCCACACTCGGTTCAACTAAAGTGAGAGAGACAGACACCCGCCACCACCTTTAAGCAACGAGTGCTCACAGCGGTGAAACCAGTCTCGCAGAAGCGCACGCGTAATGTCGGTCCGGCCGCTTCATCTCACAATACCGCTGAACCAAAGTATGACATGCCGGTAGGTAGTATGACTTGTATCGCCCACAACTCACTTGTGTTCTACTCGCATATGACATCAACGCATAAAACCAGGCTCGATGCCATCGATGGGTAACGAGTAATTTCAAAATTTTCCTACGAACACGCAAGACCATGGTGATGGCATAGCAACGAGAGGAGAGAGGTCCGCCCACGCACTGTGAGACCGAAAGCGAAGCGCTATATTAACGCTGTTGATGTAGTCGACGCCTTCATGATCCGACCGATCCAAGCACCGCATTCGCACCTCCGAGTTCTGGCACACGCTCAGCTCGATGACGATCCCCGGCCCGATCCAAAGAAAGCCGGGAAGGAGTTCCACAAGACGACGGCGGGCAGGACGATCTTGATGTTCTATCACGCAGGGCTTCGCCAAGCACCGCCACAATATGACCGAGGTGGAATATGGTGGAGGGGGCACCGACACGGCTAAGGAACGATCACGAAGATCAACTTGTGTGTTCTAGGGTGCCCCCCGCCTCGTGAGCATAAAGGAGCAAGGGGAGGGCTGCCCAGCCCTTGGGCGCACTAAGGAGGGGGGGAGTCCTCCTCCTAGTAGGAGTAGGACTCCCTTCCTAGTCCTACTAGGAAGAGGGAAGGGGAAGGAAAGAGAGGAGAGGAGAGGAAAGGGGGCTGCGCCTCCTAGTCCACCGGACTCCCCATGGAGGGGGCGCACCACCTCCGGTGCAGCCCTCTCTCCCTCTGGCCCAATAAGGCCCATAACTTCCCGGGGTTCCGTAACCCTCCCAAGACCGTTTTCTCCGAAACTTCCTAACCTTCCGTGTCCGAATATAACCATCCAATATATCAATCTTTATGTCTCGACCATTTCGAGACTCCTCGTCATGTCCGTGATCACATCCGGACTCAACTCCTTCGTACATCAAAATACATAAACTCATAATAACCGCTATTGAAACCTTAAGCGCATGGACCCTACGGTTCGAGAACTATGTAGACATGACCTAGAACTTATTCTCGGTCAATAACCAATAGCGAACCTGGATGCTCATATTGGTTCCTACATATTCTACGAAGATCTTTATCGTCAAACCGCATAACAACATACGTTGTTCCTTTGTCATCGGTATGTTACTTTCCGAGATTCGATCGCTCAGTATCCAATACCTAGTTTAATCTCGCTATCGAAAGTCTCTTTACTCGCTCCGTAATACATCATCTCACAACTAACTCTTTAGTTGCAATGCTTGCAAGGCTTATGTGATGTGTATTACCGAGAAGGCCTAGAGATACCTCTCCGACAATCGGAGGACAAAACCTAATCTCAAATACGCCAACCCAACAAGTACCTTTGGAGACACCTGTAGTACTCCTTTATAATCACCCAGCATTGCTAGACGCTTGGTAGTACCCAAAGTGTTCCTCCGTAAACGGAGTTGCATAATCTCATAGTTACAGTGAACATGTATGGGTCATGAAGAAAGCATTAACATACTAAACGATCAAGTGTTAAGCTAACGGAATGGGTCATGTCAATCGATCATTCAACTAATGATGTGACCTTGTTAATCAAATAACAACTCCTTGTTCATGGTTAGGAAACATAACCATCTTTGATTAACAAGCTAGTCAAGTAGAGGCATACTAGTGACATACTGTTTGTCTATATATTCACACATGTATTATGTTTCCGGTTAATACAATTCTAGCATGAATAATAAACATTTATCATGATATAAGGAAATAAATAATAACTTTATTATTGCCTCTAGGGCATATTTCCTTCAAGTTGTGGGCGATATAAGTCATACTGCTTACCAGCATGTCATACTTTGGTTCAGCGGTATTGTGAGATGAAGCGGCCCGGACCGACATTACGCCAGACGCTTACGCGAGACTGGTTTCACCGCCCCGAGCACTCGCTGCTTAAAGGTGACCGCGGGTGTCTCTCTCTCTCACTTTAGTTGAACCGAGTGTGGCTATGCCCGGTCCTTGCGAAGGTTAAAACAACACCAACTTGACAAACTATCGCTGTGGTTTTGATGCGAGGTAAGAACGGTTCTTGCTCAGCCCGTAGCAGCCACGTAAAACTTGCAACAACAAAGTAGAGGACGCCTAACTTGTTTTTGCAGGCATGTTGTGATGTGATGTGGTCAAGACGTGATGCTATATTTTATTGTATGAGACGATCATGTTTTGTAACCGAAGTTATCGGCAATCGGCAGAGCCATATGGTTGTCGCTTATTGTATGAAATGCAAAGCCATGTAGTTGCTTTACTTTATCACTAAGCAAGAGCGATAGTCATAGAAGCAATAGTTGGCGAGACGACAACGATGCTACGATGGAGATCAAAGTGTCGCTACGGTGATTTATGGTGATCATGATTGTGCTTCGATGATGGAGATCACAAGCACAAGATGATGATGACCATATCATATCACTTATATTGATTGCATGTGATGTTTATCCTTTATGCATCTTATTTTGCTTTGATTGACGGTAGCATTATAAGATGATCTCTCACTAAAATTATCAAGAAGTGTTCTCCCGAGTATGCACCGCTATGAAAGTTCTTCGTACGAGACACCACGTGATGATCGGGTGTGATAGGCTCTACGCTCAAATACAACGGTGCAAAACAGTTGCACGCTGAATACTCAAAGTTAAACTTGACGAGCCTAGCATATAACAGATATGGCCTCGAACACGGAGACCGAAGGTCGAGCGTGAATCATATAGTAGATATGATCAACATAGTGATGTTCACCATTGAAACTACTCCATCTCACGTGATGATCGGACATGGTTTAGTTGATTTGGATCACGAATCACTTAGATAACTAGAGAGATGTCTGCCTAAGTGGGAGTTTTTAATATGATTAATTAAACTTAAATTTATCATGAACTTAGTACCGATAGTATTTTTGCTTGTCTATGTTTATCAGAGATAGATGGCTCGCATGTTGTTCCGCTGAATTTTAATGCTCCTTGAGAAAGCAAAGTTGAAAGATGATGGTAGTAATTACACGGATCGGGTCCAGAATTTGAGGATTATCCTCATTGCTGCACGTAAGAATTACGCCCCGAAGCACCGCTGGGTGCCAGTGCGCAGCAGAGCAACGCCGGTTGTGAACGTCTCGCGAGCAAAGCTGATGACTACTCTATAGTTCAGCAGCCATGCTTTACGGCTTAGAACCGGTCTTCAACGACGCTTTTGAACGCCATGGAGCATATGAGATGTTCCAGAGTTGAAGTTAATATTTCAAGCAAATGCCCGGATTGAGAGATATGAAGTTCCAATAAGTTCTATAGCTGCAAGATGGAGGAGAATAGTTCACAAGGAACATATACTCAAAATGTCCGGGTATAATAATCACTTGATTCAACCGGGAGTTACTCTTCCGATGATAGTGTCATTGATGTAATTCTCCAATCATCGCCACCAAGCTACAAGAGCTTCGTGATGAACTATAATATGCAAGGGATGACCAAAACAATTCCCGAGCTCTTCGCAATGCTAAAAGCCATGGAGGTAGAAATCAAGAAAGAGCATCAAGTGTTGATGGTCAACAAGACCACTAGTTTCAAGAAAAGGGTAAAGGAAAGAAGAAGGGGAACTTCAAAAGAACAACAAGAAAGTTGCTGCTCAAGAGAAGAAACCCAAGTCTGGACCTAAGCCCAAACCGAGTGCTTTTATCGCAAGCAAACCGACACCGAAGCGGAACTGCCCCAAGTATTTGGCGGATAAGAAGGATGGCAAGGTGATCAAAGGTACATGCGATATACATGTTATTGATGTGTACCTTACTAATACCGCAGAGTACTGGTATTTGATACCGGTTCTGCTAAATATTTGCAACTCAAACAGAACTACGGATTGCGAAGATTGGCTAAGGACGAGGTCACGATGCGCAGGAAATGGTTCCAAAGTCGATGTGATCGCGGTCGGCACGCTACCTCTACATCTACCATCGGGATTAGTTTTAGACCTAAATAATTGTTATTTGGTGCCGCCAGTACATGAACATTATATCTGGATCTTGTTTGATGCGTAGACGGTTATTCATTTAAGACACGAATAATGGTTGTTCTATTTATATGAATAATATCTTTTATGGTCATGCACCCTTGAAGAGTGGTCTATTTTATTGAATCTCGATAGTAGTAATACACATATTCATAGTGTTGAAACCAAAAGATGCAGAGTTGATAATGATAATGCAACTTATTTGTGGCACCGCCGCTTGGGTCATATCGGTGTAAAACGCATGAAGAAACTCCATACCGATGGGCTTCGAATCACTTGATTATGAATCACTTGGTACTTGCGTAACCGTGCCTCATGGGCAAGATGACTAAAACGCCGCTCTCCTAACTATGGAGCGAGCAACCGATTTGTTGGAAATCATACATACCGATGTTTGTGGTCCAATGAATGTTGAGGCACGCCATGGGTATCGTATTTTCTCACCTTCACAGATGATTTGAGCAGATATGGGTATATCTACTTAATGAAACACAAATCAAACATTTGAAAAGTTCAAAGAATTTCAGAGTGAAGTGGAAAATCATCGTAACAAGAAAATAAAGTTTCTACGATCTGATCGTGGAGGAGAATATTTGAGTTACGAGTTTGGTTTACATTTGAAACAATGTGGAATAGTTTCACACGCCACCCGAACACCACAGAGAAATGGTGTGTCCGAACGTCAGAATCGCTTGATATGGTGCGATCTATGATGTCTCTTACTGATTTACCGCTATCGCTTTGGGGATATGCTTTAGAGACGGCCGATTCACGCTAAATAGGGCACCATCTAAGTCCGCTGAGACGACACCGTATGAACTGGGTTTGGCAAGAAACCAAAGTTGTCGCTTAAAGTTTGGGGCTGCGATGCTTATGTGAAGAAACTTCAACCGATAAGCTCGAACCCAAATCGGAAAATGTGTCTTCATAGGATACCCAAAGGAGATCATGGGTACACCTTCTATCACAGATCCAAGGCAAGATTTTCGCTGTTAATTCGGATCCTTTCTAGAGAAGGAGTTTCTCTCGAAAGAAGTGAGGGAGGAAAGTAGAACTTGATGAGATAATCAGATCTACTCCCTTATTGGAAGGTAGTTCATCACAAGAAATGGTTCCTGTGACAACTACACCAATTAGTGAGGAAACTAATGATGTTGATCATGAAACTTTAGATCAAGTTGCTACTGAACTTCAGAGGTCAACCAGAGTAAAATACGCACTGAGTGGTACGGTAATCCTATTCGAAGTCATGTTACTTGACCATGGCGAACCTACAAACTATGAAGAAGCGATGGTGAGCCCAGATTCGCAAATGGCTGGAAGCCATGAAATCTGAGATGGGATCCATGTATGAGAACAAAGTATGGACTTTAGTTGACTTGCCCGATGATCGCAAGCCATTGAGAATAAATGGATCTTTAAGAAGAAGACCGACGCCGATGGTAATGTAATCGTTTACAAAGCTCGACTTGTTGCGTAAAGGTTTTCGACAAGTTCAAGGGTTGACTACGATGAGACTTTCTCACCCGTAGCGATGCTTAAGTCTGTCTGAATCATGTTAGCAATTGCCGATTTTATGATTATGAAATTTGGCAAATGGATGTAAAACTGCATTCTTGAATGGATTTCTAGAAGAAGAGTTGTATATGATGCAACCGAAGGTTTTGTTGATCCAAAGGGTGCTAACAAAGTGTGCAAGCTCCAACGATCAATTTATGGTCCGTGCAAGCCTCTCTGAGTTGAATAAACGCTTTGATAGTGTGATCAAAGATATGGTTTTATATGCACTTTTGGAGAAGCCTCAGATTTACAAGAAAGTGAGTGGGAGCTCAGAGCATTTCCGATATTATATGTGGACGACATATTATTGATTGGAAATGATATAGAATTTCTGGATAGCATAAAAGGATACTTGAATAAAAGTTTTCAATGAAAGACCTCGTGAAGCTGCTTATATATTGGGCATCAAGATCTATAGAGATAGATCAAGACGCTTAATTGACTTTCACAAAGCACATACCTTGATAAAGTTTTGAAAAAGTTCAAAATGGATCAGCAAAGAAAGGTTTTTACCAGATTACAAGGTGTAAGATTGAGTCGACTCAATGCCCCACCACAAGCAGAAGATAGAGAGAAATGAAAGATGTTCCTATGCTTCAGCCATAGGCTCTATCATGTATGCAATGTCTGTACCGCACTGACGATGCTTAGCAAGAAGCTTGGCAGAAGGTACCAAAGTAATCCAGAGTGGATCATCGACATCGGTCAAGAACATCCCGAAATACCGAAAAGGACTAAGGATATGTTTCTCGATATGGAGGTGACAAAGAGCTAGTCGTAAATGGTTACGCCGATGTAAGTTTGACACCGATCCGACGATTCTAAATCGCAAACCGGATACGTGTTTTTATTAAACGGTGGAGCTGCCGGTTGGTGCAGTTCTAAACAAAGCGCCGTGGCGGATCTACATGTGAAGCGGAGTACATAGCTGCTTCGAAGCAGAAATGAAGGAGTCTGGATGAAAGAGTTCATTTCCGATCTAGGTGTCATACCTAGTGCATCGGGACCAATGAAGATCTTCTCGTGACAATATCGTGCAATTGCCTTGGCAAAGGAATCCAGATTTCACAAGAGGACCAAGCATATCAAGAGACGCTTCAATTCCATTTGGGACCAAGTCCAAGTGGGAGACATAGAGATTTGCAAAATACATACGGATCTGAATGTTGCGCACTGCTGACTAAGCCTCTTCCACGAGCAAAACATGATCAGCACCAAGACTCCATGGGTGTTAGAATCATTACCGTAATCTAGATTATTGACTCTAGTGCAAGTGGGAGGCTCAAGGAAATATGCCCTAGAGGCAATAATAAAGTTATTATTTATTTCCTTATATCATGATAAATGTTTATTATTCATGCTAGAATTGTATTAACCGGAAACATAATACATGTGTGAATACATAGACAAACAGATAGTCACTAGTATGCCTCTACTAGACTAGCTCATTAATCAAAGATGGTTATGTTTCCTAACCATAGACATGTGTTGTCATTTGATTAATGGGATCACCTCATTAGGAGAATGATGTGATTGACATGACCCATTCCGTTAGCTTAGCACTTGATCGCTTAGTATATTGCTATTGCTTTCTTCATGACCTATACATGTTCCTCGTAACTATGAGATTATGCAACTCCTGCTTACGGAGGAACACTTTGGTACTACCAAACGTCACAACGTGAATCGGGTGATTATAAAGGAGTACTACAGGTGTCTCCAAAGGTACATGTTGGGTTGGCGATTTTGAGATTAGGTTTTGTCACTCCGATTGCTCTGGAGAGGTATCTCTGGCCTTCTCGGTAATACACATCACATAAGCCTTGCAAGCATTGCAACTAATGAGTTAGTTGTGAGATGATGTATTACGGAACGAGTAAAGAGACTTACCGTAACGAGATTGAACTAGGTATTGATACCGACGATCGAATCTCGGGTAAGTAACATACCGATGACAAAGGAACAACGATGTCGTTATGCGGTTTGACCGATAAAGATCTTCGAGAATATGTAGGAACCAATATGGGCATCCGTGTTCCGCTATTGGTTATTGACCGAGAATGGTTCTAGGTCATGTCTACATAGTTCTCGAACCCGTAGGGTCCGCACGCTAACGCTTCGATGATGCTATTATGAGTTTATAAGTTTTGATGTACCAAGGTTGTTCGAGTCCCGGATGTGATCACGGACATGACGAGGAGTTTCAAATGGTCGAGACATAAAGATTGATATATTGGAAGCCTATGTTTGACTTCTAAGGGTTCCGATGAAAACAGGATTTTACCTAACACCGGGGTTACTGAAACCCCGGGGGTCAATGGGCCTTGATGGGCCATAGGGAGAAGAGGAAGGGCCGGCCAGGGCAGGCCGCCTCCCCCTCTAGTCCTAATAGGACAAGGAGAGGGGGGCGCCTTCCCTCTTCCCTCCCCAATCCTATTCCAACTAGGAAGGGGGAGTCCTACTCCCGGGAGTAGGACTCTCCAGCGCCGCTTCTAGGGCTGGCCGCACCCCTGCTCCTTTATATACGGGGCAGGGGGCACCCCATGACACACAAGTTGATCTACGGATCGCTCTCAGCCGTGTGCGGTGCCCCCTCCACCATATTCCACTTCGTCATATCGTCATGAGCTTAGGCGAAGCCTGCGCGCGGTGAAGTCATATCGTCATGAGCTTAGGCGAAGCCCCGCGCCGGTGGAGCATCATCATCGCCACCACGCCGTCGTCTCGACGGAACTCATCCCCGACGCTTTGCTGGATCGGAGCCCGGGATCGCCATCGAGCTGAACGGTGCGTAACTCGGAGGTGCCGTGACGCTCGGTGCTTGGATCGGTCGGATCGTGAAGACGCACGACTACATCAACCGCGTTTTATAACGCCCGCTTTCGGTTCACGAGGGTACGTGGACGTACACTCTCCCTCGTTGCTATGCCATCACCATGGTCTTGCGTAGCGTGGAAATTTTTGAAATTACTACGCTCCCCAACACCGTGCGATGGAGAGTGCTTGGAAAACCGAAGTAAATTTTGGGATAATCCGCCCCAATACATCCCTAGTCTGAAATAAAAGGGTGCATCATCACCAAGCACCGGATTAAACATCAAAAACAAAACCCCTAAAGGGTAATGGAACCGCATTTGAGGGTTGGCTAAACGGACCTGCAAAATTCATAGCACGAGGGCGCCACTCCAACTCATAGCCTTCGAGCATGTTGGATACTACGGCAGTGGCCAAAAGTGGTGAAGAGCTTCTAGCCTCGTAATCCCAGCCCAAAGAACACCAAGACGGTGTTAATAGTCTTGAGACTTTCGTGATCAAATAATATACTGAAACGAACACTCGCAACCTTGTCAAGTCTACCAACTAGCAACAATGGAGTGACACGGCTATTACCTTTAATGCCAAGTGATTTAACCCAATTACTTAACAGCCCGAGCACCAAAGACATTGGTCCTCATCCAATAGTGGACGACTTTCGCTTTACTAAGGTACTCATGGATGGCGGCAGCGACTAAACCTCATCTACGAGGAAACCCTCCAAAAATGGAAATAGACCGAACCGCATTGAGCGAAGCAGCACAACCTTTAGAGGAATAATCCCTAGCCGGAAGCATGCTGCACAGAAAAATCACATCGACGAGTGTTCGCTCACGGACAATTACAGGTCCGAGGAGGTCACATTTCAAGTGGCCCCGTTCAGCAGCGGATATCATGCTTTATTAGGGCGAGAGGCATTCACAATTTTTCAAGCTATACCCCACTATGGGTACATGAAGCTTAAAATGCCCGACCCAATGGAATCATCACTCGCTAGTGATCCAACATAGCACTGCCACCAAAACAAGACAGCCGCACTAGCCCTCGAGGCACTATCTCAAGCCCTAGCGGCCGATTTAACTCACCGTGATGCGCTCCACGGTGAACAGGACGATGTGATACTTGATAAAAGATCCAAGTCCACCTCTTTTAAACCAGCGGACGAAATAGTCAAATTCCAAGTCCACCCAACGGACCCCGCAAAGACGGCCTCCATTGGGGCACAATTAAACCCTGATGTAGACGCCGCACTACGAGAATTTCTACGAGAAAACTGGGACATTTTTGCCTGGCACCCTTCAGACATGCCAGGAATCCCACGTCGGCTGGCCGAGCACAGCCTAAATATCCTAAAAGGATTCAAGCCACCAAACAGGCTCTTCGCTTTTCCCAACCCAAGAGACAAAGCCATGGGAGAGGAGCTAGCCAAACTTCGAAGCCGGATTCATCGAGATATAAAACATCCTGACCGGCTAGCAAATCTGGTGATGGTACCAAAGAAGGACAAATCTGGCGCCTATGTGTTGATTTCAAAGACCTTAATAAGGCTTGCCCAAAGGATCCCTTCCTCCTCGCATTGATCAAATTATCGATGCTACAGCAGGACACGACTCATTGTGCTTCCTCGACGCTGCACTGCTACCACCAAATCAAGATGGCGGAGCCGCACTAAGCAGCAACATCATTCATCACTCCATACGCCCATTCTCGCTTCAACACAATGCCCTTCGGCAAAAAAACGCCGCGCAACATATAAGCGCATGATTCGTACATGTCCGCAAACCAGATCGGCAAAACAAAGGAAGCATATGTAGATGACGTGGTCGCCAAATCCAAGCATGTCGAAACTCTAGTAGACGACTTGATGCTCACATTCGACAATCTCCAAAATATGACATTAAGCTCAATCCGAAAATGCGTCTTGGCGTTCCACCGGAAAGCTCTTGGGCTTCATTGTGTCCGATAGAGGAATTGAAGCAAACCCAGCCAAGATCCGAGCTCACACATTGATATTCCAAAAGACCTCAAACAAATACAAAATTGATCGATGCGAGCGGCTCTAAGCCGCTTTATTTCCCGCTTGGGAGAAAATGCGTTACCCTTTACCGCCTCCCCGGCGACCAACACT
Source organism: Aegilops longissima (assembly GCA_021605205.1). NCBI lineage: Eukaryota > Viridiplantae > Streptophyta > Magnoliopsida > Poales > Poaceae > Aegilops > Aegilops longissima. The sequence goes on along the minus strand of CM038680.1, from coordinate 351,589,563 downwards.
TCGAGTGGACGGATGCCTCCTGGCGAACTCAAGAAATAAAAGCCATATTGGCAACAAATCCGTCCTGGCCGGCCCAACGTATGCGAACCAATGCTATTATATATCGCCGCAACACATCAAGTTGTCGGTAGCGGTGCTCGTCGTCGAACGAGAAGCGGACGGACACCGGTTCCTCTTCAAAACCGTTTACTATGTGTCCACCGTCCTAACTCCATGCAAGTCCCTGCACCCACATTATTAAAAGATAGCATACGCGGTGTTCATGGCATCCCGGAAGCTGCGACACTACTTTCAAGAGTGTTCGATAACAGTAGCCTCCGGAGTAGCTCTTAACGACATTATAAACAACCGCGATGCGACGGGCCGGATTGCTAAATGGGCCATAGAGCTCCTTCCATTTGACATAACCTATAAGCCACGACGAGCTATTAAGTCGCAGGTTTTGGCCGACTTCGCGGCGAATGGACGAAGCAACTCCCTAAAGAGTACGGCGATACTCCAATTGGATCATGCACTTTGACGGCTCCAAAATGTTGGCTGTCCTGGGTGGCGTTGTCTCGACGCCCCCAACCGGGACACAGTCCAATACGCCCTTCGATAATGTATACGGACTCCAACAACGCAGCCGAATACGAGGCCCTTCGCACGGCCTCCGGATGGCGCCTCCATGGGCATTAAACGCCTAGAGGTGCGCGATTCAACCTCGCGATATCTCAAATAAACGGGACTTTGATGCCAAAGATCCGAAAATGGCAGCGTATCGCAATGCGGTCCTAAAATGTCAACACCGCTCAAGGGCTCAATTTCATCATATAGCCCAGATAACAACCAGCGGCGGACGATTAGCACGCATCGGTGCAAAACGCGATGCCGCCCCGCCAACATCTTCCTAGAACGGCTGTTCAAGCCATCCGTATTATGGGAAGGGGAGTCCGGAAATAACAATCCGGACCCAACCGCACCGCCTCGACACGAACACTCGACACGATCGGAGGCTCGCCACCGAGATAACGCCCTCCGCCACGAAATAATGGCGGTTATCGCCTGCGGATCGGAACCATTCCTAGCCTACCTAACTAGGCAAGAACTCCCGAAGACCAAAATGAGGCTCGCTGCATAGTACGGCGATCCAAAGCCTATAAAGTCCATGAGGGAGAGCTCTATAAGAAAAGCACAACAGAGTCCTTCAAAGGTGTATCTCCAAGAGGAAGGGCGAAACCTCCGGCTGAAATTCATGCCGACTGGTGGGCACCACGCCGCAGCCCGGCCCTTGTAGGCAAGGCCTTCCATACATGATTTTATTGGCCGACGGCCCGGCAGATGCGCAAGATTTAGTCCAACGATGCGTCGGTTGCTAGCTTTTTGCTAACCAAAGCCACATGCCACCCACCGCCTCAAAACTATACCCATCACCTGGCCGTCATGGTCCTGGGGCTTGACATGGTTGGACCCCTTAAGGGAGGAACCCACAAGCAAAAATACCTATTGGTCATGGTGGATAAATTCACCAAATGGATAGAGGCCAAGCTCGTTAAAACGGCCAATCCGGACCGGTGATAGACTTCATATTAGGGGTAGTGCACCGTTACGGTGTCCCCCATAGTATCATAACCGATAACGGCACCAACTTCACGGCCGATGAGGTCAAATTATGGTGCAAAAACATGGGCATCAAGCTCGACACGCCTCGCCTATCACCCTCAAACCAACAGCCAAGTCCAATGAGCAAACGGTCTAATCATGAGCGGCATTAAACCTGCACTAGTGCGGTCCTCAAGGAATCTAACACGACTTTGGGTTGAGGAGCTCCACTCCGTACTGGGGGCTGCGGACCACGCCGAATCGTACTACGGATTCACACCATTTTTATGGTGTACGCGCAGAGGCGTCTTGCCTCATGACATAATTCATGACTCACCTCGCGTGCGCATGTATGAAGAAAGAGAAGCCGAGCTCGATCGGCAGGATAGTTTGGACACATTGGAGGAGGAGCGCGACGTGGCAAAAGCTCGTTCCGCATTTTATCAACAGCAGGCTCGAAGATATCAAAGCAAGGAAGTACGGGCCAAAGCTTACAACGTTGGCGAACTAGTTCTACGCTCACGGACAAGAAAAAGGACAAACTCAAGCCCAAATGGGAAGGTCCTTCATCATCGACCAGGTCCCGACCGGCGGAGCATACCGTCTGCAAACGATCGATAACCGACTCGAGCCGAACCCATGGAACGCAGCCCATCTACGAAGATTCTACGCTTAAGCGCGGACTCCAAGTTCGCCTCCTTCCTCCGCCCACATTTTCTATTTTTGCTGTCTTTTATTTCTCTCCTTCCTCCTCCTTCTTCTTGAAGCCTTTAGAGGCTCGTTTGCGCTTTGTTCAAGACATACTTGACGCTACCATCCGCTCATTATACCTGGGGCTTCTTTAACATAAGCTTATTTATACGGGCTTCATGCCCAACACATGTGTCAAACTTCCGCATGTACCTTTTATTCACCATTATATGCATCGATATGACTTAAGTTTTGGCCAAGCTGGGTTGCTCGGCTCTGTGCTTACCCCTCGCTCCCAATTGTTCGGCTAGGTGGTAAAGGAGCACCTCTGTGATTGTTATTGCCGGGTCACCGGATGTGTACCTCGACCGGGTGAAGCCGAAAGCTAGCATTCTTAAGGGAATATTCGGTCGGTGAACTGAAAGATGATTTTAAACTATTTATCCATCTGCCCCGGATGATTTTCTGCTTTTAGCAGTTTGACATGCACTTTAGGGCATGCCTCCCAATAAAGGAACCCTTAACGGAACTATTCTCCTGGAAGATGTTTCTTACTATCCATGTAATATAACATAACTAGTTGGGCACTTGTCCGATACAACAATAATGACCCCTCGCCTTGTCTCCATGCATGCCCGGTTCTTATATAACCGCGAGGGTATTCGGACACACTCGGACTATTGGGTCCCGAGGTCGGCTTAAAAGGTCCGCTATGACAAACGATCTACAATCCGCTAGAAGACATTTTTCATGTCATATTCAATTACATAGTCAACTCGACTCATTGTATTCCTCCTCAATGCCATCTAATAGGCTATCTAATTTACAATCTTGTTGGGAATACTTGGCGCCAATTCTACTTGGCCGTACACTAACTTACAGGATCTCCTTCCCATCAGCCCCATAGGTCCGACCTCGCCATGTGGTTTGGGTCACCTTCCGTACCGCTGCGTCTTTACCATGGCCCAGCCTCCTCGGCGCCTTTGACGGCAGCCGATATCTTCCATAGTCGGAAGCGCCGACGTGCTCCTTGAAGCCGCTCTGCCAGCTCCCCAATGCCTTCGGCAGGGGAGATAGATGGCCACAAGGCTCTGGCGACGCTTTTCATCACCGCCGAACTCGTTTCAGCGCTTGGCGCAGTTCGGAAGAAGATCACCCCAAGAACTGGGCATCTCCTCCTCGTAACGACCCGTGAGCAAACCTACATACATGTTTATGTTAGTCGCCTTCCTCGCCAACTCTTTCAAAGTTCGCTCAAGCACTTATCGAAAATGCCGCGACGAAGCCGCCGATTCTCCTTCTGGTCGAGCAACCGGGCACGAACATCCTTTAGTTCCTCACCCAGTTGGGTGTTGGCATCTTGGAGGTTATTTTTCTCCCGCCGCACCCTCGTAAGCACGCCTCGCCAGCCTTTAGCTGGCGCAGAGCTGTTGCTTGTCCGGATCTAGTCCGCGCCATCTGCAATATTATTGTCGATTTACACACCCGCTGCACTTCATAAACTATTTATCTTTTGAAGCATATATTACCGGAGGGGTCTCTGTGGCTCCCCAGAGCGGCTAGTGCGGCCTCAAGTTGGGCCTTGCATTCTTCAAGCTCCGGGACACGGGTATTCCTTTTGTAAGATCTGCAGATAACAAATGATCCTTAAATCAGTTATTCTAACTATTTTAAGTCTCGGGGCTACTAGCATATATAATCACAAATTTCCTCACCCGTATGTCCTTTACATACTGCTCCGTGGCTCTGGCTAGACCATCTTGAGCGGCACGGAGGTGCGATCTCCGAATTGAAGGTATTCAAGGCCTCTTGGGAGAAACATGCGTCACGAAGAACTGTCCGTGGCGCCTTTGTGATTCATGGCGCTCTCCACCTCGGAGTTGGTGGCGGACAATCTGTCGGCATCCTCTGCCGGAGGAGCATCCGACGACGCCCTCGTGCTCGCCTCCGCTTCGACCCGGCTTTGGAGCCTGGTGGCGGAGGTTCAATTGGCAACCTCTCCGACTCGGTCGGCGCGCTTTTTCCCGAAAAGAGCACCAGCGTTAGTCGCCTTCCGTGAATCAATCCTGGGAATATGGTGACACGCCATACCGCTCGCGGCGGAGTTTCGATCCGGACCGCACTTCTTTTTAACTGCGGGGCAGTCTTGCCCGTGTTGGCTAGTCGCTTGCTGAGCTCGGCCTCCCGCCTCAAGGCACCCCGCGAAACACCATCAAATACGTGGTGATTAGAAGTAAAGCACGGTGGGTCATGGTATCCGGACTTCGGTCACGGTTACAGGGAGGCCGGAAATAATCCGGGTAGTCGGCCGAATGGCAACCAAAGCATTGTCGATGCTAAGTTGGTGGAACACCCGTCGATCAGCTCCACCTTTATACCCGGTCCTCTTCGAGGCGGATCGAGGGACCGCTCCGGATCCTCGGGTTGTGGGGCGGGCTGTGTATCTTCTCCACGGCCCGGCGCAGCCTCTGCGTAGAAACCATGAAATGAGATGTTTAACCACGGAACATGGATCGACAGGCCACAAAGATATTTTCTTACCCAACTTCGAGGATTATTCAGAGAAAACCCGCCGATGGATTGACGCGAGAAAATCCTCCTCTTCCCTTTGTACATGGCGGATAAGGTCTTCACTAGTTCGATGACCGATCCCGCCCTTTGCGGCCATGGCGGGTGGCATCGCCCTCCCGTTGAAGTCCCACATGGGTGGCCCCTATATTGGGCGGCTGCACTTCATAATGCAGATTGCCATGACTCCAATCATGGTCAATCCGCATGAGCCAATAATCTTATTCGGCTCATCAAGTAAAGGACGCCCCGTCATTTTCCTCTGGGGCTCCGGAGCGCCGGCTTAGGCGCTTCTTGAGGAGCGTTGCTAAACTCCTAAGGCCGATCCGAACAGATCCGGCAGCGGACGCCCTCCATGTAAAACCATTCCAAAGGCTAGTCTTGAGACGCTTCTTGGGTTCCGGATAGATATCCGGTCCCGGCGATCACGCCACAGCTCGGCTCCGCCCACTTGATATATTGACCCCTCATGAGAACGGGTACAAGGCAGAATAATCTCTTCCACAACAGCAAAATGAGCCTCGATTCCCAAGAATAGTTCGCAAAGGGCCACGAAGCCCGCAATGTGCAAAATGGAGGCAGGCGTAAGGTGGTGCAACTGGAGGCCGTAGAACTCCAAGAGCCCCCGGAGAAACGGATGAATTGGAAATCCGAGTCCTCTTACTAGATAAGAGAAAAGCACACCCGCTCTCCTTTAGAGGGATCGGGACACTCTCCGCTTGCTTTCCGCCTTGTAGGTGGCAAGTCCGACTCGAACCGAAACCATGAAGGCCGGGGGAAGAAATTCCTTAGTTTGGAGTATAACTAGCTCGCTATGCGGGGCGAGCATCTCTCCCAATTTCGTGCCGAGGGATGGGAGCACGAGAGGAGGAGCCGATCGATCGTCCATGATGGAATCGGTTTTTGTCGAGGCGCTCCGATGAAAGCTCATGAGGAGGGATGGTGTGACTCGAGATCTAGATCCTCGCCTTTTATAGACAGCTCATTTGCGCAGCTAGGGGATAAATGTAAAATACCTGGCTTTTCGCATTCATTCAAACACGTGGAAGATGGCCGTTATTGGGCGTGGAAGCCAAGGAGCGCGGCATTTATCAGAAGCCGGACACTATTCGACAAGTATATGGAATTTGGAGAAGAACCCGCCTTGCAATGCCGAAGACAATCTACGCGCCGGACTCATCGCCATTTGAAGCCTGGTTCGGGGGCTACTGAGGGAGTCCTGGATTAGGGGGTGTCCGGATAGCCGAACTACCACCATTGGCCGGACTCCTAGACCATGAAGATACAAGATTGAAGACTTCGTCCCGTGTCCGGATGGGACTTTCCTTGGCGTGGAAGGCAAGCTTGGCGATGCGGATATGTAGATCTCCTACCATTGTAACCGACTCTGTAACCCTAACCCTATCCAAAGGTCTATATAAACCGAGGGTTTTAGTCCGTGGGATCTAACAACAATCATACCATAGGCTAGCTTCTAGGGTTTAGCCTCTCCGATCTCGTGGTAGATCTACTATTGTACTACCCATATCATCAATATTAATCAAGCAGGAGTAGGGTATTACCTCCATCGAGAGGGCCCGAACCTGGGTAAAAACATCGTGTCCTTTGTCTCCTGTTACCATCCGCCTAGACGCACAGTTCGGGACCCCCTACCCGAGATCCGCCGGTTTTGACACCGACAGCCATCATCGCCATGAAGGCCAAGGACCAGAGGGAGAACCTCTCCCCATCTAGGGGGAGGCCATGGAGGAGGAAGCACAAGGGGGAGAACCTCTCCTCCTCTCTCTTGGTGGCGCCGGAGTGCCATCGGGAGGGGAATCATCGCCGCGGTGATCGTCTTCATCAACATCACCATCATCATCACCATCCTCATCTATTTTACACGACCAACTCTCCCGCACCCCGCTATAATCCCTACTTGAACATGGTGATTTATGCCACATATTATGATCCAATGATGTGTTGCCATCCTATGATGTTTTGAGTAGATATCCTTTGTCTTTGGGTTGATTGATGATCTAGATTGGTACGAGTTGTATGTTTTATTTTGGTGCTATCCTATTGTGCCCTCCGTGTCGCGCAAGCGTGAGGGATTCCCGTTGTAGGGTGTTGCAATACGTTCATGATTCGCTTATAGTGGGTTGCTTGAGTGACAGAAGCATAAACCCGAGTAAGGGGGTTGTTGCGTATGGGATAAAGGGGACTTGATGCTTTAATGCTATGGTTGGGTTTTACCTTAATGATCTTTAGTAGTTGCGGATGCTTGCTAGAGTTCCAATCATAAGTGCATATGATCTAAGAAGAGAAAGTATGTTAGCGTATGCCTCTCCCTCATACGAAATTGCAATGACGACTACCGGTCTTGTTAACGATTGCCTAGGATAATTCCGCACACTGACCCATCACTATTCCACACTCGCTATTTATAATATTAGTAATATATTCCAATTTTACGATAACAACACCTACTTTTATGTTTTAGCTCTCCGATATCATGCAAGTTATCCTCTTCATACCCACAATGTAGTTTTATTTCTCGTTTCTAGTTGGAAGCAAACGTTCGGTGTACGTAGAGTCGTATCAGTGGCAGATAGGACTTGAGAGAATATTGATCTTACCTTTAGCTCCTTGTGGGTTCGACACTCCATACTTATCACTTCCACCATTGGGAATTGCTACGATGATTCCCTGCACTCGGGGATTATCAATAGACAAGTCTTGGATTGCTTCCGAGGGATCTTTATCTCCTACATCAATTGGCAATTGCTCTACTTGCGAGCCGTTAGATTCATCAAACTTCACATCTACCGTCTCTTCAACCTTTCGGGTGAAACTGTTGTAGACACGGTAAGTGTGAGAGTTTGAGCCATAACCAAGTAGGAAACCCTCATGAGATTTAGGGGCAAATTTAGAGCAACGATGCTTATCAAGAATGTAACACTTCGAGCCAAATACTCGAAAGTATCCAACTTGGGGTTTGTTACCGGTGAGGAGCTCGTATGCCGTCCTGCCGAGTATCTTGTTAAGATACAAACGATTTGCTGCATGACAAGCCGTCTTAACCTCTTCCGCCCAAAAGTGTTTTGGAGTCTTGTACTCATCAAGCATCGTTCTTGCCATCTCAATAAGAGTCCGGTCCTTCCTCTCAACAACTCCATTTTGTTGAGGCGTGTACGTAGCCGAGAACTCGTGTGAAATCCCTTCTTCGTCAAGAAAGGTATCCACATTTGCGTTCATGAACTCCGTTCTGTTGTCGCTCCGAACCTTTTTGATCTTCACTTCAAATTGGTTTTGGGCCTTCCTAGCGAAATTTTTGAAGATCTTTTGGACCTGCGATTTATCATCAAGAATGAACACCCACGTAAATCTTGAAAAATCATCAACTATGACTAGACCAAATGAGTTATCACCGAGACTCTTGTTGGCATTGGGACCAAAGAGATCCATATGGAGTAGCTCGAGTGGTCTTCTAGTGGTCATAATGTTCTTCACGGGGTGGCTTCCTCCAACTTGTTTTCCTGCTTGACAAGCACTACAAAGTCTATCCTTGTCAAATATAACATATTTTTCTCCAAGGATATGATCACCCTTAATAAGCTTATCAAGATTTCGCATGCCCACATGACCTAACCTTTTATGCCACAACCAGCCTTTTGAGGATTTAGCAATTAAGCAAGTCCTAGATTGAGCCTTTTTAGTGAAATCAACAATGTAAAGATCACCTCTACGGATACCGGTAAAGACCATTTTATATTATCTCTACGAGACGCTTGGCAATCTACTTCAGTAAATAGGACGTTGAAACCAAAGTCAGCAAGTCTAGATACGGAAAGTAAATTGTAGCCAAGCGATTCAACGAGCATAACATTTTGTATGGAGCTGTCATGTGAGGTGGCCACCTTACCAAGGCCAACCACCTTACCCTTTGAGTTATCACCGAAAGTGATGTAATTTCGAGGGCCGTCGTTTTCAGCAAGCTCACGAAGCATATCTTTGTCTCCGGTCATATGATCAGTACATCCACTATCAAGGACCCATTCCTTTCCTCCAGCCATGTAGCCACGAAGATTTGCCATAAGACCAAAGTGTCTCATAGCATCATCAAGATCATAGTCACTATCATCATCCTCATCATAGTATCCATGTTCTATATTGTCTTGTGATTGATCAACTCCTAGAGAGGGTAATTCATTAGAAGTATGACCGTAACAATGTTCATCTCTATGAATTCTAATGACTTCGGAAATGATATTGCTAATAATTCCAACATCTCCTATGGCACGCATGAGATCACGAAGCTCAAATAGACAATCATCAAACTTAGGATCACTAGTACTCATCTTACTCAAGGCAATAGACTTATGAAGAATTTTGTCTAGATTTTTCAAGGAATAATTTGGGAACCGTTCCTCAAGAAATCTCCATATAGTGTAGGCACAGTCAAGAGTAGGTAAGCTAGCAATCAAATTTTTGGGCAATCCTCTAATGATAAGGTTGATAGTTCTAAGATTGCGAATCATGTCAACATCCTCATCGGGAGAGGGATGCAAGGGATCACTAGGGGAAATGCAAGGACTAGTAATGTACTAGTTCAAGTGATATTCATTGAAAATCTCAAGCATCTCATTTTTCCACTCATGAAAGAACTCTCCATCAAGTATAGGCACTCTATGTCTAAGACTCCCCAACGTAGACTCATCCATCTTCCTCCAAAGGTGTTTAAACCAAAGCAATGGAGACCAATGCTCTGATACCAATTGAAAGGATCGAGAAGAAGTGTCTAGAGGGGGGGGGGGGTGAATAGACTCTTAGCAAGAAAAGTTGCAGTTTTTAAATTATTTAAGTTGAAGTGGAGTTCTAACACAAGTTCAAACATTCACAATACATGTCAAGAAAGCATGACAAGAGTATATGAGTAGCGGAAAGTAAATCATGCAAGTTGCAAGAATGTAAGGGGATGAGATTGAAGTGTGCAAACGCAATTGGCGACACAGAGATTTTTTATCCGTGGTTCCGATAGGTGGTGCTATCGTACATCCACGTTGATGGAGACTTCAACCCATGAAGGGTAACGGTTGCGCAAGTCCACGGAGGGCTCCACCCACGAAGGGTCCATGAAGAAGCAACCTTGTCTATCCCACCTTGGCCATCGCCCATGAAGGACTTGCCTCACTAGGGTAGATCTTCACGAAGTAGGCGATCTCCTTGCCCGTACAAAATCCTTGGTTCAACTCCACAATCTTGACGGAGGCTCCCAAGTGACACCTAACCAATCTAGGAGACACCACTCTCCAAGAGGTAATAGATGGTGTGTTGGTGATGAACTCCTTGCTCTTGTGCTTCAAATGATAGTCTCCCCAACACTCAACTCTCTCTCATAGGATTGGATTTGGTAGAAAGATGATTTGAGTGGAAAGCAACTTGGGAAAGGCTAGAAATCAAGATTTATGTGGTTGGAATGGAATATCTTGACCTCAACACAAGTGTAGGTGGTTCTCTCTCAGAAAATGTATGATGGAAGTGTAGGCATGTTCTGATGGCTCTCTCCACGAATGAAGAGTGGGTGGAGGGGTATATATATATAGCCTCCACACAAAATCTAACCGTTACACACAAATCACCAAACTCGGTGGGACCGAATAAGAAAACTCGGTCGGACCGATTTGGTTCATATGTGACCGTTAGGCATTTCGGTGGGACCGATATGTCAAGTTGGTGGGACCGATGTGCTAGGGTTAGGGTAAAGCCTTATCTTGGTTGGACCGATTACACAAACTCGGCTGGACCGATTTTGGGTAATAAGCGCAACAGAGAGTTGGCCAAGCAAACTCGGTGGTACCAATTCCATATTTTGGTGAGACCAAAATTAATGCAATAGATAACAGGGAGTTTGCATGCCCATCTCGGTGAGACCGAATTGATTAGGTTTTCTGGCAGTGGCTATGTCAAGTGAACTCGGTGGCGCCGGATAGAAAGTTTCGGTGGGGCCGAGTTTGACTTTTGGTTTTGGGACATATGTGGATGTGAGAAAGTGATTGAGGGCTTTGGAGCATATCACTAAGCACTTTGAGCAAGGAAGCCATTAAGCAACACCTCATCCCCTCTTAATAGTATTGGCTTTCCTATGGACTCAATGTGATCTTGGATCATTAAAAATGAAAAGTGTAGAGTCTTGAGCTTTGAGCTTGAGCCAATCCTTTGTCCTTATCATCTTGAAGGGGTTCCACATCCTCTTGTCCATGCCACTCCACTGTTGAACTTATCTGAAGCATACTAGATGAAAGCATTAGTCCAACAAGAGATATGTTGACATTAATTACTAAAATCACCCAGGGAGCACTTGTGCTTTCAAATCATTAGTCCTACACAGAGTGTCTTTGTTCCGGAGAGGCTTATCACGAATAATGTCTTGATAGCTTATGAGAGCCTCCATGCAATTAAACAGATGAAAAATGGCAAGGAGGGATGGTGTGCAGTTAAATTAGATATGCACAAAGCCTATGATCGTGTAGAATGGGTCTTTTTGGAGGCAATGCTTCTAAAAAAGGGGTTTAGGGCTGATTGGGTCAGAATGATTATGGCTTGTGTGTCGTCTGTGGAATACAGAGTGAGGTACAACTCGGTTGAAACAGATACTATCAAACCATCACGTGGGCTCCGCCAAGGGGATCCTCTGTCACCCTACTTATTCTTATTGGTTACTGAAGGTCTGTCAGCACTTCTTAATCATGCAGAGCAATCAGGCAGAATTGTGGGTATTCAGGTTTGTCGAGATGCACCCTCGGTTACAAATCTCTTGTTTGCTGATGACTCCTTAATTCTTATGAAAGCTAACGTGTCAAATGCGATATGTTTGAAATCTGTCCTGGATGCACACCGTGGGGCTTCCGGCCAGTTGGTGAGTGTGGATAAATCTAGTAATTTTTTCAGTCCTAGCACAGATGTAAACACCAAGGCTCATGTGTGCACTACTCTGAATATTATGACTGAGGCTGTGAATGACATATATTTGGGATTGCCCACTACCCTAGGACTGGACAAAACAGATAGCTTTCAATACTTGATTGATCGGTAATTGTGAAACTTTCAGGATGGAAGGAAAAGTGTCTGTCTTTGGGAGGTAAGGAAGTGCTTATCAAATCTGTTGCACAAGCCATACCAACGTACGCGATGTCGGTCTTCAAAATTCCTAAGAAATTTTGCAAAGGAATTATAGATGCAATCTCTCATTACTGGTGGGGTGATGATGCATCACATAAGAGAATGCACTGGTTTGCCTGGTGGAAGATGTGCATTCCAAAGAGCAGAGGAGGAATGGGGTTCAGAGACATTCATTGTTTTAACTTGGCACTGCTGGCAAAACAAGCATGGCGAATTACTGAAGATCCCGACTCTCTCCGTGCAAAGATTCTTAAGGCAAAGTATTATCCTAATGATGATCTTATGAATGCTAGTCTGAAAAAGAAGGCCTCTTATACATGGCAAAGTATAATGGCAGGTGTGGAGACCTTGAAACATGGACATATTTGGAGGGTGGGAGATGGTAAAAAAATAAAAATATGGGAAGATAGTTGAATCCCACAATCTCCATCCAGGAAGGTTATCTCTAGTAGAGGGAATCACCTCCTCTCTCGGGTGTTAGAGCTTATAGATCCAGTGTCAGGTGACTGGGATTCGGGGCTGATAAACCAAATGTTTTGCAGTGTTGATGCTCAGAGAATTCTTGCTATCCCACTACCAGTATATGAAATGTCAGACTTTTTAGCTTGGAGTTATACTAAAACAGGTGGGTTTACTGTAAGATCAGCATATCACGCCATCTGGGAGTCAAAGTTTGGCCACAATTCGCAAGGTACGGCGAGTTCTTCCTCGCCAACACTTACATGGGATTCGGTGTGGAGCTTGAGCTGCCCAGCAAAGGTAATTTTTTTTTGTTTGGAGAGCACTTCTTAGTGTTGTTCCATGTCGTGCAATACTGGCTGATAGACATATCAAGATCAAACCAAATTTTCCAGTATGTAACCAAGGACCGGAGAGTATCCGTCATCTGCTATTTGAATGTCCAGTTGCGGCTCAGGTTTGGAAACTCCTTGGAGTGTGGGATGTAATACAGAGGGGATTGGCGATGAACACATGCGGGGAGGTTGTGTTGGATTTTCTTCTCAGTCTACCGGACGATCATATCCATGTACTAGGATTGCCGAGACTATGAGAAACGGTGGCTACATGCTGTTGGTATATGTGGTGGGAAAGGAGAAAAATTTACATACGGAGGCGATCCACAAACGGCGCCACAGATCAACCTTGCTGTACGTTCCTTGGCAGAGAACTTCATAGCAGCGAATTCCCCATGGCCAAGAGTTTGTTTGGGAGGTTGGACGAGACCAAGGACTGGATATGTCAAGCTAAATGTGGACGCGAGTTTTGATCATGACTTACTTGAAGGTTCAGTAGGTGCTGTCATTAGAGACCACGAGGGCAAGTTTATAGCTGCAGCGAATGAAAAACTGGGTCTCTGTTATGATGCTTTTACCTCAGAAGCAATTGCAATCAGATTCGGCCTAAATCTTGCTCGCACAATTGGATGTAGCAAAGTTGAAGTTAATTCAGATAATGCGGAGGTGGTTGCAGCGCTCAGAGAGGGCTATTCATCTTCGGTGGCCAGTGTGATTTTTGATGATTGTTACTTCATGTCCTTAGATTTCAGTCATAGTGTTTATGATCATTGTTTTAGAGAGAACAATAAGGTTGATCACGAATTAGCTAGTCTAGCTAGATTCACTCCTCCTAATGTATGGATGGATGTTGCCTCGTCAGCTATCATCCCCTTAGTTGTATCAGATGCTACAATTGTAGCCAATTAATAAAGGAGGTGTTTATAAAAAAAAGGTTCCATGACTTTATCGTGTTCTCGCCTCCCAAAACTCTTTTTTATGGGAAAATTGATGCTTTACTTAATTATGTCTTCGCGGGCCTTCTGACTAATGTAATATTTCTTATAAAAAGACTAACAACTAAGTTACACATTGGTCTTTGGGCAAATCAACACCACCTTCCTTCTACACTCATCGTCGACGTGTCGTGAGCAAAGTTGATGCCTCTTCTTGATCTCCAAAACACCATTGAAGACAGAATAAAGTTGTTAAGGAACAACTAGGAAGTCATCGGTCGAAGCCACAATATGTCGGTGACAATGATCTAGGAAACATGTCACCGTCCACAGAAGAAGGCGGTGAAAAGGGTTGGACAGCCACCGTGGATCCGGTGAGACATAACCTCACAAGCTCCCCGACAGCGCCAAATCTTTCGTTGGTCGAAGGAGCTAGAGGACCAACACACGAAGCGGCGTCCAATGTCGAAAGATCCTTTGCGGAGTTTCTACAGAGCGACTATGTCTTATTTTTTTACTCTTGAGGGGTGCGCCTCCTAAACAGAACACCCACAAGACCCTTCGTCGATGATATTATGAAGGACTTGAGAGTTTGTAAAGGCATGAAGATCGTCTACGGGGTGATATTTAGACTAGTCTCTCAGATCAACTCAGACTTCTATGTGCATTTTTTCTCACTCATGCGCACCCGGAAAAAGAACTCCTGAGTCAGTCACCATCCTCAAGTTACCCAAGCTAAGTAAGCTTAACATGGAGGTTCCTTGGAGATGAGCTTCCGAGAAAATGTGCACACTATTGATATGAGTTATCTATCATTTATATGAAGCCAGTATGTCACATATACACTCATTCAAGGAACTGGCATCCTTGTAGGAATCAGTAGGAAATGTCGGCCCAACGGGAATCAGGGTACCACGGACCACCTGCCTACGGCCCAGGAAGGGCCCCTTGGCCCAACTCAGGAAGGCAGCCCGCCAGCGGGCACCGCAACGGCAGCATCCTCGCGAGGGCCCTGCCCCATGAGGGTCTTCTCCTACAAAGGACTTCATCGGATCTACCATCACAGCGAGCAGCCTCGTGAGGCCTCCCTCGCGAGGCGCCCTCTCGCAAGGCCTCCCAAGGAGCCATGCGGTGCGGGCGCTGACCATCACATGGATGACGTCGTCAAGGCAGGCGCCAGCCTGCGTGGCCAGGACAATTTCCCCTTTGGTACTAAGGGAGCAGCGATGCTAATCTACCCCTAAAAGCAAGCCCCAAAGGTTTCCTCTTTGGTGATAGAAAACCAAGACGGTGGCGCAATAGGACAGAGGTCATCATGGAGCCCCTGGCACAACGGGCCACACGTGTCATACGCTTGTGTAACCGCGAGGGTCGGTTCTGATACCATTTATAACACCATAGACACACCCATCGGTTCCTGTCCATTACGCCTGGTGGAGTCCAGACTGGCCCCACAAATCAACACTAGTCTTTCATACGCACTTTATCCTCACTTGTGTGCACCCGGAAGAACTTCTGTGGAGGTTCATTGGAGATGGCTTCCAAAAAATAAGACGCACTTTGTTGATATGATTAATCTATCATTCTTAATAATCCAGTATATCACCTTGACATGGAAGGTCGATACTCCATGGTGGAATATGTTGATTGTGCTCAACGGACGCTTGGTGGTTCAAGATCGCTTAGTATAGTCTAGATGGGGTAAATAGGTCACATGTTAAAAATCATTACTCATGGGTCCTCCGACAGTTGTGTTTGCTTAGAGCCTTTCTAGCCAAAACCTATTTGTACTAAGCGAGAATGTTGCTTGTGCATCCATATCTTGAGCCAAATCCATCCCACAAGTGTCCACTATATCTATATGTGGCCGAAAAGTCATTCCACATAATTCGTCATCGTGGTGCCAAAATTTCGTTGCCAAAGTTTTTAAGGTTTGGGAAGGGTTTTTCAACTCTCTTTGTAATGGTGGCCTATAAAATGAAAAATGTCATACAAAAAATCAAAGTTCAAATAAAGTGTTGAGATCAGGATAGCGGAAGGTTCTTGTGCCGTTCCCTAAGGAGTGATCCTAGGTCACCAAACACATGAGAGAATGTGCACTGCGACAAAGAGTCTGACAAGTTGTTTATCGAATTAAATTTTAGTGTTTTAACCGGACCTTTAACAACCTCTTTTAGTGTAAGCATTGATATGGAAATACGCATGGGCATGAGGTCTTACTCTCACAACCTTACATTTGTGCTTGGGATATCATCTTGGAAGACAAACACTATGATGTGCTTGCTACACGATAAAGTGGGGGATGTGTCCAAAATACGTTTTGACCAGTGCACGACCTGCATCAAGAGTCAGTTGTCCGGTCCATGGCCCCTTACCGTCACGCGTGGTTTCCTCAGTTATTAAGAATAAATATTCGGACAAAAGCATTGGATGTTTAATGACTACACCTCATTCGTCCCCAAGGAATTGCTTTCTGCTACCGTACTAAGCCATCCTCTCACTTTTGTGGCAAGGTCTTGCAACCCTGTGTAGCGTTCCACGACCTCTTCACTGCTTACCTTCTCCTTGATTGATCTATGAGATCCTGGGTACCCGCAGGGCCTTAGAACGAGAAGAAGACAAGAGACAACTCCATTCCAATCAGACACATACAGATAATGTCAAATACACAGAGTCATTCCAATGATCCAGTGTACAAATACACCCATTATAAGTATGACTAGCTGGAGAGAATAGCTGCGGTGCATGGTGGCGGTGGGCATGGAGGTGAGATGGGAAATGGTGGCGGCTAGGGTTGGAAGATGGGTTTTGGTTCTCTGCTTCACTAATGGTGCTCTATATTGAGATGTTGGCGTCCACCCACTTATAGAAGTTGGTTAGGTGGACAACCTGGTGCTGATGACGAGTGGTACAAGTGGCGATACGAGCGGGCATGCACATACTGTGTGTCGTCTTGCGCTCCCGCGCATTTGCCTCTTTCAACAAACTTAATATTTCCTTCCATATGATGGTATTCTTTAATGTTTGGGTCATCCCCCCTGAAAACACAAAAGGATTTCATGATCTCTCACATTCATTAGTCATCGGTAGCAATATTTGTTGGAAATATGCCCTAGAGGCAATAATATTTGTATTATTATATTTCCATATTCATAGTTAAGAGTTTATATTCTTCCTATAACTGCTATGATTCTGGAATATGTGATTCAGTGGAAAACTCATATGCACATGTGGAATGATAAATGGTAAATAAAAAGTTCCTAGTCTCGCCTCTAAGACCAACTCAAGTGTTGTGGTGATCACATTTTCTGAATCTTAGGATATCATGTAACGATAGTCCTAAAACAACATTGAGATTATGACGTTGGAAGAACGATCATATTGAATCGACCCAATCTTGTTTATTATGAATTGATTTAATATCGTCTACATTCAATTGTAATAACACGGAGTGTTAACGTGTGATATTGCTTCTTAGACCATGATAGTATTGTGGTCACTTCTTACCGTACGCCAGGGGGGGATCCTACTAGGGGAGGATTCCAACTCCTCCCCCTTTGGATGGCGCCCCAAGGAGGCTTTCCCTCCTTGGTGGCAGCTCTCCTCTCCCCCTCTAACCTATATATAACTTGAGGCGTTGACCACAACTGAACACATAAGTTTTGGAGCCTCCTCTAGTTTTTCTAGTTCATGTTCTAGTTGGTCCTAGTTGACTATTAGAGTGTGGATAATCCTCTTGTCCTCATAATTAGAAGCTAGTGTGGTTCTAATCTCCTCCCTCTATTTCTCCGGCGGCGATTAGCTCTGGACGACGAAGCGCTGCCGGATTCTGAAGGTTGTACGCTTGCAACCAAGTAGAGAGACCGTGCTTTTGGTCTTCGGTTCGAGGGACTATTCATGGACAGTACGAGAGATTGTTTATCTACGGTTCAAGGGACTCCAAGTACGATCTACACAGACACGTTCTTCTTCCGCTGCAACCCGGTGACGGTAACGGTAATGATCCCAACCTGTTATGCATCTTTCATATTGATCTTGGGTGGTCGTAGGTGCGAATTTTTTTCTACTACATTTACCAACAATATCGAAGCCTCCTCTAGTTTATATGAAGCATGAGGGTCAAAGACCTTGTGCAAACGGGGTATCCAGCGGGTTGCACGCTACCCCGTGCGCACGGGTCCAAAGGGCTGACCACTAGCCTGTGCGCACGAGGGTCCAGGGTCTCGTGCGCACGAGGGTCCAGGATCCCATGCGCACGGGGTGACCAGAAGATTTTGGCACACCCCTTAGGCACAATGAGGATAAGGACTTGAAGGACGGAGGGCTCCTTTTCGATGGTAGGTGTAGAAAGGCTAGTGTATGAGTTTTGGGTGTTCCCACACTATCATTCAACCAGCTTTTTGCCTCTTGATAGCGCGCTTGTCCTACAACTCAAATACAATTGAAACAAAAGTTTTGAGATGTCGGAATACCATCTTTTGATATTTTTGAAGTGGGGGTCAACCATGTCCTTAATAAACATCCAAGGAACCAATGATCTAAGATAAATCTTAGCAACCGTCATTAGTTCCACTAACCATATTGTCATTGCACTAAAATACCATTTAGAGATAAATGATCTTTCACCGACACTCAATTTTATGTGACTTTCAGGAATCCAAGGGAGCTCGTTGAAGATGGCTCCAAGAAATTCAAGATGACGCACAAGGTTTTCCTCAAGCCGAATGCAACTGAACTCTTGACCATCTTGGGGTTACTGATGGTACAACGTACTAGGGGTGTAACACGAGATGAGAAGTTGATCCACCAGGTCGCCCTCGGGGCCTAGCAGGCCACTGCATGGCCATGTCTCCTCACTCAGCCGGTAGGCCTACTCTAGAAGGCTCCACCAGCTTGGCGTACAAGGTGAGGCCCAAGATCTAGGCAGTCTTAACCGACTAGGATACATGTAAAACCCATGCCTCGTCTCCCTTTATAAGGTGTGACTAGGGCTAGTGTAGACACACCAAATTATAGATTCATTGTCTCTATGCATTCTATGATACTCCATTATAACCTTTTCATAGAAAGGCACACATACCATCAACCAAAATTAAAAGCATGCGTAACATATTACCTCCAGAAAAAGAGGGTGTGGAATCTGGGTAAAAACTTTGTGTGCTTTTCTTTCGAGTACTTTCGGTCATGTGAATCACCATATCGGCGTTAATGTAGGTTTGTACACCAACATGTATTCTAGATAAAAAAGGACACGATTCATAGTTTTTTATTCAAAATGGTCATTACAATAATACTAGTAAACCACAAAATTCTAAATTCAACCTAGGTTTACATGCCTATGAGCAAAAGGATAAGCACATGGGAGGTGGGTTTACAACCTATGTGTAGTATCTTGGGCGAGAGTATGCAGGCCTAAGCACATGGGAGGGCTAGGCGTCATTGATCTCCACAAGCACGGTATTGCTCTAAGGTTGAGGTGGGAATGGCTTAGACGCACGGATGCTTCCAGGCCGTGGCAAGGGCTTTGCCTGACCGCGGACAAATCGGTAATGCAAGCGTTTGGAAGCTTGGTGAAATGGAGAGTTGGAGCTGGTGACAAAACCCCGTTCTGGAAGGATAGGTGGTTCCATGGTGCTACCATCGCGGAGGTCGCTTCTCTAGTGGCGACGTCAGCCCGTACGCAAGTTGCTAACAGGAGATTGGTCCGAGAGGCTTTGGGTATGCATTCTTGGATGAATGGTGTGGTGGGCGACCTGTGCACGGAAGGCCTAACCCAGTTTATAGGCCTTTGGGAGATCCTTGAGGAGGTTCAGCTGGATGCTCAGTTCGAGGACAGTCCCATTTGGGCTTGGAATGCGTCAGGAACATACACTGCATCTTTTGCTTACAAGATGCTATGTGAGGGAGGAGTTAGATTCCACTCTTTTGGAGCTATTTGGAAATGCTGGGCCCCTCTAGCTTGCAAAATTTTCATGTGGCTGGCTGTCCAATATCGGCTATGGACTTCAGACAGAAGAGTTAGACATAACTTGCAAGATCAAACATCAAAATGCTTTCTCTGTGATCAAGAGGAGGACACGGTGGATCACGTTCTGCAGCAATGTGTGTTCTCGAGGCAAGTTTGGTTCAGTTGCATCTCTAGGATGGGGTTGCCGATGGAGCTTTGCCCAACCTATGACTCAAGATTGGTGCAATGGTGGTCGAACGCTAGAAAGCGTTTGCTTAAGCACTCTCGAAAAGGTTTTGACACTTTTGTCATGCTCATCTGCTGGACGCTATGGAAACAAAGGAATGCGAGGGTGTTTGGTTCGGGCCAGATCAAGAATGAACACGACACGGTGGACACGATCTTCAATGAGCTGAGGATGTGGGCCACGGCAGGAGCTTTTGGAGATCAATGTGTGTTAGAGTAGTAGAGTAGCGTGTGTGTGGAGTGGAGGCTTGGTTTGGCTGGTTGTGGCCTAACCGGCAATATCGTAAACTCTTGTACATATTTTTCTCCCTTCTATAAAGTTAAGGTATGCCTTTGACGTACCCTCGAAAAAAAAGCAAAAGAATAAATAATCAGAGCGCCCAAGATAGAAAAAAAATGGTGGCGCATGAAATCATCTTTTTGAGATAGCTAACCGCTCGTGCTGTGTAATGCCTGAAATCACACGTCAATATTCAAACTTAGATTTACACCTTTTCAGCTGTGGATGCAGTCTTGACATGAATTTTTTTGATACTGTACATACATATACAATGACTTGTTTGTATTTGTTCAAAAAAAAAAAAAGATTTTCAAGGGGGGCCGTTTTCAGGCTGGAAGCACCGTGAGCAGAGCACGAGCACAGCGGCCCAACAAAACCACACCGGAATCCGGATAACGTTCTTGCCTCCTCCCTCCTCGCTTCGCCACCCCATTCCTCCCCACACCCGTGCCCTCTCCAGGCGCTCCAGCTCCAATGGCGACCACCATCTCCTCTCTAGCGGCCCCTCCCTCCCTCCACCGCCGCTGCTGCCGGAGCCCCGCATCCGCCTCGACCCCCGCCCGCGTGTCATTCCGCGTCGCGCCGCCGGCCGGCGCGGCGGCGCGGGCGAGGCGCCGGGCGGCCGTGAAGGTGCTCGCCTCCTCCGCGGTGATGGAGGCGCCCGAGGAGCTGGCCACGCGGAAGCTCTACGTGGGGAACATCCCCAGGACCGTCACCAACGACGAGCTGTCCGCCATGTTCGCCGCACACGGCACCGTCGTGCGGGCCGAGGTAACGCACTGATGCAATGTAATGCTGCTCTTGTATCGGCGACGCGCCCAGTACCCACTCCAAGATCGAATGCTTCATCTGGTCGCGATATCGAATTCTCCAAACATTCTGTTGTTTGCTCACTATACTAGTATAATATTTAGCAGTAATTGCCTTTGGCTCCTATCTGCATATGCACCCATTGTCGAAATACACATTTTAAAAAGTTGAAAAATTCGAAACAAAAATCCCACGTGTATATGATGTTCTTGTTCTTATTATTTATTTATTTATTAAGGAGGTTGAAACCTCCTGCCTCTGCATCATGTCGGTCTAGAATTGATCTACACAAATAACTAGAGCCTGATGCAAACCCTAGGGAGGGATCAACTATCATAGTTTTCCTGCCAATTTTACAAGATAGAAACAATGTAACATGCAAATGGCTATGGTGATGAATTGCTTGCCGTATCTCCGTATTTATCTCACTAAAATGATTGCTTGCCTGATAATTTCACAGGTTATGTATGACAAGTATAGTGGTCGGAGCCGGCGATTCGGGTTTGTCACGATGAGCACGGCGGAGGAGGTCGCTGCCGCCATTGAGAGCCTGAATGACACCGTAAGCTTCATCCTGTCGTTTGTCCGGTCATGCTTATGCACACAGTGCATGCATGAGTGACGTTTGTTTGTGCTTTGATTGTACCAGGAGGTTGGAGGTAGAAAAATTAAAGTGAATGTGACAGAGAGCTTCTTACCAAACATTGATACATCTGCCCCGGAATCGGAACCTTCATTTGTGGACAGTCAGTACAAGGTTTATGTTGGCAATCTTGCAAAGAAAGTGACAACGGAAGTGCTCAAGAACTTCTTCTCTGAAAAAGGGAAGGTCCTCAGTGCCACGGTATCCCGAATTCCGGGAACTCCAAAGTCCAAGGGATATGGTTTTGTCACGTTTTCTTCGGAGGAAGAAGTGGAAGCTGCGGTTTCTACTTTCAACAATGCAGTAAGCTTCTTTTGCACAAAAATGCCACCTGCTAGTGTGCAGTTGTTTCCTGATCACATTACATCACTTGACAATAAAAAGCAGACTACGGTTTCAAAACTTGATATGCGACAGCTACGGAAATAATAATAATGTTTGAAACACAACCAGGACCAACTTTGCATGTTCAGATGAACTAGATCAAATTCAGACCAAATTGTATTTCTTAATGCCTAGACTACTGGTCAAATTTACTTTGATATTTCATCACGTGAATTATCACATCTGAGTTTGCTATTCAAAAAATGTAAGCCACATCTGTCAAAGTGAAGTGATAGACCGCTCCCAAGCAAACAACTTTTTCTTATACCCAGTAAACCATTTGGTAGACATGCATGGCTCTTGGGTTATCAACATGAAATTTTGTCCAACAGTATGCCTTGTATGACCCATAATCTAAAACATTTTCCCATGTGTTTTATTGTTCTGCAACTGAATGTGATTTCAGGAATTGGAAGGACAAACCATCCGTGTGAATAGAGCATAGGCATAGCAGAAATTTCACATTGGAGTCAAGGGGAGAATATCTCGGAGAACACCTGTAGACGAGGGGAAGTTTGAGACTAGATTTTATAACAAAGTTTTAAAGGCCTTTGATGTAATTTCACTCTGGCTCTAAGCAATATTTTGTATAATAACAACAAATGGAAGAATTTTGATTGTCAAGCCCGTTGTTCATATGAAGCAGCTGTTGTTTACCAGCATTTCTAAATGATTGCTCATGGGCAGCATGGTTTATTCACTTTGTTGTTGATGTTTATTTTCTTCACTTTCATCAAATTGTATGCTTTCAGCAAGACCGTTTTATTTTTCAAGGGTACATCCAAAGCTGGACGCATCAGAAACATAGACAGCAAGACCGTTTTGCTGCTCCGAATTCACGATTTAGCTTTTGAATCCGCCTGATGAGATGCTTTCAAATGCGTTCAGTGGATATCATAAGTTTCACTGAAAATTTGGTATATAAATGTTAGCCTTACCGTTCTGTGAATATCCACAAGTTCATAGCTTCAACCGGTGGAGGGAACTGTATATGTTTTCTCTCCTTTCTTCTGAAATGCTCTAAAAGGGGAGGACGAAACACTTGGGCCCCCGCGACCCGCTCCTGTCCCCGCAACCCTAGCCGCCGCCGCCTCCCCCTGCCCATCGCCGGCGGGATCCGCCGCCCTCCCGGCCTGCTGCCCGGATCCGCCTCCTTCCCGCCCTCCTCCCTCCTCCTTCTTCCGCCGCCTCCCCCGCGGCTGGCGGCTCTGCCCAGCCGCTCTCGGCCTCGCTCTGTTCTTCCTCTCCCCGCTGCCGCCGCCGGCCGCTCCGGCCCGGTGCTGCGGCGGCAGATCTCTCTCTCGCTGCGTCCTCTGGCCGGCGGGGGCGGCGGCGGTGTCGCTTCGGCTTAGCGGCGGTCCGGTGACCCGCGGGGTGGACGGCCGCAGACGTGGTGGCGGCGCTGCTCCTTGGCGGCGGGCGGCGTGGTGCTGGGTGACCGACGTCGCGCCCGCCCAGATCCGGCCTTGGCGGCCTCATCTGGTCCTAGCGGGCGGCCCCGACGTGGCCTCGTTATGCTGCGTCGCGGTGAGGAGGAGCGGCTTGGATATGGGGCGTCGACGCCGATGGCGTCTTGGCAGCAGCAGCTGGCGGGAGCTTTACGGGCCCACGAGGGCTCGGCCGGGCCTGTGGGCCCACGGGCCCGGTGTGCTCCTCGCTATTGCGTCCGGGGCGGCTACTGTCGGCGACGGTGGAGGCGGGAGCCCTCCAGCGTGCCGACGGTGCCGATGCACTAGTCCGGCTCGATCCTTCGCCGACCGCCTCATTTCGTGGTGCCGTGGTGAGACGGCGTGGGGGCCTCATGACCGCGTTGGCGCAGGGTGGTGGTTGGTTTGGTGGATGGATCCGGAGCGCCCAAGGTGCGGGTTGGGATCGGGGGAAACCCCTGTTGGCGTGGCCGACACCGGCGCGGTGGCGCTTGAGGGTGCCACCTGACCTTCCGGGAGGGCATCGGGGGCTACCCTGCCTCTCGCCTCGTCGTGTTCCGGGGGAAACCCTTGGCAGCAACGTCGTCATCGTCGCGATCCTTCTTGGAGGTGTTGATAGGTGCCGGCGCTTCGGAGTCTTGGAGCCTAGGGGTAGATTCCAGTGGGCGCAGCGATCGCAAGGCTTCTTCGTTTTTGTTGATCCGCCGTTGTCGGCATTTGTTTCTTTTGCTCTTTCTCTATCGTTTCTTTTGGGCGTGTCTGTGCTGCTTCCGCCCCAGCACCTATTCCTGTATGGTTCGGCTAGTTGCTTTGTATACAAAGCGGGGGGAAACCCTTTTTCGGTAATGCTCTAAAAGGGCACCTCTCCAAAGGCCATGTAGCATCAAGTTATCGACCAAAGGGGGTGGGGTGAGCGGGAGATTTTTCTTGTTTGACCATTTCTTCGGAAAAAAACGCTAATCCGAAGAAAATGAGAGTGAACAGAACTATGCAAGTACCGAACTTAAACAGTCACAAACTTTTTTTTCCTCCAATATGCATGGGAGCGTATCTTTGCATTGACAGATAGGGTGAGAAGTACAGGGTTGGGGACCTCCAGCAGGTAAACAAAAGAGGCGTACTAGAGGCCCTCGCGAGCAGGAGAGTGGGGTTGCTCAGTCCCAATACATCACGATCTACATGAAGGAAATATGCCCTAGAGGCAATAATAAAGTTATTATTTATTTCCTTATTTCATGATAAATGTTTATTATTCATGCTAGAATTATATTAACCGGAAACATAATACATGTGTGAATACATAGACAAACATAATGTCACTAGTGTACCTCTACTTGACTAGCTCGTTTATAAAAGATGGTTATGTTTCCTAGCCATGGACAAAAGAGTTATCATTTGATTAACGGGATCACATCATCAGGAGAATGATGTGATTGACTTGACCCATTTCGTTAGCCTAGCACTTGATCGTTTAGTATGTTGCTATTGCTTTCTTCATGACTTATACAAAGTTCCTACAACTATGAGATTATGCAACTCCGCTTATCGGAGGAACACTTTGTGTGCTACCAAACGTCACAACAGAATCGGGTGATTATAAAGGAGCTCTCAGGTGTCTCCGAAGGTACATGTTGAGTTGGCTTATTTCGAGATTAGGATTTGTCACTCCGATTGTCGGAAAGGTATCTCTGGGCCCTCTTGGTAATGCACATCACTATAAGCCTTGCAAGCAATGTGACTAATGAGTTAGTTGCGGAATGATGCATTACATAACGAGTAAAGAGACTTGCCGTAATCTAGATTGAACTAGGTATTGAGATACCGACGATCGAATCTCGGGCAAGTAACATACCGATGACAAAGGAACAACGATGTTGTTATGCGGTCTGACCGATAAAGATCTTCGTAGAATATGTGGGAGCCAATATGGGCATCCGGTCCCGCTATTGGTTATTGACAAGAGAGGTGTCTCGGTCATGTCTACATAGTTCTCGAACCCGTAGGGTCCGTGACGCTTAACGCTCGCTGACGATATAGTACTATGATTTATGTATGTTGGTGACCGAATGTTGTTCGGAGTTTCGGATAAGATCACGGATATGACGAGGAACTCCGGAATGGTCCGGAAGTAAAGATTGATATGTGGATAGTAGTGTTTGATCTCCGGAAGGGTTCCAGAATCCATCGGAAGGTGTTCCGGATGTTTCCCAAAATGTTTGGGTACGAGAACACGTTATTTGGGCCAAAGGGGAAAGCCCACTAGGTTTTTGGAAAGCGCAAAAGGAAGTTTTGCGGAGTCGAGGGCGACGCCAGGTCCTGGCGTCGGGTCCGCACGCCGAAACCTGGCGTCGCCCCTGAGTCCGAGAAGGACTCTTGCCTTTCGGGTGAAACCGACTTTGTGGAGGCTTTTACTCCAAGTTTCGACCCCAAGGCTCAACATATAAATAGAGGGGCAGGGCTAGCACCAAGGACACATCAAGAAACACCAAGCCGTGTGCCGGCAACCCCGTCCCCTCTAGTTTATCCTCCGTCATAGTTTTTGTAGTGCTTAGGCGAAGCCCTGCGGAGATTGTTTTTCACCAACATCGTCACCACGCCGTCGTGCTGCCGGAACTCATCTACTACTTCGCCCGTATTGCTGGATCGAGAAGGCGAGGACGTCATCGAGCTGAACGTGTGTAGAACTCGGAGGTGCCGTGCGTTCGGTACTTGGATCGGTCGGATCATGAAGACGTACGACTACATCAACCGCGTTGATAAACGCTTCCGCTTAGCGATCTTCAAGGGTATGAAGATACACTCCCCCTCTCGTTGCTATACATCACCATGATCTTGCGTGTGCGTAGGAAAATTTTGAAATTACTACGTTCCCCAACAGTGGCATCCGAGCCAGGTTTTATGCGTAGATGTTATATGCACGAGTAGAACACAAGTGAGTTGTGGGCGATACAAGTCATACCGCTTACCAAAGATGTCATACTTTGGTTCGGCGGTATTGTTGGATGAAGCGGCCGGACCGACATTACGCGACGCTTACGCGAGACTGGTTCTACCGACGTGCTTTGCACACGTGTGGCTGGCGGTGTCTGTTTCTCCAATTTTAGTTGAACCGAGTGTGGCTACGCCCGGTCCTTGTGAAGGTTAAAACGACAATAACTTGACGAACTATCGTTGTGGTTTTAATGCGTAGGTAAGAACGGTTCTTGCTCAGCCCGTAGCAGCCACGTAAAATTTGCAACAACAAAGTAGAGGACGTCTAACTTGTTTTTGCAGGCATGTTGTGATGTGATATGGTCAAGACGTGATGCTATATTTTATTATATGAGATGATCATGTTTTGTAACCGGTTATCGACAATGGCAGGAGCCATATGGTTGTCGCTTATTGTATGAAATGCAACGCATCATAATTGCTTTACTTTATCACTAAGCGGTAGCGATAGTCGTAGAAGCAATAGATGGCGTAACAACAACGATGCTACGATGGAGATCAAGGTGTCGCGCCGGTGACGATGGTGATCATGACGGTGCTTCGGAGATGGAGATCACAAGCACAAGATGATGATGGCCATATCATATCACTTATATTGATTGCATGTGATGTTTATCCTTTATGCATCTTATCTTGCTTTGATTGACAGTAGCATTTTAAGATGATCTCTCACTAATTATCAAGAAGTGTTCTCCCTGAGTATGCACCGTTGCGAAAGTTCTTCATGCTGAGACACCACGTGATGATCGGGTGTGATAGGCTCTACGTTCAAATACAACGGGTGCAAAACAGTTGCACACGCGGAATACTCAGGTTAAACTTGACGAGCCTAGCATATATAGATATGGCCTCGGAACACGGAGACCGAAAGGTCGAGCATGAATCATATAGTAGATATGATCAACATAATGATGTTCACCATTGAAACTACTCCATCTCACGTGATGATCGGACATGGTTTAGTTGATTTGGATCACGTGATCACTTAGATGACTAGAGAGATGTCTGTCTAAGTGGGAGTTCTTAAGTAATATGATTAATTGAACTTAAATTTATCATGAACTTAGTCCTGGTAGTATTTTGCAAATTATGTTGTAGATCAATAGCTCGCGTTGTTGCTTTCATATGTTTATTTTGATATGTTCCTAGAGAAAACTGTGTTGAAAGATGTTAGTAGCAATGATGCGGATTAGATCCGTGATATGAGGTTTATCCTCATTGCTGCACAGAAGAATTATGTCCTTGATGCACCGCTAGGTGACAAACCTATTGCAGGAGCAGATGCAGACGTTATGAACGTTTGGCTAGCTCAAAAAGATGATTACTTGATAGTTTAGTGCACCATGCTTAAACGTCTTAGAATCGGGACTTCAAAGACGTTTTGAACGTCATGGACCATATGAGATGTTCCAGGAATTGAAGTTAATATTTCAAGCAAATACCCGGGTTGAGAGATATGAAGTCTCCAACAAGTTCTATAGCTAAAAGATGGAGGAGAATCGCTCAACTAGTGAGCATGTGCTCAGATTGTCTGGGTACTTCAATCGCTTTGAATCTAGTGGGAGTTAATCTTCCAGATAAGACAGTGATTGACAGAATTCTCTAGTCACCATCACTAAGTTACTAGAACTTCGTGATGAACTATAGTATGCAAGGGATGACGAAAACGATTCCCGAGCTCTTCGTGATATTGAAATCAACGAAAGTAGAAATCAAGAAAGAGCATCAAGTGTTGATGATTGACAAGACCACTAGTTTCAAGAAAAGGGCAAAGGGAAAGAAAGGGAAACTTCAAGCTGAATGGCAAACAAGTTGTCACTCCCGTGAAGAAGACCAAAGCTGGACCAAAGCCTGAAACTGAGTGCTTACACTGCAAAGGAAATGGTCACTGGAAGCGGAAATGCCCTGAATATTTGGTGGATAAGAAGGATGGCAAAGTGAAAGGGTATATTTGATATACAGGTTATTGATATGTGCCTTACTAGTGTTTATAGTAGCCCCTGAGTATTTGATACTTGTTCGGTTGCTAAGATTAGTAACTCGAAACATGAGTTACAGAATAAACAGAGACTAGTTGAGGGGAAGTGACGATAAGTGTTGGAAATAGTTCCAAGATTGATATAATCATCATCACACACTCTCTATACTTTCGGAATTAGTGTTAAACCTAAATAAATGTTATTTGGCGTTTGTGTTGAGCATGAATATGATTTGATCATGTTTATTGCAATACGGTTATTCATTTAAAGTCAGAGAATAATTGTTGTTCTGTTTACATGAATAAAACCTTCAATGGTCATACACCCAATGAAAATAGTTTGTTGGATCTCGATCGTAGTGATACACATATTCATAATATTGATGCCAAAAGATGAAAAGTTAATAATGATATTGCAACTTATTTGTGGCACTGCCGTTTGGGTCATATCGGTGTAAAGCGCATGAAGAAACTCCATGAAAGATGGATTTTTCGGAATCACTTGGTTATGAATCATTTGATGCTTGCGAACCGTGTCTTTTGGGCAAGATGACTAAAACTCCGCTTCTCGAACAATGGAACGAGCTCTTGACTTGTTGGAAATAATACATCTTGATGTATGCGCACCAATGAGTATTAAGGCTCGTGGCGGGTATCGTTATTTTCGACCTTCACGAAGATTTGAGCAGATATGGGTATATCTACTTGATGAAACATAAGTCTGAAATAGTTGAAAGGTTCAAAGAATTTCAGAGTGAAGTGGAAAATCATCGTAACAAGAAAATAAAGTTTCTGCGATCTGATTGTGGAGATGAATATTTGAGTTACGAGTTTGGTCTTCAATTAAAACAATGTGGAATAGTTTCACAGCTCACGCCACCTGGAACACCACAACGCTATGGTGTGTCCGAACGTCGTAATCGCACTTTATTTGATATGGTGCGATCAATGATGTCTCTTACCGATTTACCATTATTGTTTTGGGGTTATGCATTAGAGACAGCTGCATTCACGTTTAATAGGGCACCATCTAAATCCGTTGAGACGACACCGTATGAACTATGGTTTAGTAGTAAACCTAAGCTGTCGTTTCTTAAAGTTTGGGGCTGCGATGCTTATGTGAAGAAATTTCAACCTGATAAGCTCGAACCCAAATCGGAGAAATGTGTCTTCATAGGATACCCAAAAGAGACTATTGGGTACACCTTCCATCACAGATCTGAGGGCAATATTTTCGTTGCTAAATTCGGATCCTTTCTAGAGAAGGAGTTTCTCTCGAAAGAAGTGAGTGGGAGGAAAGTAGAGCTTGATAAGGTAATTGTACCTTCTCCCGAATTGGAAAGTAGTTCATCACAGAAATCAGTTCCAGTGACCACTACACCAATTAGTGAGGAAGCTAATGATATTGATCATGAAACTTCAGATCAAGTTACTACCGAACCTCGTAGGTCAACCAGAATAAGATCCGCACCAGAGTGGTACGGTAATCCTGTTCTGGAAGTCATGTAACTAGACCATGATGAACCTACGAACTATGAGAAAGCGATGATGAGCCCAGATTCCGCAAAATGGCTTGAGGCCATAAAATCTGAGATAGGATCCATGTATGAGAACAAAGTATGGACTTTGGTTGACTTGCTCGATGATCAGCAAGCCATGTTAAATAAATGGATCTTCAAGAGGAAGACGGAAACTGATAGTAGTGTTACTATCTACAAAGCTCGACTTGTTGCAAAAAGGTTTTCGACAAGTTCAAGGTGTTGACTACAATGAGATTTTCTCAACTGAAGCGATGCTTAAGTCTGTCCGAATCATGTTAGCAATTGACACATTTTATGAAATCGGCAAATGGATGTCAAAACTACATTCTTTAATGGATTTATTAAACAAGAGTTGTATATGATGCAACCGAAAGGTTTTGTCAATCCTAAAGGAGCTAACAAAATGTGCAAGCTCCAATGATCCATCTATGGACTGGTGCAAGCATCTCAGAGTTGGAATACACGCTTTGATAAGTTGATCAAAGCATATGGTTTTATACAGACTTTTGGAAAGGCCTGTATTTACAAGAAAGTGAGTGGGAGCACTACAACCTTTCTGATAAGTATATGTGAATGACATATTATTGATCGGAAATGATGTAGAATTTTCTAGAAAGCATAAAGGAGTGTTTGAAAGGAGTTTTTCAAAGAAAGACCTCAGTAAATCTACTTACATATTGAGCATCAAGATCTATTGAGATAGATCAAGACGCTTGATAAGATTTTCAATGAGTACATACCTTCACAAGATTTTGAAGTAGTTCAAAATGAAACAGTTAAAGAAAAGTTCTTTCCTGTGTTGCAAAGGTGTGAAATTGAGTAAGACTCAAATCCTGACCACGGTAGAAAATAGAAAAGAGAATGAAAGT
Source organism: Aegilops longissima (assembly GCA_021605205.1). Classification (NCBI taxonomy): domain Eukaryota; kingdom Viridiplantae; phylum Streptophyta; class Magnoliopsida; order Poales; family Poaceae; genus Aegilops; species Aegilops longissima. The sequence goes on along the minus strand of CM038680.1, from coordinate 351,558,718 downwards.
CATTCCCTATACCTCAGTCATAGGTTCTATAAAGTATGCCATGCAATGGACCAGACCTATTGTATACTCTGCCCTAGTTTGGCAAGGGAGTACAATAGTGATCTAGGAGTAGATCACTGGACATTGGTCAAAATTATCCTTAGTGGAATAAGGATATGTTTCTCGATTATGGAGGTGACAAAAGGTTAAATGCGTAAAGGGTTACGCCGATACAAGTTTTGGCACCGATCCGAATGACTCTAAGTCTCACCGGATACATATTGAAAGTGGGAGCAATTAGCTAGAGTAGCTCCATGCGAGCATTGTAGACATAGAATATTTGCAAAATACATACGGCTCACGAATGTGATGACCCGTTGACTAAACTTCTCTCATGGGCAAAACATGATCATACCTTAGTACTCTTTGGATGTTAATCACATAGCGATGTGAACTAGATTATTGACTCTAGTAAACCCTTTGGGGTGTTGATCACATGACGATGTGAACTATGGGTATTAATCACATACAGATGTGAATATTGGTGTTAAATCACATGGCGATGTGAACTAGATTATTGACTCTAGTGCAAGTGGGAGACTGAAGGAAATATGCCCTAGAGGCAATAATAAAGTTATTATTTATTTCCTTATTTCATGATAAATGTTTATTATTCATGCTAGAATTGTATTAACCGGAAACATAATACATGTGTGAATACATAGACAAATATAATGTCACTAGTGTACCTCTACTTGACTAGCTCGTTTATCAAAGATGGTTATGTTTCCTAGCCATGGACAAAAGAGTTGTCATTTGATTAACGGGATCACATCATCAGGAGAATGATGTGATTAACTTGACCCATTTCGTTAGCCTAGCACTTGATCGTTTAGTATGTTGCTATTGCTTTCTTCATGACTTATACAAAGTTCCTACAACTATGAGATTATGCAACTCCCGTTTACCGGAGGAACACATTGTGTGCTACCAAACGTCACAACAGAATCGGGTGATTATAAAGGAGCTCTGGTGTCTTCAAAGGTACATGTTGAGTTGGCGATTTCGAGATTAGGATTTGTCACTCCGATTGTCGGAGAGGTATCTCTGGGCCCTCTCGGTAATGCACATCACTATAAGCCTTGCAAGCAATGTGACTAATGAGTTAGTTGCGGAATGATGCATTACATAATGAGTAAAGAGACTTGCCGGTAACGAGATTGAACTAGGTATTGAGATACCGACGATCGAATCTCGGGCAAGTAACATGCCGATGACAAAGGGAACAACGTATGTTGTTATGCGGTCTGACCGATAAAGATCTTCGTAGAATATGTGGGAGCCAATATGGGCATCCAGGTCCCGCTATTGGTTATTGACAAGAGAGGTGTCTCGGTCATGTCTACATAGTTCTCGAACCCGTAGGGTCCGCACGCTTAACGTTCGTTGACGATATAGTACTATGAGTTATGTATGTTGGTGACCGAATGTTGTTCGGAGTTTCGGATAAGATCACGGATATGACGAGGAACTCCGGAATGGTCCGGAAGTAAAGATTGATATGTGGATAGTAGTGTTTGATCTCCGGAAGGGTTCCGGAATCCATCGGAAGGTGTTCCGGATGTTTTCCAAAATGTTTGGGTACGAGAACACGTTATTTGGGTCAAAGGGGAAAGCCCACAAGGTTTTTGGAAAGCGCGAAAGGAAGTTTTGCGGAGTCCAGGGGCCAGACGCCAGGGTCCCTGGCGTCTGGGTCCAGACGCCGGGAACCCTGGCGTCTGGCCCTGGAGTCCGAGAAGGACTCTTGCCTTTCGGGTGAAACCGACTTTGTGGAGGCTTTTACTTCAAGTTTCGACCCCAAGGCTCAACATATAAATAGAGGGCAGGGCTAGCACCAAGGACACATCAAGAAACACCAAGCCGTGTGCCGCAACCCCGCCCCTCTAGTTTATCCTCCGTCATAGTTTTCGTAGTGCTTAGGCGAAGCCTGCGAGATTGTTTTTCACCAACACCGCCACCACGCCGTCGTGCTGCCGGAACTCATCTACTACTTCGCCCGTACATCGATCGAGAAGGCGAGGACGCCATCGAGCTGAACGTGTAGAACTTCGGAGGTGCCGTGCGTTCGGTACTTGGATCGGTCGGATCGTGAAGACGACGACTACATCAACAGCGTTGATAAACGCTTCGCTTAGCGATCTTCAAGGGTATGAAGATACACTCCCCCTCTCGTTGCTATACATCACCATGATCTTGCGTGTGCGTAGGAAAATTTTGAAATTACTACGTTCCCCAACACTACATTACATCAAGTATTGATTGGATCCCTTTGGCGCCGGCCCCCTTCACCCAGGCGCGCACATCGTCTTGGATGCATGCGAACAAGAAGCTCATGGAGGGTTGTCGTTGGTCAAAGATGCATGCGTTGCGGTTCTTCCAGATTGCCCAAGCTACCAAGGGGACAATCGGCGCAAGCGCCTTGCGGAGCGAGGGGGCGTGGAGTTGGTTGCGGTCTTCCACCAATCGTAGAGGGTGAGATCGCCATCGGGTGGGCCTATAGTGAATCTGCACCATGCCAGCTTGCGGTACCAGATTTCCTCGGAGAAGACGCAGTCGACCAACAGGTGATGCATGTCTTCGTGTCCTGATCACAAAGCACACATCGCGGAGGGTGAGCCAATCCACGTCGAGACAGTCTTTCGGCTGTCCAGCACCGGTCTTGTTTGGCGAGCCAGAGGAAGAGTTTAGCATCAGTAGGAGCGCAGCTCTTCCATGTTAGCCTCCAGTCCATGTCCTGGACGGAACCTTGGAAGAGGGCTCTATAGCAAGTCGAGGCCGAGAGAAGCATGCGAGGCAAAACTAATAACTAGAGTTAGAAACACGCTAGATAGAAGAAATAGAATACAAAGCTAATCATAAAGCTAGCCAGCGGATAATGGAAAGTACTCACACAAGTCTTCGCAACAACCACAAAGAATGAAGGAAAATTCTTCAATGCAGAAGAAACTACAAAAAGTAATGGTAGTGGGAAGAAATAGAACCCGTTGCTTGGTGAAGGTACATAGATATGTTACGCCTATTCAAACTGTTGGCACATTTATACGTCTAGGTTGGAGAGGCCAAGCCAGAGCTCCGAGAAAACTTAGTCCTCGCCTTATTCCCCTTGAGCTAAGTTCCTTGGAACTCCCCCAGTCGATCGGGGTAGATCTTGAGATGATCTCTGGACCTTCACAGACTTGTTCTTTGGCGAATCCACACTCTGGATGCTCTTGAACAAACGCCTAACCGTCTAGAGGATGCACAATTCTCAAGAGTAATAAGCTCAAGTTAGGTTTCGATCAAATTCTTCAATGATGCTCAATCACTTTATGTTCTTAGACTTTGGGTTTTCTCTCACTTAGGATTCTCTAAGATCAGTGTGAGGAATGGATTGCTCAGACAATACTTGTCAATTTCTCACACAACAGTGACCACTTATGGTTGAGGTAGGGGGCTATTTTATAGCTGGGGTGACAACCCAAGGGCTGATATGACCTTTAGAGGCGACTCACAATGACAACATGACACATGGCTAAGGGTCGGATTTGAAATCAAGCGTATGTGGACTTGATTGCAGGACAAGACATCCGACTCCTCATCGAAGACATTTAACTCCGATGCCCCGAAGACGTTGATGCTAAATAACTTGCCTCGAAGGAGATTCCAAAGTCTTCTCTCTCAGAGAAACTGGCTGGATTGAGCACACACCGAAGACTTCGATCTTACTTTCACCAAAGCACCTCTTGAAACGATTTGTCCTACGACTCAAATAGAAGCAACAATAGAGAAACTAATAAACAAAAGTCTACACAAAAGCTTCTCAAGCTTCAGAGGACATTCCAAGTTCTTCAATTGTTCCACACAAGGGGTCATAACTCTTGGTTAAACCAAATCCTTAGGGACTTTCACTTGTGTATACTCACAAACACATTAGTCCCTTAATTGTTTTGTCACTTAATCATCTAAAACCCTTAGAGGGCACTAGGTGCACCTACAGGTCATCACACTGCGCCTAACTTATTTCTTTTCTCTAAATGATTATGTGTTGAATTCTTTGCATGCTACTAATTTCTTGCTTGGTAATAGCAGATTTAGTCTAATCTTTATGTGACATTCTTGTGTCCCTTGCTCCTTCCAGATATCAGAAATCATCTGAAAAGGTAACTTGGGAGTTTGGATTTTAACCTGGTTGCACTGAGTGAGCACGTTACTGTATCCATCAATCTCACAAGGTCGGATGCCACCAGCCGCCGCTCACAAGCTCAGGCGCAGCTGCCTCAAACTCTTAGGTTCTGTCTGCCGTTGTTGAACTATGTTGTGATGAACTTGATTTATGATCTCTTGTGGAAAATTAGGCATGACAATAGGAAACAACCGGTTAATAAACGATGAAATGGGCAAAGACAAATGAGATTATCACAATCCATAACAATGCCAAACACAGCCTTAGTTAACCAAGAAATATTAGTTCCACATCATGCCCACATTTATGTAGTTTTCTACATTTGCAAATGGAGACAAGTACAGTACTCCCTCCGACTAAACCAGCGACAATTAATATGGATCAAAGGGAGTATATTTTATGGTCTTAACATCATATATATGTGACTATTTTTGTTTTCGTGCTTTTATGCTCTGTATTTCGAAAACAAATTCTGGACAAAAGCATGATAAGATGGATAAATTGTTTTGTACTCCCTGGAGCACTAATCCGCACACGCCTGGCAAAATAATGGAGGTCTGACATCTAATTAAAATAACTCAAAATCGATGAGTTTGTTAGAAGTATAATTAGACATGGAAGGCACCAGAAGAGGATGCATTCACCGCCCTAAGTGCCGACCCATCACGATAGAAGCGCAAGATTTTAAATTCAGTCGCAATCGTCCGCTTCACTCCCGCTACCACCGAGGGGGAATGTTAGAAGTATAATTATGTTTAAGTTAGAGATCAGGAGTTAGAAATAGGATTGGTTTAAACCATGTACGACTTGACCTCTACTCCAAGTTTCTCTCTCCCTCATTGTACTCTATATATACCCCTACGAGGGTAAGATTAATACAACAACAAAAAAATATTCTAGCCATCCTACAATTTCTACATAGTTCACAATTCTGCTTTTTACTTTCTTTTTGCGGCCAAATTATGCTTTTTACTTGAAAAACCACAAAATTTATAGATCGAACTACAATTGACACAGAAGAGGGTGTATGGGAAAAAGAAATCACTCGAGCCAAAATACACAGCAGTAGAATTTTCAGAAAGTCCCTAAATATTACACATGGAGCCTAACATCCTTTTTCAGTCTGAAGAGATCTCACCAAGTACTCCTACTCATACACTTAACCTGCAGCCAAATGAATCAAACAACATACAAAAACCAAATTAGTTTGCATCCAGATTTTATTACAACTAAGCTTAAATCAGTAGCATCAGTTGTGTTTATTAGTAGAAGAATTTTAGTATGAGATCATGAAGAGTTCCATACCTGACAGTGAAACATATGAACTCAAGAGCGTAACTAGAAGAGCAGTGATTCTTATCACAATTTGATGCCAGCTGACTCGAAGATCTGCTCAGCCTGGTCCGGGAACACTGTTATGAGCAGCAGCAAGGCTGCAAACATGGATACATTGACGATCATGAGCTGATGCACACGTGATTATTACTATTATAAATGTTCTAAGATAGGAAAGTTAGCTCGGTCTTACTTATCAAGATAGTCCCAAGAACTATGGAGATCTTCCCCTGGATGGTCACAAGGCCGGCTTTCCCCGCATTCTGCAGCTCGGCTTTGCCGACGGTCTCGAACGTTCCTGATAAACACGACGGTATGATTACACCGCAAACCGAAAGAATTGCAAAACACTCTACACCAACACAAGATCTCTTCAGTAAATTCTAGAGAGGATTTCAGAGTAGTGAATGCTGGTACCTGGTTTCAGTGTCTGAAGACCTGAGGTGATGCAGACCAGGTTCTGGAAGCCCTCTCGCTCCAATGCATCTGCAGCCGCTGTGGACCTTCAGCAGATGAACAGAATAAACAGGGCCAAGTTAGCTTCTGACGGTGAATAACAAAATGAAAAAATGGTACCAATTCTAATGTTGCAATGAGTAGATGAAACAAGTGGGAGTACTATATTGGTTATTATGAATTACTAGCAGCCTGATGAAGGGGCTTTAATTGATTTGTTAACTGAAGAACTTTACCTGAGGCCTTCCTGGCAGACAACCAGCAGCTTGCTCTCCGGCGAGAACTTGCTCCTCACCGTCTTGGTGAAGTCCCGGTTGAGCTTGGTGAAGGACAGGCCGTAGAACAGGCCGGCGAAGTTGTTGTGCGCCTGCCTCTTGATGATCGTTCCTGGCAGAAAAGAGCACGCGTTGATGAATTCCCTTGAAGAAAAACGCAAGAAGAGAGAGTGTGCCGTCAGAGCGTAAGCAAGTAGTACCAATGTCGTTGTCTTCGTTCTCGATGTACAGCGGGACGTGGGCGGAGGCCCTGACGTGCGCCCTCTCGTACTGCCGCCGGTCCCGGACGTCCAGCACTGTGTACCCCTCCTCCGCCACCAGCCGCTTCGCCTCGTCGCCGTCCACGAAGCTCACCTCCGCGCGGACGGCCACGGCGGCGGCGGCGGACCTCCTCAGGGACAGCCCGCCGCTGCTCCGCCCGGTGGCGCCATTCCTGAGCCTTACGGCTATCCAAGAACCTCTGAACCACACGGATTTGTTGCTCGGAATGAAGACAAGACAATGGAGAAAATGAAGGGGGAAAGCGTATCTTGGCTCACCTGGGGGGAGAGAAGGCAGTAGATAGACCAAGAACTGCCATTTTCCGCTTCTTGATTTTCTCTGCTCTTCTCTTTGTTTCAGAATTTTTGTTCTCTTGGAGAAGAAAGAAATGGGTTCTTTGGGGGAGGCAAATGGATTTGCCGCAACAAGAGAGGGGGATATCCAGGGGTCCAATGGGCTCGTGCCACGTCGGATCCACGCTGGAGAGGGAGAGTTTTCATTGAGGGCCCACGAGCCCAATAGCATATGGAGTTTCTGTGCCTGTTTCGTTGATGTCGATTCCTGGAATTTTGGAACATCTGTGCTGGAGTGACACTTACACTTAGCTAGCAGGATTTGTAACCCCTCAAACAAACAAAAAAAAAAAAAACTAGCAGAATTTGTATGTTTTCTGATTCGAAAGGATGACATCCCATTGATGCCCACAACCATTTTTATTTCTAAGTAAAGAACAATATGCTGTTTGAAAAAAGAGGGTAAAGAACTGTATGTGGGTGAATGAAAGCAAACTTTGCTAAACATGAAGCATTCCATGCATAAAAAGATGGTACTCCCTCCGATCCAAAATTATTGTTGTGGTTTTAGTTGGATATAAAAAGAAGGTATATAAATTTCAGGGCCGACAACAACCACCTGCCGGATCCAACTGATTTTACTTTTCTGCTCTTTATCATGCTCATATAGTGATATTATACTATTACCTCTGACCGAAATTAGTTTGAGCAACAAGTAATTCTGGACGGAGAGAGTATCATACAAACAAGTGAGAATTTTTTGGCCACCGAGCTCCTTGAAGCCTGAAATTAAAAAAAAATCAAAATCAACTTGAGTTTTTAAAAACTATTGAAGAATACAACATACATAGTGATGTATACTACCCCCTCCGTCTCAAAATAAATGTTGCTGACTTAGTACAACTTTGTACGGAGGGAGTACATCGGTGTAAAATGTCACAATGAAATGCATTTTAATGCGAGCTAAAAAAATCATGTACTTTTAATGTCACAAAGTCTTAATGCACCAAGGCAAATTTGCTTATGTGGCAAGTAATGAGAAGAGAGAAGATTGTGATAACATAAATATGTTTACCGTAACATAACGGTTCCCAAGAGAAAATGAGTGCACAAGCTAATAAATAAAACCATTTAAGACACTTTGCACTATGGGACGGTATAAATTATTCTCTACTACAGCAGATAACACCACAAGTCATTAATACAAGAAATATCATCGGGTCATAACACTCGTGAAAATAAGCATCCACCAAATAAGTGGAGAGAGCAATGTCATATTCAAACATCCCGATTAAAATTTGGGATGACAAGATCGTACTTGAACACTTTCGACCATGAACTTCAGCGATTACTAAAGCGCGTATGAAATGCCAAAAGTACTCCGCAAACATGAATTTACAGATCAGGAGCAACCACCCCATGGTACCATATCCCTTTACTATCTCTACTGTGAACAGACTACATTCAGAGAAACTCCTTCTGGTATTGTGCATGCTTAGAACAGAAACATGGAACTGCTTCAGTGAAGTTGTAGATACAGCTGTTCAGGATGATACATTGACTTAGTGGTGGACTTTTTCTTCCTCAGTAGTTCTCATTCCAGTCACATCCAAGAGTACCGAAGTCAGAGCGAGCGCAGACCCTGACACGATGAGTGTCCGGAGTCTCCCGGCTGTGCATATATATACAAGGATAAAAATGTTAGACTGGTCAGTATAGTATAGTAAATTTTGACTCCGAACTAACAAATTGAAGAAAGAGTCACGCATAGTAGGGCCATCGTCATAGTGGAAGATACTAGGAAACATAGGGAAGAGGAGATTTCCTCCCAAGATGTATATACTGCATTGGAAGGGGCATCAATCAAAGTGAAACTATGTCAAACCTAACAGTAAATCATCCCCTAATAATGTTTCATACTGTTAACTTTTTTTCTCAAAATATGTCAATATCATGATTTTTGCTGCTACTCCAAGATCCTCAACTGAACCCCTAACTGCATATGTTTGCAGAAAAATAGCAGATCTAGTTCTAAACTGACCTTTCCAGCATCATCTTTCTTATAATGTCTAATTTCCAGACTTTTTGTTTTGACTTGGACTATCAAAATAATGGAAACGAAAATAAGAAAAACTAAATGTTTAAGTACTAAAGATGTGCCTGGAAAAAATCATCACAATGTTGGTTCCACATTATGATACAAGAATGAAACATCCAATCAAAGTTTGTAGAGTGGACTTAAGGTATGCCTGGAAAATTCACAATTTTGAATTCTGAAAAAGGAAGCAAATAGTAATCCACAGGGACGGTCATTTAACCGAATTAGAAATTTCAGGCCAAGCATAACAACAACTAGTATAGATAATTACCTCTGAAACCCATAGTTGCACCCGCAGCAAAACCAGCTACAGCACCATTAATGATGTCCTTCTTCCCCCTGACCCTTTCAAGAGACTGCTCCACGCCTACATATGTAGCTCCAAGAATTGCCAAGGTTCCTGCGTAACCTCCACACACCTTGCCAGTTCTAACCAGCTCAGGATACTTGACATTGCTGCCAACCTTAGGTCCATCGTGCAGCATAGAAACCAGCAAACCCCAAACGCTGCCCGCAGCTAAACCAATGCCTGCACCCTTGCTTGTCTTCAAGATAAGTCCATCATCTACCGGAGCTCTCAAACTGGAACCCTCCATGTTCCTTGTACAAAGAAACTGATTAAAAATCCAGCTTTAGTTAGCGTAATGAACGAGAATGGCAATTTACAAGCAACAGTAAGTGCATGGCAATTTACAAGCAACAGTAAGTGCACTAAGTCAAGATAATTAAGAATAAGGTCCACAAAACAATGACATCAACTCGAAACAATGCTATATGTGCCACATGATTTCAAACAAGGAAGGCCGCATTGCATAGCACAAATTCATGTTCCAAATAATCAAAGAATTTAAAGGCTTACAAGGAAGGAATTCAGAAAGTAATCTTTAGAGAGTCTCCAGGTTTACACTGAGAAGGCTCTAGGCAAACTTCAGCAGAGCACAACAAGATGGAAAATCCAAGTTCAGAACTGTTTACATATATAAGGGAATCGACAAGAAGCACGGATTCACAGGATCGAGCAGATCGCAGCACGCAAACGAAAGCTCTTGATCGCACTACTGCTGCGAGAATCGCCTAGCATATGTGGCCAGGAACAAAGAACGAGAAGCAAAAAAGCCCCGACTAAATCGATCGCAATCGATGGCGAGTTAGCGATTAAATCTCTGTTCCGCGTCTCTCCGACAGACCCGATCTTCATGGACCGACGCCGAAGAAATTGGAGGCGGGAAAACGGCGAAAGAAGAGACCGCCAGCAGCGACAGCGCAAGCGAAGCCTCGATCGGGATGAAACAAGTGTTCGTGGGGAGTCTCGGAACAGGTTAGGGTAGCGAAAAACCAACCTCTTGATTCTTCTCCTCGGTTCGTCCGCTCGCTTTTACTTCTTCTTCCTGGTGTTGCGGAGGTTTGCCTGCGTCGATAGCGAGAGAGACACCTACCTATTTTCCTTTTTTATGATGAGGGAGGGAAGCGAGGGAGACAGCGTGCGCCGTAAGAAGATTAGCGTCCCTTTATTTAGGCCTACTATATCACGTTGCCGCAAAGTAATTGGAGACATGATCCTTTTTTTTTGAGTCGGGAGTAATCTTTAATTTTTTTGAGAAAACTGAGTCGGGAATAATCGGTTTTGACAAAAAAAGAAACCCGGTCGTAACGGGCCAAGTTAAAGCCCATAGACCTGACTATTCGTCTGGCCGGGGTTTAAAAAGTCAAATTTTAATGCCCGCATTTATTCTGAATTTACTGTAGGATTTTCGGTGATACGCTTTTAGTGTAAAAAGACGTCCCCGTCGACTACAAGGCGTGTAACACTTGTGTGTTACTTAAGAAAAATTAAAATGCATTGGTTGCCATCAAGAATTGATTTTGCCTAACTATCATTTTTCTAAGAGCTCAAGCATGCTAGTATCTATAAATAATTTTGGATTGATCAATATCTTGAGATCCGTATGTGCACGCTAATTATTAGTAGATTTTTATTTGCATAAGCTCGCGTAGAACATGAAGTACTACATTTGTTGGAGTAGTCCACGCACATGTACATGCATGCATCAATTCCTGGCATAAACAACATCCATCGTGTCTACTGAATGCACTGCATGCATGTAGCATCCATCTTGTCACCAGTTGTTTCAGTGCATGTACAATGCGAGATGACTAGCACATACTTGTAGTAGTGAGCTGCATCTTTCCATCATAGGCTAGTTACCTATTGTTTTGCACCCTATTACCATATAGGGCAGTAGATATTTTCCAATGCGGTGATGATATGGCTTGCCTCATGGCTACGTGCCTTACTCCTTGGGCGGTAGGATCTACGTGTCATTTGACTAGTTAGAAACGTATGCATGCATAGTGCCGCGGATGAACATAGCTAGCTAGTAGATGAACCGAAGGGGCACCGTCTCATCCATATCTACCCTTCGGAGCGTTCGAGAGTTACGGTTGCAGCAGTGCGGCGGGCAGGGCAATTAATATGCTGTAGCGTAGGACCATAGACATAGTAGCCAGAGTACCTGCGGGGAGAAGAAGTTGGAGCTCGTGCTGGTATGGTTCGTAGCGACCGTGTGGTAGGCGGGTACTGCTGGTCAGGCAAGTAGCAGTTCCTTTGTTCTTACTTCGTTGACGTGTTTAGTCCTGCAACTTGCACTCTGTCTTGTTGATCTAGAGATATACTACTGCTAGTATCTCTTTACTAATCACTTTACCGTGATATATATGTTCTCCTGCAATTGTTCTCTGTTCGTTGGCCACGCTACGGTTGAGAAGAAATATGTTCCGGTGAGCAAGTAATCGTCATGATTATTTGGGCTTACGCGTAGACGTGAGAATTAGTACATGAGCCTCATCGTATCACTGACCTCCTTATTTCCATATTCACATGTTGTCTATGTTGGTGTCACAACTGTAAACGTATTGTACCGGTCACAGTTTAGGTATGGAACTGCCTGAATTCTTTGCCAGGGACGACACTTGTTCTAAATAGGGTATCGGTGATGGATCCTCGGGAACGACCCATACTAGTAAGTCAAGTTGTCATGCCTCAGGGGACCAAAGGGCTCTGCTCTTCTGGAACCCACGTGGTTTTGGTCGAGACTGTTGATGTCGGAGTCCCCTCTTAAAAGTGTAAAACTATGAAATTTCATTCCTGTGACTTCCGGGTTGGGAAGCTTGCTGGTCACGTGTGATGCCAATATTTTTCCTTATACACTGCCGTAAACTCTGTTGGTTATTATCTTTAAATTCAGCCTTTTGCACTACTTTATTTTTCGCCGCTAAGTCTTTCCATTGTTGCCCTATCATTTTCTTGAAATTGAATTACACAGTTGTGATGTTCATAGCACTTTCTCCTTTCGTACGCTTGATAAAATGCTACTTGCTGGGTATGAATCATCGTAGCCACCGTTGCCTATTTCTATTTTTGTAGCCCAAAGCGGTAATGATCTCAAGCATGACTTTGAGCAGTAGGCGTAGCACGCGCTGGGAGGGAATAAATTAAAGTACTCTAGGAGTTTATTTTCAGCAAGAACTTTGTATCCTCAGAATAAGGAATACATGCTATATATGTGTATTATTGTCAAATGTTTTAATTTAGGCCTCACACATTTATAAGCGTCTGGCGGCTGTTACATGCAACCCATGTTTTGGGGCGTGACACCTTTAGTGCTCTGATACCACTAAAGCTATCACGCCCCAAAATATGGCTCAGACGTAACAATCGCCACATGTTTAAAAACGAAGCCATTAAAATTGTCACGCCCTAAAACATGACTCGGATGTAACAGCCGCCACACGTTTATAAATTAAAGAATAATTAAAGTGCATTGGTTACCATCTAGAATTAATTTTGCCTAACTATCATTTTTCTAAGAGCTCAAGCATGCTAGTATTTACAAATAATTTTGCACTGATCAATATCTTGAGACCCGTACGTGCATGCTAATCATTAGTAGATTTTTATTTGCATAAACTCGCTTAGAACATGGAGTACTACATTTGCTGGAATAGTCCACGCGCATGTACACGCATGCATCAATGTCTGACATGCACAACATCCATCGTGTCTACTCGATGCACTGCATGCATGTAGCATCCATCTTGTCACCACTTATTTTACTGCAAGTACAATGCATGTCGACTACCTCATATTTGTACTAGTGAGCTGCATCTTTCCATCGTAGGATAGCTAGCTGTTGTTCTGCACCCTATTACCATATAGGGCAGTAGATATTTTCCCATACAGTGATGATATGGCTTGCTGCATGGCTACGTGCCTTACTCCTTGGGTGGTTGGATCTACGTGTCATTTGACTTGTTAGAAACGTATGCATGCATAGAGCCTTGGATGAACTCAGCTAGCTAGTAGATGAACCGAAGGGGCACTGTCTCATGCATATCTACCCTTCGGAGCGTTTGAGAGTTATGACTGCAGCAGTGCGGCGGGCAGGGCAATTAATATGTTCACAAGGCGCTGGTTAGCGACCAGGTGCTGTAGCGTAGGACCATAGACACAGTAGTCAGAGTCACCTGCGGGGAGAAGAAGTTGGAGCTCGTGCTGGTGTGGTTCGTGGCGACTGTGTGGTAGGCGGGTACTGCTGGTCAGGCAAGTAGCAGTTCCATTGTTATTACTTTGTTGACGTGCTTAGTCCTGCGACTTGCACTCTGTTTTGTTGATCTAGAGATATACTGCTGCTAGTATCTGTTTGCTAGTCATTTTACCGTGATATATATGTTCTCCTACAATTGTTTTCTGTTCGTTGGCCACAATAAGGTTGAGAAGAAATATGTTCCGGTGAGCAAATAATCGTCATGATTATTTGGGCTTACGCGGAGACGTGAGAATTACTACATGAGCCTCATCGTATCACTGACCTCCTTATTTCCACATTCACATGTTGTCTATATTGGTGTCGCGACCGCAAACGTATTGTACCGGTCACAGTTTAGGTATGAGACTGTCTAAGTTCAATGCTGGGGATGACACTTGTTCCGAAAAGGGTATCAGTGATGGATCCTTGGGAACAACCCATACAAGTAAGTCAAGTTGTTGTGCCTTTGGGGTCTAAAGGGCTTTGCTCTTTTGGAACCCACGTGGTTTTGGTCGAGAGTGTCGATGTCGGAGTACCCCTCTTAAGAGTGTAAAAGTGTGAAATTTCACCCGTGTGACTCCCGTGCTGGGAAGCTTGCTGGTCACGTGTGATGCCAATATTTTTTCTTATAGACTGCCGTAAAATGTATTTCCAATATTTCTGTTGAACTCCGCTAGTTATTATCTTTATTCAGTCTTTTGTACTACTTTATTTTCCACAGCTAAATCTTTCCATTGTTGCCGTATCATTTCCTTGAATTGAATTACACCGTTGTGATATTCATAACACTTTCTCCTTTCGTACGCTAGATAAAGTGCTACTTGCTGGGTATGAATCATCGTACTCATCCTTTTCTATTTCTATTTTTGTATCCTAAAGCGGTAATGATCCGGGGCATGACTTCGAGCAGTAGGCGTAGCACGCGCCCGGAGGAAATAAATTAAAGTACTTTAGGAGTTTATTTTCCGAAAGAACTTTGTATCCCCAGAATAAAGAATACATGCTATATATGTGTATTATTGTGAAATGTTTTAGTTTAGGCCTCACACGTTTATAAACGCGTGACGGCTATTACGTCCAAGCCATGTTTTGGGGCGTGACAGCTTTAGTGGTATCAGCTTTAGTGCTCTGATACCACTAAAGCTATCACGCCCCAAAACATGGCTCGGACGTAAGAGCCACCATGCGTTTATAAATAAAGCCACTAAAAACTGTCATGCCCCAAAACATGGCTCGGACGTAACAGTCGTCAAGCTTATAAACGTGTGAGGCCTAAATTAAAGAATAATTAAAATGCATTGGTTGCCATCTAGAATTAATTTTGCCTAAGTATAATTTTTCTAAGAGCTCAAGCATGCTAAGTATTTATAAATAATTTTGGATTGATCAATATCTTGAGACCCATACGTGCATGCTAATCATTAGTAGACTTTTATTTGCATAAGCTCGCTTCGAACATGGAGTACTGCATTTGCTGGAAAGTTCACGTACATGTACATGTATGCATCAATGACTGACATGCACAACATCCAACTGTTGGGGAACGTAGTAATTTCAAAAAATTTCCTACGCACACGCAAGACCATGGTGATGGCATAGCAACGAGAGGGGAGAGTGTCTGTCCACGCACCCTCGTGAGACCAAAGCGAAGCGTTATAACAACGCTGTTGATGTAGTCGTGCGTCTTCACGATCCGACCGATCCAAGCACCGAGCGTCGACACCTCCGAGTTACGCACACGCTCAGCTCGATGGCGATCCCGGGCTCCGATCCAAAGAAAGCGTCGGGGATGAGTTCCACAAGACGACGGCGGCGTGGTGGCGATGATGATGCTCCACCGACGCGGGCTTCGCCTAAGCTCGCGACGATATGACTTCACGGTGCGAGGCTTCGCCTAAGCTCATGACGATATGACCGAAGTGGAATATGGTGGAGGGGGCACCGCACACGCTAAGGAACGATCACGTAGATCAACTTGTGTGTCTGGGGTGCCCCTGCCCCGTATATAAAGGAGCAAGGGGGTGCGGCCAGCCCTAGGGGCGGCGCTGGAGTCCTACTCCCACCGGGAGTAGGACTCCCCTTCCTAGTTGGAATAGGATTGGGGAGGGAAGAGGGAAGGGCGCCGCCCCTCTCCTGTCCTATTTGGACTAGAGGGGGGGGCGCGGCCTGCCCTGGCCGGCCCTTCCTCTTCTCCTTGGCCCATCAAGGCCCATTGACCCCCGGGGTTCCAGTAACCCCTGGTGTTCGAAAAATCTGTTTTCATCGGAACCCTTCCAAGTCAAACATAGGCTTCCAATATATCAATCTTTATGTCTCGACCATTTCGAGACTCCTCGTCATGTCCGTGATCACATCCGGGACTCGAACAACCTTGGTACATCAAAACTTATAAACTCATAATAGACATCATCGAAGCGTTAAGCGTGCGGACCCTACGGGTTCGAGAACTATGTAGACATGACCTAGAACCATTCTCGGTCAATAACCAATAGCGGAACCTGGATGCCCATATTGATTCCTACATATTCTACGAAGATCTTTATCGGTCGAACCGCATAACGACATACGTTGTTCCCTTTGTCATCGGTATGTTACTTACCCGAGATTCGATCGTCGGTATCCAATACCTAGTTCAATCTCGTTACCGGTAAGTCTCTTTACTCGTTCCGTAATACATCATCTCACAACTAACTCATTAGTCGCAATGCTTGCAAGGCTTATGTGATGTGTATTACCGAGAAGGCCCAGAGATACCTCTCCGACAATCGGAGTGACAAAACCTAATCTCGAAATACGCCAACCCAAGATGTACCTTTGGAGACACCTGTAGTACTCCTTTATAATCACCCGATTCACGTTGTGATGTTTGGTAGTACCCAAAGTGTTCCTCCGTAAACAGGAGTTGCATAATCTCATAGTTACAGGAACATGTATAGGTCATGAAGAAAGCAATAGCAATATACTAAACGATCAAGTGCTAAGCTAACGGAATGGGTCATGTCAATCACATCATTCTCCTAATGAGGTGATTCCATTAATCAAATGACAACACATGTCTATGGTTAGGAAACATAACCATCTTTGATTAATGAGCTAGTCTAGTAGAGGCATACTAGTGACTATCTGTCTGTCTATGTATTCACACATGTATTACGTTTCCGGTTAATACAATTCTAGCATGAATAATAAACATTTATCATGATATAAGGAAATAAATAATAACTTTATTATTGCCTCTAGGGCATATTTCCTTGATCTCCCACTTGCACTAGAGTCAATAATCTAGTACACAGAATGATTCTAACACCCATGGAGTCTTGGTGCTGATCATGTTTTGCTCGTGGAAGAGGCTTTCGTCAACGGGTCTCGCAACATTCAGATCCGTATGTATTTTGCAAATCTCTATGTCTCCCACTTGGACTTGGTCCCGAATGGAATTGAAGCGTATCTTGATATGCTTGGTCCTCTTAATGAAATCTGGATTCCTTTGCCAAGGCAATTGCACGATATTGTCACAGAAGATCTTCATTGGTCCCGATGCACTAGGTATGACACCTAGATCGGAAATGAACTCTTTCATCGAGACTCCTTCATTTGCTGCTTCCGAAGTAGCTATGTACTCCGCTTCACATGTAGATCCCGCCACGGCGCTTTGTTTAGAACTGCACCAACCGACAGCTCCACCGTTTAATAAAAACACGTATCCGGTTTGCGATTTAGAATCGTCCGGATCGGTGTCAAAGCTTACATCGGCGTAACCATTTACGACTAGCTCTTTGTCACCTCCATATCGAGAACCATATCCTTAGTCCTTTTCGGTATTTCAGGATGTTCTTGACCGCTGTCCGATGATCCACTCTGGATTACTTTGGTACCTTCCTGCCAAGCTTCTTTGCTAAGCATACGTCAGTCCGGTACACAGCATTGCATACATGATAGAGCCTATGGCTGAAGCATAGGAACATCTTTCATTTTCTCTCTATCTTCTGCTGTGGTCGGGCATTGAGTCGACTCAATCTTACACCTTGTAATACAGGTAAAAACCTTTCTTTGCACGATCCATTTTGAACTTTTTCAAAACTTTATCAAGGTATGTGCTTTGTGAAAGTCCAATTAAGCGTCTTGATCTATCTCTATAGATCTTGATGCCCAATATGTAAGCAGCTTCACCGAGGTCTTTCATTGAAAAACTTTTATTCAAGTATCCTTTTATGCTATCCAGAAATTCTATATCATTTCCAATCAATAATATGTCGTCCACATATAATATCGAAATGCTCTGAGCTCCCACTCACTTTCTTGTAAATCTGAGCTTCTCCAAAAGTCTCATATAAAACCATATGCTTTGATCACACTATCAAAGCGTTTATTCCAACTCGAGAGGCTTGCACCGACCATAAATTGATCGTTGGAGCTTGCACACTTTGTTAGCACCCTTTGGATCAACAAAACCTTCTGGTTGCATCATATACAACTCTTCTTCTAGAAATCCATTCAAGAATGCAGTTTTACATCCATTTGCCAAATTTCATAATCATAAAATGCGGCAATTGCTAACATGATTCGGACAGACTTAAGCATCGCTACGGTGAGAAAGTCTCATCGTAGTCAACCCTTGAACTTGTCGAAAACCTTTCGCAACAAGTCGAGCTTTGTAGACGATTACATTACCATCGCGTCGATCTTCTTCTTAAAGATCCATTTATTCTCAATGGCTTGCCGATCATCGGGCAAGTCAACTAAAGTCCATACTTTGTTCTCATACATGGATCCCATCTCAGATTTCATGGCTTCCAGCCATTTCGCGAATCTGGGCTCACCATCGCTTCTTCATAGTTTGTAGGTTCGCCATGGTCAAGTAACATGACTTCCGAATAGGATTACCGTACCACTCAGTGCGTATTTTACTCTGGTTGACCTCTGAAGTTCAGAGCAACTTGATCTGAAGTTTCATGATCAACATCATTAGTTTCCTCACTAATTGGTGTAGTTGTCACAGAACCATTTCTTGTGGTGAACTACCTTCCAATAAGGGAGTAGATACTGATTATCTCGTCAAGTTCTACTTTCCTCCCACTCACTTCTTTCGAGAGAAACTCCTTCTCTAGAAAGGATCCGAATTAACAACGAAAATCTTGCCTTCAGATCTGTGATAGAAGGTGTACCCAACAGTCTCCTTTGGGTATCCTATGAAGACACATTTCTCCGATTTGGGTTCGAGCTTATCTGGTTGAAGTTTCTTCACATAAGCATCGCAGCCCCAAACTTTAAGAAACGACAACTTTGGTTTCTTGCCAAACCACAGTTCATACGGTGTCGTCTCAGCGGACTTAGATGGTGCCCTATTTAGCGTGAATGCGGCCGTCTCTAAAGCATATCCCCAAAACGATAGCGGTAAATCAGTAAGAGACATCATAGATCGCACCATATCAAGTAAAGTACGATTCTGACGTTCGGACACACCATTTCTCCGTGGTGTTTGGGTGGCGTGAGTTGCGAAACTATTCCACATTGTTTCAAATGTAAACCAAACTCGTAACTCAAACATTCTCCTCCACGATCAGATCGTAGAAACTTTATTTTCTTGTTACGATGATTTTCCACTTCACTCTGAAATTCTTTGAACTTTTCAAATGTTTCAGATTTGTGTTTCATTAAGTAGATATACCCATATCTGCTCAAATCATCTGTGAAGGTGAGAAAATAACGATACCGCCGGCGTGCCTCAACATTCATTGGACCACAAACATCAGTATGTATGATTTCCAACAAATCAGTTGCTCGCTCCATAGTTCCGGAGAACGGCGTTTTAGTCATCTTGCCCATGAGGCACGGTTCGCAAGTACCAAGTGATTCATAATCAAGTGATTCCAGAAGCCCATCAGTATGGAGTTTCTTCATGCGTTTTATACCGATATGACCCAAACGGCAGTGCCACAAATAAGTTGCATTATCATTATCAACTCTGCATCTTTTGGTTTCAACACTATGAATATGTGTATTACTACTATCGAGATTCAATAAAAATAGACCACTCTTCAAGGGTGCATGACCATAAAAGATATTATTCATATAAATAGTGTTGGGGAACGTAGTAATTTCAAAACTTTTCCTACGATCACGCAAGACCATGGTGATGGCATAGCAACGAGAGGGGAGAGTGTCCGTCCACGTACCCTCGTAGACCGAAAGCGGAAGCGTTATAACAACGCGGTTGATGTAGTCGTACGTCTTCACGATCCGACCGATCCAAGCACCGAGCGTCACGGCACCTCCGAGTTCGCACACGTTCAGCTCGATGACAATCCCGGACTCGATCCAGCAAAGTGTCGGGATGAGTTCCGTCGACCGACGGCGTGGTGACGATGTTGATGCTCCACCGACGCAGGCTTCGCCTAAGCTCATGACGATATGACTTCTCCGCGCGGGCTTCGCCTAAGCTCATGACGATATGACCGAAGTGGAATATGGTGGAAGGGGCACCGCACACGGCTAAGGAAAGATCCGTAGATCAACTTGTGTGTTCAGGGTGCCCCCTGCCCCCCGATATATAAAGGAGCAAGGAGGAGGTGGCGGCCAAGGAGGAGGCGCATTAGGGGGGAGTCCTACTCCCACCGAGTAGGACTCCTCCTTTCCTAGTAGGAGTAGGAGAGAAGGAAGGGAAGAGAGAGAAGGGTGCGGCCCCTCCCTAGTCCAATTCGGACTAGGCCTTGAGAAGCGCGCGCCTGCCCTAGGCAGCCCTCTCTCTTTCCCTTGAGGGCCCAATAAGGCCCATTACTTCTCCCGGCGAATTCCGTAACTCTCCGGTACTCGAAAAATACCGAATCATTCGGAATCTTTCCGAACTCGAATATAGTCGTCCAATATATCGATCTTTACGTCTCGACCATTTGAGACTCCTCGTCATGTCCCGATCTCATCCGGGACTCGAACTCCTTCGGTACATCAAAACTCATAAACTCATAATATAACCATCATCGAAACCTTAAGCGTGCGGACCCTACGGGTTCGAGAACTATGTAGACATGACCTAGAACCATTCTCGGTCAATAACCAATAGCGGAACCTGGATGCCCATATTGGTTCCTACATATTCTCTGAAGATCTTTATCGGTCAAACCGCATAACTACATCGTTGTTCCTTTGTCATCGGTATGTTACTTACCCGAGATTCGATCGTCGGTATCCAATACCTAGTTCAATCTCGTTACGGTAAGTCTCTTTACTCGTTCCGTAATACATCATCTCACAACTAACTCATTAGTTGCAATGCTTGCAAGGCTTATGTGATGTGTATTACCGAGAAGGCCTAGAGATACCTCTCCAGACAATCGGAGTGACAAAACCTAATCTCAAATCGCCAACCCAACAAGTACCTTTGGAGACACCTGTAGTACTCCTTTATAATCACCCGATTCGTTGTGACGTTTGGTAGTACCAAAGTGTTCCTCCGATAAGCGGAGTTGCATAATCTCATAGTTATAGGAACATGTATGGGTCATGAAGAAAGCATTAACATACTAAGCGATCAAGTGTTAAGCTAACGGAATGGGTCATGTCAATCAGATCATTCAACTAATGATGTGACCTTGTTAATCAAATAACAACTCCTTGTTCATGGTTAGGAAACATAACCATCTTTGATTAACAAGCTAGTCAAGTAGAGGCATACTAGTGACATCTGTTTGTCTATATATTCACACATGTATTATGTTTCGGTTAATACAATTCTAGCATGAATAATAAACATTTATCATGAAATAAGGAAATAAATAATAACTTTATTATTGCCTCTAGGGCATATTTCCTTCAGTCTCCCACTTGCACTAGAGTCAATAATCTAGTTCACATCATCATGTGATTCAACACTAATATTCACATCTGTATGTGATTAACACCCATAGTTCACATCGTCATGTGACCAACACCCAAAGGGTTTACTAGAGTAAATAATCTAGTTCACATCGCTATGTGATTAACACCCAAAGAGTACTAAGGTATGATCATGTTTTGCTCGTGAGAGAAGCTTAGTCAGCGGATCTGTTACATTCGAGAGACGTATGTATTTTGCAAATACTCTATGTCTACAATGCTCTTGCGGAGCTACCCTAGCTAATTGCTCCCACTTTCAATATGTATCCAGATAGAGACTTAGAGTCATCTGGATTAGTGTAAAAAGCTTGCATCGATGTAACTCTTTCGACGGGCTCTTTTATCACCTCCATAATCGAGAAATATTTCCTTAGTCCTCACTAAGGATGTTCTTGACCAATGTCGATGATCTACTCCTAGATCACTATTGTACTCCTTGCCAAATTCAGAGCAAGGTATACAATAGGTCTGGTACATAGCATAGCATACTTTATAGAACCTATGGTGAGGCATAGGAAATGACTTTCATTCTCTTTTCTATTTTACTGCCGTGGTCGGGATTTGAGTCTTACTCAATTTCACACCTTTGTAACACAGGCAAGAACTTTTCTTTGACTGTTCCATTTTGAACTACTTCAAAATCTTGTCAAGGTATGTATTCATTGAAAAACTTATCAAGCGTCTTGATCTATCTCTATAGATCTTGATGCTCAATATGTAAGCAGCTTCACCGAGGTCTTTCTTTGAAAAAACTCCTTTATGCTTTGCAGAATAATTCTACATTATTTCCGATCAACAATATGTCATTCACATATACTTATCAGAAATGCTGTAGTGCTCCCACTCACTTTCTTGTAAATACAGGCTTCTCCAAAAGTCAGATAAAACCATATCTTTGATCAAATCATCAAGCATATATTCCAACTCGAGATGCTTGCACCAGTCCATAGATGGATCATTGGAGCTTGCACATTTTGTTAGCATCTTTAGGATTGACAAAACCTTCTGGTTGCATCATATACAACTCTTCTTTAATAAATCCATTAAGGAATGCAGTTTTGACATCCATTTGCCAGATTTCATAAAATGTGGCAATTGCTAACATGATTCGGATAGACTTAAGCATCGTTACGAGTGAGAAAATTTCATCGTATTCAACACCTTGAACTTGTCGAAAACCTTTTGCAACAAGTCGAGCTTTGTAGATAGTAACACTACTATCAGTGTCCATCTTCCTCTTGAAGATCCATTTATTTAACATGGCTTGCTGATCATAGAGCAAGTCAATCAAAGTCCATACTTTGTTCTCATACATGGATCCTATCTCAGATTTCATGGCCTCAAGCCATTTCATGAATCTGGGCTCATCATCGCTTCCTCATAGTTCGTAGGTTCATCATGGTCTAGTAACATGACTTCCGAACATGATTACCGTACCACTCACAGTGCGGATCTTACTCTGGAAGACCTCGAGGTTTGGTAGCAACTTGATCTGAAGTTTCATGATCATCATCATTAACTTTCTCACTAATTGGTGTAGGAATCACTTGAACTGATTTACGTGATGAACTACTTTCCAATAAGGGAGAAGGTACAATTACCTCATCAAGTTCTACTTTCCTCCCACTCACTTCTTTCGAGAGAAACTCCTTCTCTAGAAAGGATCCATTTTACAACGAATGTTTTGCCTTTAGATCTGTGATAGAAGGTGTACCCAACAGTTTCTTTTGGGTATTCTATGAAGACGCACTTCTCCGATTTGGGTTCGAGCTTATCTGTTGAAAACTTTTTCACATAAGCATCACAACTCCAAACTTTAAGAAACGACAACTTAGGTTTCTTGTTAAACCATAGTTCATATGGTGTCGTCTCAGCGGATTTAGATGGTGCCCTATTAAACGTGAATGCAGCTGTCTCTAATGCATAACCCCAAAACGATATTGGTAAATCGGTAAGAGACATCATTGATCGCACCATATCAAAATAAAATACGATTCTGACGTTCGGACACACCATAACGTTGTGGTGTTCCGGTGGCGTGAGCTGTGAAACTATTCCACTTTGTTTTAATTGAAGACCAAACTCGTAACTCAAATATTCATCTCCACGATCGGATCGCGAAACTTTATTTTCTTGTTACGATGATTTTCTACTTCACTCTGAAATTCTTTGAACTTTTCAACTATTTCAGACTTATGTTTCATCAAGAAGATATACGCATATCTGCTCAAATCATCTGTGAAAGTCAGAAAATAATGATACTTGCCACGAGCATCAATACTCATTGAATCGCATACATCGGTATGTATTATTTCCAATAAGTCAAGAGCTTGTTCCATTGTTCCGAGAACGGAGTTTTAGTCATCTTGCCCAAAAGCATGGTTCGCAAGCATCAAATGATTCATAATCAAGTGATTCCAAAAGTCCATCGGATGGAGTTTCTTCATCGCTTTACACCAATATGACCCAAACGGCGAGTGCCACAAATAAGTTGCACTATCATTATTAACTTTGCATCTTTTGGCATCAATATTATGAATATGTGTATCACTACGATCGAGATCCAACAAACTATTTTTATTGGGTGTATGACCATTGAAGGTTTTATTCATTTAAACAGAACAACAATTATTCTTTGACTTTAAATGAATAACCGTTAAAAAACTATTTTCATTGGGTGTATGACCATCGAAGGTTTTATTCATTTAAACAGAACAACAATTATTCTTTGACTTTAAATGAATAACCGTTTTGCAATAAACATGATCAAATCATATTCATGCTCAACGCAAACACCAAATAACATTTATTTAGGTTTAACACTAATCCCGAAAGTATAGGGAGTGTGCGATGATGATCATATCATTCTTGGAACTACTTCCAACACTCATCGTCACTTCCCTTCAACTAGTCTCTGTTTATTCTCAGACTCCGGTTTGAGTTACTAATCTTAGCAACCGAACAAGTATCAAATACTCGGGGCTACTATAAACACTAGTAATGCACACATCAATAATCTGTATATCAAATATACTCTTGTTCACTTTGCCATCCTTCTTATCCACCAAATATTCGGGGCATTTCGCTTCGGTGACCATTTCCTTTGCGAAGTAAACACTCGGTTTCAGGCTATGGTCCAGCTTTGGGCTTCTTCATAAGAGTGACAACTTACTTGTCTTTCTACTTGAAGTTCCCTTTCTTTCCCTTTGCCCTTTTCTTGAAACTAGTGGTCTTGTCAATCATCAACACTTGATGCTCTTTCTTGATTTCTACCTTCGTCGATTTTCAACATCACGAAGAGCTCGGAATCTTTGTCATCATCCTTGCATACTATAGTTCATCACGAAGTTCTAGTAACTTAGTGATGGTGACTAGAGAATTCTGTCAATCACTATCTTATCTGGAAGATTAACTCCCACTTGATTCAAGCGATTGAAGTACCTGGACAATCTGAGCACATGCTCACTAGTTTGAGCGATTCTCCTCCATCTTTTAGCTATAGAACTTGTTGGAGACTTCATATCTCTCAACTCGGTATTTGCTTGAAATATTAACTTCAACTCTGGAACATCTCATATGGTCCATAACGTTCAAAACGTCTTTGAAGTCCCGATTCTAAGCCGTTAAGCATGGTGCACTAAACTATCAAGTAGTCATCATATTGAGCTAGCCAAACGTTCATAACGTCGCATCTGCTCCTGCAATAGGTCTGTCACCTAGCGGTGCATTAAGGACATAATTCTTACGTGCAGCAATGAGGATAAACCTCGGATCACGGATCAAATCCGTATCATTGCTACTAACATCTTTCAACACAATTTTCTCTAGGAACATATCAAAACAAACATATAAAAGCATAGGGAAGCAACAACGCGAGCTATTGATCTACAACATAATTTGCAAAATACTACGGGACTAAGTTCATGATAAATTAAAGTTCAATTAATCATATTACTTAAGAACTCCCACTTAGATAGACATCTCTCTAGTCATCTAAGTGATTCGTGATCCAAATCAACTAAACCATGTCCGATCATCACGTGAGATGGAGTAGTTTCAATGGTGAACATCACTATGTTGATCATATCTACTATATGATTCACGTTCGACCTTTCGGTCTCCGTGTTCGAGGCCATATCTGTTATATGCTAGGCTCGTCAAGTTTAACTTTGAGTATTCGGCGTGCGCAACTGTTTTGCACCGTTGTATTTGAGCGTAGAGCCTATCACACCCGATCATCACGTGGTGTCTCAAAGACGAAGAACTTTCATAGCGGTGCATACTCGGGAGAACACTTCTTGATAATTTTAGTGAGAGATCATCTTATAATGCTACCGTCAAACAAAGCAAGATAAGATGCATAAAGGATAAACATCACATGCAATCAATATAAGTGATATGATATGGTCATCATCATCTTGTGCTTGTGATCTCCATCGCCAAGCACCGTCATGATCACCATCGTCACCGGTAGCGACACCTTGATCTCCATCGTAGCATCGTTGTCGTCTCGCCAACTATTGCTTCTCGACTATCGCTACGCTTAGTGATAAAGTAAAGCAATTACATGGCGTTGCATTTCATACAATAAGCGACAACCATATGGCTCCTGCCGATTGCCGATAACTCGGTTACAAAACATGATCATCTCATACAATAAAATATAGCATCACGTCTTGACCATATCACATCACAACATGCCCTGCAAAAACAAGTTAGGCGTCCTCTACTTTGTTGTTGCAAGTTTTACGTGGCTGCTACGGGCTGAGCAAGAACCGTTCTTACCTCGCATCAAAACCACAAAGATACCTCGTCAAATAGACTCCGTTTTAACCTTCTCAAGGACGGGTGTAGCCACACTCGATTCAACTAAAGTGAGAGAGCAGACACCCGCGGTCACCTTTAAGCAACGAGTGCTCGGGCGGTGAAACCAGTCTCGCGTAAGCGTCTGCGTAATGTCGGTCCGGGCGCTTCATCTCACAATACCGCTGAACCAAAGTATGACATGCTGGTAGGCGGTATGACTTGTATCGTCCACAACTCACTTGTGTTCTACTCGTGCACATGACATCAACGCATAAAACCAGGCTCGGATGCCATTTGTTGGGGAGCGTAGTAATTTCAAAAATTTTCCTCACGATCACGCAAGACCATGGTGATGGCATAGCAACGAGAGGGAGAGTGTCCGTCCACGTACCCTCGTGACCGAAAGCGAAGCGTTATAACAACGCAGTTGATGTAGTCGTCGTCTTCACGATCCGACCGATCCAAGCACCGAGCGTCACGGCACCTCCGAGTTCTGCACACGTTCAGCTCGATGACAATCCCGGACTCGATCCAGCAAAGTGTCGGGGATGAGTTCCGTCGACCGACGGCGTGGTGGCGATGTTGATGCTCCACCGGCGCAGGGCTTCGCCTAAGCTCATGACGATATGACTTCTCCGCGCGGGGCTTCGCCTAAGCTCATGACGATATGACCAAGTGGAATATGGTGGAAGGGGCACCGCACACGGCTAAGGAAAGATCCGTAGATCAACTTGTGTGTTCAGGGTGCCCCCTGCCCCGTATATAAAGGAGCAAGGAGGAGGTGGCGGCCAGGGAGGAGGCGCACAGGGGGAGTCCTACTCCCACCGGAGTAGGACTCCTCCTTTCCTAGTAGGAGTAGGAGAGAAGGAAGGGAAGAGAAGAAGGGGTGCGGCCCCTCCCTAGTCAATTCGGACTAGGCCTTGAGAAGCGCGCGGCCTGCCCTAGGCAGCCCTCTCTCTTTCCTTGAGGCCCAATAAGGCCCATTACTTCTCCCGGCGAATTCCGTAACTCTCCGGTACTCGAAAAATACCGAATCATTGGAATCTTTCCGAACTCGAATATAGTCGTCCAATATATAGATCTTTACGTCTCGACCATTTCGAGACTCCTCGTCATGTCCCGATCTCATCCGGGACTCGAACTCCTTGGTACATCAAAACTCATAAACTCATAATATAACCATCATCGAAACCTTAAGCGTGCGGACCCTACGGGTTCGAGAACTATGTAGACATGACCTAGAACCATTCTCGGTCAATAACCAATAGCGGAACCTGGATGCCCATATTGGTTCCTACATATTCTCTGAAGATCTTTATCGGTCAAACCACATAACTACATCGTTGTTCCTTTGTCATCGGTATGTTACTTACCCGAGATTCGATCGTCGGTATCAATACCTAGTTCAATCTCGTTACAGTAAGTCTCTTTACTCGTTCAGTAATACATCATCTCACAACTAACTCATTAGTTGCAATGCTTGCAAGGCTTATGTGATGTGTATTACCGAGAAGGCCTAGAATACCTCTCCGACAATCGGAGTGACAAAACCTAATCTCAAATCGCCAACCCAACAAGTACCTTTGGAGACACCTGTAGTACTCCTTTATAATCACCCGATTCGTTGTGACATTTGGTAGTACCCAAAGTGTTCCTCCGTAAACAGGAGTTGCATAATCTCATAGTTATAGGAACATGTATGGGTCATGAAGAAAGCATTAACATACTAAGCGATCAAGTGTTAAGCTAACGGAATGGGTCATGTCAATCAGATCATTCAACTAATGATGTGACCTTGTTAATCAAATAACAACTCCTTGTTCATGGTTAGGAAACATAACCATCTTTGATTAACAAGCTAGTCAAGTAGAGGCATACTAGTGACATCTTGTTTGTCTATATATTCACACATGTATTATGTTTCCGGTTAATACAATTCTAGCATGAATAATAAACATTTATCATGAAATAAGGAAATAAATAATAACTTTATTATTGCCTCTAGGGCATATTTCCTTCAAATAGAACAACCATTATTCTCTGTCTTAAATGAATAACCGTCTCGCATCAAACAAGATCCAGATATAATGTTCATGCTTAACGCTGGCACCAAATAACAATTATTTAGGTCTAAAACTAATCCCGATGGTAGATATAGAGGTAGTGTGCCGACCATGATCACATCGACTTTGGAACCATTTCCCACGCGCGCCGTCACCTCGTCCTTAGCCAATCTTCGCTAATCCGTAGTTCTGTTTGAGTTGCAAATATTAGCAACAGAACCGAGATCAAATACCAGTACTACTGCGAGTATTAGTAAGGTACACATCAATAACATGTATATCACATATACCTTTGATCACCTTGCCATCCTTCTTATCCACCAAATACTTGGGGCAGTTCCGCTTCCGGTGTCGGTTTGCTTGCGGTAAAAACACTCGATTTCAGGCTTAGGTCCGGACTTGGGTTTCTTCTCTTGAGCAGCAACTTTCTTGCTGTTCTTTTGAAGTTCCTTCTTCTTTCCTTTGCCCTTTTCTTGAAACTAGTGGTCTTGTTGACCATCAACACTTGATGCTCTTTCTTGATTTCTACCTCCATGACTTTTAGCATTGCGAAGAGCTCGGGAATTGTTTTGGTCATCCTTGCATATTATAGTTCATCACGAAGCTCTTGTAGCTTGGTGGCGATGATTGGAGAATTCATCAATGACACTATCATCCGGAAGAGTAACTCCCGGTTGAATCAAGTGATTATTATACCCGGACATTTTGAGTATATGTTCCTTGTGAACTATTCTCCTCCATCTTGCAGCTATAGAACTTATTGGAGACTTCATATCTCTCAATCCGGGCATTTGCTTGAAATATTAACTTCAACTCCTGGAACAACTCATATGCTCCATGACGTTCAAAACGCGTCGTTGAAGACCAGTTCTAAGCCGTATAGCATGGCACACTTGAACTATAGAGTAGTCATCACTTTGCTCGCGAGACGTTCACAACTTCGGCGTTGCTCTATGCAGCGAGGCTGGCACCCAGCGGTGCTTCGGGGCGTAATTCTTACAGGCAGCAATGAGGATAATCCTCAAGTTACGGACCCGATCCGTGTAATTGCTACCATCATCTTTCAACTTTGCTTTCTCAAGGAACGCATTAAAATTCAGCGGAACAACAAATACGAGCCATCTATCTCTGATAAACATAGACAAGCAAAAATACTATCGGTACTAAGTTCATGATAAATTTAAGTTTAATTAATCATATTAAAACTCCCACTAAGACAGACATCTCTCTAGTTATCTAAGTGATTCGTGATCCAAATCAACTAAACCATGTCCGATCATCACGTGAGATGGAGTAGTTTCAATGGTGAACATCACTATGTTGATCATATCTACTATATGATTCACGCTCGACCTTCGGTCTCCGTGTTCCGAGGCCATATCTGTTATATGCTAGGCTCGTCAAGTTTAACTGAGTATTCCGCGTGCGTAACTGTTTTGCACCGTTGTATTTGAGCGTAGAGCCTATCACACCGATCATCACGTGGTGTCTCGTAGACGAAGAACTTTCGCAGCGGTGCATACTCAGGAGAACACTTCTTGATAATTTTAGTGAGAGATCATCTTATAATGCTACCGTCAATCAAAGCAAAATAAGATGCATAAAGGATAAACATCACATGCAATCAATATAAGTGATATGATATGGTCATCATCATCTTGTGCTTGTGATCTCCATCGCCAAGCACCGCCATGATCACCATCGTCACCGGTGCGACACCTTGATCTCCATCGTAGCATCGTTGTCATCTCGCCAACTATTGCTTCTCGACTATCGCTCTTCGCTTAGTGATAAAGTAAAGCAATTACATGGCTTTGCATTTCATACAATAAAGCGACAACCATATGGCTCCTGCCAGATTGCCGATAACTCGGTTACAAAACATGATCATCTCATACAATAAAATATAGCATCACGTCTTGACCACATCACATCACAACATGCGCTGCAAAAACAAGTTAGGCGTCCTCTACTTTGTTGTTGCAAGTTTTACGTGGCTGCTACGGGCTGAGCAAGAACCGTTCTTACCTACGCATCAAAACCACAGCGATAGTTTGTCAAGTTGGTGCTGTTTTAACCTTCGCAAGGACCGGCGTAGCCACACTCAGTTCAACTAAAGTGAGAGAGAGACACCCGCGGTCACCTTTAAGCAGCGAGTGCTCGGGCGGTGAAACCAGTCTCGCGTAAAGCGTCTGCGTAATGTCGGTCCGGCGCTTCATCTCACAATACCGCTGAACCAAAGTATGACATGCTGGTAAGCGGTATGACTTATATCGCCCACAACTCACTTGTGTTCTACTCGTGCATATGACATCAACGCATAAAACCAGGCTCGATACCACCGTTGGGGAGCGTAGTAATTTCAAAAATTTTCCTCGCGCACACGCAAGACCATGGTGATGGCATAGCAACGAGAGGGAGAGTGTCCGTCCACGTACCCTCGTGAGACCGAAAGCGAAGCGTTATAACAACGCGGTTGATGTGTAGTCGTGCGTCTTCACGATCCGACCGATCCAAGCACCGAGCGTCACGGCACCTCCGAGTTACGCACACGTTCAGCTCGATGATGATCCCGGGCTCCGATCCAGCAAAGCGTCGGGGATGAGTTCGTCGACATGACGGCGTGGTAACGATGATGATGCTCCACCGACGCAGGGCTTCGCCTAAGCTCTGCGAC
The DNA here is from genome assembly GCA_021605205.1 of Aegilops longissima. Classification (NCBI taxonomy): domain Eukaryota; kingdom Viridiplantae; phylum Streptophyta; class Magnoliopsida; order Poales; family Poaceae; genus Aegilops; species Aegilops longissima. The sequence continues at coordinate 351,527,795 of CM038680.1, read as the reverse complement.
GATATGACTTCACCGGCGCGAGGGCTTTGCCTAAGCTCCATGACGATATGACCAAGTGGAATATGGTGGAGGGGCACCGCACACGGCTAAGGAGCGATCACGTAGATCAACTTGTGTGTCTGGGTGCCCCTGCCCAGATATAAAGGAGCAAGGGTGCGGCCAGCCCTAGGGCGCGCGCTGAGGAGTCCTACTCCCACCGGTAGTAGGACTCCCCTTCCTAGTTGGAATAGGATTGGGAGGGGAAGAGGGAAGAGCGCCCCTCTCCTTGTCCTATTCGGACTAGAGGGAGGGGCGCGGCCTGCCCCGGCCGCCCTTCCTCTTCTCCCTATGGCCCATCAAGGCCCATTGACCCCCAGTTTCCGTAACCCGGTGTTACGGTAAAATCCTGTTTTCATCCGGAACCCTTCCGAAGTCCAAACATAGGCTTCCAATATATCAATCTTTATTTCTCGACCATTTCGAGACTCCTCGTCATGTCCGTGATCACATCCGGGACTCCGAACAACCTTCGGTACATCAAAACTTATAAACTCATAATAGACTGTCATCGAAACGTTAAGCGTGCGGACCCTACGGGTTCGAGAACTATGTAGACTGTTGGGGAACGTAGCAGAAATTCAAAATTTTCTACGCATCACCAAGATCAATCTATGGAGATTCTAGCAACGAGGGGAAGGAGAGTGCATCTACATACCCTTGTAGATCGCTAAGCGGAAGCGTTCAAGAGAACGGGGTTGAAGGAGTCGTACTCGTCGTGATCCAAATCACCGGAGATCCTAGTGCCGAACGGACGGCACCTCCGTGTTCAACACACGTACAGCCCGGTGACGTCTCCCACGCCTTAATCCAGCAAGGAGAGTGTAATAGCCTGGCTTATTAGGGATGATAGACTACTCATATCAATACGGAATTCCTTCTTTTCCGGGATCCCATTCGGACAGAACTCCAAAGTTAAGCGTGCTCAGCTTGGAGTAGTTTCAGGATGGGTGACCGACCGAAGTTGCTCCGGGTGCGCCGCAGTGAGGACAAAGTGCGCAAAAAGACTAGTATTGATCTGTGGGGCCAGTCTAGATCCCGCCAGGAGTAACGACCACCGGCGGGTGTATCGAGGGCGTTTCAAGTTGGTAATCAGAGCCGACCCTCGCGGTTACACGGATGGTTGCGGACAGGTGCGTGGTCATGTTGTTCATGACGTTTGTGACCCGTCGTGGCACCCGACATGGCACATGTACGGACCGAAGCACGAGACGGTTGTACCAAGAGGAGCGTTCACGTGGCCCGACGAGGACGTCGGTTCCTCCGAGTGTGGGTGTATGTAATAGCTTTGGCTTATTAGGGATGATAGACTACTCATATCAATAAGGAATTCCTTCTTTTCCGGATCCCATTCTACGAACTCCAAAGTTAAGCGTGCTCAGCTTGGAGTAGTTTCAGGATGGGTGACCCGACCGAAGTTGCTCCGGGTGCGCGAGTGAGGACAAAGTCGCGAAAAGACTAGTATTGATCTGTGGGGCCGTCTAGATCCGCCCAGAGTAACGACCACCGGCGGGTGTGTCCGGGCGTTCTGAGAGAGGGAGAGGTTGAGGAAGACTCCATCCAGCAGCAACACAACGGCATGGTGGTGATGGAGGAGCGTGGCAATCCAGCAGGCTTCGCCAAGCACCAAGGGAGAGGAGGAGGAGGAGGGCAGGCTGCGCTGGAGAGGAGGCTCTCGTGTGTTGTGGGCAGCCCCTAGGCCTCATATATATAGGGGAAGGGGAGGAGGTGCGCCCCTCTGGGTTCCCACCCCTAGAGGCGGCAACCCCAGATTGGATCAAGGGGGCGGCCAAGAGGGAGGGAGAGGAGGCGCCCACTAGATGGGCCTTAGGGCCCATCTGCCCTAGGGTTTGCCCCTCGCACTCACCCTTGCGCTTGGGCCTCTTGTGGGGGTGCACCAGCCCCTTGGGGCTGGTTCCTCCCACACTTGGCCCACGCAACCTTCCAGGGTTGGTGGCCCCACTTGGTGGACCCAGGACCCTCCCGTGGTCCCAGATGCGTCTTGATAAACCCGAAACTTTTCCGGTGACCAAAACAGGACTTCCCATATATAAATATTTACCTCCGGACCATTCCGGAACTCCTCGTGACGTCCGGATCTCATCCGGGACTCCGAACAACATTAGGTAACCACATACAAACTTCCTTTATAACCCTAGCGTCATCGAACCTTAAGTGTGTAGACCCTACGGGTTCGGGAACCATGCAGACATGACCGAGACGTTCTCCGGTCAATAACCAACAGCGGGATCTGGATACCCATGTTGGCTCCCACATGTTCCACGATGATCTCATCGGATGAACCACGATGTCAAGGACTCAATCGATCCCGTATACAATTCCCTTTGTCTAGCGGTATTGTACTTGCCCGAGATTCGATCGTCGGTATCCCGATACCTTGTTCAATCTCGTTTCTGGCAAGTCTCTTTACTCGTTCCGTAACACATCATCCCGTGATCAACTCCTTGATCACATTGTGCACATTATGATGATGTCCTACCGAGTGGGCCCAGAGATACCTCTCCGTTTACGGAGTGACAAATCCGATCTCGATTCGTACCAACCCAATGACACTTTCGGAGATACATGTAGTGCACCTTTATAGTCACCCGATTACGTTGTGGCGTTTGGTACACCAAAGCATTCCTACGGTATCCGGAGTTGCACAATCTCATGGTCTAAGGAAATGATACTTGACATTAGAAAAGCTTTAGCATACTGAACTACGATCTTTGTGCTAGGCTTAGGATTGGGTCTTGTCCATCACATCATTCTACTAATGATGTGATCCGTTATCAATGACATCCAATGTCCATGGTTAGGAAACCGTAACCATCTATTGATCAACGAGCTAGCCAATAGAGGCTTGCTAGGGACATGGTGTTGTCTATGTATCCACACATGTATTTGAGTTTCCTATCAATACAATTATAGCATGGATAATAAGCGATTATCATGAACAAGGAAATATAATAATAATAACTAATTTATTATTGCCTCTAGGGCATATTTCCAACAGTCTCCCACTTGCACTAGAGTCAATAATCTAGTTCACATCGTCATGTGATTAACAGCGATAGGTTACATCGCCATGTAACCAACACCCAAAGAGTTTACTAGTGTCGTAAACTAGTTCACATCATCATGTGATTTAGACTCAATGAGTTACGAGGTTTGATCATGTTTTGCTTGTGAGAGAGGTTTTAGTCAGCGGGTTTTAGTCAACGGTCTGAACCTTTCAGATCCGTGTGTGCTTTGCAACTTTCTAGGTCATATTATAAACGCTGCTTCCACGCTCCACTTGGAGCTATTCCAAATGGTTGCCCCACTCTCGTATCCGGTTTGCTACTCGAGTCACTTTCGGATAGGTGTTAAAGCTTGCATCGATGTAACCCTTTACGCCAACTCTTTATCACCTCCATAATCGAGAAACATGTCCTTATTTACTCCAAGGACAATTTTGACCGCTGTCCAATGATCCATTCTTGGATCATTCTTGTACCCCTTGACTGACTCATGGCAAGGCACACTTCCGGTGCGGTACATAACATAGCATACTGTAGAGCCTACGTCTGAAGCATAGGGGACGACCTTCGTCCTTTCTCTCTTTTCTGCCGTGGTCGAGCTTTTAACTCTTAACTTCATACCTTACAACTCAGGCAAGAACTCCTTCTTTGACTGATCCATCTTGAACACTTTCAAGATTATGTCAAGGTATGTGCTCATTTGAAAGTATTATTAAACATTTTGATCTATCTTATAGATCTTGATGCTTATTGTTCAAGTAGCCTAATCCAGGTTTTCTATTGAAAATCATCTTTCAAATAACCCTATATGCTTTCCAGAATTTCTACATCATTTCGATCATCAATATGTCAACAACATATACTCATCGAAATTCTATAGTGCTCCCACTCACTTCTTTGGAAATACAAGTTTCTCATAAACTTTGTATAAACCCAAAATCTTTGATCATCTCATCAAAGCGCACATTCCAACTCCGAGATGCTTACTCCGGTCCTTAGAAAGGATCATTGGAGCCAGCATACCTTTAGCATCCTTAGGATCGACAAAACTTTCGATTGTATCACATACAACCTTTCCTTCTGGCGGGTAAGGAAACTCATTTTGACATCCATCTGCCAGATTTCATAAATGCAGCTAATGCTAACATGATTCCGACGGACTTAAGCATCGCTACGGATGAGAAAAACTCATCGTAGTCAACTCCTTGAACTTGTGAAAAAACTCTTCGCCACAAGTCGAGCTTCATAGACGGTGACATTACCGTCCACGCCCGTCTTCTTCTTAAAGATCCATTCATCTCAATGGCTTGCCGATCAACGGGAAAGTCCACCAAAGTCTATGCTTTGTTCTGATACATGGATCCTATCTCGGATTTCATGGCTTCTAACCATTTGTCGGAATTTGGGCCCATCACTGCTTCTCCATAGCTCGTAGGTTCATTGTTGTCTAGCAACATGACCTTCAAGACAGGATTGAGTACCACTCTGAAGTAGTACGCCTCCTTGTCACCCTACGAGGTACGTTAGTGACTTTGATCCGAAACTTCATGATCACTATCATAAGCTTGTACTTCAATTTGTGTATGTGTCACGGGAACAACTTCCTGTGCCCTGCTACACACTAGTTGAAGTGACGGTTCAATAACCTCATCAAGTCTCCACCATCCTCCCACTCAACTTTTCGAGAGAAACATTTCCTCGAGAAAGGACCCGATTCAAGAAACAATCCCTATTGCTTTCGGATCTGAATTAGGAGGTATACCCAACTGTTTTGGGTGTCCTATGAAGATGCATTTTATCCGCTTTGGGTTCGAGCTTATCAACCTGAAACTTTTCACATAAGCGTCATAGCCCCAAATTTTAAGAAATGACAGCTTAGGTTTCTCTAAACCATAGTTCATACGGTGTCATCTTAACGGAATTATGTGGCGCCCTACTTAAAGTGAATGTGGTTGTCTCTAATGCCTAACCCATAAACGATAGTGGTAATTCGATGAGAGACATCATGGTACGCACCATATCTTATAGGGTGCAACTATGATGTTCGGACACACCATCACACTATGGTGTTCCAGGCGGTATTAATTGTGAAACAATTTGCACAATGTCTTAATTGTGTGCCAAAACTCGTAACTCAGATATTCATCTCTATGATCATATCATAGACATTCTATCCTCTTGTCACGAAGATCTTAAACTTCACTCTGAAATTACTTGAACCATTCAATATTTCAGACTTGTGTTTCATCAAGTAAATACACTCAGTATCTACTTAAATCATCCGTGAAGTAAGAACATAACGATATTCACTGCATGCCTCAAGACTCATTGGACTGCACACATCAAAATGTGTCACTTCAACAAGTTGCTATCTTGTTCCATCTTCTTCAAACCGAGGCTTTTCAGGTCATCTTGCCCATGTGGTATGATTTGCATATCTCAAGTGATTCAAAATCAAGTGAGTCCAAACGATCCATCTGCATGGAGTTTCTTCATGCGTATACACCAATAGACATAGTTCGCATGTCTCAAACTTTTCAAAAGCGAGTGAGTCCAAAGATCCATCAACATGGAGCTTCTTCATGCGTTTTATGACTTACATGGCAGTGCCACAAGTAAGTGGTACTATCATTACTATCTTATATCTTTTGGCATGAAAATGTGTATCACTACAATCGAGATTCAATAAACCATTCCTTTAGGTGCAAGACCATTGAAGGTATTATTCAAATAAATAGAGTAACCATTATTCTCCTTAAATGAATAACCGTATTGCGATAGACATAATCCAATCATGTCTATGCTCAACGCAAACACCAAATAACAATTATTTAGGTTTAACATCAATCTCGATGGTAGAGGGAGCGTGCGATGCTTGATCACATCAACCTTGGAAACACTTCCAACACATATCGTCGACTCACCTTTAGTTAGTCTCCGTTTATTCCGTAGCCTTTTATTTGAGTTACTAACACTTAGCAACCGAACCGGTATCTAATACCCTGGTGCTACTAGGAGTACTAGTAAAGTACACATTAACATAATGTATATCAATATACTTCTATCGACCTTGCCACCTTCTCATCTACCAAGTATCTAGGGTGGTTCTGCTCGATGGCAGTTCCCTTATTCGAAGCACTTAGTCTCGGGTTTGGGTTCAACCTTGGGTTTCTTCACTTGTGCAGCAGCTGATTTGCCGTTTCATGAAGTATCCTTCTTGCCCTTGCCCTTCTTGAAACTAGTGGTTTCACCAACCATCAACAATTGATGCTCCTTCTTGATTTCTACTTTCGCGGTGTCAAACATTGCGAATACTTCAAGGATCATCATATCCATCCTCGATATGTTATAGTTCATCACGAAGCTCTAGCAGCTTGGTGGCAATGACTTTGGAGAAACATCACTATCTCATCCGGAAGATCAACTCCCTCGGTTCAAGTGATTGTTGTACTTGGACAATCGAGCACAAGCTCAACGTTTGAGCTTTTCTCCCTTAGTTTGCAGGCTAAGAAAATCGTCGGAGGTCTTATACCTCTTGGCGTGAGCACGAGCCCGAAATCCCAATTTCAGCCCTCGAAACATCTCATATGTTCATGACGTTTGAAAACGTCTTTGGTGCCTCTACTCTAAACCTTTCAACTGAACTATCACGTAGTTATCAAAACGCGTATGTACGATGTTCAAACATCCACAAACGACGTTTGGGGTTCAACACACCGGCGGTGCATTAAGGACATAAGCTTTCTACTGTCCGCATAATCGCTACTTTCAACTTTCAACTTTATTTTCTCTAGGAACATATCTAAACAATGGAACTAAAGCGCGAGCTTCGACATAATTTGCAAAAGGTCTTTTGACTATGTTCAAGATAATTAAGTTCATCTTATGAACTCCCACTCAGATAGACATCCCTCGGTTATCTAAGTGATTACATGATCCGAGTCAACTAGGCCGTGTCCGATCATCACGTGAGACGGACTAGTCATCATCGGTGAACATCTTCATGTTGATCGTATCTACTATCGACTCATGCTCGACCTTTCGGTCTCGTGTTCGAGGCCATGTCCATACATGCTAGGCTCGTCAAGTTAACCCTAAGTGTATTGCGTGTGTTTGAGGCCATGTCTGTACATGCTAGGCTCACAACACCGTTGTATGTGAACGTAAGAATCCATCACACCGATCATCACGTGGTGCTTAGAAGCGACGAACTTTTGGCAGCGGTGCACGTTAGGGAGAACACTTCTTGAAATTGTTGTAAGGATCATCTTATTTACTACCGTCGTTCTAAGTAAACAAGATGCATAAACATAATAAACATCACATGCAATTATATAGTAGTGACATGATATGGCCAATATCATATTGCTCCTTTGATCTCCATCTTGAGGCTCCATGATCATCATTGTCACCGCATGACACCATGATCTCCATCATCATGATCTCCATCATCGTGTCTTCATGAAGTTGTCTCGCCAACTATTACTTCTACTACTATGGCTACGGTTAGCAATAAAGTAAAGTAATTACATGGCGTTGTTTAATGACATGCAGGTCATACAATAAATAAAGACAACTCCTATGGCTCCTGCCGTTGTCATACTCATCGACATGCAAGTCGTGAATCCTATTACAAGAACATGATCAATCTCATACATCACATATCATTCATCACATTCTTCTTGGCCATATCACATCACATAGCATACCCCGCAAAAACAAGTTAGGCGTCCTCTAATTGTTGTTTGCATGTTTTACGTGGCTGCTATGGGTTTCTAGCAAGAACGTTTCTTACCTCATAAAACCACAGCGTGATATGCCAATTGCTATTTACCCTTCATAAGGACCCTTTTCATCGAATCCGTTCCGACTAAAGTGGGAGAGACGGCACCCGCTAGCCACCTTATGCACCAAGTGCATGTCGATCGGTGGAACTGTCTCACGTAAGAGTGCGTGTAAGGTCGGTCCGGGCCGCTTCATCCCACAATACCGTCGAAACAAGATTGGACTAGTAACGGTAAGCATATTGAACATCATCAACGCCCACAACTACTTTGTGTTCTACTCGTGCAAAGAATCTACGCAATAGACCTAGCTCATGATGCCACTGTTGGGGAACGTAGCAGAAATTCAAAATTTTCTACGCATCACCAAGATCAATCTATGGAGATTCTAGCAACGAGGGGAAGGAGAGTGCATCTACATACCCTTGTAGATCGCTAAGCGGAAGCGTTCAAGAGAACGGGGTTGAAGGAGTCGTACTCGTCGTGATCCAAATCACCGGAGATCCTAGTGCCGAACGGACGGCACCTCCGCGTTCAACACACGTACAACCCGGTGACGTCTCCCACGCCTTAATCCAGCAAGGAGAGAGGGAGAGGTTGAGGAAGACTCCATCCAGCAGCAACACAATGGCATGGTGGTCATGGAGGAGCGTGGCAATCCCGCAGGGCTTCGCCAAGCACCAAGGGAGAGGAGGAGGAGGAGAGGCAGGGCTGCGCCTGGAGAGGGAGGCTCTCGTGTGTTGTGGGCAGCCCCCCTAGGCCTCATATATATAGGGGAAGGGGAGGAGGGTGCGCCCCCTCTAGGGTTCCCACCCCTAGAGGCGGCAGCCCTAGATTGGATCAAGGGGGCGGCCAAGAGGGAGGGAGAGGGGCGCCCACTAGATGGGCCTTAGGGCCCATCTGCCTAGGGTTTGCCCTCCCACTCACCCTTGCGCCTTGGGCCTCTTGTGGGGCGCACCAACCCCTTGGGGCTGGTTCCTCCCACACTTGGCCCACGCAACCTTCTGGGGTTGGTGGCCCCACTTGGTGGACCCCGGACCCTCCGGTGGTCCCAGCGTTACCGATAAACCCGAAACTTTTCCGGTGATCAAAACAGGACTTCCCATATATAAATCTTTACCTCCGGACCATTCCGAACTCCTCGTGACGTCCGGGATCTCATCCGGACTCAACAACATTCGGTAACCACATACAAACTTCCTTTATAACCCTAGCGTCATCGAACCTTATGTGTAGACCCTACGGGTTCGGGAACCATCTGAGACATGACCGAGGCGTTCTCCGGTCAATAACCAACAGAGGATCTGGATACCCATGTTGGCTCCCACATGTTCCATGATGATCTCATCGGATGAACCACGATTTCAAGGACTCAATCGATCCGTATACAATTCCCTTTGTCTAGCGGTATTGTACTTGCCCGAGATTCGATCGTCGGTATCCCGATACCTTGTTCAATCTCGTTTCGGCAAGTCTCTTTACTCGTTCCGTAACACATCATCCGTGATCAACTCCTTGATCACATTGTGCACATTATGATGATGTCCTACCGAGTGGGCCCAGAGATACCTCTCCGTTTACGGGTGACAAATCCAGCCTCGATTCGTACCAACCCAATGAGACACTTTCGGAGATACCTGTAGTGCACCTTTATAGTCACCCGATTCGTTGTGGCGTTTGGTACACCCAAAGCATTCCTACGGTATCCGGAGTTGCACAATCTCATGGTCTAAGGAAATGATACTTGACATTAGAAAAGCTTTAGCATACTGAACTACGATCTTTGTGCTAGGCTTAGGATTGGGTCTTGTCCATCACATCATTCTACTAATGATGTGATCCGTTATCAATGACATCCAATGTCCATGGTTAGGAAACCGTAACCATCTATTGATCAACGAGCTAGCCAATAGAGGCTTGCTAGGGACATGGTGTTGTCTATGTATCCACACATGTATTTGAGTTTCCTATCAATACAATTATAGCATGGATAATAAACGATTATCATGAACAAGGAAATATAATAATAATAACTAATTTATTATTGCCTCTAGGGCATATTTCCAACATAGACATGACCTAGAACCATTCTCGGTCAATAACCAATAGCGGAACCTGGATGCCCATATTGATTCCTACATATTCTACGAAGATCTTTATCGGTCAAACCGCATAACGACATACGTTGTTCCCTTTGTCATCGGTATGTTACTTACCCGAGATTCGATCGTCGGTATCCAATACCTAGTTCAATCTAGATACGGTAAGTCTCTTTACTCGTTCCGTAATACATCATCTCACAACTAACTCATTAGTTGCAATGCTTGCAAGGCTTATGTGATGTGTATTACCGAGAAGGCCCGAGATACCTCTCCGACAATCAAGTGACAAAACCTAATCTCGAAATCGCCAACCCAACATGTACCTTTGGAGACACCTGTAGTACTCCTTTATAATCACCCGATTACGTTGTGACGTTTGGTAGTACCAAAGTGTTCCTCCGTAAACAGGAGTTGCATAATCTCATAGTTACAGGAACATGTATAGGTCATGAAGAAAGCAATAGCAATATACTAAGCGATCAAGTGCTAAGCTAACGGAATGGGTCATGTCAATCACATCATTCTACTAATGAGGTGATCCCATTAATCAAATGACAACACATGTCTATGGTTAGGAAACATAACCATCTTTGATTAATGAGCTAGTCTAGTAGAGGCATACTAGTGACTATCTGTTTGTCTATGTATTCACACATGTATTATGTTTCCGGTTAATACAATTCTAGCATGAATAATAAACATTTATCATGATATAAGGAAATAAATAATAACTTTATTATTGCCTCTAGGGCATATTTCCTTCACCAACGTGTCTACTCGATGCACCGTATGCATGTAGCATTCATCTTGTCACCAGCTGTTTTAGTGCATTACAATGCGTGCCGACTAGCTCATACTTCTACAAGTGAGTTGCATCTTTCCATCATAGGTTATCTACCTATTGTTTTGCACCCTATTACCATACAGGGCAGTAGATATTTTCCCACGCGGTGATGATATGGCTTGCTGCATGGCTACATGACTTACTCCTTGGGCGGTAGGATCTACGTGTCATTTGACTGGTTAGAAACGTATGCATGCATAGCTGATGACCCACAAGTATAGGGGATCTATCGTAGTCCTTTCGATAAGTAAGAGTGTCGAACCCAACGAGGAGCAGAAGGAAATCATAAACGGTTTTCAGCAAGGTATTTTCTGCAAGCACTGAAATTATAGGTAACAGATAGTTTTGTGATAGGATAATTTGTAACGAGCAACAAGTAACAAAAGTAAATAAAGTGCAGCAAGGTGGCCCAATCCTTTTTGTATAAAAGGACAAGCCTGGACAAACTCTTATATAGAGAAAAGCGCTCCCGCGGACACATGGAAATTATCATCAAGCTAGTTTTCATCACGTTCATATGATTCGTGTTCGGTACTTTGATAATTTGATATGTGGGTGGACTGGTGCTTGGGTGCTGTCCTTACTTGGACAAGCATCCCACTTATGATTAACTCCTATTGCAAGCATCCGCAACTACAAAAGAAGTAATAAGGTAAACCTAACCATAGCATGAAACATGTGGATCCAAATCAGCCCCTTACGAAGCAACGCATAAACTAGGGTTTAAGCTTCTGTCACTCTAGCAACCCATCATCTACTTATTACTTCCCAATGCCTTCCTCTAGGCCCAAATAATGATGAAGTGTCATGTAGTCGACGTTCACATAACACCACTAGAGGATAGACAACACACATCTCATCAAAATATCGAACGAATACCAAATTCATATGACTACTAATAGTAAGACTTCTCCCATGTCCTCAAGAACAAACGTAACTACTCACAAAGCATATTCATGTTCATAATAAGAGGAGTATTAATATGCATATAGGATTTGAACATATGATCTTCCACCAAATAAACCAACTAGCATCAACTACAAGGAGTAATCAACACTACTAGCAACCTACAAGTACCAATCCCAGAATTAGAGACAAGAATTGGATACAAGAGATGAACTAGGGTTTGAGAGGAGATGGTGCTGGTGAAGATGTTGATGGAGATTGACCCCCTCCCAATGAGAGGATCATTGGTGATGACGATGGCGATGATTTCCCCCTCCCGGAGGGAAGTGTCCCTGGCAGAACAGCTCTGCCAGAGCCCTAGATTGGTCTGCCAAGGTTCCGCCTCGTGGCGGTGGAGTCTCGTCTCGAGAGCTTGCCTATGATTTTTCTTCGGACGAAAGACTTCATATAGCAGAAGATGGGCACCGGAGGGCCAACAGGGGGCCCACGAGGTAGGGGGGCGCACCCAGGGGGGTAGGGCGCGCCCCCACCCTCGTGGCCAGGTGGAGGCCCCCCTGACGTATTTCTTCCACTCAATATTTTTTATTATTTTCAAAAGTAACTTTCGTGGAGTTTCAGGACTTTTGGAGTTGTGCAGAATAGGTCTCTAATATTTGCTCCTTTTCCACCCGAAATTCCAGTGCAGGCATTCTCCTCCTTATGTAAACCTTGTAAAATAAGAGAGAATAGGCATAAGTATTGTGACATAATGTGTAATAACAGCCCATAATGCAATAAATATTGATATAAAAACATGATGCAAAATGGACGTATCAACTCCCCCAAGCTTAGACCTCGCTTGTTCTCAAGCGGAAGCTAATAACGATAAATATGTCCACATGTTTAGAGGTAGAGGTATCGATAAAATAAAATACGGACATGAGGGCATCATGATTATGCTCATAACAGCAACATATATGGAAATTGTCATATGATTTCTTATGCTCAAGTAATAATCTATTCACAATGCAAAGTATGAATCAGAAACTTTATTGAGAACTAACAAACTATAATCCCAGTCATTGAAGTAATTGCAATTTATCATAACATCAGAAAGAGTCTATGTCAGAGCCTTCTAGCAAGTCCACATACTCAACTATCATTTAGTCTTTCATAATTGCTAACACTCATGCAATATTTGTGGTTACGGAGTTTTAATCGGACACAGAGAAAGATAGGGGCTTATAGTTTCGCCTCCCAACCTTTTACCTCAAGGGTAATGTCAACAATAATAGTTCATGCTAACCCACATCCAATTAGATATATCTATCAGGATCTTTCCAACACACTGTGCTTGCCAAAGGATAAAATATAAAAAGGAAAGGTGAAGATCACCATGACTCTTTGCATAAGGTAGAAGATAATAATAAAAGATAGGCCCTTCGCAGAGGGAAGCAGAGGTTGCCATGCGCTTTTAGGGTTGGATGCACAAAATCTTAATGCGAAAGAACGTCACTTTATATTGCCACTTGTGATATGGACCTTTATTATGCAGTCCATCGCTTTTATTTCTTCCACATCACAAGATCATATAAAGCTTTCCTCTACACAAATCAATTATACATATTTAGAGAGCAATTTTTATTGCTTGCACCGATGACAACTTACTTGAAGGATCTTACTCAATCCATAGGTAGATATGGTGGACTCTCATTGCAAAACTGGGTTAAGAGTTTTTGGAAGCACAAGTAGTATCTCTACTTGGTGCACAGAATTTGGATAGCATGAGGGGGAAGGCAAGCTCAACATGTTCGATGATCCATGACAATATACTTTATCTCAGATGTAAGAAAACATAACCCATTATGTTGTCTTCCTTGTCCAACATCAACTCTTTAGCATGTCATATTTTAATGAGTGCTCCCAATCATAAAAGATGTCCAATATAGTATATGTATATGTGAAACCTCTCTTTATTTATTACTTCCTATTAATTGCAACAATGACCAAAGCTATGTTTGCCAACTCTCAACAATTTTTAATCATCATACTCTTTCTATGTGAAGTCATTACTCTCAATAAGATCAATATGATCTCTTTATTTCTTTTTATTCTTTTCTCTTTTCTTTTATTCACTCAAGATCATAGCAAGATAATCAAGCCCTTGACTCAACACTAATATTTATTGTACATCTTTATTGTACTAGTTGACCCGTTGCGCCAAATGGCACAGAGACCCAGTAAAGACATGTTGTCGATGAAAATAGTTTCATTTTGCAAGGACATATTCGATACTGGTAGTAGAAAGGCCATTTATTAAATCATACTATATTGAGACCATGTTTATTCTATGTGCGCGATGAAAAGATATTCAAGGTTTAGTTGTGGGCAAGCACATATGGCAAAAAATTTAATCTCTTTTAGTCTGGATAAACGGTAGCTTGTTGTCTACAATGAAATGCATATACACATAAGTCCCATTTGAAACAATATCTACGTAAATCTATGTTTTACTTTGTTTAGTTATGGGCAAGCACATATGGAAACAAATCTAATACCCTTTAGCAGCAAAAAATGATGGATTGTTATCTACAATGAGATGTATGTACACATTATAATTTGGTAGCACAAAGTCCCATTCAAAATCATGGCATGTTGAAAATATTTCCATTTTCAACAACTCATCTTTAGAAACTACACCGGGAAGAATTTACATCTTAGTCGCATTGGAAACCATATGGCGTTAGTTATGCTGTTTACAGAGACAAGCGTTCTGAGCAACAAGGGACTTTTAATAGAATCATCACCAGCTCTCACAACCTGGGTAAGTCTCAGTTTTGCATCTACTCTAAACAAAAATATCATAATAAATTGAGGCTAAACCTCTGTGCCTATGGTAAACAAAAGGAGGAAACACACCATAATTCTTAAAGACCTATCCTAGGATGCTTTTGACATGGTACCATCCTAAAAGTCCTTCCTGATGCTTCTTAGTTGATCGCCCTGCGTATGAGATTTTGTGCCACCTTCTCAACGCTGATAAGAGTTCCATTGATAAGCCGATCTATGGGTTCAATACCCATCAAAGTCAAGAGAAAAAGATCATGTGATGCATCTCAGCTGATTGATTGTTTTATCTCTGCTAAGGTTGTGGAGCTCTAAACTTCTCTGGAATAGCTGCAACACAAAAGAATAAACCATACCATACTCAAGTTGATCAGTGCAAAGCTCTTTATAAAACGGAAACTTCAAAGGCCATATAAGGTAATATGTTTATAGGATTTAGTAAACAATGGCCGGAAAACAAAAATATTTCTCAGTACAGAACAAACTAAGAAGAACATTTCAACGCTAAAATAAAGCTACATCAAGCACAATGGTTCCACTACACTGTGTAGATACCTAATTGCTAATTTAGGTTGTACGGCTGATGGAATCAAACAACATACAAAGAATCTCCTTTCAAGTACTCCCTTTGTAATTTATATAAGACCGTTCAGATCACTATAGATTGTAGCTTGGAGTATATTAGTTTACAGAGGGAGTATAGACTGTAGCTTGGAAAGTGAAAACAGTGCAAGCACATGAGCCTTGCAGGACGTATACTTCACAAAGAACACAGCCGAACCTGAGTGTACAAAGGTCATAGGGCTCAAAAACTCGTCAATCCTTGAACTGGTTACATTATAAACAAATTAAGCTTGTCATAGAATAAAACCATTATGACCTACTAAAACCCAACCTGACAAAGTGATCCATTTCAAATTTTCAATACATAACATTTGATGCGTCGTTAATTGCCAAGTTGTTTTAAATTTTTGGAATAGAATCATGTGGCCCAAACATATCTTGTATTGCCGTTTATGGAATAAAGGAAATCAAAAATATCTTAACATTAATTTATCTTCCATCCTAACAATAGCCTCATACAGCACCACATCTCTAACCTTAAGCTTTTTGAAAAATGCCATATAAATATTTTGAACAAAATAAATGGCAAACAAAGAAATAATATATACACATAAATTCATGTTTACTGGTTTACTATGAATCACTTGATGAAGGAAGCAATTGATTTAGTATGGAAATTAGAATTTCAACTCTAAGAATGATCATATATTGATCATACTCCTAGTGGCTCCATGGTCAAGGTGAGGTAAGACCTCTGTGGTGACGGGTGAAGCAAAAATATGCGGGTAAGGCTCAAAACTGCTGAACTATACATTATGCTTCATTTCATGAAGCACACTTAACCATTGATACTGCATTAAATGGCTAAAGAACCATAACCTGAAAAGCTGTCATGGTTATTCAATTTCTAAAACATGTAGCTCTTTTTTGTAATGTTGGCCTATTTCAGAAGATACAAAAAAGGGCATGCAAAGATCATAATCTGAACTGGATGTCTAGAATTTACAGAGAAAATAGATATGATAGTCGAAGCATGAGACAAAAATGCTTTTAGGTCCTGGCACAAAATTACAAACCCATAATTGATATCGAAAGGTCACTATTTTGAATTCTCGCTAAGCATGGCAGGCAAAGTATTAGAGGATGCAAATGCTTCTATTCTCCTTATTAATTGTTGCAATGTAAATCAGAAGATATACATGCAATTCCAACCAGAACACACCGACCAAATACCATCAAAACCACTATGGGAAATTAAGAATAGGTTCCAACTTTTGTTCACGAAATAAAGTAAGAAAAGAATATACCAAAATTTTAATATGAGTTGTAGAGAGGTGGGGAACCATGATCCTTCTTCGGCAGAGACACCAGCGGTATTGGCGCCGGAGGGCTCTTCGACACACATAAGCAGATACATCATCTCGCAAACCATGCCCTTGCTCAAAGTTGGAGCCTCATTTGAAGAACAGATGCCTATAGAACAAAAACGGGGTCAACGGCCTTGATGCTCTTTCTAGGTGGAAAAGGCCATCATGGAGAAACTTCTAAAGAAAAACAATAGAGAACAAATGGCCGTCAGAAGAGTTTAGATAGTTTCCTAAAAAATAGAGCAAAATAATAAATAATAAACAACCATATGTTCACTTGTTTAGGATGTTTTCGGTCATACAGACCGCATTTCTGGTCCCTTTCCCACTATATCTTAACTCGTTTTCTGATCACAGCTACACGGCCATGTGTCATAAAAATACTAGTTTTGTAGAGAACTTGTCGCCAAATGGTGTATCATTATCAAGAAAATTTGGATGAAGGACTGCCAATTTAGCACATGTGTTTAATCTTATCCAAGTGTTTGAACCCCCAAAAGCATAACATACTAATTCCTTGTCTTCAAATATCATTATGGATGGAAAATAAAAAACAATGCATTAACCAAATACGTGATGCACTTGCTACTGAAAATTACAATGAGTACACATCAATTAAGCTAAAGAATTTGCAAAGAAAGCCTACCACAGGGGACAAAATCTTCAATGAACTGAAATTGCTCTTTACAATGGTGTTTCAACTAATACCACTATTTTCTATGTACTATAAGTTGTTAATTCTTTTATTTTATAACAGAGAGGATTTTTTGGTCTATTGGTGCATATGCGTTATGTCTTTCAGATTCCACCAATATTGTGATAGGACTCTGGAGTTACATGTAAGCTGTGGTTTGTAGTTTGTAATATGTACTGTAGTCTGTAAGAGGCACAACGATGAAACATTATTTTTCGAGGGAAGTTGCTTAATGAAAGGAAGAAAATATTTGAACCTAGCTACAGACCCATATCAATCACTATCGAGGGAATTGGGATGAAGATTGAGAGAGTTGAGAAGAGGGAGAAACATACCTAATACAAATTCCATTGTAGCCTTCTTTCATTTCACTCGTCACCAATAAGCATGCTGTTGACATTAGGTGCCAAGTTGCCTCTTGAATATCCACGAGGAATAGCAGCAACAAGAAAACCCTGAAATTGTATTTAAATAGCTCAGCTAACTAACCATGGTGTAGAAAAAATAAAATGGCCATATCTAGGCAAGAAGTTTCGGCCAAAAACTAATGCAGCATTGCAGCATGGTACGCGAAAATGCATCATAAGACTAACTAGTTAGTTCCTTAATCAATGGACAGTTTCCACTTTTCCCAACCTGATTATATTTTTTCTGCATTTAACTATACTGTTCTAAGTAACCTACCACATAGAGCAACAAAAAGTACCATGGCATGAATGATACACAAACTAACATACCTAGAATAAGCAATCAAGTGGCCTAAACATATGTATTAAAGTAGAAAGGGATGGGAAACGGCTGCCCATGTGAACTAATTACCTGGCTGGAAGCCATTGCAGAATGTCAGGTGAAGAGTTATCATGGCCAATATACAAGAAACAGATTTCAAGAGTTCCCCAAATCAATTCACCAGAACCAAGATGGACACTGCATGTACAAAGTTGAGATTTGAACGACATTAACACAATAAAATCATTGTGTTGAAGGGCGATTTTAGGTGAAAAAACTGCAGGAAAACATTGTGTTAATCTCTGCAATATCTTCTTATTATTAAATTTATCACACCTTATTAGAACATTAGTTTGTACCAAGACGAATAGATGCCGAGTCTGTACTGTAGCAAAACCATAAGCGCTCACAAATTAGAGAGCAAAGAATAGTACTCCCTCCGTTCCTAAATAGTTGTCTTTCTAGAGATTTCAACAAGTGACTATATACGGAGCAAAATGAATGAATCTATACTTTAAAACATGTCTACATACATCTGTATGTTATAGTTTATTTGAGATGGCTAGAAAGACAAATATTTGGGAACGGAGGGAGTAGTACCTAATATGCTAACATATTGCCTTCATGTAGTACTGCACTATTAATACCTTAAAATGGTACACGTGATTTAGAGGAACATAATATACATGATGAGCAAAAGAAACTTTTTTATGCTGGTATATGCTAGGTTGCAACAGAAATTTAAGAAGCTGATATACTGTAATATACTGTACTTGATAATCTGAATAGTCCAGAATAACTATTTGTTTGCTTTCAGTCACTTAATCTACAGCAGAAGGGAAGAAAAATGCAGGAAAATAGCAGAAGGTGCTGAAAGGACATGGGACACACATAGACTATGGGGACAAACCAAAATTGCTAATCGTGATACTTATTACCTGAACATACATTCACATTCATTGGTGTGGCACTTAGTCGTAACTAAAATGCACGGATATTGGTGTTCCACAGTAATAGACACTTGAAGCCCCATGTTGTAATTGTAACTGAGCAGAGATATAACAAAATATTACAGATTAGATATTTATTTAGGAATCAATGAAGAGCAAGCAGGTTCACCTCTTCCCCCGTCTTATCCTCTGGAAGCAAACTGGGAATGCGTTTGCTCCCTGTAGGGTTCAGCAAGGAAGTCTACAAATAATCCCAGCAGGGCACGCTGAGATATGAGAACAAGCCAAACTTACCACCGATCACTTTCCAGCAGCGGAGACGAGCCGATCCGCCTCCCTGGCAGGCATCCGCGCCTCTTCTCCTTCTCTGGCCGGCGACGGCCGGTTGAGCTCCTCCTTCCACAGCTTCCTCGCGACGAGGGCTCGCCTCCTCCCGAGGCTTCCTCACGAGCTGGGGTGGATAAGGACCTCAGGAGACGGTGGATCTCGCCG
Source organism: Aegilops longissima (assembly GCA_021605205.1). Taxonomy (NCBI): domain Eukaryota; kingdom Viridiplantae; phylum Streptophyta; class Magnoliopsida; order Poales; family Poaceae; genus Aegilops; species Aegilops longissima. The sequence continues at coordinate 351,508,475 of CM038680.1, read as the reverse complement.
AAAGAACCGGCAGAGCTTTTGGGGCTGCGGGGGGAGTAAGGTCCAAGGAGGGTGGTGGTGCGGCGGCTGTATTGACGACGGAGGCGAGCCGATCCGCCTCCTTGGCAGGCATCTGCGACTCTCCTCCTTCTCCGGCCGGCGACGCCCGGTTGAGCTCCTCCTTCCGTGGCTTCCTCGCGACGAGGGCTCGACTCTTGGCTGCGGGGGGAGGGGGGGAGGAAGGATCGGAGGAGGGCATGGTCGCGCTCGTCGGCGCCAGCGGGAAGGAGGAAGGAGGAGAAGGGGGAGAAGGGATGCGGCGGCCGACGGCTATCCGAACGAGCAGCAAGGAGGGAGGGGGTGCGGCACTGTCGAGCGAGGGAGGAAGGAGAGGTGTGGCGGCTAGGGTTGGTGCGTGTGTGTGTTGGAAATATGTCCTAGAGGCAATAATAAAATGGTTATTATTATATTTCTTTGTTCATGATAATTGTCTATTATTCATGCTATAATTGTGTTATCCGGAAATCGTAATACATGTGTGAATACATAGACCACAACATGTCCCTAGTGAGCCTCTAGTTGACTAGCTCGTTGATCAACGAATAGTCATGGTTTCCTGACTATGGACATTGGATGTCATTGATAATGGGATCACATCATTAGGAGAATGATGTGATGGACAAGACCCAATCCTAAGCATAGCACAAAGATCGTGTAGTTCGTTTGCTAGAGCTTTTCCAAATGTCAAGTATCATTTCCTTAGACCATGAGATTGTGCAACTCCCGGATACCGTAGGAGTGCTTTGGGTGTGCCAAACATCACAACGTAACTGGGTGGCTATAAAGGTGCACTACGGGTATCTCCGAAAGTGTCTGTTGGGTTGGCACGAATCGAGACTGGGATTTGTCACTCCATATGACGGAGAGGTATCTCTGGGCCCACTCGGTAATGCATCATCATAATGAGCTCAATGTGACCAAGTGGTTGATCACGGGATCATGCATTACGGTACGAGTAAAGTGACTTGCCAATGCGAGATTGAGCGAGGTATTGGGATACCGACGATCGAGTCTCGGGTAAGTAACGCATCGATTGACAAAGGGAATTGTATACGGATTGATTGAATCCTCGACATCGTGGTTCATCCGATGAGATCATCGAGGAGCATGTAGAGCCAACATGGGTATCCAGATCCCGCTGTTGGTTATTGGCCGGAGAGTCGTCTCGGTCATGTCGCATGTCTCCGAACCCGTAGGGTCTACACACTTAAGGTTCGGTGACACTAGGGTTATAGAGATATTAGTATGCAGTAACACGAAAGTTGTTCGGAGTCCCGGATGAGATCCCGGACGTCTCGAGGAGTTCCGGAATGGTCCGGAGGTAAAGATTTATATATAGGAAGTCAAGTTTCGTCCATCAGGAAAGTTTCAGGGGTCACTGGTATTGTACCGGGACCACCGGAAGGGTCCCGGGTGTCCACCGGGTGGGTCCACCTATCCCGGAGGGCCCCATGGGCTGAAGTGGGAGGGGAACCAGCCCCTGGTGGGCTGATGCGCCCCCCATTGGGCTTCCCCCCGCGCCTAGGGTTGGGAACCCTAGGGGTGGGGGCGCCCCCACCTGACTTGGGGGGCAAGTCCCCCCTTGGCCGGCGCCCCCCCATCTAGATGGGAGCTAGAGGGGCCGGCGCCCCCCTTGGCCCCTATATATAGTGGGGGGGGAGGAGGGCTGCGCACCTGTCGGGGGTTGGGTGCGACATATGCCAAAGGATGGCTTATCATTGAGGCGAGTAGAACGTCGCTGGTGCACAGAGCGGGATGAGGCGAAGGCATGCACGCCGTGAATCTTACCCAGCCGGGGCTCTCCGAGGAGATAACACCCCTCTCGCTGCTGCAAGGGTCTCCGCATGATCACTATGGCAAATGGGTACAAGAGGCTCCTTGAGCTGTTCGGGGTGAGGAAGGAGAAGGGCTTGGCTTGCTCTTCTCTCCTCTATGTGTGTGTCTAAAACTACTAGCTTCCAACCTTTGCATGGGTGCCTCGGGGTTTATATAGGCCTACCCCGAGGTACAACGTAATCCGCCTGGTGTGGGCCCAAGCCGTCCAGCCTCTAAGTCGCCGCCTTCTCCGCCGACTCACAGGGCCCGCCGACTAGTGGGCCCCGCCGACGGCCCAAAGATGGGGCCGACATCCCTTGTTCGCCATGGGCGGGTCTTGCCGGCTGCGCATCACCGTAGCCGTGCTTCTAATGACGCGAAGCTTGGTCGTGAGGTTATGGCAATGCAGCCCGCTGGCGGCGATCACCACTTGCCATTCCCCGCCTTGTCCGGTTAATGGCGCGTGGATCACGGGGAGAGTCGGCCGACTTCGGAGGCCGACTCCATCGGGTCCGTCTTTGGGTGCTCTCGCCGTCTTGGTACTCCGCCGACAAAGCGGTCCCGCCGCCTTCGGTCGTCATGCAGACAAGCCAACGTGGGTACAGGAATCGCACACGGTGATGACGCTGGGCGGCATGGCAACATCTTTGCGCCGCACGGAGATCTCCGTTGGTATGCGGCGCCAGTAGCCATACCCGCCTTTATGGACTTGGCGGGATGGGCGCGAGGCGCTTTACCCCATGGTCGCCTGCATAAGGCGGTGGCGGTCACGGGCCGACTCCTTGTAGCCGGCCTCATTGGAGGTCGCTGGCTTGAGTCGGCTTGTCTGGCGGCGGCCCTCGACTCGGCCTAGAGGGGCGGTCGGCGGCGCGCGTGCCGACTATCGGAAGACGGCTCTTTGTCTTGGGGTCTGGAGGGGCGCAGCCTGCCCCGATGTTTTGAAAGGTTCAGGGGCTCGGGTCTGCCTACCCGTAGTCCATTACTCCGACAGTAGTCCCCGAAGCTGGGGAGGCGCCGAGGGCAGCCCGTCGAGGAGCCTTGACAGCTTCATCCCTTCGATGGAACAATCTGGACTCGGCCCGCCGTCTCCATCTGGAGTCAGCTTCGCAAGGGGGGGGGGCGCCTTGCCCTTCAAAGTTTTCGAAGGTCGCAACGGGATCCGGGCGGCGTGCCTGATAAGCTTCCTGGCAGCCGCTGTCGCGGGCCCGCCACGTGACGCCACGCGGCAGGGCCGGTCTGCCAGCCCACGCGCGTGACAAGACAGGTCCGCCAGGCCGGGCCCGCCACTACCGTGCCCCGGCGCGCAGCGGATCCGCTGCGGGCGTGCGGGCGGTTGGGCTCCCCACGCCGTTACTGCGCGCAGTAACGTCGTGGGTTAAATCGTGGGGGCGTGAGGACGTGGCGCGCGAATCCCACGCCCCTCGCTTCGCAGCCCAGGCGCCTATAAGTAGGCGGGGGGAGGGAGGGGGCGGCGACGCACGCGCACTCTCTCATCCCCGCTCCCTGCCCCGTCTTCTTCCTTGCTCCTCCGCGCCGAGCCTCGTTCCTTCCTCGCCGCGGAGATGAGCTCCTCATCAGCCGCCGCGCCTCCCACCGCGCTCCGGCGTGTGGGACGGCTCCATCATCGACGACGACATGGTCGAGTTCCTTCGTCAGACGCGCCGCATTCCCGGCAGCAACCTCGTGCGAGCCCGCGCCCCGCCGGAGGGCGAAATCACGCCGGCGCCGGAGGAGGGCGAGCGGGTTGTCTTCCGCTCGCACCTCATGCGCGGGTTGGGGCTGCCGGCGAGCGGCTTCTTCCGCGCGTTCTTGGAGTTCTTCGGGCTCCAGCCGCACCACCTCACCCCCAACACGGTGGTGCTGCTGGCCGCCTTCGCATCCTTATGCGAAGGTTTCCTCGGAGTTCTCCCCACCATCGAGCTATGGGGGGAGTTCTTTCAAGCGAAGCTCGGGACCCACATCGCTCGCGTGCCGGCTCTGTGCGGCGCGTTCATCGCCAAGAGGAGGCCGGTGTCCGATAATCCTTTCCCTGCCATCCCCCTCATCAAGTCGGTGAAGATGTGGCAGCGCTCGTACTTCTACGTCAAGAACGTCGCCCCCGACGGCGACTGGGTCAACTTGCCGCCCTACGTGGGCGGCGAATCGGCGGCCGACCCACCAGCTGGTCCTCAGGGCCGGACGCTGACTCCGCGAGTAACGCCGCCGTCAGCGGCTCCAGAATGATACATCGGAGGGCCTGACCGGGCTGACTTCTGGGCGCCGGGCGCGCCGAGTCCTCCTCTCTCGGGGCCGCCCTCATCGATCGCCAGATGAGCGGCCGCCGACCCCACCGGATGTGCTCCAAGGACATGCCCCACGCGAGGTGGTGGACACGGTGAACTTCTTGGCGAACTGCGACCTCAGGGAGGAATGGCGCTTCGGCAAGGAGCCATACTCGCGCGCCAATCCCCCGCCGACGGTAAGTCGCCTCTCGCTTCCTTGTTTCCTTCCTTAACCAGATCCGGCTCTTACTTTTCTTGGTTCTTTCCGACTCAGAATCCTCTCATGCCGCCCTCGACCGGCGCCGCGGGGCCGGCCCGCGAGTTCGTCCCCAACCGGGCGGAGAGTGACGCCGACGACCCCGACTTGGGCGTGGCGGCGGTGGAGACCGATGCCGAAGGAGGGGGAGAGGCCGACGACTTGAGCCCTCGGCCACTTTTGCAGATCGGCTGATGACGACTCGCCCCGCCCAAAGATAGAACCGCCAACCAGGTGCGAGCTCCTCCGCCGCCTTGGGGGCCGGCGGCGCGAAGAAGCGCCGGGCCGGGCCGAGTCAGCCAGGCGGCCAGGCCAAGAGGATCAAGGGAGCAGCCGCCGACTCAGCGTGAAGAAGCGGTCGCGAAGGCCAACCGCTTCCGCAAGGAGGTGAAGAAGCCACCGCTGGTCTCCGCGTAAGTATCTTTTTATTCCGTCTTGTTTTCTTCTGGTCCGTCTTGCCCAAGTCTTCTTATGTCTTTTTCTCTCATCAGGGCTCCCCTCACTCTGGAGAGGGTCGCTGCCGCCTCCGTCATGGGGTCGGGAGAGACATCCGCCAGCCAGCGTGAGCTGACCCTCGGCCGCCCTCAGGGAGGCAACAAAGCGGAACGCGTAGGAGAAGCGCGACGAGGAGGCGGCCGCCCGTCGAGAGAAAGCGGCGGCCGAGAGGGCGGTCGAAGCCGCCGCCGCAGCTCAAAGGCAAGCCGAGGAGGCCGCGCGTCTCCAGTCGGCGCTGCTCGTCATTCCTCTGAGGTCGGCGCCACCGCCGCCGGACTTCACGGGGCAATCGGAGGGAGTTGGTGGTGAGGCTCCCGTCGCAGGGGGGGCGGCGAGGCTTCTTCGCCGGGCGCGGCCGCGCCACCTCCGCCGCCTCCGCCGCAGTCTGAAGTCGCGCGAGGCAAACAGCCGGCGGACCCACCCGCGCCGCCGACCGACGATGAAGCCGTGGCGCGGCTGCTTCTTCAAGTCGCCTCGCCAGCGCGGCGCCGCCTTGAGAAGGCGGACTCGGCGCCGCGCCCCTTGGAGACCGGCGCCGCCAGCTCGGCGATCCCCGACGCTGAAGTGTCGAGCGCCGCGCCCACTGGGTGGGTGCGAGGAGGCGGCACGGGCCTGCTGAACACGGCACTCCTGGACGTCCAAGCGAAGCTGCGGGCCGAAGGCGTCGCCCTCCAGAACCTCTCCAAGGCGCACCTGGCGTCGCGCTCTGCCGTGCGGGTAAGTTTCATTTCCAAATTTTCTCTTGATCTTCTCGTGTGGGGGCGCGAGCGCACCTACCGGGTGTAGTCCCGAGTTTCGGGTCGGCTGCTGAGCAGGCGGCCCGGAACTTTATTTGCTTACTTCCAAGTCTTTATCTGTGTCTGGAATCCTTGTTACAGGAGTATCACAACCTCCACGCTACCGCCTTCAACCGCAACGTTGAAGAGCTGAACAAACGGGCTCTTGACTGGCGAGGCCGAGGTGAGTTTTCTTCTTCGCGGGGGCGCGCTTGCGCACCCGCGGACTGTAGTTCCCGAGATTCGGCGATCGCTGCGCAGTGGGCGGATCTTCCCGGCGACCTTCTTATCGGCGACTTCGTCCTTCTTCTTTTATTCTTCAGAGTCCAACGCCGCTCTGCGGGATCAGCTGGAACGCCGAGACCGCCTACGCCAAAGAGGAGGAATGCAGCAAGCTCGCCGCAGAGCGCGACCTGCTGGCCACGCAGCTGGCGGAGCAGAGGGAGTTGCTCAAGGCGGCGCGGGCCGAGGCGGAGAAGAAAGAGGCCGCCCTCCTGGCCGAGTTTGAGAGCGAGCGCTCCGCCTGGACCGACCGAGAGGTGCATCTGACCTGCGGCTTCCATGAGATCGAAGATATCGTTGATGGTAAGTTTGCTTTTACTTTCTCTTTTGGGTTGCCGACTATGGGTTAAGCCGGCTCTTGCCTTTTCTAACTTGCTTTTTCTTCTTCCTGGCAGACTTCTTCCCTGGTCATACGCAGGCGGCCAATCAGGCCATTGAGGCCGAACGCGAGGCGCGGAGGGCGGATGGCGCCGAGATTGCAGCCAACGCCCCGGACCCTTGACGAGCAGCTCCTGAGCATTGAGGCTCGCCTGCGGCCGGCTCATCGGATGCTGCGCCGTCTTCAGCGTGTCGGGGCCCAGGCGATTGCTGCCCTGTGGCCGGACATGCCGGTTCTGCGTACTCCCAGCTGGACCGCCGACTGGCTGGAGGTCGCGGCAGCGTCTTGAGGCTTGGAAGGGCTCCGCGGCTCGGCTGGAGCTCGCCGAGCTCGAGTTCGCTCAAGCGTGGTATCGAGGCTTGACCTGACCGCTGGCCGCGTTCGGCCGAAGCCCAGGCGGAGCTGCAGGCCGCGGAGGGCGCCCTCGTCGAGCGTGCGGCGGCGATCGCCGACTACACGGACACCAGTGTCTTCGTCCCGGAGCGGGCTGAAGATGGTGGGGAGGCACCGCCGGAGTGGTTCGGGATGAACCCGGACTACGGCGAGGACTCGGCGGAGGTGATCGACTCCAGCACCGAGGATGAGGACGAGGCGGAGGACGGAGACGGCATGGAGGCGTCAGAAGACGGAGCGGGCGGCCAGCCTCAGCTCGACGCGCCTCCAAGAACGAGCGCGCCCTCTCCGAGCCAGCCGCTGCGAGACGCTCAAGCGAGAGACCTTGACCAGCCGCCCGGCGCTGACGCCGCTACCGCCTCCGGCCTTCCAACCCCATCCGCCGCTTCTTAGGCGCTGCCTTGGCTTTATTTTATCTGCTTGTTGGTCTTTTGAAAGAACTTTGTTAATTAACAATTCCACCAGGGGGTGTATTACGAACCTCTGTTGAAGATCCGCTAAGGGCCTAAGTTTGTGTAAATATTGTTCTAATTTCGTGTTTCTTGCTCGGTGCTCTTGTGGCTTTCCCTTGCCGCTTTCCTTAGATGCCGCCTTGCCCGCCGGGCAGCCGCTCATGGATCGCCGCCTAGGTCAAGTGCTCGCTACTTTCGAGAAGGCAAGTACTTGGCCATTTTAGAGTCGTTTAAGCAAGTTGGGTAGAAACGCAAGCCGGCCTCTTAAGAGTCGGTTTCATAAAACGGGTCAGGGCGGTTTCAACTATGTGTATGCTTTGGGTCCTTAGCCCTTTTTCCGTGTGGGCGCCGCTCTACCTCACTCCCTGCCCGCCAAATCCGCTCTGCGAGCTGCGGCTTCTGACAGGAGACGGCTTGGGCACCGCACGCTACTTGTCGGACTTCAGGAAGCACTTCATAGCTCAAAAGCGGCGAGTCCCCGGGCCGACTAGTCGAGCCCTGTGCCAAACAGCATAATAAAAAAGGGTAACATACTCAAAAGCATAATTCTAATCATACAGATAACAAAAGAGGGCAGTCCCCGAGCTCGTCTCGGGGGGCCCGGAGTCTTGGTATTTCAAACACAAAAGGGTAGCGTGGTACATACTGCATCAACTGTAAAATCTTCGGAGGAGATTTGCATTCCATGGTCGCTCCGTCTCTTTGCCGGAGTCGTCCCTCTTGCGTGCTCGGGGCTTCTGAGCACCGATCAGGTAGTAGGAGTCGTTGCCTAGCACCTTACTGATAATGAACGGTCCTTCCCAAGGCGCCGACAGCTTGTGCTGGCCGGCTGTTCGCTGAATCAGCCGGAGCACAAGGTCGCCCTCTAAGAATGATCTTGGCTTGACCTTCTTGTTGTAGTTTCGGCGCAGGTTCTGCTGGTAGATGCTGGACCGGCTGAGTGCTAGAAGCCGGCCCTCTTCCAGCAGATCGACGCCGTCTTGACGTGCTTCTTCTGCTTCCTCCTCGGTGTACATGGTGACTCGCGGGGAGTCGAACTCTATATCCGTTGGGATGACGGCCTCGGCACCGTAGACAAGGAAGAAGGGTGTGAAGCCGGTTGACTTGTTTGGAGTCGTACGCAGACTCCAGAGGACGGCTGGCAACTCCTCAAGCCAGCAACCGGCCGAACGCTCCAGTGGTTCGACCAGACGAGGCTTGATGCCAGACAAGATGAGGCCGTTCGCTCGCTCCACCTGGCCGTTTGATTGCGGATGGGCAACGGACGCTAAGTCCAGTCGGATGCCCTGCGTCGCGCAGAAACGGGCCAGGGCGCCCTTGGCGAAATTTGTGCCGTTGTCGGTGATGATGCTGTGTGGTACGCCGTACCGAGTCGTGATGTCGGCGATGAAAGTTACTGCCGTAGGACTAGGGGTGGGCATATAACCCGAAAACCGATTTACCGAACCGATTTAACTTGGACCGAAGCCGAAATGACCGAAACCGAAATATTCGGTAGTGAGCTCGGTTAGCAATTCTTGAAAACCGAATTAAATTCGGTGATTTCGGTGTCTACCCTCGGTCCACCGAACTAACCGAAGCACCTACACTCTACCTCTAATTTCTCTCCTCCCAACTTGGCAACTCCAACACAGCCGCACTCCCGCAGGCCGCAGCCTGCAATCCCGCACCCACGGCGTGACCTCCTCCCAAATCGCTGGGCATCCCAAATCGCCTCCTCCCAAAATCATGGCACAGATCTCCAGAATTTATCCTTGCCCTTCCCATGAGCGCAAGTCTTGCGTGTGTGATCTGCACCTTCCATGCCGGATTGATTTCTTGTCTCCTGAGCACCTATATGAGGCGTGATTCACTGCATCCCGATGCATCTCTGCAGCGTGCCGCCCGCCCGCCCAAATCCCTGGCCTTTGGCCACGGCACCATTAGGTTGATTTCTGCATGGGGAGAAGATAGTAGGCTGCCTTCAAACCGAACAGAGCCGAAGCGGCTGGAAAAATTCTGCATCGAACGATGTCGCTTGCCTGCAAAGTAAGTACTCGTGATTTATATTCCGTCTTATTCTGGATGGATCTGGTGAACATCACAACGGAAGTAGTAGTTGACTTCTGTTAGTAGTTGATTTTTGTTTGGTCATATTCTTGATTCCATCTAGATCTAGTTCAGGATTTGGTCGAGTTGTGATATGTACTGTTCTTGTCTAAATCAAGGTTTGCTTTATGTTGTACTAGATTTCTTCCAAGACAGAGGAGTGTCATGCTTGAGAACATAGGTCATGATAAGCAAGTAGTGATGAAAGTTAATCATGGATGAAGCTTGAAGAATAAGCAATAAATCTTGAAGTTTAGAAGAAGGGAGATTGGTAATGGCAGCTGCACCGCACTACTGAATCTGTGTGGTTCTGCTACTTGCCTGCTTCTATTTCGTCTTCTCAAACTTAAGTGGACTTGTCAATGTGTCGTCTGTGATAAACTATGGCTGGTTTGTCGGATGTAATTTGTTGAGTCTGATTTTCTATCTTTACGCCCATTTTGTGTAAATTATCTGCAAGTTTCTCTGTCACTTGTTTTACAGTCATTCTTGTTGTTAAGTAACAATGTGGTACAGTACAGGGTATACGCTTGGAAAATTTTCTGTATGTACATACTTTGCAGCTGAACGCATGTACAGAAAATTTTGATCCAGAAAAACTAAGTACTTGCACAGGCACAGGCGCACAGACACGGCTTCCTGTCACAAAAAAACTAATAAGTACATGTCTCTCATGTTTCTTTTTGGAGGCAATCACGTTTGTTTGTTAGGCCAGACAATAAAAATCGTCCAGCTAGCATTAGGATCTAGTCTATAGCTTTTTTTCGAGAACTAGCTAGTCTATAGCTGACACCCCTAAAAAAAGCTAGTCTAGCTGACAGGACCAGCGCAGCCCAGCGCCCCATATAACAGTAGCAGCCTAGCAGGCCAACTAGCCCCATGCAGTATGGTCTGTTCGGTCCAGAACCGACAACCGAACCGATCGTGCTAGGGACCGAGCTCTCGGTTACCTTTTCTAGCAGAGACCGATCGGTCCATGTTTTCTGAGGACCGAAAATTAGAAAGCACCGAAGCACCGAACCGAACGGTTCGGGGGAACCGAACGCCCACCCCTACGTAGGACCATTCAACTTCTTGATGGGTTTTGCTTCTATCCACTTGGTGAACTTGTCCACCGCGACAAGTAGGTGAGTTAGGCCACCTCGTGCCGTCTTAAATGGTCCCACCATGTCCAGGCCCCAGACAGCAAAGGGCCAGGCGATGGGGATTGTCTTTAGCGCTGAAGCCGGCTGAAGCGGCTTGGAGCGGAACACCTGGCACCCCTTGCATTTTTGAACTAATTCCTTGGCCTCTTCTAGGGCGGTCGGCCAGAAGAAACCGTGTCGGAAGGCTTTGGCGACGAGTGATCTGGAGGCTGCATGATGGCCACACTCGCCCTGATGGATGTCTTCGAGGATTGCTTGGCCTTGCTCTAATTCGACGCAGCGCTGGTAGACACCGGTGGCGCTGCGCCTGACCAGCTCTCTATTAATTATAGTATAGGCTGCCGCTCGGCGTTGCACTTGCCGAGCCAAGGTTTCATCAGTTGGTAGCTCTCCGCTTACCAAAAACTTCAAGATGGGCTGGGCCCATGAGGGTGCTGCTATTTTTTCGACTGCCAGTACTGCTACTTGGACGAGGACGGCTGGGCTGGGAGGCGGCGAGTTGGAGTCTGCAGCAGCTTGCTGCGTTAGAGAAGTCCCCGGGCCGATTGGCACGGTCCCTGAGCCGAGTACTGGAGTCTTTGCAAAGGTCGCTGCAGTCCCCGGGCCGGGTTCCGAAGTCCCCGGGCCGGCTTCGACTGCCGCGTTCTTGGGGGCGTCTTCAAGGATTCTTGTGCTGTCCGCCGAGGCTCTGGAGTCGGATCTGCTTTCTTCGGGGGGAGCCGACACAAAAATGGAGTCTGATTCTGGCGACGGTTTGACGGATGGCTTGAGAAGGCGCTGAAGGGCGACGCCGGATGGTATTGCCTATCGGGTGGAACCGATTCTTGCCAGGGCATCTGCTGGGTCATTGTCGTTCCTTGGTACATGGAGGAATTCGCATCCTCAAAATATCCACTCGCTTCTTGTGCGTAAAGCGGTAGCTCGCCATGTTTGCATCTTTGGCGTCCCAGTCGCCGGATGACTGTTGGACCACCAAGTCGGAGTCGCCATAGCACAGGATCTGGCGAATGCCGAGTTCTTTGGCAAGCCGGAGCCCGTGGATGAGCGCCTCGTATTCGGTGACGTTGTTGGAGGCGGCGAAATGGATCTATAGCGCGTACTTGAGCTTGTCGCCTTTAGGGGAAGTGAGGACCACGCCGGCTCCCAAGCCCGTGCGCATCTTGGAGCCATCAAAGTGCATCCGCCAATGGGCGGAGTCGGGCGCTGGCGGCAGATACTGGGTCTCGGCCCAATCGACGAGGAAGTCGGCCAGTGCTTGTGACTTGATGGCGGTGCGGGGCTGGTAAAAGATGGTGTAGGGGGCCAACTCTATGGCCCACTTGGCCACTCGGCCTGAAGCATCTCGGCTTCCGATGATCTCTGCTAGTGGGGCCGTGCAAACCACGGTGATTGAGTGCTCTTGAAAGTAAGGCTTCAACTTCTTGGCGGCAAAGTGCACGCCGTAACACATCTTCTGGTAGTGGGGGTAGTTCTGCTTGGAGGTCGACAGTACCTCGCTCAGGTAATATACTGGTCTCTGGACTGGTAGCGCCTTGCCCTCCTCCTTGCGTTCAACCACAATAACTACGCTGACTACCCTGCTGGTGGCGGCAATATACAGGAGCATGGGCTCCTTTGGAGTCGGAGCCGCCAGCACTGGGGGAGTAGCCAGCATTCTTTTCAACTGAAGAAAAGCTTCGTCCGCCTTGGAGTTCCATTCGAAGAAGGTGGTCTTCTTCATAAGTTGGTACAGAGGAAGGGCTTTCTCACCCAGCCGACTGATGAATCGACTGATAGACGCCAAGCAGCCGGTGAACTTCTGCACATCCAGCAGTCGGCGGGGCACTTCCATTCTCTCAATTGCCTTGATCTTCACGGGGTTGCACTCTATGCCGCGTTCGGATACCAGGAAGCCGAGGAGCTGGCCGGCTGGTACTCCGAAGACGCATTTCTCTGGGTTGAGCTTGATCTGGAATCGGCGCAGGTTTTCAAAGGTCTCCTTGAGGTCTTCCAACAACGTTCCTCGCCTCTCCGTCTTCACCACCACGTCGTCCACGTAAACGTGGGCGTTTCTGCCAAGCTTCTTGAGGAGGCACTTCTGCATGCAACGCTGAAAGGTGGCGCCGGCGTTCCTCAAGCCGAACGTCATGGTTAGGTAGCAGAAGGCTCCAAATGGCGTGATGAAAGCGGTCTTCAATCATGCGCGGGTTCAACTTGATCTCGATGATATCCTGAATATGCATCTAAGAAGATCAACAGCTCGCATCCGGCTGTGGAGTCTATCACCGATCAATTCGGGTAGAGCGAACGGGTCCTTGGGGCGAGGCTTTGTTGAGGCTTGTGTAGTCAATACACATCCGCCATCGCTTGTTCTTCTTTAATACCAGGACCGGGTTCGCCAACCATTCTGGAAAGAAAACTTCCATGATGAAACCGGCTGCAAGGAGCCGGGCTATCTCTTCTCCAACAACTCTTCTTTTCTCTTCTGACAGGCGGCGCAAGGGCTGCCTGACGGGCTTCACATCAGATCGGACATGTAACTTGTGCTCGGCGAAATCCGTTAGTACACCTGGCATGTCTTTGGGGGACCATGCGAAGATGTCCTGATTCTCATGGAGGAAATTGACGAGCTCGCCTTCCTATTTGCTGTCGAGGTTCGCACCTATGACAGCGTACTTCTCCGGGTGCTCCGGGTCCAAGGGTATCTTCTTGGTCTCTTTAGCCGGCTTGAACGAGCCCTCAGCTTCTGACTCCTTGGGGTCGGACGATATCTCTGGCTGCTTGCCGGCCATCGTCACGACCCGATCCAGGAGCCGCTTCTCAGCCGCGATCACAAGGGACTCGGCTAGCCGGCTGCTTTCAGCTGCGCAGGCGGACGACTTTCTGTAGTCGCCGGCTACGGTCAGAATCCCCTTGGAACTCGGCATCTTCATCTTGAGGTAGGCGTAGTGGGGGACCACCATGAACTTGGCCAGAGCAGGTCGGCCAAGCAAGGCATGGTAGGGGCTCTCAAGGTCCACCACTTCGAACCAGACTGGCGACTATGCTGATGGGCTTCTCGGACCAGTGCATGAATTCTGGGGCATCTGATGCTACGACATTCACCTCTTCTTGCTTCTTTGCCGCTTCTTCGGCGATCATCCGCCATGCCGGTAAACACGACATAGGCGCCATGCTCTTCGGGTAATCGTCTTGTATCAAGCCGATTGCCGGGCAGCCGCTGCTGGGCGCGGTGGTGGCGGCGCCCAAGAGGCGGAGGAGGGCAAGGCCGTCTCCTTGGCGATCTGGTGAGCGGTGGCACTTCAGGTGGTGTGATTTGACGGCTTCGCCGCTGTGGAACTTGCAGGTCCGTCCCAGAGTCTCGCTTTCGTAGGAGAAGGCCGGCAACCAGTTGGACTTGCCGCCTTTCGCCGCTTGGCGTGAGGCTGCCCTCCGCTGCTGGTCTTATCGCGCCACCGCCGGCTGCTGGAAGCCGGCTGCGGGCCTTGCGCTTGTGATCATTCTGCTGCTGTTGTCGCCGGTCAAGGCCGCCAATGGAGTTCCGGGAGCGTGAGGAGCTACTTTGCGGTCGATCGACTTGATCTCCGCCTTCATGGAGGAGTCGGCAGTGGCGTATTGTCTGCTATGACTAGCAGCTCGTCGAGGGTCTCCGGCTCGTCGCAAAGGAGCTTGTGCTTGAGGAGGGTGCCTTCTCCGCACCCGGCGGTGAAGTACTCAATTGCCTGCACCTCGTGCACTCCTTAACAGGAGTTCCGGAGCTCGCCCCAGCGCGTGAGGTAGTCGCGAGTGGACTCGTTGGGGCCTTGTACGCACAAGGACAGCTGACGAGGCTTGGGAGGTCGCTTGTAGGTGCTTGTGAAGTTGCGGAAGAAGGCCTCGGTGAAGTCGACCCAGCCGTTGATGCTGCGGGGCTTCAAGCTGTTCAACCACGTCCTGGCCGTGCCCTGGAGCATGAGGGGAACATACTTTACGGCAACGCGCTTGTTGCCGTTCGCTATGCCGACGGCCGTGGAGTAGTCCACCAGCCAGTCCTCCGGCTTCACGGAGCCGGTGTATTTGGGTGTGTCTCGGGGGAGTGTGAATCCTCGGGGGAAGGGCTCGTCGCGGATGCGAGGTCCGAAACAAGGTGGGCCCAACTCATCTTCTTTTTCTAGCGCCAGGGATCGGTGAAGTCGCCGATCCGGTGGTGGCGCTGTTCGCCGACTCCTCTCGGCGGCAAGGCGGTCGCCGAGAGTCGGATGCTCGACGGGTGGCGGGGAGACTCGCCTTTCTCTGCGGGGAAGAGGAGGCTGATAGTCGTCCCGCCGCTCCACCGCCCTGGGGCGGCCGTCTTCGTCGCGTTCTATGGAGATGTGAGTCCGGCTATGGCTGACAGCCGGGTCCTGGTTCTTTCTTCCGCGGACGCCGCCAGTCGGCGTCCGAGATGTCGCGCCTTGATCTCGGCGGGGAGGCAAGTCGCCGCGTTGTCGTTAATGGCGCCTCGTGCGGCAGCCGGCTTGTCTTGCACGGCGGCGCGCGTCGAGAGCTGCTGGACTCGCTCGTCATCGGCGGCGCTCCTCGCCCTCGAAGTTGTCCAGCTCGTCCGCCGCTGCCTGGGTAGCGCGAATGTTCTCCGCTGGCGTGGCGTATACAGGGCGGCTGGCCCCAAACAGACTGGCGAGGGCCGCACCGCGCTGTCGGACCGCGCCTAGGCGGCTAGGCCCAGTCGGAGCCGGCGAGCCGCCTGGGCGCGATCCATCTCGCCGATAGGCTTCGACAAGCGTCTCATGCTTGCCCGGCTTCCAGGCGCCGAGGAGCTGAAGGCGGCACACCTCCAGCGTTTCGGCATCGGCGTCCTCCGGAATGGAGGCGGTCAGGTCTTGCAGAACAGTGTCGAGAGGGTCACGAGCCCCCGCGTCGGAGGGCTCGCCATGACTGATGACGAGTACTTCTGTGACGGTGCTCCCACCGCTCTCCGCGCGAGGGAGAGGCTCGTCATAGACCACCACGTTGGTGGGGAGCGCGTCGAGCGACGCGGTGTCGGAATCGACCAGCATCGGGTCGGTGGAGCCTACGGACTCCAGGTCGGCGGGGGGCTCGCCGTCGACGTGAAGCTGCTCGAGGAGGCCTGCGAGGAGGCTTTCGGGGCCGTCCGTGCCTGCGTCGGATGCAGGCTCGTCGGAGAGGCGAACCTCGCCGACAAGTTTGGCGAGGCAACTTGCCGCGCAAGCAGCCTCAGCGCCATGCAGCGCGTCGGCACGAACTCCATCTGGCGTGCCGGGCTGGCTGCGCTCGCCAGGGAGGAAGAGGGTTCCCGTCCAGAGCAGGTCTCCAGACGACTGTGCACCAGGCCCCACGGTGGGCGCCAAATGTCGGGGGTTGGGTACGACATATGCCAAAGGATGGTTTATCATGGAGGGGGCGAGTAGAACGTCGCTGGTGCCTGGAAGCGGGATGAGGCGAAGGCATGCACGCCGGTGAATCTTACCCAGCTTCAGGGCTCTCCGAGGAGATAACACCCCTATTGCTGCTCTGCGGGGTCTCTGCATGATCACTATGGCAAAATGGGTATAAGAGGCTCCTTGAGCTGTTCGGGGTGAGGAAGGAGAAGGGCTTGGCTTGCTCTTGTCTCCCTCTATGTGTGTGTCTAAAACTACTAGCTTCCAACCCTTTGCATGGGTGCCTCGGGGGGTTTATATAGGCCTACCCCCCGGGGGTAAAACGGTAATCCGGCCTGGTGTGGGCCCAAGCCGTCAGTCTCTAAGTCGCCGCCTTCTCCGCTCACTCGGGCCCGCCGACCAGTGGGCCCGGCACGACGGCCCAAAGATGGGGCCGACAGCCCTTGTCCGCCACGGCGGGTCTTGCCGGCTGCAGATCATCGTGCCGTGCTTCTAATGACGCGAAGCTTGGTCGTGAGGTTATGGCAACAGCGCCGCCGCTGGCGGCGATCACCGCTGCCATTCCTGCCTTGTCCGGTTAATGGCGCGTGGATCACGGGGAGGAGCCAGCCGACTTCGGAGGCCGACTCCATCAGTCCGTCTTTGGGTGCTCTTGCCGTCTTGGTACTCCACCGACAAAGGGTCCCGCCGTCTTCGGGTCGTGCAGACAAAGCCAACGTGGGTACAGGAATCGCACACGGTGATGACGTCGGGCGGCATGGCAGCGATCTTGCGCCGCACGGAGATCTCCGTTGGTGCGGCGCCAGAGCCATACCGCCCTTTATGGACTGGGGGGATGGGCCGCGAGGCGGCTTTACCCCATGGTCGCCCAGGCATAAGGCGGTGGCGGTCACGGGCCGACTCCTTGTAGCCGGCCTCGCTGGAGGTCGCTGGCTTGGAGTCGGCTTGTCCTGAAGGCGGCCCCTGGGACTCGGCCCAGAGGGGCAGTCGGCCGGCGCTGTTGCTGACTATCGGAAGACGGCTCTTTGTCTTGGGGTCTGGAGGGGCGCAGCCTGCCCCGATGTTTTGAAAGGTTCAGGGGGTCGGGTCTTCCTACCCGTAGTCCATTACTCCGACAGCATCCTAGCCCCTGGCGCCTCCCTCTCCCTCTCCAACACCTCCTCCTCTCCGTAGAGCTTGGCGAAGCCCTGCCGAGATCCCCGCTGCATCCACCACCACGCCGTCGTGCTGCTGGATCTCCATCAACCTCTTCTTCCCCCTTGCTGGATCAAGAAGGAGGAGACGTCTTCCCCAACCGTACATGTGTTGAACGCAGAGGTGCCGTCCGTTCGGCACTCGGTCATCGGTGATTTGGATCACGACGAGTACAACTCCATCAACCCCGTTCTCTTGAACGCTTCCGCTCGCGATCTACAAGGGTATGTAGATGCACTCCTTTTCCCCTCGTTGCTAGGTAACTCCATAGATTGATCTTGGTGAAGCGTAGATTTTTTTTGATTTCTGCTACGTTCCCCAAAAGTGGCATCATGAGCTAGGTCTATGCGTAGTTACTATGCACGAGTAGAACACAAAGCAGTTGTGGGCGTAGATGTTGTCAATTTTCTTGCCACTACTAGTCTTATCTTGCTTCGGCGGCATCGTGGGATGAAGCGGCCCGGACCGACCTTACACGTACGCTTACGTGAGACAGTTTCCACCGACTGACATGCACTAGTTGCATAAGGTGGCTAGTGGGTGTCTGTCTCTCCCACTTTAGTTGGAGCGGATTCGATGAAAAGGGTCCTTATGAAGGGTAAATAGAAATTGGCATATCACGTTATGGTTTTATGTAGGTAAGAAACGTTCTTGCTAGAAACCTATAACATCCACGTAAAAACATGCAACAACAATTAGAGGACGTCTAACTTGTTTTTGCAGCAAGTGCTTTGTGATGTGATATGGCCAAAGGATGTGATGAATGATATATGTGATTTATGAGATGATCATGTTCTTGTAATAGGAATCACGACTTGCATAAATGTCGATGAGTATGACAACCGGCAGGAGCCATAGAAGTTGTCTTTATTTTTTGTATGACCTGCGTGTCATTAAGTAACGCCATGTAAATTACTTTACTTTATTGCTAAACGCGTTAGCCATAGAAGTAGAAGTAATCGTTGGCGTGACAACTTCATGAAGACACGATGATGGAGATCATGATGATGGAGATCATGGTGTCATGCCGGTGACGAAGATGATCATGGCGCCCCGAAGATGGAGATCAAAGGAGCAAAATGATATTGGCCATATCATGTCACTATTTGATTGCATGTGATGTTTATCATGTTCTGCTTCTTATTTGCTTAGAACGACGGTAGTAAATAAGATGATCCCTTATAATAATTTCAAGAAAGTGTTCCTCCTAACTGTGCACCATTGTGAAGGTTCGTTGTTTCGAAGCACCACGTGATGATCGGGTGTGATAGATTCTAACGTTCGAATACAATGGGTGTAAGCCAGATTTACACACGCAATACACTTAGGTTGACTTGACGAGCCTAGCATGTACAAACATGGCCTCAGAACACGGAAGACCGAAAGGTCGAGCATGAGTCTTATAGAAGATACGATCAACATGAAGATGTTCACCGACGTTGACTAGTCCGTCTCACGTGATGATCGGACACGGCCTAGTTAACTCAGATCATGTTTCACTTAGATGACTAGGGGATGTCTATATAAGTGGGAGTTCATTGAATAATTTGATTAGATGAACTTAATTATCATGAACTTAGTCTAAAATATTTACAATATGTCTTGTAGATCAAATGGCCCACGCTAATGTTGCCCTCAACTTCAACGCGTTCCTAGAGAAAACCAAGCTGAAAGATGATGGCAGCAACTATACGGACTGGGTCCGGAACCTGAGGATCATCCTCATAGCTGCCAAGAAAGATTATGTCCTAGAAGCACCGCTAGGTGAAGCACCCATCCCAGAGAACCAAGACGTTATGAACGCCTGGCAGTCTCATGCTGATGATTACTCCCTCGTTCAGTGCGGCATGCTCTACAGCTTAGAACCAGGGCTCCAAAAGCGTTTTGAGCAACACGGAGCATATGAGATGTTCGAAGAGCTGAAAATGGTTTTCCAAGCTCATGGCCGGGTCGAGAGATATGAAGTCTCCGACAAGTTCTTCAGCTGTAAGATGGAGGAAAATAGTTTTGTCAGTGAGCACATACTCAAAATGTCTGGGTTGCACAACCGCTTGACTCAGCTGGGAGTTAATCTCCCGGATGACGCGGTCATTGACATGATCCTTCAGTCGCTTCCACCGAGCTACAAGAGCTTTGTGATGAACTTCAATATGCAGGGGATGGAAAAAACCATTCCTGAGGTATATTCAATGCTGAAATCAGCGGAGGTGGAGATCAAAAAGGAACATCAAGTGTTGATGGTGAATAAAACCACTAAGTTTAAGAAAGGCAAGGGTAAGAAGAACTTCAAGAAGGACGACAAGGGAGTTGCCGCGCCCGGTAAGCCAGTTGCCGGGAAGAAGCCAAAGAATGGACCCAAGCCTGAGACTGAGTGCTTTTATTGCAAGGGAAGTGGTCACTGGAAGCGGAACTGCCCCAAATACTTAGCGGACAAGAAGGCCGACAACACTAAAGGTATATGTGATATACATGTAATTGATGTGTACCTTACCGAGACTCGTAGTAGCTCCCGGGTATTTGATACCGGTGCAGTTGCTCATATTTGTAACTCAAAGCAGAACTGCGGAATAAGCGGAGGTCTGCGAAGGACGAGGTGACGATGCACGCCGAATGGTTCCAAGGTCGATGTGATCGCCGTGGGCACGCTACCTCTACATTTACCTACGGGATTAGTTTTAAACCTCAATAATTGTTATTTAGTACCAACTTTGAGCATGAACATTGTATCAGGATCTCGTTTAATTCGAGATGGCTACTCATTTAAATCCGAGAATAATGGTTGTTGTATTTATATGAGAGATATGTTTTATGGTCATGCCCCGCTGGTGAATGGTTTATTCTTAATGAATCTCGAGCGTAATGTTACACATATTCATAGTGTGAATACCAAAAGATGTAAAGTTGATAACGATAGTCCCACATACTTGTGGCACTGCCGCCTTGGTCACATTGGTGTCAAGCGCATGAAGAAGCTCCATGCTGATGGACTTTTAGAGTCTCTCGATTATGAATCATTTGACACATGCGAACCATGCCTTATGGGCAAAATGACCAAGACTCCGTTCTGCGGAACAATGGAGCGAGCAACCAACTTGTTGGAAGTCATACATACCGATGTGTGCGGTCCAATGAGCGTTGAGGCTCGTGGAGGATATCGTTATGTTCTCACTCTCACTGATGACTTGAGTAGATATGGATATGTCTACTTAATGAAACACAAGTCTGAGACCTTTGAAAAGTTCAAGGAATTTCAAAGTGAGGTTGAGAATCAACGTGACAGGAAAATAAAGTTCTTACGATTAGATCATGGAGGGGTATATTTGAGTCACGAATTTGGCACACACTTAAGGAAATGTGGAATCGTTTCACAACTCACGCCGCCTGGAACACCTCAGCGAAATGGTGTGTCCGAACATCGTAATCGCACTCTATTAGATATGGTGCGATCTATGATGTCTCTTACCGATCTACCGCTCTCATTTTGGGGCTATGCTCTAGAGACAGCCGCATTCACTTTAAATAGGGCTCCGTCGAAATCCGTTGAGACGACACCATATGAATTATGGTTTGGGAAGAAACCTAAGTTGTCGTTTCTAAAAGTTTGGGGATGCGATGCTTATGTCAAGAAACTTCAACCTGAAAATCTCGAACCCAAGTCAGAAAAATGCGTCTTCATAGGATACCCTAAGGAAACCATTGGGTATACCTTCTACCTCAGATCCGAAGGCAAGATCTTTGTTGCCAAGAACGAGTCCTTTCTGGAGAAAGAGTTTCTCTCGAAAGAAGTAAGTGGGAGGAAAGTAGAGCTTGATGAAGTACTACCTCTTGAAACGGTAAGTAGCGCAGCTCAGGAAGATGTTCCTGTGGTGCCTGCACCGACTAGAGAGGAGCTTAATGATGATGATCAAGGTACTTCGGATCAAGCTCCTACTGAACTTCTTAGGTCCACAAGGACACGTTCCGCACCAGAGTGGTACGGCAACCCTGTCTTGGAAATCATGTTGTTAGACAACGGTGAACCTTCGTACTATGAAGAAGCGATGGCGGGCCCGGATTCCGACCAATGGCTAGAAGCCATGAAATCCGAGATAGGATCCATGTATGAAAACGAAGTATGGACTTTGACTGACTTGCCCGGTGATCGGTGAGCCATAGAAAATAAATGGATCTTTAAGAAGAAGACAGAGGTGGATGGTAATGTGACCATCTATAAGGCTCGACTTGTCGCTAAGGGTTATCGACAAGTTCAAGGGGTTGACTACGATGAGACTTTCTCACCTGTAGCGAAGCTGAAGTCAGTCCGAATCATGTTAGCAATTGCCGCATTCTATGATTATGAGATATGGCAAATGGACGTCAAAACGGCATTCCTTAACGGCTTTCTTAAGGAAGAATTGTATATGATGCAGCCGGAAGGTTTTGTCGATCCTGAGAATGCTAACAAGGTATGCAAGCTCCAACGCTCAATCTATGGGCTGGTGCAAGCATCTCGGAGTTGGAACATTCGATTTGATGAGATGATCAAAGCGTTTGGGTTTACACAGACTTATGGAGAAGCCTGTGTTTACAAGAAAGTGAGTGGGAGCTCTGTAGCATTTCTCATATTATATGTGGATGACATACTATTGATGGGAAATGATATATAATTTTTGGAAAGCATAAAGGCCTACTTGAACAAGTGTTTTTCAATGAAGGACCTTGGAGAAGCTGCTTATATATTAGGCATCAAGATCTATAGAGATAGATCGAGACGCCTCATTGGTCTTTCACAAAGTACGTACCTTGACAAGATATTGAAGAAGTTCAATATGGATCAGTCCAAGAAGGGTTCTTGCTCAGACAAGGTGTGCGATTGAGCACGGCTCAATGCCCGACCACAGCAGAAGATAGAGAAAAGATGAGTGTCGTCCCCTATGCCTCAGCCATAGGGTCTATTATGTATGCCATGTTGTGTACTGACGGATGTAAACCTTGCCGTAAGTTTGGTAGGAAGGTACCAAAGTAATCCCGGCATGGAACACTGGACATCGGTCAAGAATATCCTGAAGTACCTGAAAAGGACTAAGGACATGTTTCTCGTTTATGGAGGTGATGAAGAGCTTGTCGTAAAGGGTTACGTCGATGCTAGCTTCGACACAGATCTGGATGACTCTAAGTCACAAACCGGATACATGTTCGGAGGCAGCGCATGAAGCAATCTGGGTGAAGGAGTTCATCACCGACCTAGGAGTCATACCCAATGCGTCGGGGCCGATCACACTCCTCTGTGACAACACTGGAGCTATTGCACTAGCCAAGGAGCCCAGGTTTCACAAGAAGACCAGGCACATCAAGCGTCGCTTCAACTCCATTCGTGAAAATGTTCAAGATGGAGACATAGATATTTGTAAAGTACATATGGACATGAATGTCGCAGATCCCTTGACTAAACCTCTCCCTAGAGCAAAACATGATCAACACCAGAACTCTATGGGTGTTTGATTCATCACAATGTAACTAGATTAGTGACTCTAGTGCAAGTGGGAGACTGTTGGAAATATGCCCTAGAGGCAATAATAAAATGGTTATTATTATATTTCTTTGTTCATGTTAATTGTCTATTATTCATGCTATAATTGTGTTATCCGGAAATCGTAATACATGTGGGAATACATAGACCACAACATGTCCCTAGTGAGCCTCTAGTTGACTAGCTCGTTGATCAACGGATAGTCATGGTTTCCTGACTATGGACATTGCATGTCATTGATAACGGGATCACATCATTAGGAGAATGATGTGATGGACAAGACCCAATCCTAAGCATAGCACAAAGATCATGTAGTTCGTTTGCTAGAGCTTTTCCAAATGTCAAGTATCATTTTCTTAGACCATGAGATTGTGCAACTCCCGGATACCGTAGGAGTGCTTTGGGTGTGCCAAACGTCACAACGTAACTAGGTGGCTATAAAGGTGCACTACGGGTATCTCCGAAAGTGTCTATTGGGTTGGCACGAATCGAGACTGGGATTTGTCACTCCGTATGACGGAGAGGTATCTCTGGGCCCACTCGGTAATGCATCATCATAATGAGATCAATGTGACCAAGTGGTTGATCACGGGATCATGCATTACGGTACGAGTAAAGTGACTTGCAAGTAACGAGATTGAACGAGGTATTAGGATACCGATGATCGAGTCTCGGGCAAGTAACGTACCGATTGACAAAGGGAATTGTATACGGGATTGATTGAATCCTCGACATCATGGTTCATCCGATGAGATCATTGAGGAGCATGTGGGAGCCAACATGGGTATCCAGATCCCGCTGTTGGTTATTGGCCAGAGAGTCGTCTCGGTCATGTCTGCATGTTTCCCGAACCCGTAGGGTTTACACACTTAAGGTTCGGTGACGCTAGGGTTGTAGAGATATTAGTATGCAGTAACCCGAAAGTTGTTCGGAGTCCCGGATGAGATCCCGGACATCACGAGGAGTTCCGGAATGGTCCGGAGGTAAAGATTTATATATAGGAAGTCAAGTTCCGTCCATCGGGAAAGTTTCGGGGGTCACCGGTATTGTACCGGGACCACCGGAAGGGTCCCGGGGGTCCACCGGGTGGGGCCACCTATCCCGGAGGGCCCCATGGGCTGAAGTGGGAGGGGAACCAGCCTGGTGGGCTGGTGCGCCCTGGGCTTCCCCTGCGCCTAGGGTTGGGAACCCTAGGGGTGGGGCGCCCACCGACTTGGGGGCAAGTCCCCTTGGCCGCCCCCATCTAGATGGGAGCTAGAGGGCGCGCCCCCCTGGCCTAGTGGGGGGGGAGGGAGGTTGCGCACCCTAGCCTGGCGCCTCCTCTCCTCTCCAACACCTCCTCCTCTCCGTAGAGCTTGGCGAAGCCCTGCCGAGATCCCCGCTGCATCCACCACCACGCCGTCGTGCTACTGGATCTCCATCAACCTCTCCTTCCCCCTTGCTGGATCAAGAAGGAGGAGACGTCTTCCCCAACCGTATGTGTGTTGAATGCGGATGTGCCGTCCGTTCGGCACTCGGTCATCGGTGATTTGGATCACGACGAGTACGACTCCATCAACCCCGTTATCTTGAACGCTTCCGCTCGCGATCTACAAGGGTATGTAGATGCACTCCTTTTCCCCTCGTTGCTAGGTAACTCCATAGATTGATCTTGGTGAAGCATAGAAATTTTTTGATTTCTGCTACGTTCCCCAACAGTGTGGGCTCTGGCGCAGCAACCTCGCGACCAGGATTGGGAGCGGATCGCGCGCGGGGATTGGGTGAAAGCCTTTTCCACCCGAGATCGATCAACCCAGCCAATAAACACGCGGCATGAGCCCTCCATTCATTGGACGGCAAAAACGACCGCGAGGTGAAATCAGGTTTGACAACAGGTAAAGATCCCACGGCTCAGACACTCTAGATGGCCAGATCCAACGACCAGCGAAGGAACCGATCGAGGGAGCATTCTCCAAGCGAGTTGGCTAGCCTCTGTATTGTTTTAAATAGATCACGGACTCGATTATATAGAGGGATCATAAAGCAAAACTCAAAAATAGATCATACAAAAAACTTTATTCTACTAGATCAAGATACTACTAAAAAGATCGAACTAAAAAAATGGTAAGGATAGGAGTGTGATGGTGATACGATACCGGGGCACCTCCCCCAAGCTTGGCAGTTGCCAAGGGGAGTGCCCATACCCATGTAATTATGTCTCCTTCTTCGGGGATGGTGATGTGATATTCTTGGCGATAATGCCCCTCGTGATACGATTCTCTTCCTCGAGCTTATTGAGTTGCTGCTTGAGATCCATTATCTCCTTACGAAGCTTCACTGTAACGGCTAAAGCCCCTTTCACCCAAGGCTGTTGCATAGCTACGGGAGAACAAGTGACACTCTTCTTCATATTTTCATAAGAAAGAAATCTAACATTGGAAGGGATAACCGAGTTTGGAATAGCCGAGCTCTGTAGTTCCCCCATCGTGAATCCAGCTCGGAAGCGAGAAGTGACTTCTTGATCCTCCTCCATGGCATCTATCCTCATCAAATCAGCCTTCATCTCTTCCTTCATTGCTGGCCCAAAGTCGTCAGCATCGCTGTTTGTCCTTGGTCTCGATGCCGGATGAAACACCCGGCTCTCCCCGACTGACTCTTGAGAAGACATCTTGTTCTAATCTGCAGCAGCAACAACTCGAAACAAGAACACAGAATATTTGCGTGATACAGGAGTGAAAACCTTTGGGAGATTATATAATGAATTTTTACCGACCAAAATACGTATCATGCACGAAAACGGAGTCCGGAGAGCGCACGAGGTGCCCACGAGGCAGGGGGCGCGCCCTCCACCCTCGTGGAGGCCTCGTGTCCTTCCCGGACTGCTTCTTATTTTTCTATTTTTCTAAATATTCCAAAACGGAGAAATATTTCCATTAGAACTGTTTTGGAGTCGGTTTACTTACCTTACCACACACCTATTCCTTTTCGGAGTCTGAAACGTTCCGGAAAGTGTCCCTTATGTATTCCTCCGGGGTTACGGTTTCAATAACATTGGTTTCAACATTTATGGGATTACCTGAGATATAATGTTTGATTCTTTGACCATTCACCACCTTCGGATTTGTGCCTTCGAAGTTATTGATTTTTATGGCACCGGAACGATAGACCTCCTCGATAACGTAAGGACCTTCCCATTTAGAGAGAAGTTTTCCTGCAAAAAAAATCTTAAACGAGAGTTGTATAGCAATACATAATCACCTACATTAAACTCACGCTTTTGTATCCTTTTGTCATGCCATCTTTTAACTTTTTCTTTAAACAACTTGGCATTCTCATAGGCTTGGGTTCTCCATTCATCAAGTGAGCTAATGTCAAATAACCTCTTCCCAACGGCAAGATTGAAATCATAATTGAGCTCTTTAATAGCCCAATATGCCTTATGTTCTAGTTCGAGAGGTAAGTGACATGCTTTTCATAAACCATTTTATACGAAGACATACCCATAGGATTTTTATATGCAGTTCTATAGGCCCATAATGCATCATCAAGTTTCTTGGACCAATTCTTTCTAGATCTATTAATAATCTTTTGCTAAATTAATTTGAGCTCTCTATTACTCAATTCCACTTGACCACTAGACTGCGGGTGATAAGGAGATGCAATTCTATGATTAACATCATATTTACCAAGCATTTTACGGAAAGCACCATGAATAAAATGTGAACTACCATCAGTTATCAAATATCTAGGGACTCCAAACCTCGGAAAAATAACTTCCTTAAGCATCTTAATAGAGGTGTTATGATCAACACAACTAGTTGGAATAGCTTCTACCCACTTACTAACGTAATCAACAGCAACTAAAATATGTGTATATCCATTAGAGGCAGGAAAAGGTCCCATATAATCAAAACCCCAAACATCAAATAGTTCAATAACAAGTGAATAATTCATAAGCATTTCTTGACGTCTACTAATATTGCCAATTCTTTGACATTCATCACAAGACAAGACAAACTTACGGGCATCCTTAAAGAGAGTAGGCCAATAAAACCGGATTGCAATACCTTATGTGCAGTTCTATCTCCAGCGTGGTGTCCTCCATAAGCCTCGGAATGACACTTGCGTAGGATCTGTTCCTGTTCATGCTCAGGTACACAACATCTAATAACACCATCTACTCCTTATTTATAAAGATGTGGGTCATCCCAAAAGTAATGTCTCAAGTCATAGAAAAACTTTTTTCTTTTGCTGATATGTGAAACTAGGTGGTATAAACTTAACAAGGATGTAATTAGCATAATCAGCATACCATGGAGCAGTACGAGAAGCATTTATGACATTTAATTGTTCATCAGGAAAGCTATCATCAATAGGTAGTGGGTCATCAAGAACATTTTCTAACCTAGACAAGTTGTCTGCAACGGGGTTCTCAGCTCCCTTTGTATCAGTAATATGCAAATCAAATTCTTGTAACAAGAGAACCCATCTAATAAGTCTAGGTTTAGCATCTTTCTTTTTCATAAGATATTTAATAGGAGCATGATCCGTGTGAATATTTACTTTAGAATCAACGATATAAGGTCTGAACTTATCACAAGCAAATACGACTGCTAAGAATTCTTTTTCAGTAGTAGCAGAATTTCTCTGGGCATTGTCTAGAGTTTTGCTAGCATATTGGATAACATTTAATTTCTTATCAACTCTTTGCCCTAGAACAGCACCTATATCATAATCGCTAGCATCACACATGATTTCAAAGGGTAAATTCCAATCAGGTGGCTGAACAATAGGTGCAGAGATCAATGCCTTCTTAAGTATTTCAAATGCTTCTACGCAATCATCATCAAAGACAAATGGTATATCTTTTTGTAATAAATTAGTCAGAGGCCGAGAAATTTTTGAGAAGTCCTTAATGAACCTCCTATAAAACCCTGCATGACCAAGAAAACTTCTTATACCTTTGATGTCCTTGGGACATGGCATCTTTTCAATAGCATCAACCTTGGCTTTATCAACTTCAATACCTCTTTCAGAAACTTTATGCCCCAACACAATACCTTCTTAACCATAAAGTGGCACTTTTCCCAATTCAAGACAAGATTAGTTTCTTCACATCTCCGCAAAACTCGATCAAGGTTGCTCAAGCAATCATCAAAAGAGGATCCATAAACGGAGAAATCGTCCATGAAAACCTCACAAATCTTTTCACAAAAGTCATAGAATATAGTCATCATGCATCTTTGGAAGGTAGTAGGTGCATTACATAAACCAAAAGGCATACGTCTATAAGCAAAAGTACCGAAAGGGCAAGTAAAAGTGGTCTTTGATTGATCATCGGCTGACACAGGTATTTGAGAGAAACCAGAATAACCATCTAGAAAGCAAAAATGTGTATGTTTGGATAGTCTTTCTAGCATTTGATCGATAAAAGGTAAGGCGTAATTATCCTTTTTAGTAGCTTTATTTAATTTGCAGAAATCAATTACCATCCTATAACCTGTAATAATTCTTTGCGGGATCAATTCATCTTTATCATTAGGAACGATAGTAATACCTCCCTTCTTAGGGACACAGTGGACAGGACTTACCCACTGACTATCAGCAACGGGATATATTATACCTGCCTCAAGGAGCTTTAGTATTTCCTTTCTTACCACTTCTTTCATCTTAGGATTCAGCCATCGTTGATGATCACGAACTAGTTTGGCATCTTCCTCCAAATTTATTTTATGTTGACATAGAGTGGGACTAATGCCCTTAAGATCATCAAGAGTATATCCAATAGCAGCACGGTGCTTCTTCAGAGTTTTCAATAATCTCTCTTCTTCATGCTCTGAAAGGTTAGCACCAATAATAACATGATATATCTTCTTTTCATCAAGATAAGCATATTTAAGAGTATCAGGCAATGGTTTGAGCTCAAACACGGGATCACCCTTGGGTGGAGGAGGATCCCCTAGGATTTCAACAGGCAAATTGTGTTTCAGGATAGGTTCATGTTTAAAGAACACTTCTTATATTTCCCTTCTTTCATTCATAAACATATCATGTTCATGGTCTAGCAAATATCACCTAGACCAATAATAACAACATCCTTTTCGCAGTCTATCTTAGCATTTACAGTGTTCAAGAAGGGTCGACCAAATATAATGGGACAAAAGCTATCTTGTGGGGAACCAAGAACGAGAAAATCAGCAGGATATTTAGTTTTCCCACACAAGACTTTAACATCTCTAACAATTCCAATGGGTGATATGGTATCTCTATTGTCAAGCTTAATGGTAACATCAATATCTTCTATCTCAGCAGGTGCAATATCATGCATAATTTCTTTGTATAAGTCATGAGGTATAGCACTAGCACTAGCACCCATATCACATAAGCCATGATAACAATGATCTCCTATTTTAACAGAAATAACAGGCATGCCTACCACAGGTCTATGTTTATCTTTAGCACAAGGTTTGGCAATTCTAGCAGTTTCATCCCGGAAATGAATAACATGCCCATCAATATTATTAGACAAGAGATCTTTAACAATAGCAATATTAGGTTCAACTTTAACTTGCTCAGGAGGTGTATATGTTCTAATATTGCTTTTACGAACCACAGTTGAAGCTTTAGCATGATCTTTTATCCTAACAGGAAAAGGTGGTTTCTCAACATAAGTAGTAGGAACAATAGGATCATTATAAGTGATAGTCTTTTCTTCAACTTTAATAGGTGCAGCTACTTTTATTTCTGTGGGAGGATGATATTTAAACCACTTCTCCTTAGGGAGATCAATATGAGCAGCAAAAGATTCACAAAAGGAAGCTACTATCTCAGAGTCAAGTCCATATTTAGTGCTAAACTTACGGAAAACATAGGTATCCATAAAAGATTTAACACAATCAAACTTAGGTGTCATACCTGACTCCTTACCTTCGTCGAGATCCCAATCTTCAGAGTTGCGTTTAATTCTTTCCAATAAATCCCATTTGAATTCAATAGTTTTCATCATAAAAGAGCCAGCACAAGAAGTGTCGAGCATGGTGCGATTGTTATCAGAAAGCCGAGCATAAAAACTTTGAATAATTATTTCTCTTGGGAGATCATGATTGGGGCATGAATATAACATTGATTTAAGCCTCCCCCAACCTTGAGCGATGCTTTCTCCTTCACGAGGCCAAAAATTATATATATAATTGCGATCACGATGAACAAGATGCATAGGATAAAACTTCTGATGAAATTCCAATTTCAATCGTTTGTAGTTCCATGATCCCGTATCATCACATAGCCTATACCATGTCAATGCATCTCCCTTCAAATATAAAGGGAAGACCATCTTCTTAATAACATCATCGGGTATACCTACAAGCTTAAATAATCCACAAACTTCATCCACATAGATTAGGTGCTCATCAGGATGCTATGTTCCGTCTCCTACAAAAGGATTAGCTAGCAGTTTTTCTAACACACCCGAAGGAATTTCAAAGTAGACATTTTCATTTTCAGTAGGTTTAGTATGTTGAGGAGCAACTCTTTGATCTACTGGTCGGGGTGAAGATACCCCGAACAAGCCCCTCAGCGGATTACTTTCCATAGTAACAAGTGACAGTAAATTTCATCACACTATAAATTTTTCCTTACCAAATTCCACCTATCAAAGGCTCTTCACTCCCCGGCAACAGCGCCAGAAAAGAGCCTAAATTAAAGAATATTTAAAATGCATTGGTTGCCATCTAGAATTAATTTTGCCTAACTATCATTTTTCTATGAGCTCAAGCATGCTAAGTATTTATAAATAATTTTGGATTGATCAATATCTTGAGACCCATACGTGCATGCTAATCATTAGTAGACTTTTATTTGCATAAGCTCGCTTCAAACATGGAGTACTACATTTGCTGGAATAGTCCACATACATGTACATGTATGCATCAATGCCTGACATGCATAACATCCAATGTGTCTACTCGATGCACCATATGCATGTAGCATCCATCTTGTCACCAGTTGTTTTAGTGCATTACAATGCGTGCCGACTAGCTCATACTTCTACTAGTGAGTTGCATCTTTCCATCATAGGCTATCTACCTATTGTTTTGCACCCTATTACCATATAGGGCAGTAGATATTTTCCCATGCGGTGACTACATGGCTTGCCGCATGGCTACGTGACTTACTCCTTGGGCGGTAGGATCTATGTGTCATTTGACTGGTTAGAAACGTATGCATGCATAGCTGATGAACCATAAGTATAGGGGATCTATCGTAGTCCTTTCGATAAGTAAGAGTGTCGAACCCAATGAGGAGCAGAAGGAAATGATAAGCAGTTTTCAGCAAGGTATTCTTTGCAAGCACTGAAATTATAGGTAACATATAGTTTTGTGATAGGATAATTGGTAACGAGCAACAAGTAACAAAAGTAAATAAAGTGCAACAAGGTGGCCCAATCCTTTTTGTAGCAAAGGACAAGCCTGGACAAACTCTTATATAGAGAAAAGCGCTCCCTAGGACACATGGGAATTATCGTCAAGCTAGTTTTCATCACGTTCATATGATTCGCGTTCGGTACTTTGATAATTTGATATGTGGGTGGACCAGTGCTTGGGTGTTGTCCTTACTTGGACAAGCATCCCACTTATGATTAACCCCTATTGCAAGCATCCGCAACTACAAAAGAAGTATTAAGGTAAACCTAACCATAGCATGAAACATGTGGATCCAAATCAGCCCCTTACGAAGCAACGCATAAACTAGGGTTTAAGTTTATGTCACTCTAGCAACCCATCATCTACCTATTACTTCCCAATGCCTTCCTCTAGGCCCAAATAATGGTGAAGTTTCATGTAGTCGACGTTCACATAACACCACTAGAGGATAGACAACATACATCTCATCAAAATATCGAACGAATACCAAATTCACATGACTACTAATAGCAAGACTTCTACCACGTCCTCAGGAACAAACATAACTACTCACAAAGCATATTCATGTTCATAATCAGAGGAGTATTAATATGCATATAGGATCTGAACATATGATCTTCCACCAAATAAACCAACTTGCTTCAACTACAAGGAGTAATCAACACTACTAGCAACCTACAAGTACCAATCCCAGACTTAGAGACAAGAATTGGATACAAGAGATGAACTAGGGTTTGAGAGGAGATGGTGCTGGTGAAGGTGTTGATGGAGATTTCCCTCTCCCAATGAGAGGAGCGTTGGTGATGACGATGGCGATGATTTCCCCCTCCAGGAGGGAAGTGTCCCCGGCAGAACAGCTCTGCCAGAGCCCTAGATTGGTTCCGCCAAGGTTCCGCCTCGTGGCGGCGGAGCCTCGTCCCGAAAGCTTGCTTATGATTTTTCTTCGGATGAAAGACTTCATACAGCAGAAGATGGGAACCGGAGGGCCAACAGGGGGCCCATGAGGCAGGGGGCACGCCCAGGGGGGTAGGGCGCCCCCACCCTCGTGGACAGGTGGAGGCCCCCCTGACGTAGATTCTTCTTCCGGTATTATTTTTTTATTTCCAAAACTAACTTTCGTGGAGTTTCAGGACTTTTGGAGTTATGCAGAATAGGTCTCTAATATTTGCTCCTTTTCCAGCCCAGAATTCCAGCTGCCGGCTGATGACCCACAAGTATAGGGGATCTATCGTAGTCCTTTCGATAAGTAAGAGTGTCGAACCCAACGAGGAGCAGAAGGAAATGATAAGCGATTTTCAGCAAGGTATTCTCTACAAGCACTGAAATTATAGGTAACAGATAGTTTTGTGATAAGAGAATTTGTAACGAGCAACAAGTAACAAATGTAAATATAGTGCAGCAAGGTGGCCCAATACTTTTTTTAGCAAAGGACAAGCGTGGACAAACTCTTATATAGAGAAAAGCGCTCCTGCGGACACATGGGAATTATCGTCAAGCTAGTTTTCATCACGTTCATATGATTTGCGTTCGGTACTTTGACAATTTGATATGTGGGTGGACCGGTGCTTGGGTGTTGTTCTTACTTGAACTAGCATCCCACTTATGATTAACCTCTATTGCAAGCATCCGCAACTACAACAAAAGTATTAAGGTAAACCTAACCATAGCATGAAACATATGGATCCAAATCAGCCCCTTACGAAGCAACACATAAACTAGGGTTTAAGCTTCTGTCACTCTAGCAACCCATCATCTACTTATTACTTCCCAATGCCTTCCTCTAGGCCCAAATAACGGTGAAGTGTCATGTAGTCGACGTTCACATAACACCACTAGAGGATAGACAACATACATCTTATCAAAATATTGAACGAATACCAAATTCATATGACTACTAATAGCAAGACTTCTCCCATGTCCTCAGGAACAAACGTAACTACTCACAAAGCATATTCATGTTCATAATCAGAGGAGTATTATTATGCATATAGGATCTGGACATATGATCTTCCACCAAATAAACCAACTAGTATCAACTACAAGGAGTAATCAACACTACTAGCAACCTACAGGTACCAATCCGAGACTTAGAGACAAGAATTGGATACAAGAGATGAACTAGGGTTTGAGAGGAGATGGTGGTGGTGAAGATGTTGATGGAGATTGCCCTCTCCCGATGAGAGGAGCATTGGTGATGACGATGGCGATGATTTCCCCCTCCCGGAGGGAAGTGTCCCTGGCAGAACAGCTCTGCCAGAGCCCTAGATTGGTCTGCCAAGGTTCCGCCTCGTGGCGGTGGAGTCTCGTCTCGAGAGCTTGCCTATGATTTTTCTTCGGACGAAAGACTTCATATAGCAGAAGCCGAAGGGCCAACAGGGGGCCCACAAGGCAGGGGGGCGCGCCCAGGGGGGTAGGGCGCGCCCCCACCCTCGTGGCCAGGTGGAGCCCCCCCTGACGTATTTATTCCGCTCAATATTTTTTATTATTTCCAAAAATAAGTTTCGTGGAGTTTCAGGACTTTTGGAGTTGTGTAGAATAGGTCTCTAATATTTGCTCCTTTTCCAGCCCAGAATTCCAGCTGCCGGCATTCTCCCTCCTTATGTAAACCTTGTAAAATAAGAAAGAATAGGCATAAGTATTGTGACATAATGTGTAATAACAACCCATAATGCAATAAATATCGATATAAAAGCATGATGCAAAATGGACGTATCAACTCCCCCAAGCTTAGACCTCGCTTGTCCTCAAGCGGAAGCCGATAACGGTAAATATGTCCACATGTTTAGAGGTAGAGGTGTCGATAAAATAAAATACGGACATGAGGGCATCATGATTATTCTCATAACAGCAACATATATGAATATTGTCATATGATTTTTTATGCTCAAGTAATAATCTATTCACAATGGAAAGTATGAATCAGAAACTTCATTGAGAACTAACAAACTATAATCTCAGTCATTGAAGCAATTGCAATTTATCATAACATCAGAAAGACTCTATGTCAGAGCTTTCTAGCAAGTCCACATACTCAACTATCATTTAGTCTTTCATAATTGCTAACACTCACGCAATACTTGTGGTTACGGAGTTTTAATCAGACACAGAGAAAGATAGGGGCTTATAGTTTTGCCTCCCAACCTTTTACCTCAAGGGTAACGTCAACAATAATAACTCATGCTACCCTACATCCAATTAGATATATTTACCAGGATCTTTCCAACACCCTGTGCTTGCCAAAGGATAAAATGTAAAAGGGAAAGGTGAAGATCACCATGACTCTTGCATAAGGTAGAAGATAATAATAAAATATAGGCCCTTCGCAGAGGGAAGCAGAGGTTGCCATGCGCTTTTAGGGTTGGATGCACAAAATCTTAATGCGAAAGAATGTCACTTTATATTGCCACTTGTGATATGAACCTTTATTATGCAGTCCGTCGCTTTTATTTCTTCCACATCACAAGATCGTATAAAGCTTATTTCCTCCACACAATCAATCATACATATTTAGAGAGAATTTTTATTGCTTGCATCAATGACAACTTACTTGAAGGATCTTACTCAATCCATAGGTAGATATGGTGGACTCTCATGGCAAAAACTGGTTTAAGGGTTTTTGGAAGCACAAGTAGTATCTCTACTTGGTGCAAAGAATTTGGCTAGCACGAGGGGGAAAGGCAAGCTCAACATGTTGGATGATCCAGGACAATATACTTTATCTCAGATATAAGAAAACATTACCCATTACGTTGTCTTCCTTGTCCAACATCAACTCTTTAGCATGTCATATTTTAATGAGTGCTCCCAATCATAAAAGATGTCCATGATATTATATTTATATGTGAAACCTCTCTTACTTTATTACTGTAGCGACCCGACCCGAATGGATCAAGTCTCTGTGCTTAGGTGTCATCCCTGGATCGGTATGCTGACACACACAGTACTCGAAGGATTTATAACAGAGGTAAATCACATGTATAAATAACGTAAATACTATTACCTCAATCCAAATATAGCGGAAGCAACAAGGTTGTGGATTCCCATCAACACCAACGGCAAAGTTGAGTATAGGAAATCGTAGCCCTAACGTATCACTTACTGTCGTTCGAGAAGTCTCGCAACATGAAAAGTTGCAGCCAAAACGGGTCAGCACATGGAATATCTTGGCAATGTAACACATAGAGAATAATGAATGATAAGCCTGTACTACATGCATAGGTGGTGGTGGAAAAAGCTCTCTGATTACAGTTTTGCATAAAGCCGCTTTTCCCTCATGCAAAGGAATAAATTTAATTAACTATCACGGTGGTTGTTAAACATTGAGAATGGTTGACAGCATCCTCAATCCCAATTAAAAGTAATCCTTAACAAACCCAACAATATTAAATTAGAGTAACATGTTGAGATTCACATGATATTCAAGTACTAGATACTCAAGATGTCCATAACCGGGACACAGCTAATCATGATTAGTTTGTACACTCTGCAGAGGTTTATGCACTTTTCCCCACAAGACTCGATCGCCTCCGTTTGGTTTCTCGCACTACATGGTGTTTGAGAGCGGATGATCGAGACATAGTCTTCGAAGCTTTTGCACCTTACGATGGGTAGACCGTACCACCTACAACCCCTACATCTGCTAGTCTACCACCGTAAGAGTTCACACGACTTAATCAACTATGCGAGCCCATAATGGCTTGTGGCTGCACACGGAAGTTACTAGCATGAATGATCTTATGATCCCTTTGAGCCTGGTGGCGGTCCAAAGAAAAACAGGCAAGTCTGATGGAAACCAGTGCCTCAATCCACCCGGATGTGTGTTTAAGTTGCCACCTTAAATAAACCATTAATTTAACAATCTCACATCCGTCATGGAATACACTCACCCAAACCACGTCTACTAGCATAGCATGGCATAATAAGCAAACGTAGAAGTAACTCCCAAAGGTTTCATAAGTAAAATAGGTAATAGGTACTACCTCAACTACTTCCCATCCCACAATTTAATTAGATCCTAATCATGCAAGTGTTCGAGGATTGATCTAATGCATAAAAACTGGGTGGTAGAAGAGGTATGATCAAGTGTTACTTGCCTGCAAAGTTGATGAAGACGATTCGCACTCAAAACTCTTGATAGATCTACTCGTCACACTCCGGTCAATCTATCGTAATCAAGCAATAGTAACCACACATAAGCAATCACTCAAAAGATCGGGAAGATCGAAGAAAACAATTCAGAAAACATCAAAACCAAGCAAATAACTCTTGCAACATAAAACAATTTCTAACAGTACCAAAATTATGTGAATTTGGCCTTATCAGAAAGTTTAGGTCAAGAGCTTTAATGTGCAAAAAGAATCAACTAAATCGGAGTTACGAAACTCAAGTTATGATCAAACGAAGTTTAAATTCAAATCCGATCTAATTCAAATTTTAAACTTTCAAAACATGTTTGAGTTGGATTACTGGATAGAGGGGATCATAACGAAGAAGTGAGCGTTGGTTTCGTTGGATTTGGACTAACGAGTAAAAAGTTATGGTCGTTTGAAAATTGGGGACTAATCTGTGAAGAAAATTATCACGAATAGGTCCCTGGCCGGAATAAAAATAAAAGAAAAATCTAAATAGCGAACATTCGCTACCGAACGCTAAACCGTGAAAATCGTTCGCTACCGAATACTAACAGACGAACGTCCACTAATTAATCTAACTAAAAAATAAAACCGATCTTAACAGAAAAACCGTACTAAAGAAAAACCGGGGAGGGTTTTTGCGCGGTTTTACCGGCTTGGTGAAAAAGACCGACGGGGCGGCGGTTTCCGGCGAGTTACATCTCCGGTGAGGCGGAGCGAACTCCGGTGAACTAGGGGCGGTGGCTCCGGCGTCGGGGAAGGCAGGAAGGAGCACGGGGAGGGGCGGCGTGGAGCGGCGGTTGCAGTGGTGGCGTCGGCGGTTGGGCGGCGGCGAGGCGGCAAGCTGCGGCCTCCGGTGGGCGGCGATCTGCGAGAGGAGGGAGAGAGGGGAACAGGCGTCGGGGCCGGTATTTAAGGGGCAGGAGGAGGTGGCGTGAGGAAGGGGCACGAGGCGTGTCCGGCCGGGACTCGGACGGCGGCGGCGGCGGACTCCCGAGCGGAGTCCCGCTCGGGGACGAGGGCGACGGGCGACGTGGGCCGGATGGGCCACGGCTGGGCTGTGGCCTGGCCGGTTGGCTGGGCCGGCCCAGAGAGAGAGAGAGAGAGAGAGAGAGAGAGAGAGAGAGAGAGAGAGAGAGAGAGAGAGAGAGAGAGAGAGAGAGAGAGCAGTGTTGGGCTTCGGCCGGGCACTGTTCGAAGCGTTTTTTTAAACAAAATTTCTCAGAACAAAAAAATAATTAAAACTTTTATATAGGCATATAATATATCAAAATTTTCAGAAAAAGATTTCCTACAACATGGACATTTCTATAGTATTAAATAAAATTCACACAAATTCAAATAAAGCAAAGAGTGTTTCTGACCTAATAAAATCCATCAAGATCATTTTAAAAATACCAAAATTAATTCAAATTTATTTCTCTCCATTTTTCGATGTGGGGAATCATGTTACCCTATTTTCCATATATTTTATTTTTGGAGAAAATAATTTGAATTAAAACTCAAATAACTCCAAATTGAAAATAAATTCAAAAGAATAAATTTCTTTGAAACTCCCAACTCATATTTCATATGTTTTGAAGAAGTCATTTTATCTTCACTCTTGAAAATCATTGAGTTGCATAAAGTTTCAGAATTGGAAATATTCTCAAATAAAATTCAAATATTTTCAACACCCCTTGTCATTTAAATAAATGGAAGAAATCATGTCATCTTCTCTCCAGGGTTTTGTGATGAAAAGAATTTGAATTCGAAGATCATAAAAGCAAAATGAAAGTTTGGGAAAGTCCTTTTAT
Organism: Aegilops longissima; assembly: GCA_021605205.1. Lineage (NCBI taxonomy): Eukaryota > Viridiplantae > Streptophyta > Magnoliopsida > Poales > Poaceae > Aegilops > Aegilops longissima. The sequence goes on along the minus strand of CM038680.1, from coordinate 351,470,704 downwards.
TCCTCTCATTTAACTTTCAAAAGTTTCAATTCACTCACTTTCACCAATCAATCAAACAATCAATCAAAACTATCTATGTGTTTATAACATTCCAAAATTTAGAATTTTGGGATGTTACAAACCTACCACCCTTAAAATCAATCTCGTCCCCGAGATTCGGAGAGGCTAGCAAGAAATAGGTTAGGGTTTGGGGTCCTCTCAAAAATCCAACGATCATCACAGGGGGTCTCGGGTGCTACCACCCTTAGAAGCATTGTTACGGTTCCATCAAAACTCATATGCTCCATCCTTATTGTTGGCAGTGTCGTTCTTCTCAGATCCTCTGGATAATTACTTCTCTGGGCTCTTTTGGCAGCGGCATAACATTTACCGCAATTCTTCCGTCCTTTCATCTTGGTAAGGTTGCTCGAGATGGGTCTTCATAGCTGTCGGTCCGCGCCATACTAATCAGCTATCGATATCTCATGGTGGTCAATAATTTATGGTTTGTCCTGCAGAAACGGGTCAGGTTGAACCTCACCGTATATCCTCGATTGGCAACAACTGCCGTGTACAAGGGAAAAATACCTATACCATTCTAAGGTTTTGAACAAGGTTTTGATCTTCGTCTCTCTACTATGGGTAAGTCACTCAGATTTACCATCTCATATAGCAAAGCGAATAATAAGAGTAAGTCGGTATGGTGATCAATCCATCCCGCACCCAAATCATTACCTTGTACATGGTTTAGCGAATCTCGCATTCTAACACTCGGTCATTCTCACAAGCATTGCAGGATTTCTCTTGTCGACGAACCAAGTTCGGAAAATCCATTGTTTCTGCAAGCCAAACAAACATCTATCGTTCCTTAACACTCTCAGGTTTTGCGTAAACTCCTATAAGATCGTCGGTTGATAAAGGCATATCCTCTTCTTCCAGAGTTTCTCCTTTAGCAAGAGTGTGCTTGCTTCTTGGCAGGTCCTGGGGCCTGTGGGTTATGGCCCATCTCATCGCTTGTAAACCTTGAACTCATCATCGCGGGCAACTGATCGTTATTCCAACATTCAACTTCCAGCTTCCTAGCATACTTAAAATCCATCCAATTGTAATGTCTTTCTTCCTTCTGTTGGCACCAAACTAGGACATGATTACTCAGACTCATCATGGAATTTCCATTGATCCATATTTCCAACATCATACCTCCTTTATATCCAATAGCAATTCATCTCTTCATCCTCGTGGGATATCCCACATACCGAGATAAAAACTTGTACTTATGAAGTCCATACTCCACTTCGTGGAACATCATTATCCTTTCCAGGGTCAAGCGTCCTTACAGGGGAATATTGGCCATCTTTGCATGGCACTTCTTCAACTGGGAAACATGAAACACATCATGAACTCCTGACAGTCCTTCGGGTGACTCCAACTTGTTAGTTAATTCTCCCATACGTTCCAAACTCGGTATGGTCCTACAAATCTTGGGGCTAACTTTCCCTTAACTCCAAATTGTTTAACTCCTCGCAGAGGGGACACATGAAGACATGCTCTGTCTCCAATTTGATAGACTACCTCCTTGCGGTTTTTTGAGTATGCATAACTCTTCTGCCTGGACTGAGCTACCTTCAGTCTATCTCGATCGACTTAACATTCTTTTCTGAATCCTTGATCACATTTGATTCCAAACAACTGATAGGTCTCCAACTTCATCCCACATCAATGGTATCCGCTCCTTCTCCCATACAAAGCTTCAAAAGGTCATCTTCAAACCGGTGGGGTAACATTGTTGTATGAGAACTCCGTGTAAGGTAGATTATCATCACTACTAGATCCATAATCTAGCGCACACGCTCTCAACATGTCCTCCAAAATTTGATTGACTCTCTTGATTTATCCATCATCTGCGGATGAAAGGCTGTCTTGAACTCTAGCCTAGTACCCAAAGTCCAGTGCAGCTGATTCCAAAACTTTGAGGTAAACTGTGTTCCTCTACGATGGTCCTCGGAACTCCATGCAGACAAATCCTGGTCAAATATATCCTGGCCAACTTTGCACCTGTATAGGTGGTTTTCACTGTGATAAAGTGAGCCACTTTGGTCAAGCGAATCAACTACTACTCAGATAGAATCATATCCCAATCGGGTTCTGGGAAATCCGGAAATGAAATCCATGCCAAGCTTATCCTACTTCCATTCGGGTATCGGCATAGGCTGCAATAATCCTGCTGGCTTCTGATGCTCTGCTTTTACTTTCTCTGGCATACATAACTTACGACTACATACTCCGCAATATCCTTCTTCATACCAGTCCAGCAGAAACACTCCTTCAAATCCAAATACATCTTGGTGTTTCGTATTAATCGAGTATGGTGAGTCATGAGCCTCTGAAGTATTAACTTCCGATCTTTGCATTATTGGGCACATATATACACTATCCTCAACCATAAGGTGTCGTGCTCATCCTTATGAAAACCTTTGGACTTTCCTTTGCTCATCCTCTCTTTTAACTCAGCAATCTCTTTGTCATCCTTCTGAGCTTCACGGATCTTTCCCAACAATGTAGACTGAACTTCCATTGCTGCAACAAAACCTTTGGGAACAATCTCCAACCGAAGTTCCCTGAGATCCTCGGCTAACTCCTTTGGTAATCCTCTGCTTATGAGGTATTCATCCTTGTTTTCTTTATGGTTGTGTCCTATTTCTCCACAAAGCTTCTATGCACAAGGTTTCTTCATATCCTTTCCATAAGGCTTCAACTTGTGGGGCACAAACCTTGACTTTGACAAAGTCAACATAATTTCTTTCCAAGTGGTTACTCCTTGCCATCCATTGATGGTTTAGTACATCCTCCACCAAGTAGCAGCACCTCTTTCAAAGCATTGAAGAGCATGCTGGGCCATATTCTTTCCGGCTATAGGGTTATTCTCCATGTGATCCTCCATGTTCTGAATCCATCGGTCTGTCTCCAATTGACTCATCAATCCAGAAGATATAAGCTCTTCTCCATTCATCATCTATTGGGTCCAAGGGTTTTGGGGTGAGATAAGAGAGATAGACAGGGAGGGATACACACAATGCAATCAATTGTTTTGAAAAGACAGATTTTATTGTGGCTGTCGGAAAAACATCAAACAAATGACAGCTCACAACCGTCGCATCTAACGTAAGTATGTAATAGGGGTTTTGTCTTCTAATGGTCAATAGATCTCAAAGACATCAAACTCTTCAAGTCTTGTTCATGTCTCCGATGGCTTCTTCCGATCATGCTTGTCCTTCTCAAGTTCTTTTGTCAAATCATCTCTGTTGACGCCAAGTCTCTCGCGACGTCCTTTAATATTTCCGAGTTGCATTCCAAACTTCGGTTTCATCAACCTTGATATGAACGATGATCCTCATGCGCTTGGGCCTGACAAATCTTTGATGTCTCCAGGTTTTGCTCCTCAGCTTGTCTACTTTCAGTTTTCGGTTCCTGAGTTCTTCACCAATTGCCTTCTTGTCAAAATATTGCTTCTTGTAGGTCCATCTTAACTTCCTGATGTAACACTCCAGATCCTGGTGATACACCAGCTAAGATTTAAAACTGCATCTTTTGCTGACAGATGCTCCATCAGCCTTCTACCATCCATCCTTCCATGTATCTGCATACTTGACTTCGCACGGTGACAATAGCATAAGCAATAATACCATGGTCAGCCGTGTCTATGCCCATGTTACTGCCATGAGCTTCATTCCATAATTGATATCTCCTGCCTTAGGGTTTCCTTGGCAAAAACTTTGAGTTCTAATGCTCTCCATGTTCCGGTCTTACTCCAATACACCCTGATCTCGGTTATTGATAACTTCCATAGTCTACCAAGTTCCATAAGCGTAGCCTTCCTAGGTCATACAAATCCGGGAATTCTTCAGAGCCTTCAAAATCTCATAGTCTTCGGAGTCTTCAACAGTTGTAGTTTCCATTTACACGGTAGAATCCTCTTCATTTCAAATGGTCTTAGTTGTCCAATATCTTGTCTCCTTGGAGTGGTCTCATCATCAGACGAATCTTCGTGGTCAAAAGGGGGAAAAGGGGTATGGTCTCACTAAAAGGGAATATTTGAATAAGCTCAGAAGAGGAGAGAGGTAAAAGATCTTTTTGAAAATGAAATTGTAGAGAAAAATCTTTCCTATGGGCTTGCCAGTTTTCTAGGGTCACGTCCTACACCAACATGTGCTCGATACCATCTTGTAGCGACCCGACCGAATGGATCAAGTCTCGTGCTTAGGTGTCATCCTCGGATCGGTATCTTTGACACACACAGTACTCGAAGGATTTATAACAGAGGTAAATCACATGTATAAATAACGTAAATACTATTACCTCAATCCAAATATAGCGGAAGCAACAAGGTTGTGGATTCCCATCAACACCAACGGCAAAGTTGAGTATAGGAAATCGTAACCCTAATGTATCACTTACTCGTCGTCTGAGAAGTCTGCAACATGAAAAGTTGCAGCCCGAAAACGGGTCAGCACATGGAATATGCTGGCAATGTAACACATAGAAAATAATGAATGATAAGCCTGTACTACATGCATAGGTGGCTGGTGGAAAAAGCTCTACGGTTACAGTTTTGCATAAAGCCGCTTTTCCCTCTGCAAAGGAATAAATTTAATTAACTATCACGGTGGTTGTTAAACATTGAGAATGGTTGACATCATCCTCAATCCCAATTAAAAGTAATCCTTAACAAACCCAACAATATTAAATTAGAGTAACATGTTGAGATTCACATGATATTCAAGTATTAGATACTCAAGATGTCCATAACCGGGGACACGGCTAATCATGATTAGTTTGTACACTCTGCAGAGGTTTGCGCACTTTTCCCCACAAGACTCGATCGCCTCCGTTTGGTTTCTCGCACTACATGGTGTTTGAGAGACGGATGACCGAGACATAGTCTTTCAGAAGCTTTTGCACCTTACGATGGGTAGACCGTACCACCTACAACCCCTACATCTGCTAGTCTACCACCGTAAGAGTTCACACGACTTAATCAACTATGCGAGCCCATAATGGCTTGTGGCTGCACACGGAAGTTACTAGCATGAATGATCTTATGATCCCTTTGAGCACAGGTGGCGGTCCGAAGAAAAACAGGCAAGTCTGATGGAAACCAGTGCCTCAATCCACCCGGATGTGTGTTTAAGTTGCCACCTTAAATAAACCATTAATTTAACAATCTCACATCTGTCATGGAATACACTCACCCAAACCACGTCTACTAGCATAGCATGGCATAATAAGCAAACGTAGAAGTAACTCCCAAATGTTTCATAAGTAAAACAGGTAATAGGTACTACCTCAACTACTTCCCATCCCACAATTTAATTAGATCCTAATCATGCAAGTGTTCGAGGATTGATCTAATGCATAAAAACTGGGTGGTAGAAGAGGTATGATCAAGTGTTACTTTCCTGCAAAGTTGATGAAGATGATTCGCACTCAAAACTCTTGATAGATCTACTCGTCACACTCCGGTCAATCTATCGTAATCAAGCAATAGTAACCACACATAAGCAATCACTCAAAAGATCGGAAAGATCGAAGAAAACAATTCGAAAAACATCAAAACAAAGCAAATAAATCTTGCAACATAAAACAATTTCTAACAGTACCAAAATTATGTGAATTTGGCCTTATCAGAAAGTTTAGGTCAAGAGCTTTAATGTGCAAAAAGAATCAACTAAATCGGAGTTACGAAACTCAAGTTATGATCAAACGAAGTTCAAATTCAAATCCGATCTAATTCAAATTTTAAAATTTCAAAACATGTTTGAGTTGGATTACTGGATAGAGGGGATCATAACGAAGAAGTGAGCGTTGGTTTTGTTGGATTTGGACTAACGAGTAAAAAGTTATGGTCGTTTGAAAATTGGGGACTAATCTGTGAAGAAAATTATCACGAATAGGTCCCTGGCCGGAATAAAAATAAAAAGAAAAATCTAAATAGCGAACGTTCGCTACCGAACGCTAAACCGTGAAAATCATTCGCTACCGAATACTAACGGACTAACGTCCACTAATTAATCTAACTAAAAAAACCGATCTTAACAGAAAAACCGTACTAAAGAAAAACCGGGAGGGTTTTTGCGGTTTACCGGCTTAGTGAAAAAAGACCGGCAGGCGGCGGTTTCGGCGAGTTACATCTCGGCGAGGCGGAGCGAACTCCGCGAACTAGGGGCGGTGGCTCGGCGTCGGGAAGGCAGGAGGAGCACGGGAGGCGGCGTGGAGCGGCGGTTGCGTGGTGGCGTCGGCGGCGGTTGGCGGCGAGGGCGGCTGCGGCCTCGGTGGCGGCGGATCTCGTCGGCGGCGGCGTTAGCGATCTGCGAGAGGAGGAGAGAGCAGGCGTCGGGGCCCGGTATTTAAGGGCAGGAGGAGGTGGCGTGAGGAAGGGGGCACAGAGGCGTGCCTGCCGGGACTTCGACGGCGGCGGCGGCGGACTCGAGCGGAATCCGCCGGGGGAGGGCGACGGGCGGCGTGGGCGGATGGGCCTGGGCTGGGCTGTGGCTGGCAGGCTTGGCTGGGCCGGCCCAGAGAGAGAGAGGGAGGGAGAGAAAGAGAGAGAGAGCAGTGTTGGGCTTCGGCCTGGCACTGTTCGAAGCGTTTTTTTTAAACAAAATTTCTTAGAACAAAAAAAATAATTAAAACTTTTATATAGGCATATAATATATCAAAATTTTCAGAAAAAGATTTCCTACAACATGGACATTTCTATAGTATTAAATAAAATTCACACAAATTCAAATAAAGCAAAGAGTGTTTTTGACCTAATAAAATCCACTGAAAATCATTTTAAAAATACCAAAATTAATTCAAATTTATTTCTCTCCATTTTTCTGATGTAGGGAATCATGTTACCCTATTTTCCATATATTTTATTTTTGGAGAAAAATAATTTGAATTAAAACTCAAATAACTCCAAATTGAAAATAAATTCAAAATAACTTTGAATTTTAAATTTCATTGAAACTCCCAACTCATATTTCCTATGTTTTGAAGAAGTCATTTTATCTTCACTCTTGAAAATCATTGAGTTGCATAAAGTTTCAGAATTGGAAATATTCTCAAATAAAATTCAAATATTTTCAACACCCCTTGTCATTTAAATAAATGGAAGAAGTCATGTCATCTTCTCTCCAGGGTTTTGTGATGAAAAGAATTTGAATTCCCGAAGATCATAAAAGCAAAATGAAAGTTTGGGAAAGTCCTTTTATTCCCTCTCATTTAACTTTCAAAAAGTTTTGAATTCACTCACTTTCAGTCAATCAATCAAACAATCAATCAAAACTATCTATGTGTTTATAACATTCCAAAATTTAGAATTTTGGGATGTTACAATTACTTCCTATTAATTGCAGTGATGACAAAAGCTACGTTTGCCAGCTCTCAACAACTTTTAATCATCATACTCTTTCTATGTGAAGTCATTACTCTCAGTAAGATCAATATGATCTCTTTATTTCTTTTTGTTCTTTTCTCTTTTCTTTTATTCACTCAAGATCATGGCCAAATAATCAAGCCCTTGACTAAACACTAACCTTTATTATATATAGCTCACGGGCTCGATTACAAAGAGAGATCATAAAGCAAAACTCAAAACTAGATCATACCAAACTTTATTCTACTAGATCAAAATACTACTAATAGGATCGAACTAAGAAAAACGGTAAACAAAGGAGATGTGGTTGTGATACGATACAGGGGCATCTCCCCCAAGCTTGGCAGTTGCCAAGGGGTGTGCCCATACCCATGTGATTATGTCTCCTTGGCTGGTGAAGGGATTGTTGATGATGTAGGCTTGTTGTCCATCTTCCAAGGCATCGGCTCACCATCATAGAAGGATGATCGAGTCTCCGGGATCCTCAAATCTGCAGCCAAACTCATCCTTGTGAATCTATATTCATACTCACAGTTTTGGTTTTGCAGGTCATAGATTTGGGCTTGGAGGTGCTCGATTTTCTCGTGGAGCTTGAAGATGGCCTCCCCAATGTCCTTGGCATCCAGCTTGTGGTTGTTGGTGAACTCCGTGATCATTATGTGATTGGAGTCAAGTCCACGCTCCACCATCTCCTGGCACTTGAAAACTTGTTGCTCCATTGCTTCAAGCCTTGTCTCCATGCTTCCGGTCCTCCGTGGTCCCTCAACATTGCGGATGTGCAGCAACCCATCACACATCTCAATGGTTTGAGGGTGTTGCAACACCTCCGCGAGGTAGGGGTTGATGACCTTCTCGAAGAACTTGTCATTGGGGGCGCTTGGAGACGTCATGATGATGTACATCTATTAGAGAAACAACTCGAAACGAGAACAGAAGATAATTGCGTGATACGGTGGTCAAAACCTTCGGGAGAATATATAATGAATTTTTACCGACCAAAATACGTAACGTGTAAGAAAACGGAGTCCGGAGAGCACACGAGGTGCCCACGAGGTAGGGGCGCCCAGGGGGTAGGGCGCGCCCTCCACCCTCGTGGAGCCCTCGTGTCCTTCTCGGACTGCTTCTTTTTTTTCTATTTTTCTAAATATTCCAAAACAAAGGAAAATTGTCGTTAGAACTATTTTGGAGTCGGTTTACTTACCGTACCACATACCTATTCCTTTTCGGAGTCTGAGACGTTCCGGAAAGTGTCCCTTATGTATTCCTCCGGGGTTACAGTTTCAATAACATGGGTTTCAACGTTTATAGGATTACCTGAGATATAATGTTTAATTCTTTGACCGTTCACCACCTTCTGATTTGTGCCTTCGAAATTGTTGATTTTTATGGCACCGGAATGATAGACCTCCTCGATCACGTAAGGGCCTTCCCATTTAGAGAGAAGTTTTCCTGCAAAAAATCTTAAATGAGAGTTGTATAGCAATACATAATCACCTACATTAAACTCACACTTTTGTATTCTTTTGTCATGCCATCTTTTAACTTTATCTTTAAACAACTTGGCATTTTCATAGGCTTGGGTTCTCCATTCATCAAGTGAGCTAATGTCAAATAACCACTTCTCTCCAGCAAGTTTGAAATCATAATTGAGCTCTTTAATAGCCCAATATGCCTTATGTTCTAGTTCGAGAGGTAATTGACATGCTTTTCCATAAACCATTTTATACGGAGACATACCCATAGGATTTTTATATGCAATTCTATAGGCCCATAATGCATCATCAAGTTTCTTGGACCAGTTCTTTCTAGATTTATTAACAGTATTTTGTAAAATTAACTTAAGTTCTCTATTACTCAATTCTACTTGACCACTAGACTGCGGGTGGTAAGGCGATGCAATTCTACGATTAACATCATACTTAGCAAGAATTTTACAGAAAGCACCATGAATAAAATGTGAACCACCATCAATCATTAAATATCTAGGGACTCCAAACCTCGGAAAAATAACTTCTTTAAGCATCTTAATAGAAGTGTTATGATCAGCACTACTAGTTGGAATAACTTCTACCCACTTAGTAACGTAATCAACAGCAACTAAAATATGTGTATATCCATTAGAGGCAGGAAAAGGTCCCATATAATCAAAGCCCCAAACATCAAATGGTTCAATAACAAGTGAATAATTCATAGGCATTTCCTGACGTCTACTAATATTACCAATTCTCTGACATTCATCACAAGATAAGACAAACTTACGAGCATCCTTGAAGAGAGTAGGCCAATAAAAACCGGATTGTAATACCTTATGTGCAGTTCTATCTCCAGCGTGGTGTACTCCATAAGCCTCGGAATGACACTTGCGTAGGATCTGTTCCTGTTCATGCTCAGGTACACAACGTCTAATAACACCATCTACTCCTTCTTTATAAAGATGGGGGTCATCCCAGAAGTAATGTCTCAAATCATAGAAAAACCATTTCTTTTGCTGGTATGCGAAACTAGGTGGTATAAATTTAGCAACAATATAATTAGCATAATTAGCATACCATGGAGCAGTTCGAGAAGTATTTATGACATTTAGTTGTTCATCCAGAAAGCTATCATCAATAGGTAGTGGGTCATCAAGAACATTTTCTAACCTAGACAAGTTGTCTACAACGGGGTTCTCAGCTCCTTTTCTATCAACAATATGCAAATCAAATTCTTGAAGCAAGAGAACCCATCTAATAAGTCTAGGTTTAGCATCTTTCTTTTCCATAAGATATTTAATAGCAACATGATCCGTGTGAATAGTTACTTTAGAATCGACAATATAAGGTCTGAACTTATCACAAGCAAATACGACTGCTAAGAATTCTTTTTCAGTAGTAGCATAATTTCTTTGAGCATTGTCTAGAGTTTTGCTAGCATATTGGATAACATTTAATTTCTTATCAACTCTTTGCCCTAGAACAACACCTACAGCATAATCACTAGCATCACACATAGTTTCAAAGGGTAAATTCCAATCAGGTGGCTGAACAATAGGTGCAGAGATCAATGCGTTCTTAAGTATTTCAAATGCTTCTACACAATCATCATCAAAGACAAATCGTATATCTTTTTGTAATAAATTAGTCAGAGGCCGAGAAATTTTTGAGAAGTCCTTAATGAACCTCCTATAAAATCCGGTGTGACCAAGGAAACTTCTTATACCTTTGATGTCCTTGGGACATGGCATCTTTTCAATAGCATCAACCTTGGCTTTATCAACCTCAATACCTCTTTCAGAAACTTTATGCCCCAAGACAATACCTTCATTAACCATAAAGTGGCACTTTTCCCAATTCAGGACAAGATTAGTTTCTTCACATCTCTGCAAAAATCGATCAAGGTTGCTCAAGCAATCATCAAAAGAGGATCCATAGACGGAAAAATCGTCCATTAAAACCTCACAAATCTTTTCACAAAAGTCAGAGAATATAGCCATCATGCATCTTTGAAAGGTAGCAGGTGCATTACATCCAAAAGGCATACGTCTATAAGCAAAAGTACCAAAAGGGCAGTAAAAAGTAGTCTTTGATTGATCATTGACTGACACAGGTATTTGAGAGAAACCAGAATAACCATCTAGAAAGAAAAAATGTGTATGTTTGGATAATCTTTCTAGCATTTGATCGATAAAAGGTAAGGGTTAATGATCTTTTTTAGTAACCTTATTTAATTTGCGGAAATCAATTACCATCCTATAACCCGTAATAATTCTTTGCGGGATCAACTCATCTTTATCATTAGGAACGACGGTAATACCTCCCTTCTTAGGGACACAATGGACAGGACTTACCCACTGACTATCAACAACGGGATAAATTATACCTGCCTCAAGGAGCTTTAGTATTTCTTTCCTTACCACTTACTTCATCTTAGGATTCAGTCGTCGTTGATGATCACGAACTGGTTTGGCGTCTTCCTCCAAATTTATTTTGTGTTGACATAGAGTGGGACTAATGCCCTTAAGATCATCAAGAGTATATCCAATAGCAGCACGATGCTTCTTCAGAGTTTTCAATAAACTCTCTTCTTCATGCTCTGAAAGGTTAGCACTAATAATAATAGGATATATCCTTTTCTCATCAAGATAAGCATATTTAAGAGTATCAGGTAACGGTTTGAGCTCAAACATGGGATCACCCTTGGGTGGAGGAGGATCCCCGAGGATTTCAACAGGCAAATTGTGTTTCATCTATTTCCCTTCTTTCATTCATAAACATATCATTTTCATGGTCTAGCAAATATTGTTCTAAAGGATCACTAGGAAGCAAGACCAATAATTTCATCCTTACTAGGAAATTCCTCTTCACGGTGTTGTCTACTAAATTTAGAGAAATTAAACTCATGAGACATATCACCAAAACCAATAGTAACAACATCCTTTTTGCAGTCTATCTTAGCATTAACAGTGTTCAAGAAAGGTCTACCAAATATAATGGGACAAAAGCTATCTTGTGGGGAACCAAGAACAAGAAAATCAGCAGGATATTTAGTTTTCCCACACAAGACTTCAACATCTCTAACAATTCCCATAGGTGAAATAGTATCTCTATTGGCAAGTTTAATTGTGACATCAATATCTTCTAACTCAGTCGATGCAATATCATGCTTAATTTTGTTGTATAAGTCGATAGGTATTGCACTAGCACTAGCACCCATATCACATAAGCCATGATAACGATGATCTCCTATTTTAACAGAAATAACAGGCATGCCTACCACAGGTCTATGTTTATCTTTAGCACAAGGTTTGGCAATTCTAGCAGATTCATCACAAAAAATAATAACATGCCCATCAATATTATCAGACAAGAGATCTTTAACAATAGCAATATTAGGTTCAAATTTAATTTGCTCAGGAGGTGAATAAGTTCTAATATTGCTTTTATGAACCACAGTTGAAGCTTTAGTATGATCCTTTATTCTAACAGGGAAAGGTGGTTTCTCAACATAAGTAGTAGGAACAATAGGATCATTATAAGTGATAGTCTTTTCGTCAACTTTAATAGGTGCAACTACTTTTACTTCTATGGGAGGATGATATTTAAACCACTTCTCCTTGGGAAGATCAACATAAGTAGCGAAAGATTCACAGAAAGAGGCTACTATCTCAGAGTCAAGGCCATATTTAGTGCTAAATTTACGGAAAACATCGGTATCCATAAAAGATTTAACACAATCAAACTTAGGTATCATACCTGACTCCTTACCTTCGTCGACATCCCAATCTTCAGAGTTCCGTTTAATTCTATCCAATAAATCCCATTTGAATTCAATAGTCTTCATAATAAAAGAGCGAGCACAAGAAGTATCAAACATGGTGCGATTGTTATCAAAAAGCCGAGCATAAAAGCTTTGAATAATTATTTCTCTCGGGAGCTCATGATTGGGGCATGAATATAACATTGATTTAAGCCTCCCCCAAGCTTGAGCGATGCTTTATCCTTCGCGAGGCCAAAAATTATATATACAATTGCGATCACGATGAACAAGATGCATAGGATAAAATTTCTGATGAAATTCCAATTTCAATCATTTGTAGTTCCATGATCCTGTATCATCACATAGCCTATACCATGTCAATGCATCTCCCTCCAAAGATAAAGGGAAGACCTTCTTCTTAATAAAATCACCGGGTATAACTGCAAGCTGATATAATCCACAAACTTCATCCACATATATTAGGTGCTCATCAGGATGCTTTGTTCCGTCTCCTGCATAAGGATTAGCTAGCAGTTTTTCTAACATACCCGAAGGAATCTCAAAGTAAACATTTCCATCTTCAGTAGGTTCAGTAGGTTGAGGACCAACTCTTTTCTCTACTGGTCGGGGTGAAGATACCCCGAACAAGCCCCTCAGAGGATTACTTTCCATAGTAACAAGTGACAATAGATTTCAGCACACTATATAAATTTTTCCTTACCAAATTCCACCTACCAAAGGCGCTTCACTCCCCGGCAACGGCACCAGAAAGGAGTCTTGATGACCCACAAGTATAGGGAATCTATCGTAGTCCTTTCGATAAGTAAGAGTGTCGAACCCAACGAGGAGCAGCAGGAAATGATAAGCAGTTTTCAGCAAGGTATTCTCTGCAAGCTCTGAAATTATAGGTAACAGAGAGTTTTGTGATACGATAATTTGTAACGAGCAACAAGTAACAAAATTAAACAAAGTGCAGCAAGCTGGCCCAATCCTCGTGGCGGCGGAGTCTCGTCCCAAAAGCTTTCCTATGATTTTTCTTTGGACGAAAGACTTCATATAGCAGAAGATGGGCACTGGAGGGCCAATAGGGGGCCCATGAGGCAGGGGGCGCGCCCCCCACCCTCGTGGCCAGGTGGAGGCCCCCTGACGTAATTCTTCCGCTCAATATTTTTTATTATTTCCAAAAATAACTTTCATGGAGTTTCATGACTTTTGGAGTTGTGCAGAATAGGTCTCTAATATTTGCTCCTTTTCTAGCCCAGAATTCCAGCTACCGGCATTCTCCCTCCTTATGTAAACCTTGTAAAATAAGAGATAATAGGCATAAGTATTGTGACATAATGTGTAATAACAGCCCGTAATGCAATAAATATTGATATAAAAGCATGATGCAAAACGGATGTATCAATAGCGCCGTGGATGAATATAGCTAGCTAGTAGATGAACCGAAGGGGCACCGTCTCATCCATATCTACCATTTGGAGCATTGGAGAGTTACGACTGCAGCAGTGCGGCAGGCGGGGCAATTATATGTTCACAAGGCGCTGGTTACTTTTGGCCAGTATATAAAGCGACCAGGTGTTGTAGCATCGGACCATAGACACAGTAGTCAGAGTCATCTGCGGGGAGAAGAAGTTGTTGGGGAACGTAGTATTTCAAAAAAATTCCTACGATCATGAAAGATCTATCTAGGAGAAGCATAGCAACGAGCGGGGAGAGTGTGTCCATGTACCCCCGGAGACCGAAAGCGGAAGCATTAACGCGGTTGATGTAGTCGAACGTCTTCGCGATTCAACCGATCCAAATATCGAATGCACGGCACCTCCGCGATCTGCACATGTTCAGCTCGGTGACGTCCCTAGAACTCTAGATCTAGCTGAGGCCGAGGGAGAGTTCCGTCAGCACGACGGCGTGGTGATGGTGATGATGAAGTTACCAGCGCAGGGCTTCGCGTAAGCACTACGACGATATGACCGAGGTGTAAAACTGTGGAGGGGGCACTGCACACGGCTAAAGATCAACTTGTCTGTCTATGGGGTGCCCCACTCCCCCATATATAAGGGAGGGCAGGAGGAGGCCGGCCGGCCACAAGGGGCACGCCCCAAGGGGGGAATCCTACTCCAAGTAGGAATAGGTTCCCCCCTTTCCTAGTCCAACTAGGAGAAGAAGTAAGGAGAGGGAGAGGGAGAGGGAGAGGGAAAGAGGGGCCGCGCCCCCTCCCCTAGTCCTATTCGGACTCCCCTTGGGGGTGGCACCTCTTGGTTGCGGCCTTCTCTCTCCCCTAAAGCCCACTAAGGCCCATAACTTCCGGGGGTCCGGTAACCCTCGGGCACTCCGGTTTTATCCGAAACTATCCAGAACACTTCCGGTGTCCGAATAACATGGTCCAATATATCAATCTTTGTGTCTTGACCATTTCGAGACTCCTCGTCATGTCCGTGATCACATCCGGGACTCCTAACAACCTTCGGTACATCAAATCACATAAACTCATAATATGAATCGTCATCGAACGTTAAGCGTGCGGACCCTACGGGTTCGAGAACTATGTAGACATGACCGAGACACATCTCCGGTCAATAACAAATAGCGGAACCTGGATGCTCATATTGGCTCCTACATATTCTACGAAGATCTTTATCGGTCAAACCGCATAACAACATACGTTGTTCCCTTTGTCATTGGTATGTTACTTGCCTGAGATTCGATCATCGGTATCACCATACCTAATTCAATCTCGTTACCGGCAAGTCTCTTTACTCGTTCCGTAATGCATCGTTCTGCAACTAACTCATTAGTCACATTGCTTGCAAGGCTTATAGTGATGTGCATTACCGAGAGGGCCCAGAGATACCTCTCCGATACATGGAGTGACAAATCCTAATCTTGATCTATGCCAGCCCAACAAACACCTTCGGAGACACATGTAGAGCATCTTTATAATCACTCAGTTATGTTGTGACGTTTGATAGAACACTAAGTGTTCCTCCGGTATTCGGGAGTTGCATAATCTCATAGTCATAGGAACATGTATAAGTTATGATGAAAGCAATAGCAACAAACTAAACGATCATAGTGCTAAGCTAACGGATGGGTCTTGTCCATCGCATCATTCTCTAATGATGTGATCCCATTCATCAAATGACAATACATGTATATGGCTAGGAAACATAATCATCTTTGATAAACAAGCTAGTCAAGTAGAGGCATACTAGGGACACTATTTGTCTATGTATTCGCACATGTACTAAGTTTCCGGTTAATACAATTCTAGCATGAATAATAAACATTTATCATGATACAAGGAAATGTAAATAACAACTTTATTATTGGCTCTAGGGCACATTTCCTTCAGTCTCCCACTTGCACTAGAGTCAATAATCTAGATTACACAGTAATGATTCTAACACCCATGGAGTCTTGGTGCTGATCATGTTTTGCTCGTGAGAGAGGCTTAGTCAACGGGTCTGCAACATTCAGATCCATATGTATCTTGAAAATCTCTATGTCCCCTTCCGACACTTGATGACAGATGGAATTGAAGCGGCTCTTGATGTGCTTGGTCTTCTTGTGAAATCTGGATTCCCTTGCCAAGGCAATTGCACTAGTATTGTCACAAAAGATTTTCATTGGACCCGATGCACTAGGTATGACACCTAGATCGGATATGAACTCCTTCATCCATACTCCATCATTCGCTGCTTCCGAAGCAGCTATGTACTCCGCTTCACACGTAGATCCCGCCACGACGCTCTGTTTGGAACTGCACCAACTGACAGCTCCACCATTCAATATAAATACGTATCCGGTTTGTGACTTAGAGTCACCCGGAGCGGTGTCAAAGCTTGCATTGATGTAACCATTTACAACAAGCTCTTTTTCACCTCCATAAAGGAGAAACATATCCTTAGTCCTTTTCAGGTATTTAAGGATGTTCTTGACCGCTGTCTAGTGATCCACTCCTGGATTACTTTGGTACCTCCCTACTATACTTATAGCAAGGCACACATCAGGTCTGGTACATAGCATTGCATACATGATAGAACCTATAGCTGAGGCATAGGGAATGACTTCCATTTTCTCTCTATCTTCTGCAGTGGTCGGGCATTGAATCTCACTCAACTTCAGACCTTCTAACACATACAAGAACCCTTTCTTTGACTGATCCATTTTGAACTTCTTCAAACTCTTATCAAGGTATGTGCTTTGTGACAGTCCAATTAAGCATTTTGATCTATCTCTGCCCAATATGTAAGCAGCTTCATCGAGGTCTTTCATAGAAAAACTCTTATTCAAGTATCCTTTTATGCTATCCAGAAATTCTATATCATTCCAATCAACAATATGTCATCCACATATAATATTAGAAATGCTACAGAGCTCTCACTCACTTTCTTGTAAATACAGGCTTCTCCAAAAGTCTGTATAAAACCATATGCTTTGATCACACTATCAAAACGTTTATTCCAACTCCGAGAGGATTGCACCAGTCCATAAATGGATCGCTAGAGCTTGCACACTTTGTTAGCACCCTTTGGATCGATAAACCTTCTGGTTGCATCATACACAACTCTTCTTCTAGAAATCCATTCAGGAATGCAGTTTTGACATCCATTTGCCAAATTTCATAATCATAAAATGCGGCAATTGCTAACATGATTCGGACAGACTTAAGCATCGCCACGGGTGAGAAAGTCTCATCATAGACTCCTTGAACTTGTCGAAAACCTTTCACAACAAGTCGAGCTTTGTAGACAGTAACATTACAGTTAGCGTCAGTCTTCTTCTTGAAGATCCATTTATTATCTATGGCTTGCCAATCATTGGGCAAGTCAACCAAAGTCCACACTTTGTTCTCATACATGGATCCCATCTCAAATTTTATGGCCTAAAGCCATTTCATGGAATCTGGGCTCATCATCTCTTCCTCATAGTTCGTAGGTTCGTCATGGTAAAGTAACATGATGTCCAGAACAGGATAATCTTACTCTGGTTGACCTACGAGGTTCGGTAGTAACTTGATCAGAAGCTTGATGATCATCATCATTAGCTTCCTCACTAATTGGTGTAGGAATCACTGGAATTGATTTCTGTGATGAACTACTTTCCAATGAGGGAGTAGGTACAATTACCTCATCAAGCTCTGCTTTCCTCCCACTCACTTCTTTCGAGAGAAACTCCTTCTCTAAAAAGGATCCATTCTTAGCAACAAATATTTTGCCTTCGGATCTATGATAGAAGGTGTACCCAACAGTCTCCTTTGGGTATCCTATGAAGACACATTTCTCCGATTTGGGTTCGAGCTTATCAGGTTGAAGCTTTTTCACATAAGCGTCGCAGCCCCAAACTTTAAGAAACGACAACTTGGGTTTCTTGCCCAACCACAATTCATATGGTGTTGTCTCAACGGATTTAGATGGTGCCCTATTTAATGTGAATGCAGCCGTCTCTAAAGCATAACCCCAAAACGATAGCGGTAAATCAGTAGGAGACATCATAGATCGCACCATATCTAGTAAAGTGTGGTTACGATGTTCGGACACACCATTACGCTGTGGTGTTCCGGGTGGCATGAGTTGCGAAACTATTCCGCATTGTTTCAAATGAAGACCAAACTCGTAACTCAAATATTCACCTCCACGATCAGATCGTAGATATTTTCTTGTTACGATGATTTTCCACTTCACTCTGAAATTCTTTGAACTTTTCAAATGTTTCAGACTTATGTTTCATCAAGTAGATATACCCATATCTGCTCAAATCAGCTGTGAAGGTAAGAAAATAACGATACCCGCCGCGAGCCTCAACACTCATTGGACCGCATACATCAGTATGTATTATTTCCAACAAGTCTGTTGCTCGCTCCATTGTTCCGGAGAACGGAGTCTTAGTCATCTTGCCCATGAGGCATGGTTCGCAAGCATCAAGTGATTCATAATCAAGTGGTTCCAAAAGCCCATCAGCATGGAGTTTCTTCATGCGCTTTACACCAATATGACCTAAACGGCAGTGCCACAAATAAGTTGCACTATCATTATTAAACTTATATCTTTTGGCTTCAACACTATGAATATGTGTATCACTACTATTGAGATTCAATAAAAATAGACCACTCATCAAGGGTGCATGACCATAAAATATATTACTCATATAAATAGAACAACCATGATTCTCTGATTTCAATGAATAACCGTCTCGCATCAAACAAGATCCAGATATAAAGTTCATGCTTAACACTGGCACCAAATAACAATTATTCAGGTCTAAAACTAATCCTGAAGGTAGATGTAGAGGTAGCATGCCGACGGCGATCACATCGACTTTGGAACCATTTCCCACGCGCATCGTCACCTCGTCCTTAGCCAATCTTCGCTTAATCCGTAGCCCCTTTTTCGAGTTGCAAATATGAGCAAGAGAACCAGTATCAAATACCCAGGCGCTACTACGAGCATTAGTAAGGTACACATCAATAACATGTATATCAAATATACCTTTCAATTTGCCATCCTTCTTATCCGCCAAATACTTGGGGCAGTTCCGCTTCCAGTGACCAGTCCCTTTGCAATAGAAGCACTGAGTCTCAGGCTTAGGTCCAGACTTGGGTTTCTTCATTTGAGCAGCAACTTGCTTGTCGTTCTTCTTGAAGTTCCCCTTCTTCCCTTTACCCTTTTTCTTGAAACTAGTGGTCTTGTTGACTATCAACACTTGATGCTCCTTCTTGACTTCTACCTCCGCAGCCTTTAGCATTGCGAAGAGCTCAGGAATTGTCTTATCCATCCCTTGCATATTATAGTTCATCACAAAGCTTTTGTAGCTTGGTGGCAGTGATTGAAGAACTCTGTCACTGACACTATCAACTGGAAGATTAACTCCCAGTTCAGTCAAGTGATTATGATACCCAGACATTTTGAGTATATGTTCATTGACAGAACTATTCTCCTCCATTTTGCAGCTGTAGAACTTATTGGAGACTTCATATCTCTCAATCCAGGCATTTACCTGAAATATTAACTTCAACTCCTGGAACATCTCATATGCTCCATGCCGTTCAAAACGTCGTTGAAGTCCCCATTCTAAGCCGTAAAGCATGGCACACTGAACTATCAAGTAGTCATCAGCTTTGCTCTGCCAGGCGTTCACAATGTCCAGCGTTGCTCCTGAAGTGGGTCTTGCACCTAGCGGTGCTTCCAAGGCGTAATTCTTCTGTGCAGCTGTCGGGTGGTAGGTGCGACATATGCCAACGGGTGGCTAATCATAGTGGGAGCCAATAAAGACATCGCCGGTGCCTGGAAACGGGATAAGGCGAAGACATGCACGCCGGCGAATCTTACCCAGCTTCAGGGCTCTCCGTGGAGATAACACCCCTACTGCTGCTCTGCGGGGTCTCCGCATGATCACTAGATGAACAAGTTGCTACAAGAGACTCCTTGAGTTGTTCGATGTGAGGAAGAAGAAGGGCACGACTAGCTCTCCTCTTCCCTCTACGTGGTGTCTAAAACTACCAGAGTCCAACCCTTTGCATGGGTGCCCTGGGGGGTTTATATAGGCCTACCCCCAGGGGTAAAATGGTAATCCGGCTAGGTGTGGGCCCTAGCCGTCAGTGTCTTCATTCGCCGGCTTCTCCACCGGCAGCTGGGGCCCGCCGACTAGTGGGCCCCGCCGGCTGCCGGCTTTCTGGTCGACAGGCTGGCCCCACCGTTGAGGGCTTTGTCGGGGGCTGGTTACTGTTGCCTCGATCCTGATGACGAGGGCTTTGTCGGGGTAAGCATGGCTACAGTGCCGCCGCCTTGGCGGCGATTACTATAGCCTCACTTTGTCTTGTCGCCTTAATGAGGCGCTTCCTTGAGGAGGAACAAGCCGCCACGGGAGCCGCCATATCTCAGCCGATCGGGGAGGCCGAGCCGCCTTCGGGCATCTCTCTGACCGGAGGGACCCGCCGCCTGCGGGTAGTACAGACAGCCTGTCGTGGGTGACGTCACAGTCAACATGGCTACAGTGCCGCGCCGGACGGGTGATGGCTGCCCGTACGGCGTACTGTAGCCACGCGCGCTCCGGGATGCGGGGGTGGCAGGCT
This sequence comes from Aegilops longissima, assembly GCA_021605205.1. Taxonomy (NCBI): domain Eukaryota; kingdom Viridiplantae; phylum Streptophyta; class Magnoliopsida; order Poales; family Poaceae; genus Aegilops; species Aegilops longissima. The sequence continues at coordinate 351,449,996 of CM038680.1, read as the reverse complement.
TTACTGTAGCCACGCCCCGTCTCATCGCCGTTATGTGGGTGCAGATTCTGAGGGTGCGGCCTTGGCCGCCTGCGGGGTGGCCGGCTCCTTGGAGTCGGCCTTCTCGTGGCCAGCTACGCGGAGTCGGCCCTCTGGTAGCTGGCTCCTTGGAAGCCGGCCATCTTGTGGCTTTCTTCTATGGGTCTTGGGGCCAGGCCGCCTCCTGACAGCCGGCCTGAATGACAGCCGGCCGGGGGAAGGCGGCCCAACGTCTTGGATGTTGGATGGCTTGATTGGCTTGTAATTTTTTTCAGAAGCCCTAGGGGGAGCCGGCTAGGCTACCCGTGGTCATTTACTCCGACAGCAGCAATGAGGATAATCCTCAAGTTACGGACCCAGTCCGTGTAGTTTCTACCGTCATCTTTCAACTTAGCTTTCTCTAGGAACGCATTAAAATTCAAAGGAACAGTAGCACAGGCCATTTATCTACAACAACATAGACATGAAAAATACTATCAGGTACTAAATTCATGATAAATTAAAGTTCAATTAATCATATTACTTAAGAACTCCCACTTAGATAGACATCCCTCTAATCATCTAAGTGATCACGTGATCCATATCAACTAAACCATGTCCGATCATCACGTGAGATGGAGTAGTTTTCAATGGTGAACATCACTATGTTGATCATATCTACTATATGATTCACGCTCGACCTTTCGGTCTCAGTGTTCCAAGGCCATATCTGCATATGCTAGGCTCGTCAAGTTTAACCCGAGTATTCTGCGCGTGCAAAACTGGCTTGCACCTGTTGTATGTGAACGTAGAGCCTATCACACTCGATCACAACGTGGTGTCTCCGCACGATGAACTGTCGCAACGGTGCATACTCAGGGAGAAAACTTATACCTTGAAATTTAGTGAGAGATCATCTTATAATGCTATCGCCGAACTAAGCGAAATAAGATGCATAAAGGATAAACATACATGCAATCAATATAAGTGATATGATATGGCCATCATCATCTTGTGCCTTTGATCTCCATCTCCAAAGCACCATCATGATCACCATCGTCACCGGCTTGACACCTTGATCTCCATCGAAGCATCGTTGTCTTCTCGCCAACTATTGCCTCTACGACTATCGCTACCGCTTAGTGATAAAGTAAAGCAATTACATGGCCATTGCACTTCATACAATAAAGCGACAACCATAAGGCTCCTGCCAGTTGCTGATAACTTCTACAAAACATGATCATCTCATACAACAATTTATATATCATCACGTCTTGACCATATCACATCACAACAAGCCCTGCAAAAACAAGTTAGACGTCCTCTACTTTGTTGTTGCAAGTTTTACGTGGCTACTACGGGCTTAGCAAGAACCATTCTTACCTACGCATCAAAACCACAATGATTTTTCGTCAAGTGTGTTGTTTTAACCTTCAACAAGGACCGGGCGTAGTCACACTCGATTTAACTAAAGTTGGAGAAACAAACACCCACTAGCCACCTGTGTGCGAAGCACGGCGGTAGATCCAGTCTCATGAACGCGGTCATGTAATGTCGGTCTGGGCCGCTTCATCCAGTAATACCACCGAATCAAAGTATGACATCCTGGTAAGCAGTATGACTATTATCGCCCACAACTCTTTGTGTTCTACTCGTGCATATAACATCTACGCATAGACATGGCTCGGATGCCACTGTTGGGGAACGTAGTATCTCAAAAAAATTCCTACGATCATGCAAGATCTATCTAGGAGAAGCATAGCAACGAGCGGGGAGAGTGTGTCCACGTACCCTCGTAGACCTAAAGCGGAAGTTTTAGTAACGCTGTTGATGTAGTCAAACGTCTTCGCAATTCAACCGATCCAAGTACCGAACGCAGGACATCTCCGCGATCTGCACACGTTCAGCTCGGCGATGTCCCTCGAACTCTAGATCCAACTGAGGCCGAGAGAGAGTTCCGTCAGCACGACGGTGTGAGTGACGGTGATGATGAAGTTACCGACGCAGGGCTTCGCCTAAGCACTACGACGATATGACCGAGGTGTAAAACTGTGGAGGGGGGCACCGCACATGGCTGAAGATCAACTTGTCTGTCTATGCGGTGCCCCCCTCCACCGTATATAAAGGAGGGGAGGAGGAGGCCGGCCGGCCACAAGGGGCGCGCCCCAAGAGGGGAATCCTACTCCAAGTAGGAATAGGTCCCCCCCCCCTTTATTAGTACAACTAGGAAAAGAAGGAAAGGGAGAGGGAAAGAGGGAAAGAGGGGCCGCACCCCCTCCCTAGTCCTATTCGGACTCCCCTTGGGCCACCTCTTGGCCGCAGCCCTCTCTCTCCCCTAAAGCTCACTAAGGCCCATAACTTCTCGGGGTAACCCTCCGGCACTCCGGTTTTATCCGCAACTATCCGGAACACTTCTGGTGTCCGAATAACATAGTCCAATATATCAATCTTTATGTCTCGACCATTTTGAGACTCCTCGTCATGTCCGTGATCACATCCGGGGCTCCGAACAACCTTCGGTACATCAAATCGCATAAACTCATAATACGAATCGTCATCGAATGTTAAGCGTGCGGACCGTACGGGTTCAAGAACTATGTAGACATGATCAAGACACATCTTCGGTCAATAACCAATAGCAGAACCTGGATGCTCATATTGGCTCCTACATATTCTACGAAGATATTTATCGGTCAAACCGCATAACAACATGCGTTGTTCCCTTTGTCATCGGTATGTTACTTGCCCGAGATTCTATCGTCGGTATCACCATACCTAGTTCAATCTCATTACCGGCAAGTCTCTTTACTCGTTCCGTAATGCATCATCCCGCAACTAACTCATTAGTCACATTGTTTGCAAGGCTTATAGTGATGTGCATTATCGAGAGGGCCCAGAGATACCTCTCCGATACACGAAGTGACAAGTCCTAATGTTGATCTATGCCAACCCAACAAACACCTTCGGAGACACCTGAAGAGCATCTTTATAATCACCCAGGTATGTTGTGATGTTTGATAGCACACTAAGTGTTCCTCCGATATTCAGGAGTTGCATAATCTCATAGTCAGAGGCACATGTATAAGTTATGATGAAAGCAATAGCAACAAACTAAACGATCATAGGGCTAAGCTAACGGATGGGTCTTGTCCATCACATCATTCTCCAATGATGTGATCCCGTTCATCAAATAAAAACACATGTCTATGGCTAGGAAACATAACCATCTTTGATAAACAAGCTAGTCAAGTAGAGGCATACTAGGGACACTCTATTTGTCCATGTATTCACACATGTACTAAGTTTCTGGTTGAGGGAGTCCTGGATTAGGGGGTCCTCGGGCTTCCGGGTTATGTGACATGGGCCAGACTGATGGGCCGTGAAGATACAAGATGGAAGGCTTTCCCCCGTGTCCGGATGGGACTCTCCTTTGTGTGGATGTCAAGCTTCGCGTTCGGATATGAAGATTCCTTTCTCTGTAAAGCGACTCTGTACAACCCTAGGCCCCTCCGGTGTCTATATAAACCAGAGGGTTTAGTCCGTAGATGCAATCATAATCATACAGGCTAGACATCTAGGGTTTAGCCATTACGATCTCGAGGTAGATCAACTCTTCTAACCCCTATACTCATCAAAGTCAATCAAGCAGGAAGTAGGGTATTACCTCCATTAAGAGGGCTCGAACCTGGGTAAACATCGTGTCCCTGTCTCTTGTTACCTTCAATCCTTAGATGCACAGTTCGGGACCCCCTACTCGAGATTTGCCGGTTTTGACACTGACATTGGTGCTTTCTTTGAGAGTTCCACTGTGCCGTCGTCGAAAGGCTCGATGGCTCCATCGATCATCTACAACAATGCTGCCGTGAAGGAGATTTTTCTCCCCGGCCAAATTTTTGTATTCAGCGGCTTCGCACTGCGGGCCAACTCGGTTGGCCACCTAGAGCAGATCGACAGCTACGCCCCCGGTCATCAGATCAGTTTTGGAAATATGAACTATGTCGCTGATATCAGATGAGACTTGATCTTTCAGGGGTTCGTGGCCCCAACCACCGCTCTGGCCTTCGATCCGGAGCACGTCACCAGGTCCGAAGACGGGAGTTTAGATCCCACCGGACTCTCTGCAGCTATAGAGCACGGTACTGGAGAACCGGAGGGGATAGCATCACCGGCAGGCCCGGAGTCACGTCAGGCTCCCTCTATCATCATAAAGTCGGACTTTTCTCTGGACACTAGCTCTGAACCCTCAGATTCCGTGTCATGTGAGCTCGGCCAGGGAACTTCTGTCCCGCCCAACTCCACAGACTCTCGCTTCCCCGTCCAAACCTCGCTCTTAAACGAGGATTTGGACTTAATGCAATCCCTCCCCATCACAGGGGAATCGCTTCTGAATTGCGCCCAACCCGGACTAGGGGCTGAAAGCAGGGAATTTTACTTCCCACCCACCACCCACTTCATAGCCACTATCGAGGATTTAACCGACATGCTCGATTACACCTCTGAAAACATCGACGGTATGGACGACGATGCCGGAGAGGAGCAGGCCCAAAACCCACCGTTCATTAGACACTGGACGGCCACTTCCTCATATGACGTGTACATGGTGGACACACCATAAGAGGGCGGCGGCGATGATGAGAAGGATCTAGTCGAGGACGAACCTCCTCAGATACCACCAAAGCGTCGACGTCAGTGGCGCCGCTCTAAATCGCGTCGCGGAAAAGATAGCAATACCGGCACCGGAGACAGTTATACTCCGGAGAACACCGAAGACCAAGAAGCCCCCATCGAACCAACATCCGAACAGGATGATCGGGAGGACAGGAAAGTTGACCCTAAGGACCCAGCAGGGAATAAGGGCTCGGAGGATAGCAACTATCTACCACTCTCCGAGGACAACGTGAGCCTCGGCGACGAAGATTTCATCGTGCCAGAGGAACCCCTTGAACAAGAGCGCTTTAAGCGCCGGCTAATAGCCACTGCAAGAAGCCTGAAAAAGAAGCAGCAGCAGCAGCAGCTTCAAGCTGATCAAGATCTGCTCAATGACAGATGGACTAATGTCCTGGCAGCCGAGGAATACGGCCTCGAACGCCCAACTAAGAGTTACCCGAAGCGCAAGCTGCTACCCCAAATCGGTGACGAGGTGCTGGAGCCCCTACCACCAGCGCGTAACGCTGCTGATGGACCTGACCGACCACCACGTGGACGGGATAGAACGGCAACTCAAGCCGAACACCAGCCCGCACCACCTCGCCGTAAAGGCAGAGAAACAACAGCTCGGGGATACACATACGACCTATGACAGGACCTGGAAAATAGAGCCGGTCAGACCAAATCAATCTACGGATCACGGGGGCATGCCCCGGCGCGAGAAGATGGCTAACAAGCCTGGTGCGACAAGAATAACCACGCCTGGGCCGAAAACCGCATACGGACTTCATTCGAACTGCGTCGTGACATGGCCCGATACAGAGGCGCCGCACACCCCCTTTGCTTCACCGATGAGGTAATGGAGCACCAGTTCCCAGAAGGGTTTAAACCCGTGAACATCGAATCGTACGATGGCACAACAGATCCCGCAGTATGGATCGAAGATTTTCTTCTCCACATTCACATGGCTCGCGGTGATGATCTACATGCCATCAAATACCTCCCACTAAAAATTAAGGGACCAGCTGTGTAACGCCCCCGATGCGGCTATATCTCCCACGTGTCGAGGCACGACTTAGAGGCATAACCGCATTGAAAGCAATGTCGCAAGTGAGGTAATCTTCACACAACCCATGTAATAATTAAGGGAAAGAGATACATAGTTGGCTTACAGTCGCCACTTCACACAGTACATAATTAAACATACATCATTCAGAGTACACTCAAGGTCCGACTACGGAACCAAAATAAAGAAGATACCCCAAATGCTACACAGATCCCCGAATCGTCCCAACTGGGCACCACTACTGATCATCTGGGAAAGACACATAGTAACGACCACGCTCCTCGTCGAACTCCCACTTGAGCTCGGTTGAATCACCTGACCGCCTCATCGGAACCTGCAACTGTTTTGAAGTATCTGTGAGTCACGGGGACTCAGCAATCTCACACCCGCGAGATCAAGACTATTTAAGCTTATAGGAAGGACAGGTAGTAAAGTGGAGCTGCAGCAAGCGACTAGCATATATGGTGGCTACTTCGCAAAAGAGAGCGAGAAGAGAAGCAAAGCACGGTCGTGAAACTAGAAGTGATCAAGAAGTGATCCTGAACTACTTACGTCAGACATAACTCCAACACCGTGTTCACTTCCCGGACTCCGCCGAGAAGAGACCATCACGGTTACACACGCGGTTGATGTGTATTTTATTTGAGGTCAACTTTGGGTTTTCTACAACCGGACATTAACAAATTCCCATCTGCCTCATAACCGCGGGCACGGCTTTCGAAAGATATTACCCTGCAGGGGTGTCCCAACTTAGCCCATTATAAGCTCTCACGGTCAACGAAGGATTATTCTTCTACCGGAAGACCCGATCAATCTCGGAATCCCGGACTACAAGACATTTCGACAGAATAAAACAAGACCAGCAAAGCCGCCCGAATGTGCCGACAAATCCCGATAGGAGCTGCACATATCTCGTTCTCGGGGCACACCGGATGAGCAGACGTCGGGTTGGCATAAACCCTGGTTGCCCAAGGGCGCCGGACATCGCTCAAGTTGGGCCAGCAATCGAAGGAGAACTGGCCCGGGGTTAAAATAAAGATGACCCTCGGGCTCGCGAAAACCCGGGAAAAGGCTTAGGTGGCAAATGGTAAAACCAAAGTTGGGCCTTGCTGGACGAGTCTTATTCAAAGCGAACTGTCAAGGGGTCCCATAAATCACCCAACCGTAAGGAACGCAAAATCAAGGAACATAACACCGTATGACGGAAACTAGGGTGGCAAGAGTGGAACAAAACACTGGGCATAAGGCCGAGCCTTCCACCCTTTACCAAGTATATAGATGTGTTAAACATAGCAGATATATAAATATTGTGATATCCCCAACAAGTAAACATGTTCCAACAAGGAACAACATCTCCATGTTCCAACAAGGAACAAACTTCAGCTTCACCTGCAACTAGCAACGCTATAAGAGGGCTGAGCAAAGCGGTAACATAGCCAATCAACGGTTTGCTAGGAAAGGATGGTTAGAGGCTGACATGGCAATATGGGTGGCATGGTATAGCAAGTGGTAGGCATCGCAGCATAGGCATAGCAAAAGAGCGAGCAACTAGCATAGCAAAGATAGAAGTGATTTCGAGGGTATGGTCATCTTGCTCGCAATGTTCTCGAGTTGTCGAAAGCTTGATCCTCGAAAACGTTCTCAACAGGCTCCTCGTTCACGTACTCGTCTCCCGACTCTACCCAAAGCAACAACACAAACAAAGGAACCACAATAAATCACGGTGCAATGCACAATCAACATGATGCAAAACATGGCATGATATGCATGATGAGATATGCAATGCCTATGTGCGCCCCGGAAGGAAAAATGATGAACCAGGCATCAACTTGGCAAACCAAGCATGCCACTGGAAAGATGAGATGATTTCGGTTGAAATCGATATAAAGATCACCGGAAACGGATGCACGGTTTGGAAATGGCAAGCAAAACAAGAATGGCGCAAATCTGCCATTAACAGCATGATGCCACTTAGCAAGCAACAATTAATTAAGCTACTGCACCCAAATGTAACAACAAAGCACATGGCAGTGATCTACACATGATGCTCGACAAAAGATGAGCACTGAGCTACGGCTAGTTCACATCATAACAGGTTCAAACAAGCATGGCAAAAGAGCAATAATAATCAGGCTGGACATGGCAAAAACAGTAACAGGTTGCAATGTTCAGAGCATCAAAACTACATGCTACAGGAACTTAAAATAGCAAAACAAGGCATGGCATGAATCTACTCAAAGCCTAGAACAAAAGTCCCTTACTGACCATAAGCCAAAAAGGACTAGAAAATATAGTAACACCCATGTCAATATTGAAAGTCTTGTTAACAGATTCAGCAACTTGACATGTCAAAAACTGATAACGAGATGGCATGTTAACAAGCTCAATGCACTCACTACAGAGCCTTATATGATAAACTAAGCATACATACATCAATAAGACATGACATAGAAGACATCCATGGCAAGAACAATTACATAGCATATATGGATCAACCACAACGAGCTAGGCAAAATTGAATAACACGTATACAATCTGCCAGGAAACATTTGATAGCAAAAGTAGAGCTCGATTGACTCAAGCTATGGCATCCCATAATTGCAAACAAAGGCATGGATGGATAGAGCAAGTCATGCTTTACAAAACACCCTTACTGAAGTATCTCAAAATATGCATAGATCTCTCGGTATCATCAAGCAAACATGGCATCAAAATCAGCTAAAACAGGGCTGAAATCAGCAACATTAGGACACCTACTTTGCATGCTTGTGCTAGTCACCACATAGATCACAAAAATACATGGCATACACCCTGGAAAGATGACATGGCATCTTACAAAACACATGTAGGACTCAAATCCATTGGGTGCACATATTAATCATAGCAAAAATAACAAAAGTGCAACTTCTGATAAAAATCAGAAACTCTCAGCACATAGCACTCTTCCAACAGCATTTCGGGCATCAAGATGAGCTCAAATGAAAATGATGCAATGGAATGAAATGATCTACTCTTCGAGACGAACATTTTGACATATTATACGCGAAAAATGGATCTACGGATGCGAAGATATAGCATGTTGAATATTGCACAAAATTACAAAAGATTTATGACTTAGAGAAAAAGAGGGAGAGGGAGATGAGGTCAACGGCGCGTGGATCGAGGCCGGATCCGATCGGATCGGGCCGTGCGGCGGCAGCGACGGAGGAGCCCGGGCTCCGGCGAGGGAGGACGCCGGGGCGGGGTCGGCCGGCGAGGGCGCCGGGGCGGCGGGGCGGCAATGCCAAGCCGGCGGGCGGCCATGGCGCGCGGCGGCGGCGGCAGGCAAGGCAGGCGGCCGGGGAGGAGCGGCCGGCGACGGTCGGAGAGGAGCGGGCGGGCGCGGCGCGGCGGAGGGCAGCCGGCGGGCCTTCGGCCTCGGGCGGCGCTGCTCGGCGGCATGGGGACGGATTTGGGGCGGATCTGGGCGAAAGCGGGCCGGGCGGGCGGGCGGCGATGGGGCGCCAGGTGGCGACGTGGCGCCACGATTGGCCGGGCGGCGGCGGGCGGACGCGTCCGGCTCGCCGGGACGTGTCCGGCGCGCGAGGCGAAATGCTAGGGTTAGGGTGGAATGATCCGGATTTGGGGAGGTTTGCTTAAATAGGCATAGAGGGAGCTAGGAGAGTCCAAATGAGGTGTAGTTTTACGCCCACACGATCGTGATCGAACGACGGAGAGCATGGAGGTGACTTAGATGGGTTATTGGGCTGTTTTGGAGGGTGTTGGGCTGAAACTTAAAAGAGGCCTTTGCGAAGGTGCGGTTAACTGTTGAGTACCAAACGAGCTCCAAATGACCCGAAACTTGACCGGTGGTCTCCGGGTGTTATACCAAGGCCACTAGACAAACCTCGGTCCATCTCGAGAAGGTTTAATACCCGCACACGGAAAAATGTAAAAGGGACCGCCGGGGGAGATAGGAGTGCCGGATTGCAAAACGGACAACGGGAAAAATGCTCGGAATCATGAGACGAACACGTATGCAAATGCGATGCACATGATGACATAATATAAAATGCATGACATGGACAAAATGCAAAAAGAAGAAAACCCAACCACGGAGGGAATATCATATATCAATGCCGAAAATGGCAAGAGTTGGAGTTACAAATATGGAAAGTTACTTCCGGGGTGTTACAACACTCCACCACTACAAGAGGATCTCGTCCCGAGATCTAGGACTGAAAGAACTCCGGATACTCAGAACGGAGGTGATCCTCGCGCTCCCAGGTAGCTTCTCGGTCGGAATGGTGTGACCACTTCACTTTCAGGAATTTGATTGACTTGTTGCGAGTCTTGCGCTCGGTTTCTTCAAGAATAGCAACGGGGTGCTCATGATAAGAGAGATCTTCTTGAAGGTCAATCTCTTCGAAGTTGATAGTGCGTTCAGGAGTCTTGAAGCACTTGCGAAGCTGTGACACGTGAAACACATCGCACGCTTGCAAAGTTGGATGGAAGCTCGTTGATAGGCGAGATCGCCTCTTTTCCCAATGATCTTGAAAGGACCCACGATCTAGGTGCAAGCTTCCCTTTGATACCGGGTTGACGAGTACCTTTCATTGAGAGACGCGAGGTAGACATGGTCTCCGATTTCAAAAGCCACATCACGGTGCTTATCATCATAATAGCTCTTCCGCGCGATTATGCGGCTTTGAGATTCTCACGAATGACTTGGCACATTTCTTCCGCTTACGTGATCAAGTCATTGCCAAGAAGTTGGCGCTCACCGTCTCGCACCAATTGAGAGGAGTACGCACTTTCGCCATAGAGAATTTCGAATGGGGCCTTGCCCAACTCGCTTGGAAGCTGTTGTTGTAGGAGAACTTCGGCATATGGAAGACAATCTTCCCACTTCATACCGAAAGAAATGACACAAGCCCCGAGCATATCTTCAAGGATTTGATTAACTCGCTCAACTTGGCCACTTGTTTGAGGATGGAAAGCTGTCTTTGAAGCGAATGTTGGTGCCCATGGCCTTCAAAAGAATCCCAAAACTTGGAGGTAAAGATGCTGCCACGGTCTCAAGAGATCACTTGTGGAATGCCGTGCAAGGAGACAATCTCGAGGTGTATAGCTCGCCAACCGAGCTGCTGTGATGGATTCTTTGATAGGAAGAAAATGAGCCACTTTAGTAAGCTTGTCAATGACAACGAAGATAGCATCATTTCCACGCTTGGACTTTGGAAAGCCACCACGAAGTCCATTTCAATATGATCAAACTTCCATTCAGGAATAGCAAGAGGTTGAAGGAGACCAGCTGGTCTTTGGTGTTCTGCTTTCACTCTTCTGCAGACATCACACTCATTCACGAATTGAGCAATTTCTCGCTTCATTCGAGTCCACCAATATGACTGCTTGAGGTCATGGTACATCTTCGCACTTCCGGGATGAATGGATAGAAGCGAATTGTGAGCCTCGCTCATAATGACTTTTCGCAGATCACCCTTAGGAACCACAATCCGTCCTCAAAGAACAGAGTGTCTTTGTCATCAACGCGAAGCACTTGTACTTGAAATGCCCTTGTCGATACCACGCTTCACTTTCTTCACCATGGTATCCGAAGTTGAGCCTCACGAATCTGATCTTCCAATAAAACAAATTTTAAACCAAAATTTAAAAATTTTTTTGGGGCCAAAATTAACAGTTTTTAAACCAAATTAAACATAAAAAGGGAATATTTTTTAAAGCCAAAAGAAAATTTTAAATTTAATCTAAAATTTTTCCTTTTAAAATAAAAAATAGATCAATTGGGTTAAAAGATGGAAAAAAAATTTAGGAAAAATTTGAAAGGGTCCCAAAAAAAGGGGTTCCCCCCAAAAAACCCTGGGGGGGAAAACCACATTGTTCAATTTTTATTTTAAAATTTTAATTTAAAAAAAGGGGCCCATTGGCTGCCCTTTTGGGGATAAAAAAAGGTTTTCTTTTTTCATTTTTATTTTAATTTTCTTCTTTTTAAAAGGGGGTTTTTTTTTGGGCCAAAGCCCAAAATTGGGGAAAAACATCCCAAAACCCTTTTCCCAAAATAAATTTAAAGGGACATAATTTAAATTTTTTAAACCCAATAAAAAAAAATTTGAAAATTACTAAATATTTTATTTCCTTGGGAAAATTTAAGAAATTTTTTTTTAAAAAATTTTTTGGGGTTTTTTTTTCCCTTTTTTTTTCCCCACATTCCCTTTAACAATTAAATTTTTAAGGGAAAATTAAAAAAAAAATTATCTTAAAATTTCAAAAAATTTTTAAAAACAAAAAAAAAGGGGTTTTTTAAGGTATTTTTAAAAAAAAAATTTAAGGTGCCCAAAAGAAAAATGAAAATTTAATTAAATATTTAAAACAAATTAAAAAAATTTTATGGGAAAAAAAAATTATTGGGTTTTGGGAAAGGGGAACCCGGAAAGGGGAAGGGTTGAGGAAGGGAGCCTTTAAAAGGGAAACTAAAAAAAAAATAATAAAAAATTTTGGCCAACCATTAAACCCAAATTGTTGAGGGTTTAAAAAATTCCCACGAAAAATCAAAAAAATAATAAAACCCCTTAAACAAAAAAATTAAAACCCCTTTTCCCAAATTTTTTTATTTCCCTTTTTATGGTTTTTTTTTTTCCAATGATAAATTCCCCAAAATTTTAAGGGTTTTTAAAAAACTCCCTATTTTAAATAAAATTAAACCGAATTAAAAATTTTCTTAAAATTTTAAAAAAAATTAAAGGAATTATAAAATAAAGCCCTGGGAAAAAAAATTTCCCAAAAAAAAAACAAGAAAGGGTTTAAAATAAAATTTTAAAATATTGAAGCTTTAAATTTAAAATTTAGATTTGGTTTTTTAAAAAAGAAACAAAGAAAATGAAAAAAACACAATTGGGGAAAATTAAAAATAGCCAATCAATTTGCAAAAATGGTTAGAGGCGACTGGCAATTTGGGGGGATAGAATGGTAGGAGACATGGCTGCAAAACGGCAACTCATAGAAAATAAATATTTGATATGGTCATCTCCAAGTTCCTTTGAAAGCTTGATCCAAATTTCCAACAGGTCCTCCTCACATCCCTCCACTCTACCCAAACAACAACCAAAACAAAAACCATAATAAAAGAATCAAATCCATAGAAAACAGAGTTTTATGAGTTAATCCTTGTCCCCGGGGAAAATATAACCAGGATAACTTGGCAAACCAAATATGAAAGATGAGATATTTTTTCAATAAAGACACCGGAAAAGGATAGGTTTGAAATGGAAGCAAAACAAAATCCCAAATTTTAAAGAGATCCATTAGAAAAAAATTTTTAACCCAAAAAACCCAAAAAAATCAGGATCCCTTTATTTTAAAAAAAGCAAGCAGGCTAAAATAAAGGTTCAAAAACATCAAAAGGAAAAAATCGGTCGGCAAAAAAAGGTTCGTTGGCATAAAACTTGCAAGGCAAAATGCCAAGGGGCAGAATCAAAAGCCGAAAAAAAGTCCCTTCTGCCAAACCAAAAACTGAAAAATGTAAACCCATGCTTTGAAAGTCTTTTAAAATTCAGCAACTTAAGTCAAAACAAACGGAGGAGTTAAAATCAAGACTACACGGTAAATGAAAACTAAGCCATAACAAAAACAGCATAAAGCACCTCAAAAATTTACAAGATATATGGTTCCCAAACAAGTAAAAATTGAATAACCCAACCCAGGAAACATTTGTCAAAAGAACCCTTTTCAACAGGACCCATAATTCAAACAAAGGCATGGAGGGAGCAAGCGTTACAAAACACCCACGGTTCTAAAAATGTAGACTGACATGCAAAATGGCATAAAATAGCAAAAGGGCTGAAATGCAACAAGGACACCTACTTGATGTTGGTGTCACCCTGCCAAAATCATCATCCCGGAAAAAGGGTTTCCAAAACCTGTAACTAAACCTGGTCACTTTAACAAGCAAAAAAAAAAAGGAACCAAAAAATCGAAAAATCAACATAGCACCTTCCAAAGCATTTGGGATCAAGATGGCTCAAAGAAAATGATGAAGGAATAAAACACTCCGGAAAATTTTGAATATTTGGGAAAAAGGATTAGGATCGAAGAATGCTTTGAAATTGCACAAAAAAAAAGAAATTTGCTTAAGAAAAGAGGGAAAAGGGCCAAAACAGGCCAGACACGCCGGGCGGACACAGACCCCGGGGGGAAAAAGGGGCCGGGGGGGGCCCACGGGGGCCCTGGAAAGGGAAAACGGCGGCCGGGCAAAGGGGGGGGGAGGGCGGCCAAACCTGGGAAGGAAAAAAAAGGCGGGCAGGGGGAAAAGCGACCCGGGGCCCCGCCGGGAAAGGCGAAAGAACTCTTTGGGAAAGCGGGGGCGGGGGCCGGGGGGCCCGGGAGGGGGCCCCTTCGGGCCGGGCCCCCGGTCCCAGGTTCCCAAAAAAGTAGGGGAATGGAAGACCATATTTGTTAAATGGCAAAAGCTAGGAATAAAAGGTTAACCAACATTTGGGATGAAAAGAGCTGGATGACTTAGATGGGTTATTGGGCGGGGTGGGTGAAACTTAAAAACCTTTTGAAGTTTAAAATTATCCAAAGACCCAAATACAAAAACCTGGCTCCATACCGGGCCATAGCAAATGGCCTCTGGAAGGTTTTACCCAACAGGAAAAAAAAAACGGGGAATAATTGAAAAGGACAAGGAAAATCTTAACAAAAACAGTAGCCCAAAATGGGTGAACATAATTAAAATGCAAATACAAAATGCAAAAGAAAAAACCCAACCCAGGGAATACATTTCAAGCCAAAGGCAAAGTTGAGTTCAAATTGGAAAGTTCCCGGGGTTTAAACACTCCCCAACGAATTGCCCCAATCTGGAAAAGAACTCCGGACAAAGGAGGTGATTGGCCCCTTAGTTCTGGGAAGGGGAATTCATTTGGAATTTGAGCGTTCAGTCTTGGCCTTTTTCAAGAAAGCAAGGGGCTCTGAAAGGGTTTTAAGGCAATTCCCGGTTAAGGCCAGGGGCTTGGCCTTGGGCGGACAGGAAAAACGGGGCGCAAATTGGGGGCCGGTGGCAATCGCCTCTTTCCCAAGATCTTGGGCCCCGCAGGTGGCCCTTTTGTACCGGGGATTTTCAGGAACGGGGGCAGGTCCCTTTCAAAAGACTCAGGGTTAATTTAAATGTTTTCCGGATTTGGGGTTTGAATTTCCATAAGATGGCTTTTTTTCCGCCGGATCGTATTCCGAATTTGTTTTCCCCTTTGGAGGGTGCCTTTGCCATAAGTTTAAGGGGCCGAACCGTTGGAAGTTTTTAGGAGCTCAATGGAAACAACTTCCCATTATACCAAAAATGACAAACCCCGGCAATCTTAAGGTTTATTAACCCTTTGGCCATTTTTGAATGGAAAGTGGAAAAAATTTTGCCCATGGCCCTTTCAAAAGAACCCAAAACGGAGGAAAATCTAGCCAAAGCATTGGAATCCCAAGGAAAACTCGAGGTGTAACTCCCCAACCGAGCGTTGGGATTCTTTGATGGAAGAAAAGACCACGTAACTTGTCAATGCCGGTGATTTTCCACCTTACTTTAAAGAATTTAATCCTTTCTTGCCTTCCTTCAGGAATAGCAAGGGTTGAAGGAGACCCTTCTTTGGGTTCCTTTCCCTTTGAATAATTTCAAATTGAGCAATTTCGCCCTTGAGTACCAATTGCGTTGAGGTATGGACATTTGATTTCCGGATGTTTCAATTTGAGGCCATAATCTTTTGCAGTCCCCTTGGAACCAACCTCCTAAAGAAAGAGTGTCTTTGTTCAAAAGCACGTCTTAAATGCCCTTGCGATCCCGCCATTTCTTCACCATGGACCTTGGCCCACAATTTCTTCCAAATAGGGATCATATTGGCAAGAAAGCCTTAGGAACAATTGAAGATTCGCTTATGAAAATTTCAAGGTCCCAAACTTGGTTGTGAAGAACTTCCGCTAAAGACAATCTTCTTTCCAGATACAAACGGGGTTTATCTTAAATTTTACCCTCATTCCGGGTTGAGGTTGGGCTGGTGAAGGATTGGCCTTGGCTGAAAATTCCCCCTTAAAAAGATGCTCCACGAATCAATGTGGAAAGCCGCCAAAAATCAGGGGTATTCTTTCCGGGCTTAATCTGGATGAAATCTTTTTTGAAAAAGCACCAGACCTTGAAAGGAACACAAAAACTTCATTCTTGGATTTAAAGGAGTCGCAACTTGACAAATTTCTTTAGGGTTTTGAAAGAAGAAGGAGACCGTTCTTTGTTCAAATTGGAAAGACTTTCAATCTTAGAATTTCCAATTCTTCCAATAGCCAAACCGAAAGCTGGATCTTAAATTTCGAGGAGGTTAAAAAGGCCCTTTGGTCAAAACCCTTGCGAATTAGACCAAGTAAAGCACTTCACAAGAAAATTACTTGGAAACTTGCATAAATTTACTTCCACTTGTCCAAAAGCAAAGTTTCTGATCCTTCATTTTGGAGAAACCAAAAATTTCCAAGAAGCCAAGACAATTAGGTTAGGGTTGAAAGAATTCAATCCGGAAAAGTTGAGGAGATTGAAAGCTGAAAGATTTCAAAGAACCGTTTCATTTAATACTTGTTACTTTGAATATTACCCCAACAAGGCAACTTTGGAGAAAACCCCTTTGAGTTGTCAAAACTCTTGATGTTGGGAAGTATCTTTTTGGATTGTCTTCTTATTCAATGGAGGAATGCGCAAATCGGTCCGGTTTCTTCCGGAAAAAACAACCCAAAAGGGAAAACTCCTAAACCCGAGCCTTGCATCAGTTTTAATTCCTTGTCATCAGCCAAGGAGGAGCTTGAAGGGTTCTGAAGTGAAACAACTCAATCGGGGGGGTACCCCTCTTGAAAGTTTGGAAAAAGTGAATTGGAGATCATAATTTGTTTCCTTGGAAGAAAAAACCTGTTTCTACGAGAGGCAAATTCACAATTGAAAATGGTCAAGAATTTCCCCGGAGAAACAATTTAGCTTTTTGGAAAAACCCCTTGAGAATAAGATAATTTAAACCAAGGCTGGTTTAGCCAAAACCAAATCAATTTGATGAAACTTCCCTGGAGCCATCATAATTTACCCAAGGGAAACCATTGGTTTAGGAAATTTGAAAAACCAACTTGAGTGAAAAGGCTTGAAAGAAAGAATGGATCAAAGACAAATGACTTTTGGAATATCTTTTGAATTACCCAATATCCATCAAGGCTTGAGGATTCACTTTTTGCTTTATTATGTTGAAGTTTGCTGGAAGTTTCCAAAAGGGGCGAAGCGCCAAGCCGTTCGAATCCCTTCCGACAGCAAAATTTAACGGAGGTAAGGAGCCTTGCCTGGGCTTAAATTCTTGTTCTGTAGTTGTGGGGGGGGCCCGCCACCGGTTCTCGGTAAGGCCGAGAACCAAGGGGGGGAAAATCCTTGGGCCACTTGGAACAGGAGGATGAATGTCCCCTTCTCTTTTAAACCCGTTTAGTTTCTTTCGAGAGCCATTTAGAAATCACATATTAGTCAAAAAACAAGATAATTGACTTTTTGAAACCCCAAGATAGATCATATCCTTTCACGGAACAGTTAGAAAACAAAAAAATTTGATTGAAATGAATGTTCTGCTTGAATTTGGAACCCTAGTTGTCTAAAACACTCTTCATGGAGGCTGAAATAGGAATCATCCGTAATAAGACCTTCCGAATTTTTATTGGGAACCATCACCGATCCTTGGTTGAAACGAAATTACAAATCCCTTTTTTTTAACCAAATGCTTGAGATTCCACAAAACCGGGGCCCCCCCGTTGAAAGACTTGTGATTACGGGAACGCAAGTACAAGGGGTGTTGGCCTTGACCTTGAGCTTGATTGCCTTGTTCGCCCCGGTGTTTTGAAGATCAAAACACCGAGTTCTTGGTGGTGCCAGAAGCGGCCCCCGGGGCGGGGGATGGAGGGGAGGAGCGATCCCCTATTCTCCTTCTGAAGGCCTCCGAGGGTGCTCCGTTAGCCTTTGTAGAAAATAATAATAGTCAAGGAAAAATTGAACAATTCTTCCAAAAACTTAACGAAGAACAATAATTCCTTAATTAACCCCTTAAGGGAGAAGCCACTTAGAAAAGATATGGAAACAACATTTCCCCAAAAAAAAATTCCAACCCAAAAAAAACTTTAGAATGAGCCGAAAAACCGGAATTTCCCTTTCGTTCCCCAAACGGAACCGGGCCCCTTATCCCCCTTTAACAGCAAGCCAAGGTTCTTTGCGCCCCACCACAAATGCCTGAATGGGCACCATAGCGCTTGCCCCAACCAAATAAACCGGGAAAGAATACCCGAGCTATAGAATTCCCCTATAAATCCCAAACTTTTTTGAATCCTTTGGGGATCGGGCCCAAATTTCCCCAAACTAAAATACCAGATAATTGTTCCATAACCAAACCAAGAAAGGGAAATGGGTAATTTTAAAACATTTGCGAAACCCCGGGGCCACAAGAGGGCATCGGGTTATCTAAACAAGAAAAAGAGATTTGCGGAAAATTATTAATCCAACATAAAATTGGAACAAATGAGCCAATCCCAAGACAACCCCTAAAGTAGGCACCAAGAAAAGTTGACAAAACCATGAACATTCCAAATACCCACGGGAAAAAAAATTTTGGTTTAGAAGAGGGACAAAACTTAGGTTTCCTCAAGAGGGGGGGCCGGGAAAAAGAATTACCGTAATATAACCAAGCTCAAAACATTTTCCAAGATCCAAAAGCCGAAACTAAGTAGGGCCCCAAGGCTTTCCCCAACTTTATCCCTTGCGATATTTCCCCTGTAGGCACATTAACATAACCCGAAAAAGTGCAAGTGGGAATCCACACAAATTAATAAAAAAAAATACTAGTTCTTAAATCCTTCCCAAAAATAAAAAATCCTTCGCCCGGTCCACCCGGAACCAAAATAAAGAAGATCCCAATCTCCTCCCCGAATGCCCAACGGGACCACACCACTCCAAAGAAATATAAACCCCCCCAACCCCTTTGGGGGGAACACCGACCCCCCCAAACTCCAACTTTTAATTCCGAGCACACCAATTTCCCCCCAATCGCATTTAAGATAAAGGGGATTAAAAAATAGGAAATTTAGGGAAATGGTGGTCTTCCGGAGAGGAGGAGAAAAACACTCCGAAATAATTGATCAAAATTCCCAATCTTAGCCACAAACTCCAACATCGTTCCTCCTAAGAAAGGCCCCGTTACCACCTTGAGTGTATTTATTTGGGTCAACGGGTTTTAAACCACATTAAAAATTCCCATTGTATTTCCCCACCCCAAAGTATTAATTAGGGTCCCAATTGCCCATTTTCACTCAAAAAATTTTCTTGAAGACCCTCAATTGGAACCCAAAAGACCCGAAAAAAACAAGCCCAGAAACACCAATTGGAAAACCATAAGTGCAAATTCCTGGACCCTGAGCCGGGGTAACCTGTTCCCAGGGCCGGCGGTTTGGGGAACGGGAGAACCCCCGGGGAAATAAAGATATGGCTGAAAAGGGAAAAGGTGGAAAGGAAAACCAAATTGGGCCTTGCCAAGCAAAAGCAACCCAAGGGGGTTATAAATACCCAAGTAAGGAACCTCGGAACATAACCCAACGGAAACTTGGGGCGGGAAAAAACACCTTAAGGCCGGGTTTTTAAAGTTAATTGGTTTTAAAAACGAATTAAAATTTTAATCCCCAAAAAACATGCCCGGAAAAACTCCGTTCCAACAAAAAAACTTCATTCAAATCCCAAAGAACAAAGGAAAAACCCAACAACTTTGCAGGAAAAAGACGAAGGCAATTGGGGGCAATCAATGGAGGCATCCCTGGAACAAAAGAGCGAACGTGCAAAATGAATGGGGGATGGTCATTTGGCAATGCCGGGGTTTAAAGTTGACCCTCCCCAAACCGAGCATGTTTCCCCCCCAAAAAAACCCCCGGAACCCAAATAAATCAGGGGCAATACAACAACGTGAAAAAGCATAATCAAGAATTTTAAAATGGCGCCCGGGGGAAAATGAAACCGGCATAAGGCAAACCCACCCTAAAGATAAGATTTGTTAAATCGATAAAATGGAACACAGGTTTAAAAAGAAAAAAAGGGAAAATCTCCATTAAAAGAACTTAGCCAACAATTAATTAAGCCTGACCCAAAGTAACAACAAACACGGGTGCAAAGATGTGAAAAAATGGCATGGTTGTTTAAATAAAGGTTCAAACAAGCATGGCAAAAGAGCAAAATAATCAGGTGAATGGAAAACAGTAACATTGCAATGTTCGAGTAAACTAATCTCGGAACTTTCAAAACAAGGCTGGCAGAATCTCTCAAATTTAAACAAAAGCCCACACCAAACAAAAAGGACAAAAATAAGTAAACCCCATTCAAATTGAAATTTTTAACAGATTAGAATTGAATGCAAAATGAAAGAATGGATGAACAAGCTCAAGCACCCAAGAGCCAAATGAAAAAAGAATAAAGGAATGAATAAAGACACCGGAAGAAAATTTTGAAATGGCAACCAAAACAAGAGGCAAAATTGAATAACACATCAATTGCCAGGAAACATTTATAAAAAGTAGACATTACCAAGCATGGCATCCCATAATTGCAAACAAAGGATGGAGGATGAGTCAGCTTTACAAAACATTAAAGATTCCAAAAAATAATTCGGTTTAAAAACATGGCAAAAACAGTAAAACAGGGTGAAATCAGAACATTAAACCTACTTTCAGCTTTTAGCAACAAGATCCAAAAATACTCAAACCAAAAAAATCTTTACAAAAACCAAGGACTAAATATGGACAATTAATATGAAAAATAAAAAATGAACTTTAAAAATAAAAATCCAAACACCTTCCAACACATTTGGGAAAGATACTAAATAAAATCAAGGAATGAAATGAACTTTGGAAGAACATTTTACATAAAGCAAAAATGGATCACAAAGTAAGCATTTGAATACACAAAATTCAAAAATTTTGATTAGAAAAAAGGGGAGAAGGGCAAACCCTTTGGACAGGCCATGAGGATGACACGGGCCACAAACCTGGGGCAAAACCTGGGGTCCCGGGGCCCCGGACGGGGCCTGCAAAAGGGCGGCCGGCCCGCGGGGTTAGGCCCCGGGGGGGAACGGGGCCAGGGGAGGAGCGGGGCCCCGGGGGGGCCCCGGGGGGGCCCCTTTTGCAAAAAAAGGCCGAAGGGACCCAAGGGGGCCCCGGGGGGGGGCCCGATAGTTAAAAAAGGGCCGGGGGGGGACCTTTCTCCCCGGGTTTGCCCCGGGGGAAAAAGGAGGGTAAGGGTTTGGAATTCCATTTCATTTGCTTAAAAGGAAGGGAGTAGGGAAGCCAAATGAGGGATCCACCCCGGCGCCAGAGCAAGGTACAGAGGGTTTGGGCGTTTTGGGGGTTGGGGCAATTGAGGCCTTTGGAAAAAGGGTTAAGGGCCCAAACAGCCCAAAGACCAAAGCCGGTGGTTCCCTTTAAACCAAGGCCATGCAAACCCGCCACGGAAGGAACCCCAGAAAACGAAAAGGGGCCCCCGGGGGGGGCCCTTGCAAAACGGGAAAATGGAACTGAGTTAAAGTTGAAATCGTGAAGTGAATAAATAAAAGCAGAAGGCAAATGAAAAGAAGCCCAACCACGGAGGGAATACAAAAATGGAAAGGGGAAATTGTTTTGGGAAAGTTCTCCTTAACAAATCAAAAATTGTAAACTCAGGAAAAAATTTGGTTCCAAGGCACAACCCCGGTCCGAAATTTAAACCCCAAAGGGAGGCCCAAGAAATTTGACCACCAAAAAAAACCGATTGCGACCCCGAACCTAAGAGGTTTAAAAAAATTAAAATTTTAAGGGCCCCCCCAAAAAAAAGAAAATTTTCCAAAAGAGTATTAATTACCCCAAAAAGGGCAAAAAAAACCCGGGGTTAAAGGGAAGTTCCGGAACAAAAACGGCCGCCAATGACAATTCAAAAAAACCCCGGATTAAAGGGCTTCCATAAAGAAACCATTAAAAAACCAAAAATTTTAAAATTTTGAAAAACCCCCCCAAAAGGCAGAAGCCAACCATACCAGGTTGTTGGGTTTTGGTTTTAAATACCAAAAAGGGAAACCGGGGCAACAGGAGGGCCCACCAAAAGGGGGCGAAATTTGGGCAAAAGGTAATATGAAACCTTTCATTCACAGCCCTTCTTAGAATTTCCCCAAAGGTTTGTAACAGGAAATTTATAAGGGAACCTAAGGAAATCCGGGAGGGGGATGAAGAGGCTCCTGCAACCCCCCAAAAAAAAGATCTCTTGTGTCCCCAACCACCCTTAAGGTTTGTTGGGCCAGTTCCGGAAGTTTTAAAGAAAATATGGTAATAAGGTTTTTAATCTGAAAATTAAAAAATGGTCAAGAATAAAAAAAAGGTTTTTTAAAAAACAATAAATTTTATTTCCGGGTTTTCAATAAAAATTTGGTATATAATTTAACTGAAAAAACATCCAAAGTACAATAAAAAAAAAAGGATTATGGTAGGGACAAAACCTAAAGTTATTATTTCCAATCAATCCCTCATTCCATAATGTCAAAAACCCTAATTGACAGAATACCAAGTAAAACCCAAAAACCCAAGATAGGTATCCAAACCTCAAGTATTTTAAATTTCGTTGCATCCCAATTAAATTCCAAACAACCAAAATAGAACTTAAAACCCCAAAGTTTCATCAAACAACAAAATTCCAACCCATGCATAGGTTCTTATAACCCAATTGATCACCAAAATCATCAATAACCAACCCATTGACCCAAAGCCCCAAAATCATCGAGTTTTATTAAATCAACCAAATTTTCAAAGGGAAAACTAATATTACAAAATAAAGGAAACATAAATCCAATTAAACAAACCATACATCGTCTCAAATCAAGAACCAAAAGGAAAGACAAAAAACTCTCATACCCAGGGGGAAACTTCCCCCATAGTCCGATATAAGATGGCCATAGGGACCCCCAAAAGGTGAAATCCCTTGGTTTTGATCGGGATGAACCCCGTTATTCCCTCAAGTTTTAGGGTTTTGGTTTTAAGGGGGGAAATCGCAACCCCAAGGGTAGGGGGGGTGGAGGCCCACCCGGGCCCCGCTTTTTGCGGCCCCAATCTTCTGCTTCCTCCTCCTCCAAGGTTTATTGCTTTATCTTGATTTCCTTTTCTTTGGAAAAACCTCTCTTTTAAGAAAGTTTAAAGTGTTTAATAAAGCCCAAAAATAAAAAATTTAATAACATAACAATCAAAAAAATAATATTTAAAAATCCCCAATTAATTTTGCCCGTATAAATAAAAAACAAATTTTGTGGGTGTATAAAAAAAATTTTTTTTTGGAAAATATTAATCCATAAATTCAAAAAAATTTAATTTAATAAAACAAAAATTTAAATACTAAAAACAATTATTCTTCCAAAATAACTCCAAAGAAATATCCCTTAAAATAATTTCCCTTTAAATTTTTTCTAATTTAAATTGCTCAAGCAAAATGGTGAACTACATCAAAAATGTTTAATACTCCATTGGTCCATTAAAATCCTAGGACAAATTTAGAACAGGGAGAGTTTATAAATTTCTTATCTTCCCACAAAAAATTTTAAATCATGCCAAACCCGATGAAACCAAGCAAAATTTTTTTTAAATTTTTCAACTTAAAAAACTGGCATGACGGGGAATAGGGGGTTTTGGGGAAAAAAAGGAAAAAGAAAAAAACAATAAGGCAAATATCAATTTAATGGATGGAAGGGATTGGGGGGGTTTTAAAGTGTATGAAAGCTCAACAAAAAAACTAATGGGTGGCATCCCCCTACGAAGACCTAGGGCATTTTGGGAAGCCCATCATTGAAATAAAGCCAAGTTCTATAATGTAAAATTCCCACTAGTATATAAAAGGACAACATAGGAGACTCCTTATCATGAAGATCATGGTGCTACTTTAAGCACAAGTTGGGAAAAGGATAGTAGCATTGTCCCCTTCTTTTTCTCATTTTTTTTTTTTTATTTGGGCCTTCTTTTTTATCTTTTTTTTTTTTTTTTTTTTGTCCAGTCTCATCCCGACTTGGGGGAATCAAGTCTCCATCATCCTTTCCTCATTGGGTCAATGCCTAAAAATGAAGATCATCACACTTTTATTTTCTTACAACTCAACAATTACAACTCGATACTTAGAACAAAATATAACTATATTGAATGTCCCCGGGGGATATGCAATGAATCAAGAGGACATGTATGAAAGAATTATTGGGGGGTTTCCCAAAATACAATGTCAACTACATGATCATGCAAAGCAATATGACAATGATGGCGAATAATAAACAAACGGGTTTATGGCAATATATTCAATGGCTATAAATGCCATAATAGGTTTGGTGTTTTGAGGAAGATAAGGTGGGGGATACCGGAAAGGTGGGTATTAAGAGGCTAGCAATGGTGGAAGGGGAGGGATAATCCATGGACTCAACATTAGTCATAAAGAACTCACATAATTATTGCAAAATATATTAGTTATCGAACATACCATGTCCTAGGGGATAGATTGGTAGGAAAGACTATCGCTCCCCCACCGCCACTCATAAGGAAGACAATCAATAAATAGATCATCCCCTTCACAAAGGGTTCCCAACGCATGCTACGGAAATCACAAACTTTAACACAAGTATCTTAAATTAAAACCCCCCCCAAAAAAAACCCCTTTTTTAAAAAAAAAAAAAAAAATTTCCAGTATTCAACGCTTTTTAAAAATTTTTATTATATCCCTTGGATGCCCATCATATTAGGACTAAATTCATAACCAAAGAAAATTACCATGCTGTTCTAAAGACTCTCAAAATAATATAAGTGAAGCATGAGAGTTCATATATTTCTTCAAAATAAAGCCACCACCGTGTTAAAAGGATATAAGTGAAGCACTAGAGCAAACAACAAACACTCCAAAGATATAAGGAAGATCAATGAGTAGTTTAATAATTATGCAACTATGTGAAGACTTTAACATTTAAAATTTCAGATCTTGTGATATTTTTAAACAGCAAGCAAAGCTAAAAAAAAAAAGCCCCAAAAAACACATATCATGTGGTGAATAAAAAACCCAAAAATTCCAAAAAAAAAGGGGCCCGGGGCCCCCAAATTTTTGGTTTCCTTAAATTTCCTTGGGGGCCTTGGGCCCCCAATTCTCTTGCCACTCCTTATTCCATAGTCCATCGAATCTTTACCCAAAACTTGAAAACTTCACAACACAAAACTCAAAAAAATCGAAGTCGTAGAAAGAAAACAAAACACCACTTCAAGGTACTGTAATGAACTCATTCATTATTTGTATTGGTGCTAAACCTATGTATTCCAACTTTCTAGGTTTATAAACTATTTTACTAGACATAGATTTATCAAAATAAGCAAACAAACAAAAAAGAATCTGTCAAAACAGAACAGTCTGTAGTAATCTTAAACCAAATTCTAACCAAAAAAACCAAAATAAAGACCTGTAATTTAATTATTATCTCTGAATTAACAATTTATCAACAGGATTTTAAAAATTTACAGAACAAAATTTCTAATTTTCAAAGATCAAATAATTCTCCAAAAAACCATACACTTCCAAAATAATTAAAAATAAAACCAACAACCAAGGGAGAAAATAATTTCCCCAAAAGGCTAAAAGGGTTCCCCCAAAAGGCAAGTTTACCCCTAGCTCATGAGATTTAATGATTTAAGAAGATAAAAAATGAAACATAAAGAACATCATGAAGAATTGACACAATTTAAGAACCCTTCCTAGCATAGGGTAAAACAACATAACAAAATAACACATAGGAAGGAAACCAAATAATTTAAAACTTTAAGCAATGGGCTTATATTTTCAATTCCTAAACAATTTTTCCCCCATAAAATTTTCATGATCTAATGAATTAAAATTAACCATCACATAAAATTTTTTCATATTATTGCAAAAAAACATTCAATGAAATTTATTCCATAAAGTTTGGGGAAACTAAAAAACAATATTGTATTAAAATTAAATCAAGATAAAAGCCATGGTTATCATTAATTTAAACAAATTGGACAAAAATATCATTAACATGCTTTCACTGTTTTGCTATCAAAGCTTGGGGACAAAAAATTCATCTTACAAACATGCCCCAAGCTTCTTTCATATTTAGTCATTATTCAAAGAATTCTCTAAAACTTGAACATTTCTTCCCATATTTTACAAATTCAAAATTTTTTAGATTGAGCAAATTTTCCTTCCATTTTTGAAATTTTAAAAAATAAGATAAAAAAAAAATTTTTTTAAATTTTTTTATAAAATAAACATAAAAACGAAAAAAAGTTGATTGCAAATCTGTAACCTTGCCCCCCCGGGGTTTAGGAAAAGATTTTCATTCCTTTTTTCGTTGGGCCCCAATGAGAGGTTTTCAAAGCAAACCCCCAAATACCAAGGTTTTTCCAATAAATGGTTTTTAAGCAACCCTGAAAAATAACAAGGCCTTTGTGTAAAAAATAAATGGAAATTTTAAGGGCAAGTTTAAGAATGGTAACGTGCAATTGGAAGTTAGGTTTTTAATTAAAATTAAAAACCTAACAATAATAAAATGGCTAAATTTTCAACAGGAAACAAGGTATTCAATTTCACTATGCAAACCCAACAAAATAAATTTGGTATTAAACACCTCAAATAAAAAATCATCCAAAGCACAATAGGAAACAACAAGAGTTATTAGGAAAAACCCCTAAAGATTACCAATCAACCACTATTCCTATAATGTCACAAAAACCCTGAGTTATACTAGAATAACACCAATCAAATCAACCAAAACCCAACACCTAGAACTCAAGTCCCCAAGTTCCTGGGAGATTAAGAAGCACACCAATTCAAACCATTAACCAAACATAAACTTCAAAGGCCCCAAATTTCATGAAACAAAAGTTCAACCCATCATAGGTTCTCAACCCGGGATCACCAAAAATACTCAAGGGAACCAATCCTTTACCAGAGGGAAAAAAACAAATTTTCCTATAAGGCTCAATCCGATAAATTATTCAAAGGAAAACCAACCAAAAGAGAGAGGGGAAAAAGAAACAATACCAACAAAAGAAACTCCCTTCATAAGATCGGAAATAAGAACACGGAGGAAAGGGAGTCAAACCATGTTGGTACTACCCAGCCCGGGGGAACCCCCTTTATAATCCCGGGGTATAAATGGAAATGGGACCCCCCCGTGGGGAAAGGGGCCCAGGTTTTGGGGTCGGTGGGCGGGCTCCCATCTTTTTTTCCCAAGTTCATTTTGGTTTTAAAAAAAGGGGGCCCGGGCCCAGGGAAGGGGGGGCGCCTCCCTCGGGTCCCTTTTTTCCCATTTTTGGTTTTTCCCCAAAAATCCCCGAATTTATTCCTTTGACCCCTTTATATTTTTCTTATAACCAAGGGAAAAAGGGCCCGGGGCTCGGGAAAGGGCCCCAAAATTTAAAAATGGTTATTAAAGCCCAAAACCCAAACAAAATATTAGTGGCTAAAATTAATCTTTTAATTTCCCCCGGCTCAAGCGGGCTTAACCCTTCGGGGCAACCCAAAATTAACCCAAATTCCCGCCACCTTTGATAGAGAATCACCGGCACATTGGGGCCCGGGCCCAAATTAAGAACCCCTTTTCTCGGCGGGCCACCAACCTTCTTACGAACAGTTCCAAAAGGGGAATGCAAAATCAAACCCCAAAACTACCAAAGGGTAATATTGACCCCAAGGGCTCTTCCAATTAGGCCCGTTCCCGAAATTGTGGCTTATCACACCCTTCAAGGGCACCTGCCTTCCGGCAACCCGCGCCCCTTTATTGGCACTATGCCATCTCAAACCAAGATCCCCCACGGTTTATAACCAAGGAAACAGGGCCCCCCGGGGGGGAAAAAGGCCACAATAATTACAACCAAACCACATCAAACCCATTCCAGTCCAAACCAAAACCGCGTCCAAGCCCTTTTTGGCCTCCAACCCCACATTTTCAGATATTACCCCGGGAAACACGCCAAAAGTACCATGGGCAAAGATACTGGCGTGCCCAATATAAACCCTTCCCACACTCATATTTATTTTTCCCTTTTTTTACATTCCTTCAACCCAATATCTTTTAACTAAAGGGCCCTTTTTGGGCCCAAAAAAAGGCGTCCTTTGGTTCATAGGGGCGGGGGCCTGGCTACGGTCTTTAAAGATAGGTTTTGGGGGTTTCCCCGGATGAAAAACCTTTTGACAATTATTTGTCAAATCCTTTTGTGTTCAATCGAACAATAAACAGTTTCCCCAATATATGGACGGCTTTTTTAACGCTACCCCTTGTCTGACACCCAAACTTAGGGCTCTTTTGAAACCCATTTCTTAAATAAAATAAGCCAACATTTTTATCTTGCCCAAAACTTTAAGACATCTTCAGTTTTGGCAATTTTTCCCCCCCGTGGGGGTTTCGCCGCTTTTCAAATAAGGTGTAAAGGAGAATTAAAGTTTTGGGCATCCATAACCCTTTTAAAAAAGGAAAATAATTTCATTGTGTCTTCACACGGGCTAATTAAAACCTTAGCCTTTCAAAAATAGGCCGGGCCTTGCCTTTGGCCCCTCACCCTGCGGATTCAAAATCTGGGCCCTCACTTCCAGCAAACCCATCAAGGATGATAAAGCCACTTCGATTTCCCGGGCCCGTAACCCCCTTCAAGGCCAATCATTGGGTAAGGTGTTTAAGGTATAAACCTCATACACCTTTAAGCCGCGGTCCCAACTCTTCCCTAACCCCGGGGGGAAAAATTTTAAAGAAACAACAACTTCTAAAACCTTTTTAAATCAAAATTAAACATGGAAATTCTTCAAAAATGATTCCAAACCCCCTAAATGCTCCTTCAAATTCAAAAACCTCCCGGCGGTTTTTTTTCTTTGGTCCCCGGGACTTGGGGCTTCACCGCCCTGCCAGGGCGCCCCCAAAATTGGAAACCCCGCCCCCCAAAGGGCCCTTGGTCCGCTTACGGCAAATTAAATGGTATCCCCCCCTGGCCCGGAAAATCCTAAGCCAACCTACCACCTATGATTTAACTCTTTCCATCAGAGGGGATTGATGTGGGAATTCGCCCAACTTCCCCTAACTCCCCTTCTCAAGAATCCCGACCCAAATCCGGCAATTCAATTAGAATAAACCCGGGCAAAGTTATTCCCCCTTTCTTAAAAAAAGGCCTTAGCCTTATCGTTTCCTCTTACCCAAAACCTTTCCTCAACCCCTCCCGGGTTTTGAGGGCCTTCAATCGTCCGCCGTTTCCCCAAACCACAATTAATGGCCCCGGACCCTTTGGGCTTCCACCCTTGTTCTTTTAAAGGGCGGAATTCCCCCCCCTTCTTTGGGTTTTTGGGGCCCCTTCCCCATCATTTTAAAACCATTCGTCCTCGGGGGTCTTTCATGTTTTTCCAGCCCTTCTTTGCCCCTAACCCCCCACTCCCCCACCATGGGGTCGGCACACTGTTTGTTCAAATAGTTGAGAATCCTGGGAAATGTCCCCCCCCTTTGAAAAAGGTCCGGGCCACATACAAGCATTCCTTCCCATAGCCAAAAAGATTATATAATCCCAAACCTCCGAAGGCAGGGGCCTGTAATCCGGGTTTAGGGACCGAACCCTTTCTAGTACCCTGGGGTTTTCCCCAAAGGAAGGTGCCCCCCTTCCTCCTAAGAAATGCCTTCCCCCCTTTTTGGGAGGGTTTCTACCTGATTTCGGGCCGATTCCGGAAAACTTTTTTGGGGCCCCTGGCCCCCCCTAGGGGGTTCCCAGTTTTTAAAGGATGTCGGGCCCCTTAACGGCCTCGTCTCTCCCCCGGGGCCTTGAAAATTGGGCAGTCCTTATAATCAGGGAACGTAACATGGGGCCAAATTCCGAAGTGAGGTCCCGGGGGGTCGGATTCCGAAACAATGTTTAAAACCATGCCAAAAATCCGGAAATTTTAAAAGTTCCAGACTCCCATTGGCCGGGGCTTTGCCAGGGATTCTTGGGAACTTGATTAACCCGGGTCGTGGGTTTCTCCCTTTTGGGCGCTTTCCCGGGGTTTCCCTTCTTTTCCCCCCAAAAGTTTTTCCTCCTCCTTGGCCCTCGCTTAGAGGAGGGGTTTCCGCATGTCCGGATTTTGGGGACCACCTTTGGCCTCCTTCCTTTCCCGGTTTTCCCGCCCGTTAGGGAACCCTCCGTTAACAAAGGGATGGCTGGGCCAATTCGGCTCATGGCCTTCGTCCAGGGGGAAGGAATGGAACCGAAAGCCTTAACACAAATCGGTTATCAAAACTTCAAGGCGAAAAATGGGGCGAGGGTTTCCCGGTGGTTGGGCCTCTTCCCCTTTAAGGCACTTCCCTTTTCTGGGTTAAGAATGGGGTGAAACGGATCGAATTTACTATAGGCCCGCATTGGGGGGTCCCAAAAAAGCTTTTAAAAACCCGGAAGGTTTTTTCCACAGTTTCCCGAGATCACCTATTGGCAGCCCTCCAAACCCGAATCCAATCAACCGTTACCCGTTACTCAGGAACCCCCCTCGTTCCGGTTTAAGAACCCTTTTCCACCCTTCACCGCCCAAAAGGTTTTTGGGCGGTGGGTTAGGGGTTCCACCATGTAACCGGGCCACTTTAGATAAATTTTTCCCAAGGAAATTGGGAGGGCAATTTGGGGGTCGAGTAAAGGGTTTTTGGGCAAAACCGCGGTTTTGGGGGTCCCCCTTCCCAAGGTCTGGTAAAGGGGACATTTTTTGGGGGCCCTCCATGGGGAATGTACCCGGATTGACTTAGTATGGATTCAAGGTTGATTCCCAGGAAAGGTAAATGGTCTTTCCATTAAAAAAACCCTTCACGGCTAACCTCCTTTTTAAAAACCCGGGAGGACTGGGTTAAGGCTTACAAAGAAAGGAATCCAATATTTGGCACCGCTTGCCTTCCCCAAGGGGTCCCACCGAAGGTTGACCTTGTTAATTTAAACCCATTGCCTGGCAAAAATTTCCCAGGACCCTTAGTATTAATGGCCCGTGTTAGGGGTGGGCTAACAAAATTACCCGTGTAAAAATGGGGAAAAGGAAAAAAATCCCAAAAAGGGGGGAATACTACCCCGGGCCGGGAGTGGGAAATGTTCCCACGGGGTTTTCTTGGGTCCCCTCCCAAAGTTCCGATATTTCCCTCCTTGGAGGAATCTATTGTCGCCTTAGTCCGGAATGGGGAATTTTTTCGGAAAGGATTGAACTTAGGGCCTGGGCTAGGGTGGTGGGCTGAGGAAGAAAAATTAAAATGGGGATCCTTATTTTTAAAGGCATAATTCAAGGGACAACCTTAAACCTTCTATTCCCAAGGGGGGGAAGTTGGATTTCCCAAGAGCCCATGAAATCCGGTTGGGCCCGGTCTCCTTTGATTTGGGACGGAGGTGGCCAAACCGAAATGGGGTTGAAAACGACAAAATAATAAACAATTTGCCAAAAAAACTTTAAAAAAGAATTATTTTTTATTAAGTTTAGCCCTTGTGGTTGGGTTTCGAAAAGAGCGAATTTTTTGTGCAATTTTTGAAGTGTTAGGGGAAACCCCCTTAAGCAAAATGCCCCCACTCTTTGAACCGAAGGCCCGGGAGTTTTGGGGGGGGATGGGGATGGCTGGGGAGAGGGCTTGAAGTACAAGAGGAAGGTTTCCCCGGGTCGGTGGGTCCCTTTTGGGGGAGTCAAGTTGGCGCCGGGCGAAGACCCCCTTATTTTAAACCCAACCCTCCGAGAAAAACCTGGGTTTATGGGGGCAAATAATCTCCAGCATCAGGGTTTAATTGATCTCGGTAATCAATTTTCCCATTATAAATCTGGAGGAAACCCTCCTTAAAGGGAAAGGTAAACTCTTCCCGCTCCGTATTGTTTTTGAGGGGGAACCGGATCTCTTTTAAAAAACCTTTCTTCTACAGAATAAAAACAATCTGATAAAGGAAATTTAAATAACAACTTTTATTGCCCAACTTTTAAATTGGAGTTAGGGCCCGGGAAAGGTGGTTTTTTTCCCCCAATAATTTTTTGTTTTCCCAAACTTTTTAGTTGTTCCTTTGCTTTTGACAAAAATTCGCTAGACTCCGGCGGGCGGGAATGGGAAAGGTGCGGGTGGTTTCAAAACGGTTTGGGCTAAAAAAGGGGGGTTGCTAAAACCCCGGTGGGTGGGTCTTGTAAGGAATAACTTTTCCCCGGGTAGATTGGGGCCGGTTTTGGGGTTGCCATGGGCCCGGGAGTGAACCAAACCCTGGTTGGATTTAGGAGGGAAAATATCCTAAAAGGTTAAAAATGATGCCCATTTATTAAATTTTTTCAGGATTTTTAATTTTTTGGAGAGGAACCCCACAAAGGATTGGGCCCTTTTCTGAGGTGCTTTAGGGATGGGGTTTCTTTTAGGGGGAGTTCTAATTGAGATTCATTATTAGTTAAAAAACAAGTTTTTTTTCAACAGAAAAAGGAAAAAAATTTCTAGGAAACCCCCTCCCACGGCCCCAAAATCTAAAAAAAGACGGTTTTGGTTTTAAAACAAGAGGTTTAATTATTTTAAAAAATCTTATTTTAGCTTTTTTCAAAAAAACTAAGGGGGGGCTTTTACTTTTCAAAAAATGGAAAAGAACCACAACCCTCCAATTATTGAGGGGCACTTTCGCCACCTAGAAGGTAAAAACAAATGAATGTGCCCTAAAAACCCAGGAGTTTGGCCACTAGAATGTAAATTTTAAAATATTTTGGGTTTGTTTTAAAATCAAATTTTGATTAAACTAAAAATTTAAAAAAAGGTAAGAAGATTCCAAAAAAATTTTTAAACCCAAAATTTATTCCTTTAACCAAAATTTTTCAACAAAATGACCCCAAATTTTTTTTTTGCCCTTTTCATTTCCAAATTTAGGAAAAATCATGTCTTGAAACTTTAAAACTCCAATTATTTGGGTTTAACCCAAGGTAAAATATAAAAAATTGGGGGGGGTTAATTTTTTTGAGGTAAGAGGCCCTCCCCCAAATTTTCAAAAAGGGGTTAAAAGTTCAATTTTGAAAACAACAAGGGGGAAAAAGGAGCACTAGGAAAGGGGGTTTTTATATACCCTTCCCGGCTACCCCGGAAACCCCCAAAAGGTCGGGTTTGACAAAAAATACCAACCCCGTTAACTTGGGCTTGGTAATGGGGCCACCTCCTAACCTAAGGGGGTGAGTGAAGGCCTTTCCAAAGGTGGGAAAAAGGCAAAAGTAAATATTTCTCCAAAAATAATTTTTGCTTTTGTTTGTTATTTTTCTTTCTCTTCTTTTTTTCTTTACTTATTCATTTCAAAAATTTGGGATGAAAATTTTCCTTAAGTACCACCAATTAAAGTTTTATCTCCCCCCATTTCTCTTAATGTAAAAGTATTTAAATGTAAATGATTTTGAGGAATAAATATGATATTTAAAAATTGCATAAAATTTTAAATTTTATTGCAAAATAATTTGTTTATTAAATCTTCTATTTTCCTTAAATAATTTCCCTAGGGCAAGGGCACTGTTACTTTTTTTTTGTTTTTTAATAAAATATTTTTGTTGAAAATAGGGAACCAAAAAACTTGACTTAGAAAAATAAGTGGAAGTTGATAGGGTCAATGGTGCTAAAACCCAAAAAAACCAAAAATGGGTGGTGGTTGTTTCAAATTATACCCTCATGCATGATTAAAAAGGGTCAACTGAAACCAAGTCCTTTTTTGAGGAAAATTATAAAAAGGCCTTAAGGATTTTAGAGGGGTTAACCTTTGCCGGTTCCCCAAACCGGTAAAGAGGGGTGGCGGAGTTGGGTTGGGTCCACCTTTAGTAGGTTTGTCCAAAGGTTTGGTCCCTTGATTAAACCCGTCCGTCGCTTTTTTCCCCTTTCCCTTTCCCTTTGTTTTTTTTTCTTGGTATAACTTTTGAAAATTTTAAATTTGGGCCCCATCCTTGTGTAAAAGGTTAGCCTTTGTTTTCCCCATTGCTTTAAAGCTTTGAGGTTTATAAATTTTTTTGTGAGAAATTTGGGAGGAAATTTATGTGCTGTTTTGATTTTTGCAATTTAGGCAAAAAACATTAGGCAATTGGTTGGTTTCTTATGCCCTAAATTTTGAACCACCCGAGGGGTTTTGGGCCACCGGGGAGCCTCGCATGTTTTTATAAAAGATGTTTTATTTGAAAAGTTACCTAATTAAAAACTTACCCGCATTTGAAAAGTGAGGTTTTGATAGCCCGTGGCCCTCGCCTTGGATTCAGGGATATTTTTTAAAAATTTGGCATTTGGTTTAAAAATTTTAATCAAGTTGACAAGAATTTTTCAAAGGATGTAAGGAAACCAAGTTATTTCGAAGGTTTTTGTTAAAAAAGGAACTTAAAGAAAAATTGAAAAGAATTGAGGGGGAAAAGGAAGGGTTGGCCGAGGGGAGTCCAAAGATCAAGATGGGAAAATCGTTAAATTAGGATTAGAAAATTGACGTGGGGTTGGTTCATTTGGTTATAAGTTCCTTGTTTTGGATTTTGTGCTTTAAAATTTAATTTAGGGTTTTTTTGGGTTGAACTTTTTAAACAAATTTGGTTTGGGGTAAGAAAGACGGAAGGTGGAGACCATGCCTTCCGGGTTTTACGGATACCCGTTGTGGGAAAAAAGGGGGATGGTTTTTAAGTTGCCTTTAAAATTTTTTAAACCCCAAGAACCATTCCGCCCACTGTTTGATTTTCTCCCCCTATAAGGGCCAAGGGAGAAAAGGGATAGGAAGAAAGAAGAAAAGGGGGCCATTTTAAACCCCAGGGTTCCCGAACGTGATACAACAATGGGGAAGAAGGGCCTGGGGAAGGGGGGCAATAAGAAAGGGGGCCAAGACCTTTGAGATTAGGGGGATTCCGATGCAAAAGGAAACCAAATGATTTGGAGAAGAAGGTTCCGCATTTGGGACACAAAATTTTTGGGAGGGGACAAAAAAGTGGGCACCGAAGCTGCAAGGAAGGGAAATGGGTTTCCCAAGGATTTGGAAAGTTTTGGTTATAAAGGAACTTCAAAGGACCGAAGCCCGGTCCGTTAAAAGAATTTTTGCCTCATTGAGGGAAATAAGCGCCCAATGATTTATTTCCCAGTGAGTAAGGGTTTGGGCCTTGGGTTTTTGGTATTGGGCAAAGATCACCGGAGGCAGGGAGCGGGGGCCCCGGAAACGCCAAGGTGTTGGTATTCCCTAAAAAGGGAAACTTTTAAAACGGCAGAAAGGCCGGTTTAAAAGGGAAAAAAAGGGAAAGTTGGTACCTAGGGTCGCGTGATAAAAAAGAAAACGGGGAAGGAGTTTCGAAACGCGGGGTAGGTTTGGTAAGGGATGGCATTAACCTTTTGGGAAGGAACGCCCAAACATACCAGTTTTATAATTTCCTTGGTTGTCATGAGGGGTTCAATTCCTCATCCAAGGCCCTAACACCCCGGAAGAGTTACCTGGCCTTATTAAAATTTCCTTTGGAAGGAATGGGCTAGAAATGGGGAAAATTTACCTAAAGGCTTTTGGGCCATCAATGAGGCCTGTTTGAATTTTCGGGACCAAAAACAAGGGTCCGGATGCAGCCCGGGATGATGAAAAATTTTAAAGGAAAAATTGTAGGGACCGCATTTCTTCCCAAGCTCCTAAAAAAAGGCAAGCTTTCAAAGGTAGGGGACACGGAAACCCTCGCCCCCCGGGGGTTCATGAAGGTAAGGAAAGGGTTTTGGAAAGGGTGCACAACCTGTTCCAAAGGAAAAGGCCCCCAGTAAAAAATCATATTTTGGGACCTCCAAGGGAAAGATAAGGTTCCCTTTCCGGAAGGGGAAAAGAACTTTTGGGCCCTACCCGGGGAAAGGGAAACAAAAGATAACAGGCAGGACCCGTATCACGGGAAAGGGCTTTCGGGTTCAATGCCAAAGAAGAAAGGGGAAATCCGAAGCCCTTTAAAAGGACCCCCCTCTCGAATTAAAAAATTAAACATGGGGAAAAAGTTCCGAAAAAGTCTAAAGGCCAGGAAAAAAAGGTTTGCATTGAGGGGCCACGAAAATTCTTCCAGGAACATGGATTTTCCAAGCAATTCGAAGTTTGGGAAATTAAAATTCAATAGGGAATGCGTCGTTAGTTGGGTTCCCCATTTCTTCAAACCGCCAGAGTTCACCACAAAGATTCGTTTTGGGCTTATTTCTACTTTTTTTCCCCTTTGGATTCGGGATTTAAAGAAATATGTTTCCCTTACGGAAGATTAAGGGCCACAAAATAAGGCTTAGTTTTTAATTTTTATTTATTAACATTGGTGTTCCTAATCAAAAAAATAAAAATGAAAAAAAATATGTAGGGGAATTTTTCAAAACCAAAAATTCAAACCCTTTCCCAAAATATAACCAAAATTTCCGCCCAAAAAGGGGTCCATTGGGGAAATCAAAAGAGTTTGTTTTTGAAATACCTGGGCCCTCTTTAAAGTACCTTCCCCCCTTTCCATCTTGAATTAAACTTTAAAACAAAAATTAAAATTTTTAAACGATCGCCCAAGAAAACACCAACCAAAAAGGGTTGCCTTTATAAAAAAGGGAAAAAATATTTTTCAGGTTTATAACTTACTAGCTGGTTTAAATCCCCAAAGGGAATTGACAAAGGGAAGGGAAACCCAACGGAATCAAAAATCTCAAAATTTGGAGAAAAATTATCCTGCCAAATTGGACAGGTTTTTTTAAGGAATTTACAACCAAGAAAAAAAAGTGGAAAAGATCATATACCAAAGCCGTTCTTTCGGGGAAAAAACACTAAAAAAAAAACAAACGAAGTTATGAAAATTTATAAACCCAAAAAAAAAATTGGGGCTCCCCAAAGTAAGTTTTCCTGGTTAGGCAAGGGAAACCCAAAAATTTCAAAAAACTGGGATTAGGCTTCATTAATATTTTTTTGGTTTAACCCAAATTCTAGTTAGGGATTTGTGGGCATTTAAAGGGAAAAAAATTAAAAATAAAACCATAAAAAAATTTAAAAATATTCACCAAAAATTTTTCAAATTAATTTTGTGTTAAATAAAACAAAGGGTTTTCCCTCTTTCCATAAAATTTAATTTTTAAAAATTTAAACTTTCCCAACCCAAGTTGAAAAAAAAAAATTTTCCAAGGTCTTTTTTAAAAAAAATTAAAAAAGGGAAAAATTTTCCCTTTAAAGGGGAAAAAAAACCCTTAAACTGAAACTTTTTTATTTAAATTGAAAACAGGGACAAAATTCTCAAAAAAAATTTTTTAAATTTGAAAATTTAACAAAATCAAAAAAACCCCTCTTTCAAAAAAAGAAAAGTTTAAATTGACCCAATTTTTTAAATTTTTAAAAAATTTAAAAAAAAAAAAATTATTAAAAAATTCTTAATTTTGAAATTTAAAAATTATTCATAAAAAACCCTTTTTCGGGCCCAAAATATTTAAAAAAAAATTTCCAAGGGGGAAAAAATTTTAAAAAAAACCAAAAAAAAAATAAAATTTTTTCCCCCCCAAAAAAAAAATTTAATTGTTTTGGGAAAGTTTTAAAATGGGATTAAGGTAAAACTGAAAATAAAAAGACAAAAAAAATGACTAAATTTAAGTTAACCACCGTTTTTTTGGCAAAAAAAAAAATAACAATAATAAAAAAAAAATTTAAAACTAAAAAAAAAAGAATTAGGAATTTAAACAATTTTTTCCCAAAATTTTTCATAATTTCAAATGAATTCAACAATAAACCTAAAAACACTTTTATGTCACTTGATAAAAATTTACTAAATAACAAATTTATTCTCACAATTAAACAAATCAACAAAAAACTAAGTGGAAAAATTTTAAGAAAAAAGCCCTTTTTAAACAAAAAAAAAAAAATTTTAAAATTTTAAAAGTGGGGCCTTCATTTTTAAAAATTCCCCAAAAAATTTAAAGGGGGAAAAAAAATTACCATAAACAGCTTCCAACTTTTTTTTAAAAAAACCAAAATTTTATATCACGTAAAATACTTCCCAAAAATTAAAATTTTTTAATCCCAGTTAAAAAACCCCAATTTTTTAAAAGATTAAAAATAAATTTACCCCGTTAAAATTTTGAAATTTCATTAAAACGGGGGGAAAAGGGGAAGGCCTAGAAGCAAGTCAAGCGAATTGGCAACAAATTCCAGCGGCAGCAGGAGCAGATCGACTCACTTAGCCAGAAAGGGGTCTCAAGCTGCAGCAGCTAGCGGATGATCCAGCATTGGATAGCACCGCCCCATCCATGCAGAAGCAGCGTGGGTTCCGCCTCCGACGACGCAATGCTGGGTAGATACCCGTGGATGGCATCACGGAGAACACTAGCTGCGAGCTACACGCCAAAATGAAGAACATATCCATGAAGGTGGCGGACAGAGAAGCTTTTCCAGCCACCTCCAAAGCAACCTACCATTGCATCCCGATTCCAGAGGGCTATGCTCGTGTCATGGTTGACGAGGTGGTGCAGCCATATTCGGGCTAGAGCTTGACATTCCCGGAGGTGAGGACGAGCGCTTTCTGAGACGCCAACCATCGATCATCCTATGGAAAAGGATTGCATCATCTTCAAGGCCACCGACACGCATCATCTCGACTCCTCGTCAAGTCCGCCACCGAGTCAGCAGCCTCCCGCCCTGCAAGTCCACCAAGTCCGCAAAGTGTCGTGCCACTCCTCCTCCAAATCCGCAAAGTGCCGTGCCACTCCCCTCCAAGTCCGCCACAGCGTCGACGCACCTCCTCCAAGTCCGCACAACCTCAGCCACTCCTCCTCCAAGTCCAGCACATCTTGCGGCCACCCTCCTCGCCCAACTCAGCCCTCGGCACCGGCATCTCCGCCACCAAAGAATCGCAAAAGAGACACCCGCAGCTATGGTGCGAAGGCACGAAATCGAGGTAGTACAGGAAGTACAAAGGAGGCAAGCGATATAAATATGGTCCAAGCCTCACGCCTCTTCCGCAGAGGTCTTATGACAGGTCCGAGGAGGAAATCGCAGCCATATCAAAGTCCGAGGTGGAAGCCCATTTTGCACCAAACCGCCACCGCCGCCAAGGGAGAAAGTGCCTAAGGAAACGATTGACCACTCCATTCATATGGTTTCAACCACCAGCTCCCAAGCCTGTTGACACAGACTATGAGCGCCACATCGAAGTTAAATCAAGCACGCCCACGTAAGGAGGCGAGCTCGGATCGAGCAAACAAGAAGCAATGTCAAAAATGCGGAAAACCATTCCCATTTGGGAGAACAGCGGCGTAATCGATCCCTTTGCTTGTTGTGCCAACAACACGTGATAATCTGACGCCCAATATTATTGTGGGCAAACAGTTTACGCTCCCGAGGTGGGCAATGTGGTAATAACGAGGACCATATAATGCAAAAGTTCTCAAAATCACTGTTGGACAACTCCTCGAGATCGAGCCCATGCATGTGCTTAGAGAGGATGAAATAAAACGGAAATATGTCCGGGGCCAACCTTTGGTCCATCCGCATAAGGTCAAGAACCTCCCAACGAGAATGTATGAATTGCATCAATGGTACATGAACATTACCAAGATTTCCGATCGATTGTCCCT
Source organism: Aegilops longissima (assembly GCA_021605205.1). NCBI lineage: Eukaryota > Viridiplantae > Streptophyta > Magnoliopsida > Poales > Poaceae > Aegilops > Aegilops longissima. The sequence continues at coordinate 351,410,699 of CM038680.1, read as the reverse complement.
CATGGTGAATGTCAAGGAGGAGCATTACTTCCATGAGAAAGTTGTGTCCGAGTATTCTGAACTGTTTCAGCTTATATAATCAAGACGCACTCGACAAATCTATCGCCGCTATTGTCTCAAAGTGATTTCTTTCTGTAATTTAAGTCTCAAGCTAGCTGTAATCGATCCTTTTGATCAATCATTACCTGTAATTATCCTCACTATAGTGGTATTATATGCAGGATGAAGATATATGAAATGAGAAAAGGTGGACGCTGGCATCGGGTTCATTGACCCAAACACCGTTAATGAATACACATGGAAAATAAATGCACATCATCAAAAGGTCGAGAGGACAACATGCTAGAGTTCTTGAAGCGCCTCAAATACAATGAAGATATACTACTTCCTTACAACTTCCAAAGTGAGTCACACTGCCTTGTACTACAAATTCTCTGCTTTTGCCTACTAGCTAGCTACATGTTTTTGCTTTACATATGCCCGCTTAATTAAGACATGCAAACATGTGTGCATGCAGATATCACGGGTCTTGTGTATCATTAAAGTTGACGCCGAACAGTTGAAATATCGGACTCACTACTCACGAAAAAACTGACTATAACATCTTGTTTGGGATAGTCAACAGTGTAATTTCAATCATTATTAACTATATATCTCGGCCTATTTAGTTCGTCATTTTCATGATATGAACTATTTAATAACCCTTTATTCATTTTCTTTGTCGTGGCAGGGCTTGGGCAAGGTTCATCAGCGTGACCTCTGGAGAATGGAAACAAAAGCTTAAATGGTTTCACCCAAGGTAAGTAATTATAGTACTAGCTAGCTAGCTAGCTGCCATCTCTTTAATTATCATGCTTGATTAATTATTATCTGATCAAATTCCATTCTCGTAAAGGCCCCAAGCAGGCGCAGGGTCTGATCTGTGCATTCTCGCTTGCGAGAACATTCGCATGATGGCGCCCAAAAGGAGCAGATCTCAAAGACAGGAATGGGTACGCTTGTCAAAACACTATTCACAATTTTTACACCAGTATCGATATCTAGTCACACAACTAATACACATGCATATTGATCTCCTTCTTAACAGTTCACAGAGGTGCGGGAGAAGCTCCTAGAAACGGAGCGCGTAGAAGCACTTCAAGAGGAAATAGCGGATTTTTGCTCGACCAGGTCATAAATCCGAAGGGAGAATACTATTACCCGCTACCGCCCCCATCGTGTTCAAGGCACCAATTAGGCTAATGCCACTGGCTCAAGGCAACATGCATATGTAGGAGAAATTGTATATAGCTATATATGTGTATGTGTGAATTAATTAATATGATGGTTTGTGAGACATTGATGATATATATATATGCATGATTGGTTCTATTAGAAATTTATTTATATATATATATATATATATATATATATATATATATATATATATATATATATATATATATATATATATATATATGCATAACGTACAATGTGTAGTATCGTAAAATACCAAGAAACTAAAAAGAATTAAATTGATAACACAAATTTAATTGAAAAATAAAAATAAAACAAAACTCATTAAACATTTAGTACCGGTTGGTGTTACCAACCGTACTACAGGCTCCTGCCCCGGAGCTGGCTCGTACACGTGGTTGGTTTTAGCACCGGTTCGTGCTGAACCGTACTAAAGGGGGGCTTTAGTGACCACACTTTAGTGCGGTTGTGGAACCGCATCGAGGGCCTTACGAACCGCAAGCATGCCGGTTCTGCACTAGTGATGGGTCCACATATAGTAGCAATCCAACCCAATAAAAGCACTAAGGAGCTTTGCATTTGGCAGGTGGCATTTGGTGTTGCAAGTTGCGACTCAAGGAAGCATCTCTAATAGATGCGATGGGCGCTTTGTCGCTTCACTTGCCTCCCGGCGCCTCTCCGTAGTTGCTTGTTTTGTGTGTCTAGCCAATGTTTTCGCTATTGTTTTAAGATCATCCTAAGCATGCGCCGTGGTTTCTTGTACCGCAAAACATGGTTCAGCCACATACACACGAACAAAGGCATATGCAACAGAAGAACAATGACACAGAAGGATTCTAACGATTGAACATATAGCAATAACAAGAGGAACAATGAAACCGAAGGATTCTAATGAATAAACACATAGCAATAAGAACAATAGACATAACCATGAGGCACTGCCCCTACTAAAGAGATAGACCACAACGCTCTCCCCAATGCACTTGTGCACCAAAGGCAACATATGAAACCCCAAAGTCCACCAAATCAAAACAAAAACACGCCGCCTAAAACCCAATCGACTAAACACCCACACCAACATCCACTAGTAGAAAATGAGCTTTGGTCTGGCCTGGCCAGCCAATTAGTCCAGTTCTCGCACGAACCGGGACCCATGGGGGCATTCGTCCTGCTCGTGGAGCCTGGGGGCGGGCCGGGCCTCATGGGCATTGGGCCTGGTACGTCCGACCCATTTGTCTCGGTTCTAGGCATGAACCGGGACCAATGGGCCTCGCCTCCCGACCACATCTCATTGGTCCCGGTTCGTGGCTCGAACCGGGATGTATAGGATCTTAGTCCCGGTTCCAGCCACGAACCGGACCAATGAGTTGCCTATATATACCCTTATCGCTATAGCGAGCACTTCATAGTGCTCGCTTTTTTCCGCCAGCGAGGGAGGGCATTTGGTGCTCTAGCTCACCTCCTATGCACATGAGGTGTTTGATGAAATGTCCGAGCCACACCAGTTAATCTTTCTCCTCTCGAAACTCGACCTCCGAGCTCCATTTTCCTCGAGATTTGTCTAGGTTTAGCGGTCCGTCATGTCCGTCCCCTCTTTTCACTGGCTGACGACTCTGCGGCGATCTCACACTGCACCACCATGGTGAGCCTCTTGTTCTTATCTTCTTTCCGAAAGAAAAATTTCTTACTTGTATATACTTGTCTAATTTTCTTACTTTTATTATTCCTTGTTATTATATAGTGCGATGGTTTTGCTATCCACCCCCGTCGGCCCTCATCCTGTTTATGATTCGGATGTGGTATATATTATATTTTTATAACTATTTTGTTCATTTATTGTTTATGACAATTATGCCGACCAACGTGGCATAGATTTTATTTATCTACGAGGTGGTTGAACCGGAAATTCCAACCGACCCTATTGTCGAGAGGTTAAATTTAGTTGAAGAAGAAAACAATTGCTTCAAGGAAAAAATAAAAAAATTGAGGAGGAGAATATGATATTGGAGTTGCATGTTGCGGATGTCGTCGATGATCACAAGATCAAGATGGATGCAATGCGGTTGAAGATTAGAAAGATTAGAAAATATGCCATTCATACCGAGGCTTGGTATATTATGCCGTTGGATCAATTGTTACCTTAGTTGTGATTATGATCGCATTTGTTGTTGCATTGAAAGGTTTGACATAAGTTCAATGTATGGTTTAACTAGATGCTCTGGAGAGCTATATGTTGTTCAATTTGAACTATGTATGTACTTTGGTTTTAATGTGATGATAAACTACTATTAATTTGGTCACTTATCTATCCATGTGAATCAGAATGGTTTTTGACACCCATAATTATATATAATGCACGCAGATGAACCGCAATGGATGTACGGTGAGAGACACACATAATTATGTTTCTCAAGTGGTGAGGCAAACAAGGTAATGGTTTTATGTGTTGTCCATTCCCTAACCCTCTCAACTTTTAGCACATGCTATGTGGGTGAAATGATGATACCATGCCAAATTTCAACCTTTTCGAGTTCATTTCAAATGCTTTTGAATTTCGTGGTCTTATAGCTAAAAAATCAGTAAATGCATGAAAATAACAAATGAAGTCGGAAAGGGTTGAAAATTGATGATGTGGCTTTGAATGGTGCATTTTGAACACACAAAAGTCTGGAGTTCAAATAAGTTCAAAAAATGAAATCCTTTGTAATGTATGAGTTTCCATATGAAACTCGATACTTCGATAGAAGACATTGTCCGCTTTGTACACGAAGTGCATCTAGTTTTGTCGTAACCTCTCAACTTTTTAGCACATGCTATGTGGGTAAAATGATGATACCATGCCAAATTTCAACCTTTTAGAGTTCATTTGAAATGCTTTTGAATTTCAGGGTCTTATAGCTCAAAAAATCAGTAAATGCATGAAAAATAACAAATGAAGTCGAAAGGGTTGAAAATTAATGATGTGGCTTTGAATGGTGCATTTTGACACACACAAATTCTGGAGTTCAAATAAGTTCAAAAATGAAATCCCTTTGTAATGATAAGTTTTCGATGAAACCCCGATACTTGAAGAAGACATTGTCCGCTTTGTACACTAAGTGCATCTAGTTTTGTTGTAACCTCTCAACTTTTTAGCACATGCTATGTGGGTGAAATGATGATACCATGCCAAATTTCAACCTTTTCGAGTTCATTTGAAATGCTTTTGAATTTCAGGGTCTTATAGCTAAAAAAATCAGTAAATGCATGAAAAATAACAAATGAAGTCAAAAAGGGTGGAAAATTGATGATGTGGCTTTGAATGGTGCATTTTGAACACGTAAAAAGTCTGGAGTTCAAATAAGTTCAAAAAAATGAAATCCCTTTGTAACAGATGAGTTTCCATATGAAACCCTGATACTTCGAAAGAAGACATTGTTCGTTTTGTACACGAAGTGCATCTAGTTTTTGCCGTAACCCTCTCAACGTTTTAGCACATGCTATGTGGGTGAAATGACGATGTGGCTTTGAATGGTGCATTTTGAACACACAAAAAGTCTGGAGTTCAAATAAGTTCAAAAAAATGAAATCCCTTTCTAACAGATGAGTTTTCGTTCGAAACCCTGATCAACTAAAAAGCCACATCATTTAGCCCAAAAATAATCAATTAAAATCTTTTGTTATGATCAACTAAAACAAACTATAATATTCTTTAATATCAAAAGAAAATCAACTAAAAACTTTTATAAAACTCTAATAGCAAAAGCAATCAACTAAAAAGCTTTTATAAACCCCTAGTATTTTTTAAACTGAAATTATATAAAATTTATGCAACTAAGGTTATCAAAGTATTTTCTGTTCAAAACATGAAAAGCAGAAAGAAACAAAATAAGCTTTAATAAATAAGTAGAAACAAAATTAAAATAAATAAGTAGAAACAAAATAAAATAAAATAAACTTTAATAAATAAATAAGTAGAAACAAAATAAAATTTAAGAAAGTAAAATAAATAAACTTTAGTAAAAAAATAAAAATAGCAACAGTAAGTATTTTGTTTTAAGTAGAAACAAAATAAAATAAATAAAGCAGCAAAGAAAATAAAAAAATAAAAAAGTGCCACCTACTGGGCCACCAAGGCCTGAATACGACTAGAAACCCAACCATGGGCCAGGATTCAGGCCCGCAGGAGGCCAGTAGGCCCACGAGCACATAGTGATAGATTAGGCCCAAAAGCCTGCAGTTGAGAGGAGCTCGAGAGGGTGGGCGCAACAGCGCTTATAAACCACTCTCGAGCTCTCTCAACTAGCGAGGTGGGACTAAACTTATGGCCACGACGCTGGCAACAAGAAGGTTTTGGTCCCGGTTGGTGCCACCAACCGAGACTAGCAGGTAGATGCAGAGTGGTTCAGAGCACCAATCGAACCAATGCCCCCTATAGTCCCGGTTGGTGCCACCAACCGGACGAAGGCCTTCGCGTCTCAGCGCCCGGTTGGTGGCACCAACTGGGGCTAAAGGGGGGCATTGGTTCCGGTTGGTGCCACGAACCGGGACCAATGCGCTGTGTATATAAGCAGGACTTGTAAATTTTTCAGTTTCATTGACCATTTGCCCCCCGACGACACCGAACTCATCGACGCCGCCAGTCTGCCCGTTCTCGTCGACGCCGCCAGCTGCCCGTGTCGCCGTCCGCCGCCTGCCGCTTCCTCCTCGTCAAGTCACCCCGACAGCGCCGCCTGTCCCTACCCCGACACGCCACCCCGCCCAGGCGCCTGCCTCGACGTGCCGCCTCGCCCGAGCCCCCCCTGACGCCACCCCACGCCTGCCTGCCCGACCATGCTCTGCCCCACCACACGCCGCCACATTCGGTCCGCCGCCTGCTCTCTCTCTCTTTTTTTCATATATATGGTGTTTTTCAGATTATGTGCATATGTGTGATTATATGTATGTGCGTATATATGATTATATGTCATGTTTTTTTCAGATTTTTTGTTCATATATATGATGATTTATTTTTGCATTTTTATAAAAATGTATATATGTATGTATGTTCTCTATGTATATATGTTCATATATGAAAAGGTTATATTTTTAGAAAAGTTTTATCTATATATGTTCTCTAATTTAGTACATTTTAGGTTAGTTTCATTTTTAGAAAAGTTTAATATATTTAGGAGGAAGGAAGAGAAGGAAGAAGGAAGAAGAAGAAAAGTTTTATATATGCAAAAGTTACATTTTTACAAAAGTTTTATATATCTAGCTAGGAAAGGAAGAAGAAGAAAAAAGGAGAGGAAAAGGAAAATAAGAAGAGGAAGAAAGGAGAAGAAGAGGAGAGGAAGAAGAGGAGAAATAAATAAGAAGAGGAAAAAAGAAGAAAAAGAAGAGGAGAAGAAGAAAAAAAATAGAAAATATTCTATTTTTTCTTCTTCTCCTTTTTCTTCTTCTTTTTTACTCGATCTTCTCCTTTATTCCTTTCTTTTCTCCTCTTTTTATTTTTTCTTCGCCTTCTTATTTTTATCTGTATGTCGTTATCGATATACCCTCCCGACAACTTCAACATGACGGGGGGTCGATATACCCACTCCCCGATAACATTATTTTCCCATGTATGTATGTCGTCGTTGTCGATATAACCCTCCCCGTAACTCGACATGAGGGGCGGTCGATATATACCCCTCTCGATCATGATAACTTATACCACGGAGCACCCCCGCCCTCTCGCCGACCAAAACTCTCGAGGACACCCAAACCCTAGAAAAACGATGTCGGTCTCCTACCCCATCCCGCCGCCCTACCCGACAAACTCTCTCGAGGCCACCCAAATTTACCAAGTTAAAGAGAGCATTGTCGCCGAGGCCACCCCAAACCCTTGAAGCGCTTGTCAAGGCCACCCCAAACCCTTGAAGCGTTGTCGAGGCCACCCTGACCCTAGAGAAGCGCCGAGGCCACTAATATGATTCCTTATTGAGATTAGCTAGCTAGTTCTATGTTTGCCACTAATATATCCATCTGTCATGTTTGAATAATAATTGCCATGTTGTAAATATTTGCAGAAACTATGGAGCACCCCCGAGACGAAGCAACAGAAGCAGTGTTGGGGACATAATCGCAGCCGGAAGTGATGTCGTCTTGTCATTTCTCAACGACACCGATGGTCTGGAAGAAGAAGCAGGCTACGGTGATCGAACAATGAAGGAGGAAGGACATGATTATGATGGCTCTGGTGACCGAATGCCGGTGGAAGAAGGACACTGTGATGACGGCTCTGGTGACCGAACAGAGTCCGCCAGTATATATATTAATTAAGCATGTGCGACAATAGCTAATTGATGCATTAATTTTTTTGGTATGTACACATATTAACTCTCTTCTTTCTTCTTTACTAGCCCTCCGGATCGAAAGCAAAACCGAGGTAACGAGACGAGGCCCAAGAGAAAGTTGCGCTCGGATGAAAGGTACACGATCACCGAAATCGATCGCGATGGCCAACCGATTGAACCCTCCGACCAAGCAAGCATTTTATACTTAGTGCGGGTTCTTGTTAGGGACATGATCCCGATCAGCATCGAGCAATGGTTTAAGCCTAAGGACGAAGACTCGGGGTGTCTTATGTCGATTTATAGGCGTAAAGCTGATCTTTGGACCGCATCAAGGCAAATTTCACCCTACCGCCAGAGGAGGATCCGAGAAGCCGCTTAAAGAGCCATTGATCAAGGCTCATGCTCTTAAGAAGATGGCTGAGCTATTCAGAGGTGGAAGAATGAGCTGAAATCAACATTTGTCGATAATGAAAAGACTCTGAATTCATTGGCCGATTTGAGAAGATCAAAGATCACCGACTTTGTCGCCCAAATAAAATCTGAGAAGGCCAAGAAGATGTCAAGAACAAACAAGATAAATGCTGCAAAGAAGAAGCATCATCATCGCACGGGATCGTGGCTACTCAAAGCCCAGCCGCTAGGGACAAGGCTGAGAATGACCCGCAAGATAAGGGATCGAACCAGAGACATTACGCTGGCCAAACCGTTCAAGGACTTGGTTCTTCGGTGTTAGGGGAACATTGGACCCTGAAACAGGGAAGTGCGTTTGGACGGACGGGCAGCTGAAAACACCCATCACTAGGCTTTAGGAGTTTATCGAAAAAGCGCAGGAAGGGACGTTCGTTCCGGACAGAGAGAATGACGAGCTCACAATGGCCCTCAGTAATCTGAGCACCCCGGACGGACACGAGGCACGCCAGGCTCCGTTCCGTGGATGGGTTTCCGGACGCAGACGGTTACAAATGCCAGGAGAGGAGGAAGAAAGTGGAGCAGACCCAACTCCAGGTGTTGCACGCAAGGGTACAAGCGCTTAGAGGAACGAGACACACCGCAGCAAGCGACCTGTCAAGCTACCCCGCCATCTCAGCGGAGAACCAGCGTGGCTTCCACCGAGCTGCTTCAGCTGGAGCATGTCTTGACGGCTCCTGCTAGTTACCCCATGGATGCTATCATGGAGTCTCAACATTGCCATCTTATGATGCAATGGCAGAACTTCAAAGTCAAGGCGGCTGTCGGCTCTGTTCGACCTCCTGAACCCGATGCAACTTATCACTACCGCTCGATTCCGTATGATATGCTAGTGTGACAAGGATGAAATAATGGAGGGATTTGAGGACCTCGAGCTTGACCACCCTACCGGTGAAGGGGAGACTCGGCCGGTTCTCGCTTTGAAGACTCCATGCCTATGGCGGAAGGAGCTCATCAACCTTCCGAAATGGACACCTCCGCCTCCTCCTCCTCCGGGCGATTCAGGGCACTCCGCCTCCTCCTCGAGTGATCGGGGCACTCAGCCTCCTTCTCCGCACGTGGTGGTACTTGCCTCCTTCTCCGCCAAGGCTTGGCCCGAGCAGCCAGCCTCCTCCTCCGCCTCGCCGCAAGGGCGGAAGAGACCCGCCGCCCCGGCTGCTCCAACGCGTCGTAGTTCTTCTCCTCCGCCTCGTAATCAAGGAAAGAAGACAGCCGCAGCCGCCTGTCTGCTCGGCCGGCGCCTAGCAAAGACAGCCAGAGGCGGAGGCATACAGATTCGGTCCATCTCAAGCCTCTAGAGAAGTTACCATACGAGATAACCGAGGAGGAAAACAAGAAGATCGTGGAAGACAAAGTGAGGAACTACTTTAAAGGGGTGAAAGAAAAGAAACATCCACCTCCGGAGGAGAAGATAGATCCGTGAAAGCAAAGCACACTATCGATGCCCTGAAGCAAGCACCACCTTCTCCGCCGCAATCCAACCATGATCGCATTATTGAAAAGTCATTTATCAAAGCGAGCGAACGGGAAGTACTATCGCTGATCGGTTAGTAGAAATGACGAGCTGGGAAAAATGCCCAGCTCGGCGAACAAGCTTAACCAATCGTGCCCCCACTCAAGGTATTCGCGATATCGCCGCTAATCATCCGGAGATTTTGCCCAATAGCAATCTTGGAGATTACCTGCCCGACGATGTACATTATGATTTCTTGGAGGTGGACGAACACAAATACCATTACGGGAAGCCTCTCGTCAAAGATGAAAGATCTCTAACAACGATGGTGCGAAGATTCCACGATTGGTACATGAAAACCCGCAGAGTCTAGGGGATGAATACTTTGACGCTGAGAGTTAAAGAGGAGCATGACCTCGTTGGAATTGAACTATTGAATGTTCCATTTGAGAAGTTCTTCCAGTTTTTCAATCAAGGCCCTCGATAAATTAACGGTCACTTGCTACCGTCTGTAAGTACTACTTCATTATTAAGCCTATATATATATAGGTCAACTCTTTCATTGCATGTATATATAATTATCCTCACTATATTATGCAGATTGAAGATCGCCAATTGAAGAAAAGACAAATCGGTAATATTGGGTCTATTAACACAAATCTCATAGATCAATTTATGGTTGAATTTCAAGCCAAAGATACCGAGGCCAAGTTGCTACGATCGCTGGTAATAAATCAAAACAAAGATATAATACTCTTTCCTTACAACTTCAAGTGAGTGTTACTGTCTTGTGCATATTCGGTTTCCTTATTAGTCGAGGTTATAGTAATGTAATTGATGAGTTATGCATGCATGTGCAGGTTCCACTATATTATCCTAGAGATTAAGCTTGAGCAGGACTAGTAACCGCCTTAGACTCGAGACTAAAAAATCCTCAGAGTATGCGGACATGACCGAAATGCTCGAGAAGTAAGTTAAATCAATCATTATCACACCATATCGGCAACTTTGTTCATTTCTTGATATCAAGTAATTGTTTTCTTTGTATGACAGGGTTTGGCTAAAATTCACCGCAAAAGCTCCGGGACTGCCGAGGAAGCTGCGATTTACAATCCCGAAAGTAAGTACTACTAGCTAGTTCCGCGCATCTCCTAATGATTCAAGCGCTAGTTTAATCAATACCATTTAGCATGCTTGCTTATCAGTTTGATTGACCTCTATTTCTTGTAAAGTGGTTGTGGCAGGAAGCCAGGAATAATTATCAGGATACTACGCTTATGAGTCCATCCGCCACACGACTGTGACCGGGCTACTCGACAAACAATATGAAATGCGAAGCAATAATATTCACAATTTTATTTTATTACCATCATTTGTGTTGAGTTTCATTCATTCATATATATGTATTGACCCCTTCTTCAAATTTAGATGTTTCGATGCGGATGAACTCCTAACACCAGATCGCATGCAGCAATTCAAGAGGAATTGGCGGATTCTTTCTTGACCACGTGATTGATAAAACGGAGAATACCATGTGGACCCTGAGTTCATATATAATTAGGGGATTATACTGTAAGAGATCTTATATTGTAGATACGTAGCCAGCAGCGTCGGATAGATATACGAAAACTTGTTGTTCGACCAATCTCTCGGAGAAGGAGAGGTTGATATCACTTCTCTCTGTATGCATATGTTCATGACGATCTTCTGTTTCCTTCATTTGCTTACTAGCTAGCGTGTCGAGTCCTCTCTATATGTATAGTATGTAGCGTTGACTGCACGGAGAAAAGAGAGGACACTTCTCTATTAATTAGCTAGCTAACACAATATATGAAACACCTAAATTAACCCCCAAACCCCCTAAACCCACCCCTTTCAAAAACAAAACATCAGCTCCTCGCCACTGCCGACGCTGCGGATGTTTTTTGTCCCGTTGTTGCCACCAACCGGGACCAAAGCCCTCCCGCCAAGTCAGCCAAGCGCCACGGAGGTTCATCTGTCCCGTTCGTAAGAACCGGGACTAAAGGCCTAGGGCTTTAGTAACAACCTTTTAGTCCCGGTTGGAACCGGGACAGATGGGCCTTATGAACCGGGACAAATGGACCTTTTCTACTAGTGATCAATCTGGATTCAACATAACATGATCCGCTTGATGCCCTACCGCCAAACAAAAAGTAAAAGGAGGAGAAACATTCTAGTTGGTCAATGAACTAATCGAATTGCGTCGCATGGCATGAAGTAGTTCCTACACATGACCGACAAGTGATTCTTGGTGGCTCGGGTGATGTGGAACCCAACCTTGGGCTCCATGATGCCGATAATGAACTTGGTCTTCTTCCACCCTTTCATCTTTGGCAAGTTGAACTTCGTGAAGTTCCTCACTCATCTTTCATGGTACCGCACCACCAAAATTGGCGCCCACAAAGCCATACCATCATTCATTCGTCATGGCGCATTACAGCGCCCGACGACAAAAAGAAGGGGTGAACTCGTCGAGCATGACGGCCATGCTAAAACAGTTGAGATCCAACACAGAGGAGCGGACGACATCCACGCTATGCCCAATTACGTTGATGTAATAGGCGTGAAAGAGCACATACCTAGATGTGAACTCAAGAGTAGCTAGAGCACCATCTTGCGCCGCTTCGTCAGTCGGGCGCCGAGGGGATGGGAAGCCGCAACATCAGCAACAAAAGATAGAACAGGTTGTAGCAACACAACGTTGAATGAACCAACGCCACAACCTAGAGTCACACTCACGTAAGTAGCAAACGATCCTTCTCGCTCTCCCTAGGACCACGAGCTAAGCAACGCCATCAACGAAGACCTTGATGCGTCGATCCGCTCTCGGTTATTTATTTTGCCACCAAGAAGGAAGGGAGAGGATGCTTCACCCTGCTTCGGCTAGGATTGTCATCGATCGCAGTGCAAGTCGTCCTCATAGCGGTGCTCATGAGGTCGAGAGACCGTTAGTCCCAGACATGCGCACTGACAAGAGCGAAGAGCAAAGTCGTAGAGATTTACAGTCAAATTAACATGCGCTGACCAAGTGGACCCACCAAGCCAACGACCCAGTCAAAATCACGGGAAAAATCTCTAATTGAACACCTCAATTGATTATGAGAGCTCTAAACTTGAGGAGCATAGTGAAGTTAAATATTTGTATAATGCCCGGTGACAGGGCGGAGCTACATTGAGGATGCGTTTGGTAGCCCATGTATACCCCAGCCAGGCTCAAGGGGAAAGAAATGGCCCGCTTGGTTACCCGCATTCACTGTTGGGCCTACATAGCACGAACATTAAAGCACCTCTGGGCTGCATCCAGAGGAATGCTCAAATCTGCCATTTTGTGGAGCTACCCCGAGCGGTGCAACCCTAGGCACGTGGGAGTGGGCGGTTGCACCGTGATGTGGTCTTGAGAAGTCGCGTTGTTTCAAGGGTCATCATAAATTACCTCACCTCCCTTACTCATAGCTCTCTCCTCTTCCCCACTCACACCGGTGGCGGCGACCATCGGAGCGACAACAGATTTATCCAAGATGGCGGCTACCATCGAGCGATCGCAGACCTCCACCGAAGTGCATCGGTCATGGCGGTAAGTCCTCGCCCTCTGTGTAGATTTACTGCTTTCGACTCAGGCTAGATTAGATGTGAGCATGCGACTGGAGAGTTAGGGAGGGGAATGGACACATCGGTGGTGCCAGATTGGAATAAAACACTGCCATCGATCAATTCCGCCGACGGCTTCTAGGGATTATAGGTCAGTTTTAGATTACATAGGGGGTGGGGATTGGGGTACAAACTGTCTTGTTCAGCAGTGGCGACCCTAGAGTCGTGGTCGAGCGCGCGGAGGGTGGTAGGCATCTTCTTTTCTTCCTCATCATCTACGCCCTCATCGCTCTACATCAAGAACGATGGGTCTTGCACGGTCGCCTGCCGCCGACGCCCTGGCCACCATCTGCACCTCGTCGTTGTCGTCCTCCAACGACACGAATGTTCTACTCTAGTACGCCGCGATACACTGGTCTTGAGGCATCTTGTACTCCCTGTACTTGGCCTATCTTGCCCTCTGTCCAGCGTCACCTGAGTCTACCTGATTCATGGCCCAGTGCAGGATGTCCACTGACATTGCGCCCTTGGCTGGATCAGGAATCAGTGTCTTCAGATCATCTAGCGTAGCCTTCTTAATCACAGCGTCGGCCTCCTTGTGCATGTCATCGATGGTGCTGAAGTTCGAGCACACTTCCATGGTGTGCTCGAACTTCTTGCGGTCACTGAGCGAGCACCCAAGGAAGAAGTCCCTCCATCCAATGCTCCAGGGGAAAGGGCTGGGGTTGGAATTGGAGTTCATGGTGAGGGAGAGCTGCTGATACAGAGAGGTGAAAAAGGAGAGGTGGTGAAACAGAGAGGGTTTGAGTGCGGTGCTGGGTTAGTAGGGTGGGTTACTATAGGAGCGTTTGGCCGATATGAATGAATGTTGACCATTGAACCGTGTGTTGTTCATAATGCAGATGGGCAAGGGCAAGAAGCTCGTGCCACCAATGGAGAAGGGCAAGGAGGTCGTGCTACCATTGGTTGAAGTGTCGGTGCAGGATCACCCAAGCACCAAGCCACTTCTATAAGGTTATCCTTGCTCTGAAGTCGGAGAGTCTGCCAATGCCTTTGAGTTCACGAAGCACTTCCCGTCGCCCCTGCAGAGTTCAAGCTCAAGGCGAACACCGCTGTGCATGGAGGGTCACGGTGAGGTTGGTCGACAAGAGGGTCATCCTTGATCAGGGTTGGGCCACCTTCACCGCCGTTCATCAGGTCATGATTGGGTACATGCTGACGTTCAAGCTGCTGACCCCCGACACCATGAAGGTGATCATCTTCAACGACGACGGTGTGGAGATGGTCACCAAGTGCAAGGAGCACGACAACGCCTTCCCGTGCTACCACCGAGGTCATGTTGCCCGCCCTTGTTGGTTGTTGGTTTAAGACTTGGATTTCGCTTAAACTTATCGCACTATGTTAGTTTAGTTCTTAGTTGTCCATGTGTGCCTCTGGTAATCTCATCACATCGAGGAGCAGATTACCACACAACCTGTCCTGGATGTAACCAAACAACTGGTTTTGTGTTTTCCCTGAAACAAGTCCGCAACCAAACAGCAGGCCCTCCGTTTTGGCACATGCAGGTGCAAGCAACCAATTAACATGCGGATGTTGGTTTTTTGACTACATATGTCCAGCCAAGCCCAATTGGGACAAGTATACAAAGAGGCAAAAAACGATGCAGATAACCAAACACATCCCGAGTACTGCAGGGGCCATGGCCCACAGCATTGTTTGGTCAGCAGTTGTACAAAGTATCGTTTGGTGAATATGACTACGAGGAAGTGTGGAATCATGTTCCGTCTCTAGAAGAACCGAGCGTGGTAAACAATTACTAGCACTGATGATTACTTAAGCACCTCGCTCATGACCTAGCTAGCTAGAGGCGGGGAAACATAGCAATCATGCAAAACCCTTTTCACTGTTCAGATTTGTGCACCTCTTGGTCTTCATGGAGGGAGTGATGCAAGTGGGCTGAGGCTGACCCACCCACAGCTCACTGGATTCCATGAAATTTCTCTGTTCTCACAACTGATCCTGGATCTCTTGGACATGATGAGTATGAGAAGCTTCTTTTGTCCCCACTCTCCCTTTAGTTTCTTCTAAGTTTGGCGGGAAAAGCTAGCCGAGTTGCCTCGTTGCTTTCGTTCAAACAAAGAACAGAAGGGAATCCCCCCAGCTTTCAAAAAAATGAAAGCAGAATCCCCCTGATTTTGTATGACCAAATAGAAAGGAAAAGCTGTCGAGTACTGAGGGAGAGTGGGAAAGATGACAGAAGATTTTTCTTTGCTATGCATGGCATATGCTTCTCTATTCTGCGCCAATTGAAATCGAAGTAGCACAAAATTAATAAACAATTAAACATTTGTTTTTTTTTTGCGCTGGAACAATTAAACATTTGTAACAGCTAGCCATGAGAAACTCATGAGTCGTGAACGGGCAGTTTTAGCACCTAGATGGCATGAAACCATTATTGACACGCAGCTTGTATGACTGTGTGCATCACTCGATGCAGAGGCCGAGGATCATTCCCTCTTTTTGAAAAATAAATAATATGTAGCTTGTGCCATTTATATTCCAGAGGACAAAAGATAACAGAATGAATTACTACACATTTGCGCGTGACTGAATCCGACGAAGATCACAAAGCTAGACAGTGTAAGTGAGAAAATGTTTGATGAAAATTAAGACCAACAATGTATTCTCTTAAAACGAATCAGCTAGGCGAGAGCTTTTGTGTGGATGGCCCGCATGCCCAGAGAGTCGTATAGCTAGCACATATATTTGTGAGCAGGCCAGGCTATGGCAGCTGCACGTACTGCATGAGCATCATCTGCATTCCATGGATCACCTACCCAACGTCAAGCCTCCTTTCCCCCCAGCCCCTCCACCTCCACCGGCAACCTCAAGCTGAGGGCATCCACGGAGGCCGTCCTCAAGGCCAGGCATCTCCTCCACGCCTTCGTCGTCAAGCACGCTGGCCGCCTCGCAGGAGCCCTCGCCGGCGCAAGGTCGGCGCTCCTCGCTCTACTCAACGCCAAGACTTGCCTCGTCGCCACCAAGTTTAGGAGGTCGTCGACCAAAGCCAGGAAGAAGGGCAAGGAACCATGCTGCCCCGGCGGCGGCGGTGGCAATGCCACCCCGACGCAGTACCTCAACCTGCTCCCTGACGGCGCCGTGCCTTCGTGGTCGTTAGGGGCGCCATCGCCCACTGAGACTGAGGCCGCCGCCGGCGTGGCCTACTACTACGACCCGTCGTGGAACGCGGTGATCCCTGCCGAACAGCTGTCGCCGATGATCGCCGGCCGGTGTCTGGAGTGGCCCGAGCCGGACGGGGTGGAGGAGGAGGGCGGTTGCAACGAGATCGACAGGCTCGCTGAGAGGTTCATCGCCAGGTGCCATGAGAGGTTCGTCCTGGAGAAGCAGGCGTCCTTCAGGAGGTTCCAGGAGATGCTGGCTAGGAGCTTTTAGGAACTTGTATTTCTTAATGCATGACTTGGTCATGATTTCGATTATTACTAGTACTCCAGTTTTGTTAAAAACTTAGTAAGAGTTGCTGCCTTGATAAGTAGTGTAGTTGGGTACTTGGGTTGGCCATCAGTGCTTATGGATGTCACTGAGTCCTTATCTCTAGTAGTAAGTACTACATTTGTAATTTTTGAGTATGTAACTTTTCAACATTAATCAGCGATTTGTTATGCTACGCTTAGTTGCTTTTGGTTCATGTCAGTACCTAGCCTGCAATCTTTTCAACGTTTCAGCGGGATTTATAATCCTGCAGTACCTCTTAGTCCTGCTTTCAGATTTGGCCTGCAATCCTTTTTGTGTGGCCTCGGAGACATTCTGCGCCTTTTGTACCTTTTGAGGCCGCCTTGAAATGGAACCTTGAAAGTTCAACAAATCATTCGACTGTCGTTCCCTGTCGATTTCACCACAAAGATCGATGCACACATAGTACCTTTAAATCATTCGAATGTGTGTGATCCGCTAGCTGCAGGTTAGGCTGTTTTCCTCTGGTTCGTCTAATCCTCGGAAGCTAGCTACTCTATAGTTTCGCAAAGTCATTTTAAGCAGTAATGCTACTTAGCGCTAGATCTCACATCGCTTATATTTTCTGAGATGCGTGTGAACTATGGCCCACCTAGATGTATTGCGCATTTCACCTTTTACGCATTTC
Organism: Aegilops longissima; assembly: GCA_021605205.1. Taxonomy (NCBI): domain Eukaryota; kingdom Viridiplantae; phylum Streptophyta; class Magnoliopsida; order Poales; family Poaceae; genus Aegilops; species Aegilops longissima. Next base: position 351,393,478 of record CM038680.1, on the reverse strand, counting down.
AGAGTCAAATCACTGTACGGGTCCTACCATAGTCAGGAAAAGAACACATGTATGATACACATCTTTCTCTCTTTTCTGACTCAAGCACGTACTCTATCTCTATCTTAAATCTATCACTTAATTTTTCTTTTCCATAATTTCGATGATTCATATCTCTTAAACAAAAATTATGTTTCTGATTTTTTTTATATAATTGAACTCCTGGCAAAGACCTTTAGAACAAGACATTTCACATTCCATATGTGAAACAAACATATTTCACTAGAAAAATGTGCACAGACCTTTTTTTTCACTAGAAAAATGTGAAACCAACCACTTCACTGGAAACCTATTTACCTCAAATATGAAACTAAAATGTCAATTTGTGAAATCAATTATTTCAAAATGTGTAATAGTTTGTTTCAAAAATATGTAATATGTTATTTAAAAAATGTGCAATTGAAATAGTTGCCTTTTGTGAAACAAGCCAGTGAAAAATAAAATATAGGTTCTGAAAACAAAACAATACGGAATTGAAATGTCAACTTGTGGAACTAATTATTTGGAATGAGTGAAATATGTTATTATGAAATATATTTTGAAATGAGTGTGTCGGTGTCAAACCGCGGATCTCGGGTAGGGGTCCCGAACTGTCGTCTAAGGCGGATGGTAACAGGAGGCGGGGACACGATGTTTACCTGTGTTCGGCCCTCTCTATGGAGGTAATACCCTACTTCCTGCTTGATTGATCTTGATGATATGAGTAGTACAAGAGTTGATCTACCACGAGATCTTTGAGGCTAAACCCTAGAAGCTAGCCTATGGTATGATTGTTGTTGTTCTACTGGACTAAATCCTCCGGTTTATATAGACACCGGGGGGCTAGGGTTACACAGAGTCGGTTACAATGGGAGGAGATCTACATATCCGTGACGCCAAGCTTACCTTCCACGCCAAGGAGAGTCCCATCCGGACACGAGACGAAGTCTTCAATCTTGTATCTTCATAGTCCAACAGTCCGCCAAAGGGTATAGTCCGGCTGTCCGGATACCCCTAATCCAGACTCCTCAAGAGTCTCCCAACCAGGCTTCAATGACGATGAGTCCGCGCCGCAGATTGTCTTCGCATTGCAAGGCGGGTTCCTCCTCTGAATACTCCATAGAAGATTTTGAACACAAGGATAGTGTCCGGCTCTGTAAAACAAGTTCCACATACCACCGTAGAGAGAATAATATTCCCGATCTGCTGACGTATTTGATATCATGACATCACGCCATGGCCCGGTTATTATCGAACTGTTTTTCTCAACCAGCCTTGGCGCATATCGCGAGGCGGTTTCCTTGGCACGTCTTGTAAAAGCAGAGATCGTGTCCCCTTATCACGGGATTCTCATCAATACGGGCGTGGGTAACCCAACCGCGCCAGCAATCGCGACGCTTGGGGAATAAGCGAGTTAACCAGGCTAGTGGGGGCGTATAGTTTCATCCGCCTTTATAAAGGGATAAAGGTTCACCTTTTCTCACCCCGCCTTCTTCCTCCTTGCCTATCCATTCTCGCGACTCGAGCTCCAACGCTAAGTTCGCACCTTTCTCCTCGACCGCCCCAACCATGTCCGGAGCGGAGGAAAGTGGATGAAATCCTCCGTCACGGAGGAGGACATCGAGAAGCGGGCGGGGGTCGGATACTTGGCCGCAAATATCGCAGACCGGCTGCCCGACGAGGGGCAGATCGTCCCTACCTCGAGCCCTACGAGAGGTAGTCTTTCACCCACTTCGTCTGCTGGATCGGGTTCCCCTCCACCCGCTCATCCGCGGCCTCATGTTCTACTACGGGCTGGACTTCCACGATCCGCCCCAACTTCATCCTCAACATCTCGGTGTTTATCGTCGTGCGAGGCCTTCCTCCGCCCAGCCCCACTTCGCCCCGTGGTCAAGACCTTCAATGTTAAGTCAAGGTTGTAGGTGGCCAACAGCGGAATGCGGAGGTGCCATGGTGGGCAAAATGCCCAACGTTACATGGCTCGAGGGCTCCTATGTGGAGACCATAAAGGGGTGGCAATCGGGGTGGTTCTACATCACCGAAGTCGCGGCACCAACCGGGTGGCGGCCCCGAAGTTTCGATCTGAATCCCCATGCGGCTCACCTCCGGAAAGAGAAGGGCCTGTCCTGGGCTCACCGACAGAGCTGGCCGGACTCGAAATGTATCTCGAACATGATAAGCAAGAAACTTAAGCTTGTCAACGTGGTCCAGGTCATGCTCTTCCGCTTAGATCCTCCCGTGTCAACAACGGGCGCTCAATTTATGGGAGTTCGACCCGCCCAAAGACTGCACCTGCGCGAGCTTTTTGACACGACGCACAAGGACGTCTGGAGGGTGCTATTCAAGTGCGCCGAGGTCCCCCTTCCCTTACCGAGGACCGCGGACTTAGCGCGAAGCGCCCTGTGAATCCGGTAAGTTTTTACACCTTATAAGATTTTTATTTTCCCTGGCTTGATCAAGTGCGGGATCTGAGCTCCCATGCCTTTGATAGGACTGGGAGGAGAGAGTGGAGCAAATCGACTGCCGGCGCCCCTGCCCGAAGATCTAGCCAACGCTCTTCTTACGAAGATGCTGATTCCGGCGCCTTATGAGGTGCCGGAGAAGAAGGCCCAGAAGAAGGCCGCGGGGAATCGAAAGAGCTCCCGCCGTCAGGTGATATCGGACTCATCGGCCGATAACTCCGAGACGCACTCCTCTCGCGAAGACGATGAGGAGGAAGATGAAGATTCTCCCCCTCCAATCGAGGGAGACAGGAAAAGGAAGGCCGCCCCAACCGGGGAGGCTGGAGGGTCCAAGAAGGGAAGGACTCTCCTTCCGGACTGCTCCACGACCGCCACTCACAGCGACGATGAGTGGTTGACCAGGGACAAACCCCTGGAGAAGTCGTAAGTATTCGGATACCAGAGTAATTCATGGTATGCTTTTATTGCACTGCTTCTTCTTATGCTGAATATAATTGTGCAGTCCGCCTCAAGCCCGTATCGACGTATCTTCGTCGGACGGTTCTTTGGACCCGTCGGCTATGAGTAGCCGATCACTTCAGACCGTCTCCTCCCCTCGCCCTACGGACAACGTCGAGGTGTTGTCTCAAAGGGCACCGCGAGGTAAGGTGGTCCTGGGGGCGCCTCAAGGCGACCTTCCGGACCCCGGGCGCAAAGGGAGCAAGACCCCCGTGGGCACCAAGTTCGGTTCCAAGCCGAACACCTCACCGGGACCAGCAGTGGCCCCGGACCTGCTAAGAGGGGCAAGCCGCCCGTGCCGGTGACCTCCGTCCATCCGGAGGCACCGGACAACTTGCTGGAAGTGCTTAGCAGCGCTTCCATCGACGAGGAGCACCGCACTATAATGAGTGCGGTGATCAAAAAGGTTAGGTCCGCCAAAAGCGGACTAACCGAAGCTTATGCCACCTCCTTACAAAGCTTTGCGGTAAGTAGTCAAAATATATAAAATATTACCACATAGACAGAGCCCCGATGCTCAAGAGGCGTTCGCAAGAAAAGCCAATAGAGGATCAAATGATAACCGGAGGAGTCTAATCCAAATATGTCTATATGCGTGTCATGAGCTTCATCTTTATTGGCGCCGCACCGCACATACCGCGGAGGTCTCGTGACCAAGTTGAACCTTGAGCGGTCCGAGGAAGAACTCGGCCTTGCCGTAAAGCAGCCGGAGGAGAATAAAGGTAAGCAATACCTTATCTATTTATAAAAAGGTTTTGGTTGCAAGATAATAGGATCATCATGTATGTACCAAGGTCCACGATCAAGTGGTGACCCTAAAGCAGCTTGCTCGCCGAGGCCGAAACAAAGCGGCCAAGGAGTGCACCGAGCGTGAAAGACACGGCCCGGTAGGCGAGGTGCAACAAGAGCTCCAGCGCCACAAGAATCATGAGTCCTTGGAGCTTGACTCAAGACGCGAGAGTCCGAAGCTTGCCAAGGCCCTCAAAACGCAAAATGCTAACGCCGAGCCCAAAAGGCACTCCAGGAGATTGAGGCGTGAAGAAGATAGCGGTGGGTAAGGCATTCATTATGCAAACTAGGCATGCGAAAGAAAATTTCCTTTACTTACCTGAGTTCGGAGCTCTCCAGAGCTGCTCGCAGAATCGCCCCGCAAGGTGTCTGATGCCGCGGAGTTCTACCGGGCCGAGGAGGGAAGCTCGACGGAGAAATTTTTCTGGTCTCAGTATACTGGGACCGAACACCCGATGCCCGTGAGCGACCAGCTGAAGCAACTGGTCGAGCTCCATAACGCGGCCGAACAGGCCATGAGGGGCCTTATAGTCCGGATGTGGCCTGGCGAGTCCCTTCCCAACAGCTACTTCGGCCATGTGAGGCGGCTTGTGGATGCCTGCCCATGGATGGAAGTCATAAAGCGGTCCATCTGCATCGAGGGTGCCCGCAGGGCTTTTGCCCATGCGAAGGTGCACTGGGCCAAGATGGACGCCGAGAAGCTGGTGAAGGAGGGGCCGCCGCAGGGCAAGGAGCATCGCCACCCTAAAATGTATTATGAGGGTGTCCTGAAGGGTGCCCGTCTTGTGGCGGACGAGTGTGCGAAGGATGTAATTTTTTAACGAACTTGCTTGTGTGATCCTGTGTTATGAAAACTAGTTCATTTGCGCTATGCAACGCTTTCGAATTTAAAATATTACCTTCTGTGCGACCGTTTATAAGATCTGAGAGTTGCTAGTCGTCGGCTTCAGCCCTGCAACTAGTGTTGGGGTGTTCGGGATAAATATGAGCACTCTTTTTCCCATTTTTGGGTCCTTGGAGGGAGGTGTTCCGCGTAACGAACCAGGCAATCGGACTATAATGCTTTATCGCTCTCACTTAGCCATAGAAGTCTACAATTTTAAATTTTCGCGAAGCCCCTAGTCTTCGAAAGCTAAAGTTGGGGCGCTATACACGCCTAAGCGGACAAGGCCGACTCGCCTCAAGCGGAAAAAGTCTTTAGGGACTTGAGACCTCTCGAACAGCGACCAGCTCTCGCCTTATCATGACAAATCAGTTTAGCTTTCATCGAGGTGCTCGGCCGAAGAACCGGGCACAATCGCAGTAGTTCTCCCAGTGCTACCTTAGCCGATATAGCAGAACGTAAGGTACCAAAACATGGGAGCCGGGCAAACCCAACTATTGACCTAAGACATGATTCGGAGCTGATGCATATAATGCTATAAGTTCGGGGTGCCGCAATGTCGAAAGTGTTCGGACTTCTCATGCCAAATTATGGGTATACTGAAGCCCTCGCATATTGGCTGTACCAGAGTGTACGGTGCTGTTTGTCATAGATGAAGATATATAAAAAGAATATGGAATGAAATAAAAGACTAGTGCTATGCATTGTTTATTTAAGAAATGCGTTGATGCATACTGATACAAGCAGTGCGATAAGCAAAAATGGGAATATTTGACATGTCCCGCCCAAGGGCAAGCTGCGAGATGGTATTTAAAAAGGTATTTCACTCGTTATCAGAGACCACCTGGGGATTCCGTTGCACGACGTAGCTTCCTGCCTCCTAGGGTGTTGTATCATGTGTCCAGCTATCGTACTGCCGGATAGGGCTTCCAGAGAGTAAAGTCCTGAAAGAGAGAGGATGATAAAGGTAGTAAGCCCCTAGTATGGTTGATCCGCATTGTGGGACGTGCCGTGATCGTGCCCCCGCCGACACCCATGGTATTTTCAATGCGTAATTATGTACGCGCGGGACGGATTTTGTCATTGTACTGAGACTAGGGCGGGGGCCGAATTGATAGGCGAGCTCTGAACGTGCCAGGCGATCCTGTTGCAGGTTACTCCTGACGCGCTTGACGGTGTCCGGGGGCTTGATCGCCGAACTGGCGGATTGCCTCAAAAGGCTGCTTTGCTTATTCGCTGCGAGGGTTGGTGTGCTCCTCCGCACGGAGCGGCGCTTTGTGTTTCCATTGACTATGATGACCCCCTAGGTCCCGCATCTTGAGCTTGAGGTATGCGTGTGCGGTACCGCATTGAATCTTGCAAATGCGGTGCGCCCGAGCAGTGCATGATAGCCGCTGCGGAACGGGACGATATCGAAGATTAAATCTTCGCTTCGGAAGTTGTCCGGAGATCCGAAGACCACTTCCAGTGTAATTGAGCCCGTACAATGGGCCTCTACACCTGGGAAGACGCCTTTAAAGGTCGTTTTGGTGGGTTTGATCCTCGAGGGGTCTATACCCATTTTGCGCACTGTATCCTGATAAAGCAGGTTCAGGCTGCTGCCGCCGTCCATAAGGACTCGAGTGAGGTGAAATCCGTCAATGATTGGGTCTAAGACCAATGCAGCGGATCCGCCATGACGGATACTCGTGGGGTGGTCCCTACGATCAAAGGTGATCGGACAAGAGGACCATGGGTTGAACTTTGGGGCGACGGGCTCCATCGCATATACGTCCCTTAGTGCACGCTTCCGTTCCCTCTTGGGGATGTGGGTTGCGTATATCATGTTCACCGTCCTTACTTGTGGGGGGAATGATACGTCCATTTTGCATCATGCTTTTATATCGATATTTATTGCATTATGGGCTGTTACTACATGTTATGTCACAATACTTATGGCTATTGTCTCTTAGTTTACAAGGTTTACATAAGGAGGGAGAATGCCGGCAGCTGGAATTCTGGGCTGGAAAAGGAGCAAATATTAGAGACCTATTCGCACAACTCCAAACGTCCCAAACTCCACGGAACATCTAGTTACAAATAATGAAAATCCTTGCCAAAGATGAAGACCAGGGGGCCCACACCTTGTCCACGAGGGTGGGGGCGCCCCCCCCCTAGGGCGTGCCCCCCTACCTCGTGGGCCCCCTGGTGGCTCTCCGACGCCCATCTTCTGCTATATGAGGTCTTTCGTCGAGGAAAAAATAGGAAGCAACCTTTCAGGACGAAACTCCGCCGCCACGAGGCGGAACCTTGGCGGAACCAATCTAGGGCTCCGGCAGAGCTGTTCTGCCGGGGATACTTCCCTCCGGGAGGGGGAAATCATCGCCACCATCATCACCAACGCTCCTCTCATCGGGAGAGGGCAATCTCCATCAACATCTTCACCAGCACCATCTCATCTCCATACCCTAGTTCATCTCTTGTATCCAATTCTTGTCTCCAAGTCCGGGATTGGTACTAGTAGGTTGCTAGTAGTGTTGATTACTCCTTGTAGTTGATGCTAGTTGGTTTATTTGGTGGAAGATCATATGTTCACATCCTTTATGCATATTATTACCCCTGTGATTATGAACATGAATATGCTTTGTGAGTAGTTACGTTTGTTCCTGAGGACACGGGAGAAGTCTTGCTATTAGTAGTCATGTGAATTTGGTATTCGTTCGATATTTTGATGAGATGTATGTTGTCTATGCTGGGGAACGTAGTAATTTCAAAAAATTTCCTACGCACACGCAAGATCATGGTGATGCATGGCAACGAGAGGGGAGAGTGTTGTCTACGTACCCTCGTAGACCGTAGCGGAAGCGATCACAACGTAGAGGAAGTAGTCGACGTTCTCCTCGCGATCCAACCGATCCCAGCGCAAGTTATTCGGCGCCTCGAGTTCTTGACACACGTACAGCTCGGTGACGCTCCTCGTGCTCGATCCAGCAAAGCTCCGGGAGAGAGAGTTCCATCAAGATGACGGCGTGGTGACGATCTTGATGTTCTACCGACGCAGGCTTCGCCTAAGCACCGCTATGATATGACCGAGGTGGAATATGGTGGAGGGGCACCGACACGGCTAAGGAACGATCTCAAGGATCAACTTGTGTGTTCTAGGGTGCCCCCTGCCCCGTATATAAAGGAGCAAGGGGAGGGCCGGCCGCCCTAGGAGGCGCGCCAGGGGGGGAGTCCTCCTCCTAGTGGGAGTAGGACTCCCTTTCCTAGTCCAACTAGGAAGGAGGAAGGGGAAGGAAAGAGAGGGAGGGAGAGGGAAGGGGCCGCCCCCCCTTCCTTGTCCTATTCGGACTCCCCATGGGGGGCGCGCCACCTCCCGGTGCGCCCTCTCTCTCCCTCTTGGCCCAATAAGGCCCATTACTTCCCAGGGGTTCCGTAACCCCTCCGCACTCCGGTTTTTTCCGAAACTTCCGAACCTTTCCGTGTCCGAATATAGCCGTCCAATATATCAATCTTTATGTCTCGACCATTTCGAGACTCCTCGTCATGTCCGTGATCACATCCGGACTCGAACTCCTTCGGTACATCAAAATACACAAACTCATAATATAACCGCCATCGAAACCTTAGCGTGCGGACCCTACGGTTCGAGAACAATGTAGACATGACCGAGATCGCCTCCGGTCAATAACCAATAGCGGACCTGGATGCCCATATTGGCTCCTACATATTCTACGAAGATCTTTATCGGTCAGACCGCATAACAACATACGTTGTTCCCTTTGTCATCGGTATGTTACTTGCCCGAGATTCGATCGTCGGTATCCAATACCTAGTTCAATCTCGTTCGGCAAGTCTCTTTACTCGCTCCGTAATACATCATCTCACAGCTAACTCATTAGTTGTAATGCTTGCAAGGCTTAGTGATGTGCATTACCGAGAGGGCCCAGATACCTCTCCGACAATCGGAGTGACAAATCCTAATCTCGAAATACGCCAACCCAACATCGCCTTTGGAGACACTGTAGTACTCCTTTATAATCACCCGATTCGTTGTGACGCTTGGTAGTACCAAAGTGTTCCTCCGTAAACGGAGTTGCATAATCTCATAGTTATAGGAACATGTATAAGTCATGGATAAAAGCAATAGCAACATACTAAACGATCGGGTGCTAAGCTAATGGAATGGGTCATGTCAATCGATCATTCAACTAATGATGTGACCTTGTTAATCAAATGACAACTCCTTTGTCTATGGTTAGGAAACTTAACCATCTTTGATTAACAAGCTAGTCTAGTAGAGGCATACTAGTGACACTGCTTGTCTATGTATTCACACATGTATTATGTTTCCGGTTAATACAATTCTAGCATGAATAATAAACATTTATCATGAAATAAGGAAATAAATAATAACTTTATTATTGCCTCTAGGGCATATTTCCTTGATCTCCCACTTGCACTAGAGTCAATAATCTAGATTACATAGTAATGATTCTAACACCCATGGAGTCTTGGTGCTGATCATGTTTTGCTCGTGGAAGAGGCTTAGTCAACGGTCTGCTACATTCAGATCCGTATGTATCTTGCAAATCTCTATGTCTCCCACCGGACTAAGTCCGGATGGAATTGAAGCGTCTCTTGATGTGTTTGGTTCTCTTGTGAAATCTGGATTCCTTTGCTAAAGCAATTGCTCCATAGATTGTCACAAAAGATTTTCATTGGACCCGATGCACTAGGTATGACACCTAGATCGGATATGAACTCCTTCATCCGCACTCCTTCATTAGCTGCTTCGAAGCTGCTATGTATTCCGCTTCACATGTAGATCCCGCCACGACGCTTTGTTTAGAACTGCACCAACCGACAGCTCCTCCGCTTAGTGTAAATCGTATCCGGTTTGCGATTTAGAATCGTCCGGATCGTGTCAAAGCTTGCATCAACGTAACCGTTTACGATGAGCTCTTTGTCACCTCCATATCTGAGAAACATATCCTTAGTCCTTTTCGTATTTCAGATGTTCTTGACCGCTGTCCATGATCCACTCTGGATTACTTTGGTACCTCCTGCTAAGCTTATAGCAAGGCACACATCAGGTCTGGTACACAGCATTGCATACATGATAGAGCCTATGGCTGAGGCATAGGAACATCTTTCATTTTCTCTCTATCTTCTGCGTTGGTCGGGCATTGAGTTTTACTCAACTTCACACCTTGTAACACGTGCAAGAACCCTTTCTTTGCTTGATCCATTTTGAACTTCTTCAAAATTTTGTCAAGGTATGTGCTTTGTGAAAGTCCAATTAAGCGCCTTGATCTATCTCTATAGATTTTGATGCCCAATATGTAAGCAGCTTCACCGAGGTCCTTCATCGAAAAACTCTTATTCAAGTATCCCTTTATGCTATCCAGAATTCTATATCATTTCCGATTAGTAATATGTCATCTACATATAATATCGAAATGCTACTGAGCTCCCACTCACTTTCTTGTAAATACAAAGCTTCTCCAAAAGTCTCAGATAAACCCAAATGCTTTGATCACACTATCAAAGCGTTTATTCCAACTCCGAGATGCTTGCACCAGTCCATAAATGGATCGCTGGAGCTTGCACACTTTGTTAGCTCCTTTGGATCGATAAAACCTTCGGTTGCATCATATACAACTCTTCTTCCGTAAATCCATTCAGAATGCAGTCTATACATCCATTTGCCAAATTTCATAATCATAAAATCGGCAATTGCTAACATGATTCGGACAGACTTAAGCATCGCTACGGGTGAGAAGGTCTCATCGTAGTCAATCCCTTGAACTTGTCGAAAACCCTTTGCGACAAGTCGAGCTTTGTAGACAATAATATTACCGTCGTCGGTCTTCTTCTTGAAGATCCACTTGTTTTCTATTGCTTGTCGACCCTCGGGCAAGTCAACCAAAGTCCACACTTTGTTTTCATACATGGATCCCATCTCAGATTTCATGGCCTCAAGCCATTTTGCGAATCTGGGCTCACCATCGCTTCTTCATAGTTCGTAGGTTCATCATGATCTAGTAGCATGACTTCGAACAGGATTACAGTACCACTCAGTGCGGATCTTACTCTGGTTGATCTACGAGGTTCTGTAGAATAACTTGATCTGAAGTTTCATGATCAACATCATCAACTTCCTCACTATTTGGTGTAGATGTCGCAGAAACCGGTTTACGTGATAAACTACTTTAAATAAGGGAGAAGGTACAGATTACCTCATCAAGTTCTACTTTCCTCCCACTCACTTCTTTCGAGAGAAACTCCTTCTCTAGAAAGGATCCATTCTTAGCAACAAATGTCTTGCCTTCGGATCTGTGATAGAAGGTGTACCCAATGTCTCCTTTGGGTATCCTATGAAGACACATTTCTCGATTTAGGTTCAAGCTTATCGAGGTTGAAGCTTTTTCACATAAGCATCGCATCCCCAAACTTTAAGAAACGACAACTTTGGTTTCTTGCTAAACCATAGTTCATAAGGTGTCATCTCAACGGATTTTGACGGTGTTCTATTCAGCGTGAATGCGCCGCCTCAAGAGCATAACCCCAAAACGATAGCGGTAAATCTGTAAGAGACATCATAGATCACACCATATCTAGTAAAGTGCGATTCGACGTTCGGACACACCATTGCGCTGTGGTGTTCGGGTGGCGTGAGTTGCTAAACTATTCCGCATTGTTTCAAATGTAGACCAAACTCAGTAACTCAAATATTCGCCTCCACGATCAGATCGTAGAAACTTTATTTTCTTATTACGATGATTTTCAACTTCACTCTGAAATTCTTTGAACTTTTCAAATGTTTCAGACTTATGTTTCATTAAGTAGATATACCCATATCTGCTTAAATCATCTGTGAAGGTGAGAAAATAACGATATCCGCCACGAGCCTCAACATTCATCGGACCACATACATCTCATATGTATGATTTCCAACAAATCTGTTGCTCTCTCCATAGTACCGAGAACGGGTTTTAGTCATCTTGCCCATGAGGCACGGTTCATAAGTGCCAAGTGATTCATAATCAAGTGACTCCAAAAGTCCATCAAGATGGAGTTTCTTCATGCGCTTTATACCGATATGACCTAAACGGCAAGCCACAAATAAGTTGCACTATCATTATCAACTCTGCATTTTTGGTTTCAACATTATGAATATGTGTATCACTACTATCGAGATTCATTAAAATAGACCACTCTTCAAGGGTGCATGACCATAAAAGATATTATTCATATAAATAGAACAACCATTATTCTCTGATTTAAATGAATAACCGCCTCGCATCAAACAAGATCCAGATATAATGTTCATGCTCAACGCGGCACCAAATAACAATTATTTAGGTCTAAAACTAATCCCGAAGGTAGATGTAGAGGTAGCGTGCCGACCGCGATTACATCGACTTTGAAACCATTTCCCACGCGCATCGTCACCTCGTCCTTTGCCGTTGTTCGCAATCCGTAGTCCTGCTTCGAGTTGCAAATATTAGCAATGTAACCAGATCAAATACCAGTGCTCTGCGAGCTCTAGTAAGGTACACATCAATAACATGTATATCACATATACCTTTGTTCACCTTGCCATCCTTCTTATCCGCCAAATACTTGGGGCAGTTCCGCTTCCAAAGGACTATCGCTTGCAGAGAAGCACTCGGTTTCAGGTTTAGGTCCAGACTTAGGTTTCTTCTCCGAGCAGCAACTTGTTTGCTGTTCTTCTTGAAGTTCCTTCTTCTTCCCTTTGCCTTTCTTCTTGAAACTAGTGGTCTTATTGACCATCAACACTTGATGCTCCTTCTTGATTTCTACCTCCGCAGCTTTTAGCATTGCGAAGAGCTCGAGCATAGTCTTTACTAACCCTTGCATATTATAGTTCATCACGAAGCTTTTGTAGCTTGGTGGCGTGATTGAAGAATTCATCAATGACACAATCATCCGGAAGATTAACTCCCGCTTGAGTCAAGTGATTGTAATACCCGGACATTCCGAGTATGTGCTCACCGACAGACCCATTCTCTTCCATCTTGCAGCTATAGAACTTATTGGAGACTTCATATCTCTCAATCCGGGCATTCTGTTGAAATATCAACTTCAACTCCTGGAACATCTCATATGCTCCATGACGCTCAAAACGTCGTTGAAGACCCGGTTCTAAGCCGTAAAGCATGGCACATCGAACTATAGAGTAGTCATCAGCTTTGCTCGCGGACGTTCTTAACGCCGTCGGTTACATCAAGAAGAGTCGGCACCTAGCGGTGCATCCAGACATAACTCTTACAGGCAGCAATGAGGATAATCCTCGAATTACGGACCCAGTCCGTGTAATTGCTACCATCATCTTTCAACTTTGCTTTCTCAAGGAACGCATTAAAATTCAACGGAACAACAAAGACGAGCCATCTATCTATAAACAAACATAGACAAGCAAGATACTATCGGTACTAAGTTCATGATAAATTTAAGTTCAATTAATCATATTACTTAAGAACTCCCACTTAGACAGACATCTCTAGTCATCTAAGTGATCACGTGATCCAAATCAACTAAACCATAACCGATCATCACGTGAGATGGAGTAGTTTTCAATGGTGAACATCTTATGTTGATCATATCTACTATATGATTCATGCTCGACCTTTCGGTCTCCGTGTTCCGAGGCCATATCTGCATATGCTAGGCTCGTCAAGTATAACCTGAGTATTCTGCGTGTGCAAAACTGGCTTGCACCCGTTGTAGATGGACGTAGAGCTTATCACACCCGATCATCACGTGGTGTCTCGGCACGACGAACTTTGGCAACGGTGCATACTCAGGGAGAACACTACTTGATAATTTTAGTGAGAGATCATCTTAAAATGCTACCGTCAATCAAAGCAAAATAAGATGCATAAAGGATAAACATCACATGCAATCAATATAAGTGATATGATATGGCCATCATCATCTTGTGCTTGTGATCTCCATCTCCAAGCACCGTCGTGATCACCATCGCCACCGGCGCGACACCTTGATCTCCATCGTAGCATCGTAGTCATTTACGCCATCTATTGCTTCTCGACTATCGCTACCGCTTAGTGATAAAGTAAAGCAATTACAGTATGCGTTGCATTTCATACAATAAAGCGACAACCATATGGCTCCAGCCAGATTGCCAATAACTTCGGTTACAAAACATGATCATCTCATACAATAAAATATAGCATCACGCCTTGACCATATCACATCACAACATGCCCTGCAAAAACAAGTTAGACGTCCTCTACTTTGTTGTTGCAAATTTTACGTGGCTGCTACGGGCTTAAGCAAGAACCAATCTCACCTACGCATCAAGACCACAACGATACTTCGTCAAATAGACTCCGTTTTAACCTTCTCAAGGACCGGGCGTAGCCACACTCGGTTCAACTAAAGTGAGAGAGACAGACACCCGCCAGCCACCTTTAAGCACGAGTGCTCGTAACGGTGAAAACAGTCTCGCGTAAGCGTACGCGTAATGTCGGTCCAGGCCGCTTCATCTCACAATACCGCTGAACCAAATTATGACATGCTGGTAGGCAGTATGACTTGTATCGCCCACAACTCACTTGTGTTCTACTCGTGCAAAACATCAAACCATAAAAACCTAGGCTCGGATGCCACTGTTGGGGAACGTAGTAATTTCAAAAAATTTCCTACGCACACGCAAGATCATGGTGATGCATGGCAACGAGAGGGGAGAGTGTTGTCTACGTACCCTCGTAGACCGTAGCGGAAGCGATCACAACGTAGAGGAAGTAGTCGTACGTTCTCCTCGCGATCCAACCGATCCCAGCGCCGTTACTCCGGCGCCTCCGAGTTCTTGACACACGTACAGCTCGGTGACGCTCCTCGTGCTCGATCCAACAAAGCTCCGGGAGAGAGAGTTCCACAAGACGACGGCGGCGGTGACGATCTTGATGTTCTACCGATGCAGGCTTCGCCTAAGCACCGCTATGATATGACCGAGGTGGAATATGGTGGAGGGGGGCACCAGACACGGCTAAGGAACGATCTCAAGGATCAACTTGTGTGTTCTAGGGTGCCCCCTGCCCCGTATATAAAGGAGCAAGGGGACGGCCGGCCGGCCCTAGGAGGCGCGCCAGGAGGGGGGAGTCCTCCTCCTAGTGGGAGTAGGACTCCCTTTCCTAGTCCAACTAGGAAGGAGGAAGGGGAAGGAAAGAGAGGAGAGGAGAGGAAGGGGGCCGCCCCCTTCCTTGTCCTATTCGGACTCCCCATGGGGGCGCGCCACCTCCCTGGTGCGGCCCTCTCTCCCCTCTTGGCCCAATAAGGCCCATTACTTCCTCGGGGTTCCGTAACCCTCCGGCACTCCGTTTTCTCCGAAACTTCCGAACCTTTCCGTGTCCGAATATAGCCGTCCAATATATCAATCTTTATGTCTCGACCATTTCGAGACTCCTCGTCATGTCCGTGATCACATCCGGACTCGAACTCCTTGGTACATCAAAATACACAAACTCATAATATAACCGCCATCGAAACCTTAAGCGTGCGGACCCTACGGTTCGAGAACAATGTAGACATGACCGAGACACGTCTCCGTCAATAACGAATAGCGGGACCTGGATGCCCATATTGGCTCCTACATATTCTACGAAGATCTTTATCGGTCGAGACCGCATAACAACATACGTTGTTCCCTTTGTCATCGGTATGTTACTTGCCCGAGATTCGATCGTCGGTATCCAATACCTAGTTCAATCTCGCATCGGCAAGTCTCTTTACTCGCTCCGTAATACATCATCTCATAGCTAACTCATTAGTTGTAATGCTTGCAAGGCTTAGTGATGTGCATTACCGAGAGGGCCCAGAGATACCTCTCCGACAATCGGAGGACAAATCCTAATCTCGAAATACGCCAACCCAACATCTGCCTTTGGAGACACCTGTAGTACTCCTTTATAATCACCCGATTCGCTGTGACGCTTTGGTAGTACCAAAGTGTTCCTCCGTAAATGGGAGTTGCATAATCTCATAGTTATAGGAACATGTATAAGTCATGGATAAAAGCAATAGCAACATACTAAACGATCGGGTGCTAAGCTAATGGAATGGGTCATGTCAATCAGATCATTCAACTAATGATGTGACCTTGTTAATCAAATGACAACTCCTTTGTCTATGGTTAGGAAACTTAACCATCTTTGATTAACAAGCTAGTCTAGTAGAGGCATACTAGTGACACTGCTTTGTCTATGTATTCACACATGTATTATGTTTCCGGTTAATACAATTCTAGCATGAATAATAAACATTTATCATGAAATAAGGAAATAAATAATAACTTTATTATTGCCTCTAGGGCATATTTCCTTCAGTCTAGCCTCTAGTGGTGATATGTGAACGTCGACTACATAACACTTCACCATAATTTGGGCCTAGAGGAAGGCATTGGGAAGTAATAAGTAGATGATGGGTTGCTAGAGTGACAGAAGCTTAAACCCTAGTTTATGCGTTGCTTCGTAAGGGGCTGATTTGGATCCACGTGTTTCATTCTATGGTTAGGTTTAACTTAATACTTTTTGTTGTAGTTGCGGATGCTTGCAATAGAGGTTAATCATAAGTGGGATGCTTGTTCAAGTAAGAACAGCACCCAAGCACCGGTCCACCCACATATCAAATTATCAAAGTACCGAACGCGAATCATATGAACATGATGAAAACTAGCTTGACGATATTCCCATGTGTCCTCGGGAGCTTTTTCCTTATATAAGAGTTTGTCCAGGCTTGTCCTTTGCTACAAAAAGGATTGGGCCACCTTGCTGCACTTTATTTACTTTTGTTACTTGTTGCTCGTTACAAATTATCTTATCACAAAACTATCTGTTACCACTTATTTCAGTACTTGCAGAGAATACCTTGCTAAAAACCGCTTATCATTTCCTTCCGCTCCTCGTTGGGTTCGACACTCTTACTTATCGAAAGGACTACGATAGATCCCCTATACTTGTGGGTCATCAAGACTCTCTTCTGGCACCGTTGCCGGGGAGTGAAGTGCCTTTGGTAGGTGGAATTTGGTAAGGAAAAAATTATATAGTGTGCTAAAATTTACTGTCACTTGTTACTATGGAAAGTAATCCTCTGAGGGGCTTGTTCGGGGTATCTTCACCCCGACCAGTAGAGCAAAGAATTGCTCCTCAACCTACTGAACCTATTGAATATGAAAATGTTCCCTTTGAATTTCCTTCGGGTATGATAGAAAAATTGCTAGCTAATCCTTTTACAGGAGATGGAACAAAGCATCCTGATGAACACCTAATATATGTGGATTAAATTTGTGGATTATTTAAGCTTGCAGGTATACCCGATGATGTTGCTAAGAAGAATGCCTTCCCTTTATCTTTGAAGGGAGATGCATTGACATGGTATAGGCTATGTGATGATACGAGATCATGGAGCTATAGAAGATTGAAATTGGAATTTCATCAAAAGTATTACCCTATGCATCTTGTTCATCGTGATCGCAATTATATATATAAGTTTTGGCCTCGCGAAGGAGAAAGCATCGCTCAAGCTTGGGGGAGGCTTAAATCAATGTTATATTCATGCCCCAATCATGAGCTCCCAAGAGAAACAATTATTCAAAATCTTTATGCTCGGCTTTCTGAAAACAATCGCACCATGCTTGATACTTCTTGTGCTGGCTCTTTTATGATGAAGACTATTGAATTTAAATGGGATTTATTGGATAGAATTAAACGCAACTCTGAAGATTGGGACCTCGACGAAGGTAAGGAGTCAGGTATGACACCTAAGTTTGATTGTGTTAAATCTTTTATGGATACCAATATTTTCCGTAAGTTTAGCACTAAATATGGACTTGACTCTGAGATAGTAGCTTCTTTCTGTGAATCTTTTGCTACTTATGTTGATCTCCCTAAGGAGAAGTGGTTTAAATATCATCCTCCCATAGAAGTAAAAGTAGTTGCACCTATTAAAGTTGAAGAAAAGACTGTCACTTATAATGATCCTATTGTTCCTACTTCTTATGTTGAGAAACCACCTTTCCCTGTTAGAATAAAGGATCATGCTAAAGCTTCAACTGTGGTTCGTAAAAGCAATATTAGAACTCATACACCTCCTGAGCAAGTTAAAGTAGAACCTAATATTGCTATTGTTAAAGATCTCTTGTCTGATAATATTGATGGGCATGTTATTCAATTCTGCGGTGAAACTGCTAGAATTGTTAAACCTTGTGCTAAAGATAAACATAGACACGTGGTAGGCGTGCCTATTATTTCTGCTAAAATAGGAGATCATTGTTATCATGGCTTATGTGATATGGGTGCTAGTGCTAGTGTTATACCTTATGACTTGTATAAAGAAATCAAGCATGAAATTGCACCTGCTGAGTTAGAAGATATTGATGTCACAATTAAACTTGCTAATAGAGATACTATATCAGCAAAGGGAATTGTTAGAGATGTTGAAGTCTTGTGTGGGAAAACTAAATATCCTGCTGATTTTCTTGTTCTCAGTTCCCCACAAGATAGCTTTTGTCCCATTATATTTGGTAGACCCTTCTTGAACACTGTTAATGCTAAGATAGACTGTGAAAAGAATGTTGTTACTATTGGCTTGGATGATATGATTCATGAGTTTAATTTTTCTAAATTTAGTAAACAACACCGTGAAGAAGAATTACCTAGTAAGGATGAAATTATTGGTCTTGCTTCTATTGCCGTACCTCCTAGTGATCCTCTAGAACATTATTTGCTAGACCGTGAAAATGATATGTTCATGAATGAAAGAAGGGAAATAGATGAAATATTCTTTAAGCAGGAACCTATTCTGAAACACAATTTGCCTGTTGAAATCCTAGGGGATCCTCCTCCACCTAAGGGTGATCCCGTGTTTGAGCTTAAACTGTTGCCTGATAATCTTAAATATGCTTATCTTGATGAAAAGAAGATATATCCTGTTATTATTAGTGCTAACCTTTCAGAGGCATGAAGAAGAAAGGTTATTGAAAACTCTGAAGAAGCACCGTGCTTCTATTGGATATACTCTTGATGATCTTAAGGGCATTAGTCCCACTCTATGTCAACATAAAATAATTTGGAAGCAGATGCCAAACCAGTTCGTGATCCTCAACGACGTCTGAATCCTAAAATGAAAGAAGTGGTAAGAAAAGAAATACTAAAGCTTCTGGAGGCAGGTATAATTTATCTCGTTGCTGATAGTCAGTGGGTAAGTCATGTCCATTGTGTCCCTAAGAAGGAAGGTATTACTGTTGTTCCTAATGATAAAGCTGAATTGATTCCACAAAGAATTATTACAGGTTATAGGATGGTAATTGATTTCCGCAAATTAAATAAGGCTACTAAGAAAGATCATTACCCCTTACCTTTTATTGATCAAATGCTAGAAAGATTATGCAAACATACACACTACTACTTTCTAGATGGTTATTCTGGTTTCTCTCAAATACCTGTGTCGGCTAAAGATCAATCAAAGACTACTTTTACATGCCCTTTTGGTACTTTTGCTTATAGACGTATGCCTTTTGGTTTATGTAATGCACCTGCTACCTTTCAAAGATGCATGATGGCTATATTCTCTGACTTTTGTGAAAAGATTTGTGAGGTTTTCATGGACGACTTTTCCGTCTATGGATCCTCTTTTGATGATTGCTTGAGCAATCTTGATCGAGTTTTGCAGAGATGTGAAGAAACTAATCTTGTCTTGAATTGGGAAAAGTGCCACTTTATGGTTAATGAAGGTATTGTCTTGGGGCATAAAGTTTCTGAAAGAGGTAATGAAGTTGATAAACCCAAGGTTGATGCTATTGAAAAGATGCCATGTCCCAAGGACATCAAAGGTATAAGAAGTTTCCTTGGTCATGCCGAATTTATAGGAGGTTCATTAAGGACTTCTCAAAAATTTCTCGGCCTCTGAATAATTTATTACAAAAAGATATACCATTTGTCTTTGATGATGATTGTGTAGAAGCATTTGAAATACTTAAGAAAGCATTGGTCTCTGCACCTATATTTCAGCCACCTGATTGGAATTTACCCTTTGAAATTATGTGTGATGCTAGTGATTATGCTGTAGGTGCTATTCTAGGGCAAAGAGTTGATAAGAAATTAAATGTTATCCATTATGCTAGTAAGACTCTAGACAATGCTCAAAGAAATTATGCTACTACTGAAAAAGAATTCTTAGCAGTTGTATTTGCTTGTGATAAGTTCAGACCTTATATTGTTGATTCTAAAGTAACTATTCACACTGATCATGCTGCTATTAAATATCTTATGAAAAAGAAAGTTGCTAAACCTAGACTTATTAGATGGGTTCTCTTGCTACAAGAATTTGATTTGCATATTGTTGATAGAAAAGGAGCTGAGAACCCCGTTGCAGACAACTTGTCTAGGTTAGAAAATATTCTTGATGACCCACTACCTATTGATGATAGCTTTCCTGATGAACGATTAAATGTTATAAGTACTTCTCGTAGTACTCCATGGTATGCTGATTATGCTAATTACATTGTTCCTAAATTTATACCACCTAGTTTCACATACCAGCAAAAGAAAAAGTTTTTCTATGATTTGAGACATTACTTTTGGGATGACCCACATCTTTATAAAGAAGGAGTAGATGGTGTTATTAGACGTTGTGTACCTGAGCATGAATAGGAACAGATCCTACGCAAGTGTCACTCCGAAGCTTATGGAGGACACCATGCTGGAGATAGAACTGCACATAAGGTATGTCAATCTGGTTTTTATTGGCCTACTCTCTTCAAGGATGCCCGTAAGTTTGTTTTATCTTGTGATGAATGTCAAAGAATTGGTAATATTAGTAGACGTCAAGAAATGCCTATGAATTATTCACTTGTTATTGAACCATTTGATGTTTGGGGCTTTGATTATATGGGACCTTTTCCTGCCTCTAATGGATATACACATATTTTAGTTGATGTTGACTATGTTACTAAGTGGGTAGAAGCTATTCCAACTAGTAGTGCTGATCATAACACTTCTATTAAAATGCTTAAAGAAGTTATTTTTCCGAGGTTTGGAGTCCCTAGATATTTAATGACTGATGGTGGTTCACATTTTATCCATGGTGCTTTTCGTAAAATGCTTGCTAAATATGATGTTAATCATAGAATTGCATCTCCTTATCACCGACAGTCTAGTGGTCAAGTAGAATTGAGTAATAGAGAGCTCAACTTAATTTTGCAAAAGACTGTCAATAGGTCTAGAAAGAATTGGTCCAAGAAACTTGATGATGCATTATGGGCCTATAGAACTGCATATAAAAATCCTATGGGTATGTCTCCGTATAAAATGGTTTATGGAAAAGCATGTCACTTACCTCTCGAACTAGAACATAAGGCATATTGGGCTATTAAAGAGCTCAACTATGATTTCAAACCTGCCGGTGAGAAGAGGTTATTTGATATTAGCTCACTTGATGAATGGAGAACCCAAGCTTATGAAAATGCCAAGTTGTTTAAAGAAAAAGTTAAAAGATGGCATGACAAAAGGATACAAAACCGTGAGTTTAATGTAGGTGATTATGTATTGCTATACAACTCTCGTTTAAGATTTTTTGTTGGAAAACTTCTCTCTAAATGGGAAGGCCCTACATTATCGAGGAGGTCTATCATTCCGGTGCCATAAAAATCAACAACTTCGAAGGCACAAATCCGAAGGTGGTAAACGGTCAAAGAATTAAACATTATATCTCAGGTAATCCTATAAATGTTGAAACCAATGTTATTGAAACCGTAACCCCGGAGGAATACATAAGGGACACTTTCCGGAACGTTTCAGACTCCGAAAAGGAATAGGTATGTGGTACAGTAAGTAAACCGACTCCAAAACAATTTTTAAGGCAATATTTCTCTGTTTTGGAATATTTAGAAAAATAGAAAAATAAGTGGCAGTCCGGGAAGGACACAAGGGTCCCACGAGGGTGGAGGGCGCGCCCTACCCCCCTGGGCACGCCCCCCTACCTCGTGTGCCTTCCGGACTCCGTTTTCTTGCACGATACGTATTTTGGTCGGTAAAAATTCATTATATATTCTCCCGAAGGTTTTGACTCCTGTATCACGCAAATATCCTCTGTTTTTGTTTCGAGTTGTTGCTGCTGCAGATTAGAGCAAGATGTCTTCTCAAGAGTCACGGGAGAGACGGTGTCTCATCCCAAGATCGTAACCAAGGGCAAACAGCGATGTCGACCACTTTGGGCCAGCAACGGAGGAAGAGATGGAGGCTGACTTGATGAGGGTAGATGCCATGGAGGATCAAGAAGTCACCTCTCGCTTCCGAGCTGGGTTCACAATGGGGGAACTACAGAGCTCAGCTATTCCAAACTCGGTTATCCCTTCCAATGTTAGATTTCTTTCTTATGAAAATATGAAGAGGAGTGTCACTTGTTCTCCCGCAGCTATGCAACACCCTTGGGTGCAAGGAGCTTTAGCCGTCACAGGAAAGCTTCGTAAGGAAATAATGGACCTCAAGCAGCAAGTCAATAAGCTCGAGGAGGAGAACCGTATCCTGAGAGGAACCATCGCTAAGAATATTACACCAACAACAAAGAAGGAGACATAATCACATGGGTATGGGCACTCCTCTTGGCAACTGCCAAGCGTGGGGGAGGTGCCCCAGTATCGTATCACCATCACACTCCTATCTTTACCGTGTTTCTTAGTTTGATCCTATTATTAGTATCTTGATCTAGTAGAATAAAGTTTATGGCATGATCTAGTTTTGAGTTTTGCTTTATGATCTCTCTATGTAATTGAGTCCGTGAGCTATATATAATAAAGATTAGTGTTGAGTCAAGGGCTTGATTATTTTGCCATGATCTTGAGTGAATAAAAGAAAAGAAGAAAAAGAATAAAAATAAACAAAGAGTTCATATTGATCTTGTTGAGAGTAATGACTTCACATAGAAAGAGTGTGATGATTAAAAGTTTTTGGGAGTTGGCAGACATAGCTTTGGTCATTGTTGCAATTAATAGGAAGTAATAAGGAAATAGGGGTTCACATATAAATATACTATTATTGACATCTTTTATGATTGGGAGCACTCATTAAAATATGACATGCTAAAGAGTTGATGTTGGACAAGGAAGATAACGTAATGAGTTATGTTTTCTTATATCTGAGATAAAGTATGTTCTCATGGATCCTCTAACATGTTGAGCTTGCCTTTCCCCCTCATGCTAGCAAATTTCTCAGCACCAAGTAGAGATACTACTTGTGCTTCCAATACCCTTAAACCAGTTTTGCCATGAGAGTCCACCATATCTACCTATGGATTGAGTAATATCCTTAAAGTAAGTTGTCATTGGTGCAAAGCAATAAAAATTGCTCTAAATATGTATGATTGATTGGTGTGGGAGAAATAAGCTTTATACGATCTTGTGATGTGGAAGTAATAAAAGCGACAGACTGCATAATAAAGGTTCATATCACAAGGGGCAATATAAAGTGACGTTCTTTCGCATTGAGATTTTATGCATCCAACCATAAAAGAGCATGGCAACCTCTGCTTCCCTCTGCGAAGGGCCTATCTTTTATTATTATCTTCTACCTTATGCAAGAGTCACGGTGATCTTCACCTTTCCTTTTTCATTTTATCCTTTGGCAAGCCTAGCATGTTGGAAAGAACCTGATATATATATCTAATTGGATGTAGGGGAGCATGAGTTATTATTGTTGACATTTCCCTTGAGGTAAAAGGTTATGGGGCGAAACTATGAGCCCCTATCTTTCTCTGTGTCCGATTAAAACTTCATAACCACAAGTATTGTGTGAGTGTTAGCAATTATGAAAGACTAGATGATAGTTGAGTATGTGGACTTGCTTTTAAGCTCTGACATAGACTCTTTCTGATGTTATGATAAATTGCAATTGCTTCAATGACTGAGATTATGGTTTGTTGGTTTTCAATAAAGTTTATGATTCGTACTCTGCATTGTGAATGGATTATTACTTGAGCATAAGAAATCATATGACAAAATTTATATATGTTGTTGTTAAAAGAAAGATCATGATGCCTTCATGTCCATATTTTATTTTTATCGACACCTCTACCTCTAAACATGAGGACATATTTATCGTTATCGGCTTTCGCTTGAGGACAAGCGAGGTCTAAGCTTGGGGGAGTTGATACGTCCATTTTGCATCATGCTTTTACATCGATATTTATTGCATTATGGGCTGTTACTACATGTTATGTCACAATACTTATGGCTATTCTCTCTTATTTTACAAGGTTTACATAAGGAGGGAGAATGCCGGCAGCTGGAATTCTAGACTGGAAAAGGAGCAAATATTAGACCTATTCTGCACAACTCCAAAAGTCCTGAAACTCCACGGAACATCTAGTTACAAATAATGAAAAATCCTTGCCAAAGATGAAGACCAGGGGGCCCACACCTTGTCCACGAGGGTGGGGGGCGCCCCCCCTAGGGCGCGCCCCCTACCTCGTGGGCCCCCTGGTGGCTCTCTGACGCCCATCTTCTGCTATATGAGGTCTTTCGTCGAGGAAAAAATAGGAAGCAACCTTTCGGGACGAAACTCCGCCGCCATGAGGCGGAACCTTGGCGGAACCAATCTAGTGCTCCGGCAGAGCTGTTCTGCCGGGGATACTTCCCTCCGGGAGGGAGAAATCATCGCCATCGTCATCACCAATGCTCCTCTCATCGGGAGAGATCAATCTCCATCAACATCTTCACCAGCACCATCTCATCTCCAAACCCTAGTTCATCTCTTGTATCCAGTTCTTGTCTCCAAGTCCGGGATTGGTACTAGTAGGTTGCTAGTAGTGTTGATTACTCCTTGTAGTTGATGCTAGTTGGTTTATTTGGTGGAAGATCATATGTTCAGATCCTTTATGCATATTATTACCCCTGTGATTATGAACGTGAATATGCTTTGTGAGTAGTTACATTTGTTCCTGAGGACACGGGAGAAGTCTTGCTATTAGTAGTCATGTGAATTTGGTATTCGTTCGATATTTTGATGAGATGTATGTTGTCTAGCCTCTAGTGGTGTTATGTGAATGTCGACTACATAACACTTCACCATAATTTCGGCCTAGAGGAAGGCATTGCGAAGTAATAAGTAGATGATGGGTTGCTAGAGTGACAGAAGCTTAAACCCTAGTTTATGCGTTGCTTCATAAGGGGCTGATTTGGATCCACATGTTTCATGCTATGGTTAGGTTTACCTTAATACTTTTGTTGTAGTTGCGGATGCTTGCAATAGAGGTTAATCATAAGTGGGATGCTTGTTCAAGTAAGAACAACACCCAAGCACCGGTCCACCCACATATCAAATTATCAAAGTACCGAACGTGAATCATATGAACATGATGAAAACTAGCTTGACGATATTCCCATGTGTCCTCGGGAGCGCTTTTCCTTATATAAGAGTTTGTCCAGGCTTGTCCTTTGCCACAAAAAGGATTGGGCCACCTTGCTGCACTTTATTTACTTTTGTTACTTGTTGCTCGTTACAAATTATCTTATCACAAAACTATCTGTTACCACTTATTTCAGTACTTGCAGAGAATACCTTGCTGAAAACCGCTTATCATTTCCTTCTGCTCCTCGTTGGGTTTGACACTCTTACTTATCGAAAGGACTACGATAGATCCCCTATACTTGTGGGTCATCAGGGAACCTCTTCTGTCCTCCCGTGTTCGGCGGTCGGGGCTCCTCCTCGTCATCGTTGTGCAGCCCCTTGTCCTTGTTTTCGGCATTTAACTTGCCGGCCTGCTTGAACACCCAGCATTCTCTATTGGCGTGATTGGCTGGTTTGTCGGGGGTGCCGTGTATTTGTCACGAGCGATCAAGTATGCGGTCCAGACTGAACGGGCCCGGAGTGCTTCTTTTGAATGGCTTCTTCCGCTGACCGGGCTTAGAGCCTCTGAATCCGGCATTGACTGCCATATCCTCGGTGTTATCGCCGTTATTGTGGCGCTTATGTTTGCTGCGACGTGGCCTGCCGTTACTATCCTTGGTATCCGAAGTGCCAAGGTTCCTTGATATGTTGTTGCTGCGAGCCAGCCAGCTATCTTCTCCCGCGCAAAAGCGGGTCATGAGTGTCGTGAGGGCTGCCATGGATTTCAACTTTTCCTGGCCGAGGTGTCGGGCGAGCCACTCGTCACGGATGTTATGCTTAAATGCCGCT
Source organism: Aegilops longissima (assembly GCA_021605205.1). Lineage (NCBI taxonomy): Eukaryota > Viridiplantae > Streptophyta > Magnoliopsida > Poales > Poaceae > Aegilops > Aegilops longissima. The sequence continues at coordinate 351,367,631 of CM038680.1, read as the reverse complement.
AAGGCCTCCGCATCCGGACAGTCGACAATTTGATTTTTCTTGGTTAGGAACCGTGTCCAGAATTGCTTGGCCGATTCGCCTGGCTGCTGAATTATGTGGCTCAAGTCATCGGCATCTGGTGGTCGCACATAAGTGTCCTGGAAGTTGTCGAGGAATGCGTCTTCCAGATCCTCCCAACAGCCGACGGAGTCTGCTGGCAAGCTATTCAGCCAATGCCGAGCTGGTCCTTTAAGTTTTAACGGGAGGTATTTGATGGCATGTAGATCATCGCCACGAGCCATGTGGATGTGGAGGAGGAAGTCCTCGATCCATACCGCGGGATCTGTTGTACCATCATACGATTCGATATTTACGGGTTTAAAACCCTCTGGGAATTCATGATCCATTACTTTGTCAGTGAAGCGTAGGGGGTGTGCGGCGCCTCTGTGCTGGGCTATATCACGGCGCATCTCGTATGAGTCTTGCCTGCTGTATTCGGCCCGGCCGGATTTACTTTTACTGTATCCGGCGTGACGGTCACCGTCCCGCGTAGGGGCGCGCCCTCATGATCCATAGATCAATCTTGCATGTTTTGCCCTGTCTTCCAATACGTCTCGGAGGTCTTGCGTGTTTCCCGGTGCCTTAGTATGTTTGTTTGAGTGGCGGCGGGGTGCGGGCTGAACTTCTGGCTGAAATGCATCTCTGTCTCGGCCACGAGGTGGCCGATCAGCTGCGTCGTACGCTGGTGATGTAGGTTTTAATGCTTCCTCCTTAAGTCGGGGTAGCAACCTGTGCTTTGGGTGACCCTTGGAGGGGCGTTCGAGTTCGTATTCCTCAGCAGCAAGGACTTCCGTCCATCTATCTGCTAGCAAGTCCTGATCAACTCGAAGCTGTTGCTGTTTTTTCTTCAGGCTATTCGTTGTGGCTATAAGCTGGCGTTTGAAGCGCTCCTGCTCGACGGGATCCTCAGGTACGACAAATTCTTCGTCTTCGAGGCTCACTTCGTCTTCGGAGGGACGCATGTAATTGTCCTCCTCTCCCTCTGCCGCTTGTTCCGGAGGGCTGGCTTGTTCATCCTCCTGCTCTGGACCCTGCTGGAGGGGATTGTCATCGTCTTCGGCACTATCTGGAGTACTGTTATCTCCTGTGCCGGTATCACCGCTTTTTCTGTGGCGAGACTTAGAGCGGCCCCGCTGACGTCGGCACTTAGGTTGCTTCTTGGAGGGGTCGTCCTCCGCTATCTTGTCACCATTGCCTTTTTTGGGTGTGTCCACCATATATATATATCATATGACGAGGTGGCGGTCCAGTGCCCTGTGGGCAGTGGTTCCAGTTCGTCTCGTTCATCGTTGTCCATACCATCAATGCCTTCGGAGTTGAAGTCGAGCATGTCGGTTAAATCATCGATAGTGGCTACTAAGTGGGTGGTGGGTGGGGCGTGAATTTCTTCGTCGTCCGCATCCCATTCTAGCCGGACATAGTTCAGCCAAGATTCTCCTGACAAAGAGAGAGACCTTAACAAGTTTAGCACATCGCCGAAGGGCGAGTGCTGAAAGATATCCGCGGTGGTGAACTCCATGACCGGCGCCCAGTCGGATTCGACAAGCACGGGCGCGGGCGGTTCAAGGTCTGTGGCCGGAGACGAGTCTATAGGTTCGGCATCACGGATCTCGTGAGGGGTAGGGTCAGTATCCAGCTCTATCGCTGCTGAGAATGCGGCCTCCGTGGTGGGGTCTATCCGCCCGTCCTTGGATGGTGCAATCTGCTCCGGATTGAAGGCCGGAGTTGTTGCTGGTGCGATCTGCTGAACGTCGTCCAACGGCAGAGCTAAATCGTGCTCGTCGTAATCGTGCGGCACACCTGGCATGGGCTCGAGCCCGTCGAAGATCAAGTCTCCGCGGATGTCGGCCGTGTATTTCAAGTTTCTGAACCTGACCTGGTGGCCAGGGGGGTAGCTCTCGATCTGCTCCAGATGGTTGCGAAGTCGCCCGCAGCTTGGCGGCCGAATCTGAAGATCTGTCCGGGGAGGAAGACCTCACCCTAGACCGCATCGTTACCGATGATCGAAGGAGCCATCAAGCCTTATGGTGAAGACACAGTGGAACTCTCAATGAAAGCACCAATGTCGGTGTCAAAACCGACGGATCTCGGGTAGGGGGTCCCGAATTGTGCGTCTAAGGTGGATGGTAACAGGAGGCAGGGGACACAATGTTTACCCAGGTTCGGGCCCTCTCTATGGAGGTAATACCCTACTTCCTGCTTGATTGATCTTGATTATATGAGTAGTAAAAGAGTTGATCTACCACGAGATCTTTGAGGCTAAACCCTAGAAGCTAGCCTATGGTATGATGTTGTTGTCCTACGGACTAAACCCTCCGGTTTATATAGAAACCGGAGGGGGCTAGGGTTACATAGAGTCGGCTACAATGGGAGGAGATCTACATATCCGTATCGCCAAGCTTGCCTTCCACGCCAAGGAGAGTCCCATCCGGACACGAGACGAAGTCTTCAATCTTGTATCTTCATAGTCCAACAGTCCGGCCAAAGGGTATAGTCCGGCTGTCCGGATACCCCCTAATCCAGGACTCCCTCCGAGTGAAAATGTTATTATGATTTATTTTTTTGAAAATGGGTGAAATATGTTATATCAAATGGGTGAAATCTGTTTTGGAATGTGTAAATCGGTTTAAAATGAGCGGAATGTGTTATTATGAAATGATTGAAATATGTTATTCTGAAATGATTAAATACATCATTATAAAATCTTTTTCTAAATGGGTGAAATATGTTATTAGGAAATGAGTGAAATATGTTATTACGAAATCAATTTTTGTAAACTTGTTTGAATATATTCAAGGTCGGTCTCTATTTTAAAGGTCTCTTCGCCATGATCAAAATTTTGGTTTAAAAGATATGAATGATTTAAGTAGCAAAGGTCAAATAAATAGATGAATTAGTTTGGAAGAGAGAAGAGAGAGAATGGGCAGCACTGCATGCAAGACTACTTTACCATCTGACTAAAAGCCGGTATTGGTGGGGCCCATGTAGTGTATTTACATGTTGTATAGTTGTGTATTCCCGAAGCAAAATGATTAACGTTTTATACTGCACAGTGCCACACGAATCTTGAAACAACAATAAGCGGCTAGGGATGTGCCGATACCTAGTGGTACCGGTCTATTTTGCGCTTTCTCTGTAGTTTAGGCTGACATTGTTGTGCTCAACAATGGGAGGTTTTAGACCTTAAAATCTGTTAGATAGAAGGTCCTTATGATTTGGATCCGCCCCATTTGGATCTTTTATAGGGGTAGTAGATAGATAGTAGATACTCCATAAATAGATAGATCCAACGGGAGGCACAAGGCGCACACCGTTGTAGCCCAGGTTTCCCCGGCCACATCTCTCTCATCAAGTGCACATCATCGGAAGACTACAAGCGCTAGAGAAGTGCGCACCATTGAAATTTGGAAGACTACAAGGACCAGAGGGGGGCATGTCAAAGAAAACCTGATATGGCCAACCAGCCCGCCTGCCCAAATGTGACATAACAAGCTGATCTTCGACGTCGTCGCACCCCTCCAGTCCATGCATTAGTTTACCTCTAATCTTGCTGCTCATGCATGCGCATAGGATCTATGGTTCAAATTAGGCTGTGATTTTTCAGGGCATGCATGTGCGGGTTGATTTGTGGTTGTTGCCTGTTGGTGATTGGAATTGGGCTGCAGGTGATTGGGCATTTGTGATGGATTTGTTGCTGGTGATTGGGCTTGTGATTTTATGCATCTTTCTCTCCATGATTTTCATTTTACAATCTCTCCATGCTTCTTGATCTTGCTCTTCAACCCCAGGATCACTAGGGATTTGCATGGAGTCATCAAGCTCGACAGCTGTTACCACATGCAGTGGACAAAAGTGAGCTTTGATTGCATAGTACTCCCTCCGTTCTTTTTAGTCTGCATATAAAAGCTAGGCAAAAAAGTGTTGGAAATATGCCCTAGAGGCAATAATAAATTAGTTATTATTATATTATATTTCCTTGTTCATGATAATCGTTTATTATCCATGCTATAATTGTATTGATAGGAAACTTAGATACATGTGTGGGTACATAGACAACACCATGTCCCTAGTAAGCCTCTAGTTGACTAGCTCGTTGATCAATAGATGGTTACAGTTTCCTGACCATGGACATTGGATGTCGTTGATAACGGGATCACATCATTAGCAGAATGATGTGATGGACAAGACCCAATCCTAAGCCTAGCACAAAGATCGTGTAGTTCGTATGCTAAAGCTTTTCTAATGTCAAGTATCATTTCCTTAGACCATGAGATTGTGCAACTCCCGGATACCGTAGGAATGCTTTGGGTGTACCAAACGTCACAACATAACTGGGTGGCTATAAAGGTGCACTACAGGTATCTCCGAAAGTATCTGTTGGGTTGGCACGAATCGAGACTGGGATTTGTCACTCCGGTTGACGGAGAGGTATCTCTGGGCCCACTCGGTAGGACATCATCATAATGTGCACAATGTGGCCAAGGGGTTGATCACGGGATGATGTGTTACGGAACGAGTAAAGAGACTTGCCGGTAACGAGATTGAACAAGGTATCGAGATACCGACGATCGAATTTCGGGCAAGTACAATACCGCTAGACAAAGGGAATTGTATATGGGATCGATTGAGTCCTTGATATCGTGGTTCATTCGATGAGATCATCGTGGAACATGTGGGAGCCAACATGGGTATCCAGATCCCGTTGTTGGTTATTGACCGGAGAATGTCTCGCTCATGTCTGCATGGTTCCCGAACCCGTAGGGTCTACACACTTAAGGTTCGATGACGCTAGGGTTATAAAGGAAGTTTGTATGTGGTTACCGAATGTTGTTCGGAGTCCCGGATGAGATCCCGGACGTCACGAGGAGTTCCGGAATGGTCCGGAGGTAAAGATTTATATATGGGAAGTCCTATTTTGGTCACCGAAAAGTTTCGGTTTTATCAAGATGTGTCGAGACCACCGGGAGGGTCCCGGGGGTCCACCAAGTGGGGCCACCAGCCCCGGAGGGCTGCATGGGCCAAGTGTGGGAGGGGACCAGCCCCAGGTGGGCTGGTGCGCCCCCCCCCCACAAGGGCCCAAGGCGCCTAGGGTTTGGGGAGGGGGCGCCCCACCTAGCTTGGGGGCAAGTTTCCCCTCTTCCCCCCCTTGGCCGCCACCCTAGATGGGATTGGGGGCAGCCGCACCCCTTGGGGTGGAAACCCTAGAGGGGGCGCACCCCCTCCCTCTCCCCTATATATAGTTGAGGTCTTGAGGGCTGCCAACACACGAGTTTCTCTCCCTCTTGGCGCAGCCCTACCTCTCTCCCTTCTCCTCTCCTGCGGTGTTTGGCGAAGCCCTGCAGGATTGCCATGCTCATCCACCACCACCACCACGCCGTTGTGCTGCTGCTGGACGGATTCTTCCTCAACCTCTCCCTCTCTCCTTGCTGGATCAAGGCGTGGGAGACGTCACCGGGATGTACGTGTGTTGAACGCGGAGGTGCCGTCCGTTCGGCACTAGGATCTCCGGTGATTTGGATCACGACGAGTACGACTCCTTCAACCCCGTTCTCTTGAACGCTTCCGCTTAGAGATCTACAAGGGTATGTAGATGCACTCTCCTTCCCCTCGTTGCTGGTTTCTCCATAGATAGATCTTGGTGACGCGTAGGAAAATTTTGAATTTCTGCTACGTTACCCAACAGTGGCATCATGAGCTAGGTCTATTGCGTAGATTCTTTGCACGAGTAGAACACAAAGTAGTTGTGGGCATTGATTTTGTTCAATATGCTTACCGTTACTAGTCCAATCTTGTTTCGACGGTATTGTGGTATGAAGCGGCCCGGACCGACCTTACACGTACACTTACGTGAGACAGGTTCCACCGACTGACATGCACTTGGTGCATAAGGTGGCTAGCGGGTGCCAGTATCTCCCAATTTAGTCGGAACGGATTCGATGAAAAGGGTCCTTATGAAGGGTAAATAGCAATTGGCATATCACGTTGTGGTTTTGCGTAGGTAAGAAACGTTCTTGCTAGAAACCCATAGCAGCCACGTAAAACATGCAAACAACAATTAGAGGACGTCTAACTTGTTTTTGCAGGGTATGCTATGTGATGTGATATGGCCAAGAAGAATGTGATGAATGATATGTGATGTATGAGATTGATCATGTTCTTGTAATAGGAATCACGACTTGCATGTCGATGAGTATGACAACCGGCAGGAGCCATAGGAGTTGTCTTAATTTATTGTATGACCAGCGTGGTCATTGAACAAACGCCATGTAATTACTTTACTTTATTGCTAACTAGTAGCCATATTAGTAGAAGTAATAATTTGGCGAGACAACTTCATGGAGACACGATGATGGAGATCATGGTGTCATGCCGGTGACGATGATGATCATGGAGCCCCGAAGATGGAGATCAAAAGGAGCAAAATGATATTGGCCATATCATGTCACTATTTGATTGCATGCGATGTTTATCATGTTTATGCATCTTATTTGCTTAGAACGACAGTAGTAAATAAGATGATCCTCATTAAAATTTCAAGAAAGTGTTCCCCTAACGTGCACCGTTATGAAAGTTCGTCGTTTCAAGCACCACGTGATGATCGGGTGTGATAGATTCTTACGCTCACATACAACGGTGTAAGCCAGATTTACACATGCGAAACACTTAGGTTAACTTGACGAGCCTAGCATGTACGCACATGGCCTCGAACACAAGAGACCGAAAGGTCGAGCATGAGTCGTATGGAGGATACGATCAACATGAAGATGTTCACCGATGATGACTAGTCCGTCTCACGTGATGATCGGACACGGCCTAGTTGACTCGGATCATGTAATCACTTAGATGACTAGAGGATGTCTATCGAGTGGGAGTTCATGAGATGAACTTAATTATCCCGAACATAGTCAAAAGATCTTTGCAAATTATGTCGTAAGCTCGCGCTTTAGTTCCACTATTTAGATATGTTCCTAGAGAAAATATAGTTGAAAGTTGACAATGGCGATTATGCGGACGAAGATAGCTTATGTCCTTAATGCACCGCTCGATGTCTTTGAACCCCAAACGTCGTCTGTGGATGTTGCGAACATCGGACATACACGTTTTGATAACTACGTGATAGTTCAGTTAAATGGTTTAGAGTTGAGGCACCAAAGACGTTTTTTCGAAACATCGCGAAACATATGAGATGTTTCGAGGGCAGAAATTGGGATTTCAGGCTCGTGCCCACGTCAAGAGATATAAGACCTCGGACGATTTTCTTAGCCTGCAAACTAAGGGAGAAAAGCTCAACCGTTGAGCTTGTGCTCAGATTGTCTGAGTGCAACAATCACTTGAATCAAGTGGGAGTTGATCTTCCAGAGATAGTGATGTTTCTCCAAAGTCATTGCCACCAAGCTGCTTGAGCTTCGTGATGAACTATAACAAATCAGGGATAGATATGATGATCCTTGAGATATTCGCGATGTTTGACACCGCGAAAGTAGGAATCAAGAAGGAGCATCAATTGTTGATGGTTGGTGAAACCACTAGTTTCAAGAAGGGCAAGGGCAAGAAGGGATACTTCATGAAACGACAAATCAGCTGCTGCTCTAATGAAGAAACCCAAGGTTGAACCCAAACCCGAGACTAAGTGCTTCGTAATAAGGAGAACAGCTCTCGAGCAGAATTACCCTAGATACTTGGTAGATGAGAAGGTGGCAAGGTCGATAGAAGTATATTGGATATACATTAAGTTATTGTGTACTTTACTAGTACTCCTAGTAGCACCAGGGTATTAGATACCGGTTCGGTTGCTAAGTGTTAGTAACTCGAAATAAAAGGCTACGGAATAAACGGAGACTAGCTAAAGGTGAGTTGTCGATATGTGTTGAAGTGTTTCCAAGTTTGATGTGATCAAACATCGCGCTCCCTCTACCATCAAGATTAGTATTAAACCAGAATAATTGTCATTTGGTGTTTATGTTGAGCATAGACATGATTGGATTATGTCTACCGCAATACGGTTATTCATTTAAGGAGAATAATGGTTACTCTATTTATTTGAATAACACCTTCAATGGTCTTGCACCTAAAGGAATGGTTTATTGAATCTCGATCACGATAATACACATTTTCATGCCAAAAGATATAAGATAGTAATGATGGTACCACTTACTTGTGGCAATCGCCATGTAAGTCATATTGGTATAAAAGCATGAAGAAGCTCCATGTTGATGGATCTTTGGACTCACTCGTTTTGAAAAGTTTGAGACATGCTAACCATGTCTATTGGTGTATATGCATGAAGAAACTCCATGCAAATGGACCGTTTGGACTCACTTGATTTTGAATCACTTGAGACATGCAAATCATACCACATGGGCAAGATGACCGAAAGCCTCGTTTTCAAAGAAATGGAACAAGAAAGCAACTTGTTGGAAGTAATACATTTTGATGTGTGCAGTCCAATGAGTGCTGAGGCAAGCAGTGGATATCGTTATGTTCTTACTTCACGGATGATTTGAGTAGATACTGAGTGTATTTACTTGATGAAACACAAGTCTGAATTATTGAATGGTTCAAGTAATTTCAGAGTGAAGTTGAAGATCATCGTGACAAGAGGATAAAATATCTATGATATGATCATAGAGATGAGTATCTGAGTTACGAGCTTTGGCACGCAATTAAGACATTGTGGAAATTGTTTCACAATTAATACCGCCTGGAACACCATAGTGTGATGGTGTGTCCGAACATCATAGTTGCACCCTATTGGATATGGTGCATACCATGATGTCTCTTATCGAATTACCACTATCGTTCATGGGTTAGGCATTAGAGACAACCACACTCACTTTAATAGGGCACCACGTAATCCCGTTGAGATGACACCGTGAGAACTATGGTTTAGAGAAACCTAAGTTGTCGTTTCTTGAAAGTTTGGGGCTGCGACGCTTATGTGAAAAAGTTTCATCGTGATAAGCTCGAACCCAAAACGGATAAATGCATATTCATAGGATACCCAAAATGGTTGGGTATACCTCCTAATTCAGATCCGGAAGCAAAAGTGATTGTTTCTAGAAACGGGTCCTTTCTCGAGGAAAAGTTTCTCTCGAAAGAATTGAGTGGGAGGATGGTGGAGACTTGATGAGGTTATTGAACTGTCACTTCAACAAGTGTGTAGCAGGGCACAGGAAGTTGTTCCTGTGGCGCCTACACCAATTGAAGTAGAAACTTATGATAGTGATCATGAAGTTTTGGATCAAGTCACTACCGCACCTCGTGGGGGACAAGGATGCGTTACTACTTGAGTGGTACAGTAATCCTGTCTTGAAGGTCATGTTGCTAGACAACAATGAACCTCGAGCTATGGTGAAGCGATGGTGGGCTCATATTCCGACAAATGGTTAGAAGCCATGAAATCCGAGATAGGATCCATGTATCAGAACAAAGCATGGACTTTGGTGGACTTGCCCGATGATCGGCAAGCCATTGAGATAAATGGATCTTTAAGAAGAAGACGGACGTGGACGGTAATGTCACCGTCTATGAAGCTCGACTTGTGGCGAAGAGTTTTTCACAAGTTCAAGGAGTTGACTACGATGATATTTTCTCATCCGTAGTGATGCTTGAGTCCGTCGGAATCATGTTAGCATTAGCTGCATTTATGAAATCTGGCGATGGATGTCAAAACGAGTTTCCTTACCGGTCTTCGTAAGGAAAGGTTGTATGTGATACAATCGAAAGTTTTTGTCGATCCTAAGGATGCTAAAAGGTATGCTGGCTCAATGATCCTTCTAAGGACCGGAGTAAGCATCTCGGAGTTGGAATGTGCGCTTTGATGAGATGATCAAAGATTTTGGGTTTATACAAAGTTTATGAGAAACTTGTATTTCCAAAGAAGTGAGTGGGAGCACTATAGAATTTCTGATGAGTATATGTTGTTGACATATTGTTGATCAGAAATGATGTAGAATTTTTGGAAAGCATATAGGGTTGTTTGAAAAGTGTTTTTCAACGGAAAACCTGGATTAGGCTACTTGAACAATAAGCATCAAGATCTATAAGATAGATCAAAATGTTTAATAATACTTTCAAATGGGCACATACCTTGACATAATCTTGAAGGTGTTCAAGGTGGATCAGTCAAAGAAGGAGTTCTTGCCTGAGTTGTAAGGTATGAAGTTAAGAGTTAAAGCTCGACCACGGCAGAAAAGAGAGAAAGGACGAAGGTCGTCCCCTATGCCTCGGGCGTAGGCTCTACAAAGATGCTATGTTGTGTACCGCACCTGATGTGTGCCTTGCTACATCTGGCAAGAGGGTACAAAGGTGATCAAGGAGTGGATCACCAGATAGCGGTCAAAATTATCCTTAGAGGAATAAGGATATGTTTCTCGGTTATGGAGGTGATAAAGAGTTCGACGTAAAGAGTTGCGTCGATGCAAGCTTTAACACCTATCCGGATAGCTCTGAGTAGAGATACCTGATACGTATAATGGAGCAACAATTTGGAATAGCTCCAAGTGGATCGTGGTAGCAGCATCTGCGATATGACATAAAGTTTTGCGAAATACATAGGGATCTGAATTTTCCAGACCCATTGACTACAACCTCTCTCACAAGCATAAACATGATCAAACCCAGAACTCTTTGGATGTTTGTCACATGGCGATGTGACCTGTGAGTGTTAATCACATGGCGATGTGAACTAGATTATTGACTCTAGTGCAAGTGGGAGACTGTTGGAAATATGCCCTAGAGGCAATAATAAATTATTTATTATTATATTATATTTCCTTGTTCATGATAATCGTTTATTATCCATGCTATAATTGTATTGATAGGAAACTCAGATACATGTGTGGTACATAGACAACACCATGTCCCTAGTAAGCCTCTAGTTGACTAGCTCGTTGATCAATATATGGTTATAGTTTCCTGACCATGGACATTGGATGTCGTTGATAACGGGATCACATCAATAGCAGAATGATGTGATGGACAATACCCAATCCTAAGCCTAGCACAAAGATCAGTAGTTCGTATGCTAAAGCTTTTCTAATGTCAAGTATCATTTCCTTAGACCATGAGATTGTGCAACTCCCGGATACCGTAGGAATGCTTTGGGTGTACCAAACGTCACAACGTAATCGGGTGGCTATAAAGGTGCACTCATGTATCTCCGAAAGTATCTGTTGGGTTGGCACGAATCGAGATGGATTTGTCACTCCGGTTGACGGAGAGGTATCTCTGGGCCCACTCGGTAGGACATCATAATAATGTGCACAATGTGGCCAAGGGGTTGATCACGGGATGATGTGTTATGGAACGAGTAAAGAGACTTGCCGGTAACGAGATTGAACAAGGTATCGAGATACCGACGATCGAATCTCGGGCAAGTACAATACCGCTAGACAAAGGGAATTGTATACGGGATCGATTGAGTCCTTGACATCGTGGTTCATCCGATGAGATCATCGTGGAACATGTGGGAGCCAACATGGGTATCCAGATCCCGCTGTTGGTTATTAACCGGAGAACGTCTTGGTCATGTCTGCATGGTTACCGAACCTGTAGAGTCTACACACTTAAGGTCCAATGACGCTAGGGTTATAAAGGAAGTTTGTATGTGGTTACCGAATGTTGTTCGGAGTCCCGGATGAGATCCCGGACATCACGAGGAGTTCCGGAATGGTCCGGAGGTAAAGATTTATATATGGGAAGTCCTGTTTTGGTCACCGGAAAAGTTTCGGGTTTTATCGGTAGCACTGGGACCACCGGGAGGGTCCCGGGGGTCCACCAAGTGGGGCCACCAGCCCCGGAGGGCTGCATGGGCCAAGTGTGGTAGGCGACCAGCCCCAGGTGGGCTGGTGCGCCCCCCCCCCCCCCACACACACAAGGGCCCAAGGCGCCTAGGGTTTGGGGAGGGGGCGCCCCACCTAGCTTGGGGGGCAAGTTTCCCCCTCTTCCCTTCTTGGCCGCCACCCTAGATGGGATTGGGGGCAGCCGCACCCCTTGGAGTGGAAACCCTAGAGGGGGCGCACCCCCTCCCTCTCCCCTATATATAGTTGAGGTCTTGAGGGCTGCCAACACACGAGTTTCTCTCCCTCTTGGCGCAGCCCTACCTCTCTCCCTTCTCCTCTCCCGCGGTGCTTGGCGAAGCCCTGCAGGATTGCCACGCTCCTCCACCACCACCACGCCGTTGTGCTGCTGCTGGATGGAGTCTTCCTCAACCTCTCCCTCTCTCCTTGCTGGATCAAGGCGTGGGAGACGTCACCGGGTTGTATGTGTGTTGAACGCGGAGGTGTCGTCCGTTCGGCACTAGGATCTCCGGTGATTTGGATCACGACGAGTACGACTCCTTCAACCTCGTTCTCTTGAACGCTTCCGCTTAGCGATCTACAAGGGTATGTAGATGCACTCTCCTTCCCCTCGTTGCTGGTTTCTCCATAGATAGATCTTGGTGACACGTAGGAAAATTTTGAATTTCTGCTACGTTACCCAACAAAAAGTTCATCTGACATAACGAGCAACGTCTACGTTGCCTTGCATAATCTTCTCGCGGGAAGAATAGACTGAAATTTTGTAGTAATCCCCCTACCCAAATGTGAATTCTCACTCGGATGAAAGATGTATCACTTTTTATTTTGCCTTTAGGAACTAGATATGCATCACTCTATTCTACACATGGAATATAAAGCAACGATCAATATCATAGCTCTGGCGTGGACGTGGTGGAAGAGGAGGAGCAAGATAAACACAAGAGAAGGTGTCCTAAAAGTAGATGAGGTTTGTGGCTATGGTTGGCAGGAGTGCACTTGAGTGTGAAGAACATTGCCTCCAACCAACAAAGACCACACAAACTGTGATGTAGAGATGGAAACCGCCAGCCGCCGCCGTCATGCTAAGGAAAAACAATGATGCGTCTTTTGACTCAATTAGAAACTATGGAGGTTGGGGCTTTGTGATTGGTAACGTTCCATGGATTGCAGGTCAGATGAATTCATAAAGCAGTTGATGCTTTGCAAAATGAAGCTATTGCATGTTCAAGTGGTATACGTGCAGTAGTTGACTGAGGGATCCAGTGAATTGGGATAGAATTTGACAGTAGCAGACCGGGGGATGCAGTGAGTGGAGATAGAATCATCAGTAGTAAGAAGTATGATCTTTCAGCCAGTAGTGTGCTTTCCTAGCAGATATATGTTGTCTTTGTGTTTTTCTAGATTTTTGTTGTCTTTCTATTCGAGAAGTTGTAATAAGGTGGCTCTGTGGCTGATGCTATCGCGGTGTATGATGCAAAGTTGGAGCAAAATCCTTACATTGCCTGGTAGGAGGATGTTTCAGATATTGTGAAGGGCCTTGTAGCCAGCAATTCTGCTGAGCTTGTCTATTAATGGAACACAGTTTCCAACACAAAATATATAGTTTGCAATAATTCATTGGCCATTCTTTCATTCATAATGAAACATAATGGTCCCGCATTTCACTTAGAAAACTAAAACCAAGTTTCTAAGGGACATGCATGCCTAAATGCCTAGGAAGATCGGGCTTGATGAAGGTAAGACACCAGGCAGGTGACACAAGTTGGTTTGCTTAATATCAAACATGAAAAGGTGACACAAGCTGGTTTGTTAAATACTCGTATCAAACATGAATTTTTTTGGCTCCCATAGCAACGCACGAGCATTCACGTAGTACATACTACTGAAGATGCAACTTGAGATTTCTAGATTCCAAGGCAAGGTTCTACTAGTAAATTAGTACATGAAACAATTTTTGTCATGCTTTGCAAACCTTACAGAAATAGGCTTGGAGCATACAATTATACCCTTTACATGTTGAGTGGCTCAACATCGTCCATGACCAGTTTTTGATGTGCCTTCATCAACTTAACATAAGTAGTACAAAACACAAGATGGTTGTGATCAATTTCACATGGATGGGGTGAAAAGGGTGTTGACAACCTTATAAAAGGGCTCAGGTTTTGAGAGAATAGATGAATTGTGACTATGAGGTGTGTTTTTATGATTAAATAGTCTACACATCAAGTTGAATATACAATTGAAAGGTAGTATAGCTATATATGCAGGATGTGATATTAGAGGAATACTGAATAAACACATGTATGAAGTATTGCACATATATGCGGAGATCAATTCGAACTAGTAGTTGTGGCTTATGTGGAAGATATGGACATGCATGCGCGAATGCAGGAACTCAGCCATGCTGTATACTGTTGATTGTACTCCTCCAATCTCATGTTTAGCTTCAGTCAAGGTGAACTCAGCATCATCTTGGAGTTCCTCCTGATGTTCTCTTGCAATTGATTGATCGGATGCATCAAGGTGATAGTGCGCAACAAATTTGTACACCACTTGTGTTCATGCTAACAGTACTAAATGGAAAGTTATCATCAATCTTAATTGGTGTTTGTGCATAGAGGTCGACCGTTATTCTATTATGTACAAAAGTATATTTGTTTGAAATTACAATATTCAATCTGGATTTCCATTATATTGCATTCTATTTGGAAGTTTCAAGGCATGGATTAGACATAAATATATCCTAACAATATGGAAAGCGGACATTGTTCGAAAGTGACGTGATGGAGTCACCCTTTCCGATGACTCTCCTTTGGCAGGCTGTGTGAGAAGACCAGCAGAGTGGTGAATGGTGATTATGGCAACAAATACTGCTGATGTATTCTCTCCAGATGAAAATCCATGATCTAGCCTTCTGGTCTGATCAGGTATCGTTGCGTTTGCGCATCATTGTCTTGTTGAAGGTGTTGGTCAACACCAACAAGATGTCCATGGTGCTCAACCTCAAAGCTCATGTGGCTTCACCTTTGGAAGGATCGGTTCCCGGAACAACGCGTGTGCGCATTGAGCTAGGCCACAACCCATGTACCGTTGTCCACCTACCTAGACTATATATTCCGTGCCCGCTGGAAGTTTTAGGGTTATGAAAGTATATATTAGACCAAAACTAAAGAGGGCTTTGCTCATCTATCACCTCCTCTTGGAGACCAAGGTCTCCTTGAAGGAGAAGACTCCAGTTGAGTACCCAATACCACTTGGAGAAGATCCATCTTGGATTCAAGATCCCATCTCTCTTAGGGATTTGCGAAGACTATCTACCCCCTCAAGACCTCAACTCCCTTGTGGATTCAGAAAGAATTTTACATTGTTACTTGTTTCCCTTGTTGATTGTGAATCTTGTGGTACTTGTGTGGATTTGTGGAGAGAGTGGATGTGTGATTTGGATCTCGTCTTGCGTGTTCTTCTTCTTTTCTTTTGACCCATCTCCAAGTATGAAAGATTGAGCCACATAGGGCTTTATTACCATACAACAAGCCTCCTGATGCCACCTGCACTCAAGCTTTTAAATAGCGGATAGCGGACTGGTTGCGGATTAGGATCCGCGTAGCGGAATGTGGATAGCGGGCGGGCGCTATGTCCACATAGCCAATTTTTAAAAAGCACTCATAAATTTGAGATTGTTGTGTATATTTCTAGGCCATTGACAAAAAATATGACACTTAATCAGAGAAATCATCATTTATATAAGAATATAAACTATAATTGAACAATATTTGGTCATGTTGGAAATATGCCCTAGAGGCAATAATAAAAGGATTATTATTATATTTCCTTGTTCGTGATAACTGTCTTTTATTCATGCTATAATTGTATTATCCGGAAATCGTAATACACGTGTGAATACATAGACTACAACATGTCCCTAGTAAGCCTCTAGATGACTAGCTCGTTGATCAATAGATAGTCATGGTTTCCTGACTATGGACATTGGATGTCATTGATAACGGGATCACATCATTAGGAGAATGATGTGATGGACAAGACCCAATCATAAGCATAGCACAAGATCGTGTAGTTCGTTTTGCTAGAGCTTTTCCTATGTCAAGTATCTTTTCCTTAGACCATGAGATCGTGTAACTCTCGGATATCGTAGGAGTGCTTTGGGTGTACCAAACGTAACAACGTAATTGGGTGACTATAAAGGTGCACTACAGGTATCTCTGAAAGTGTCTGTTGGGTTGTCACGGATCGAGACTGGGATTTGTCACTCCATATTACGGAGAGGTATCACTGGGCCCACTCGGTAATGCATCATCATAATGAGCTCAAAGTGACCAAGTGTTTGGTCACGGGATCATGCATTATGGTACGAGTAAAGTGACTTGCCGGTAACGAGATTGAACGAGGTATTGGGATACCGACGATCGAATCTCGGGCAAGTAACATACCGATTGACAAAGGGAATTGTATACGGGGTTGCTTGAATCCTCGACGTCGTGGTTCATCCGATGAGATCATCGAGGAGCATGTGGGAGCCAACATGGGTATCCAGATCCCGCTGTTGGTTATTGACCGGAGAGCCGCCTCGGTCATGTCTACGTGTCTCCCGACCCCGTAGGGTCTACACACTTAAGGTTTGGTGACGCTAGGGTTGTATGAATACGAGTATGCAGCAAACCGAAAGTTGTTCGGAGTCCCGGATGAGATCCCGGACGTCACGAGGAGTTCCGGAATGGTCCGGAGGTAAAGAATAATATATAGGAAGTGAAGTTTCGGCCATCGGGAGAGTTTCGGGAGTCACCGGTATTGTACCGGGACCACCGGAAGGGTCCCGGGGGTCCACCGGGTGTGGCCACCTATCCCGGAGGGCCCTGGGCTGAAGTGGGAGGAACCAGCCCTGGTGGGCTGGTGTGCCCCCTTGGGCCCCCGCGCCTAGGGTTGGAAACCCTAGGGGTGGGCGCCCACTGCTTTGGGGCAAGCCTCCCCTTGGCCGCCGCCCCTTGGGAGATCTCATCTCGGGGCGGCGCCCCCATGGGGCCTATATAAAGGGGCAGGGAAGCCGCACCAAGCCTTGGCGCCCCTCTCCCCTGCTACACCTCTCCTCTCATGAGGCTCGTGCGAAGCTCTGCACGGAACCTCGCTGCATCCACCACCACGTCGTCGTGCTGCTGGATCTTCATCAACCTCTCCTCCTCCTTGCTGGATCAAGGTGCGGAGACGCCATCCGCTCCGTCGTGTGTTGAACGCGGAGGTGCTGTCCGTTCGCACTTGGTCATCGGTGATTTGGATCACGACGAGTACGACTCCCTCAACCCCGTTCACTTGAACGCTTCCGCTAGCGATCTACAAAGGTATGTAGATGCACTCCTATCACTCGTTGCTAGATGAACTCATAGACGGATCTTGGTGAAACCGTAGGAAAAATTTTATTTTCTGCAACGTTCCCCAACAGTGGCATCATGAGCTAGGTCTATGCGTAGTTCTCTATTGCACGAGTAGAACACAAATCTGTTGTGGGCGTAGATGTTGTCAACTTTCTTGCCGTTACTAGTCTTATTTTGCTTCAGCGGTATTGTGGGATGAAGCGGCCCGGACCGACCTTACACGTGCGCTTCGTGAGACAGGTTCCACCGATCGACATGCACTAGTTGCATAAGGTGGCTAGCGGGTGTCTGTCTCTCCCACTTTAGTTGGAGCGGATTCGACGAAAAGGGTCCTTATGAAGGGTAAATAGAAGTTGACAAATCACGTTGTGGTTTTACGTAGCTAAGAAAACTTTCTTGCTAGAACCCTATTGCAGCCACGTAAAAGATGCAACAACAATTAGAGGACGTCTAACTTGTTTTTGCAGCAATTGCCTTGTGATGTGATATGGCCAAAAGTTGTGATGAATGATGAATGATATATTGTGATGTATGAGATCATGTTCTTATAATAGGAATCACGACTTGCATGTCGATGAGTATGACAACCGGCAGGAGCCATAGGAGTTGTCTTAATTATTGTATGACCTGCGTGTCATTGATTCAACGCCATGTAATTACTTTGCTTTATTGCTAAACCATTAGCTATAGTAGTAGAAGTAATAGTTGGCGAGCAACTTCATGGAGACACGATGATGGAGATCATGGTGTCATGCCGGTGACGAGATGATCATGGAGCCCCGAAGATGGAGATCAAAGGAGCTATATGATATTGGCCATATCATGTCACTACTATATAATCGCATGTGATGTTTATTATGTTTATGCATCTTGTTTACTTAGAACGACGGTAGTAAATAAGATGATCCCTTATAATAATTTCAAGAAAGTGTTCTCCCTAACTGTGCGTCGTTGCTAAAGTTCGTCGTTTCGAAGCACCATGTGATGATCGGGTGTGATAGATTCCTACGTTCACATACAACGGGTGTAAGACAGTTTTACACATGAAAAACACTTAGGTTAACTTGGCGAGCCTACCATGTAAAGACATGGCCTCGGAACACAAGAGACTGAAAGGTCGAACATGAGTCGTATGGAAGATACGATCAACATGGAGATGTTCACCGACGATGACTAGTCCGTCTCACGTGATGATCGGACACGGCCTAGTCGACTCGGATCATGTACACTTAGATGACTAGAGGGATGTCAAATCTGAGTGGGAGTTCATTAAATAATTTGATTAGATGAACTTAATTATCATGAACTTTAGTCTAAAATCTTTGCAAAATGTCTTGTAGATCAAATGGCCAACGCTCATGTCACCATGAACTTCAACGCGTTCCTAGAGAAAACCAAGCTGAAGGATGATGGCAGCAACTATTCGGACTGGGTCCGGAACTTGAGGATCATCCTCATAGCAGCCAAGAAACAATATGTCCTAGAAGCACCGCTAGGTGAAGCACCCATCCCAGAGAACCAAGACGTTATGAATGCTTGGCAGTCTCGTGTTGATGATTACTCCCTCGTTCAATGCAGCATGCTTTACAGCTTAGAACCGGGGCTCCAAAAGCGTTTTGAGCAACGCGGAGCATATGAGATGTTCGAGGAGCTGAAAATGGTTTTCCAAGCTCATGCCCGGGTCGAGAGATATGAAGTCTCCGACAAGTTCTATAGTTGTAAGATGGAGGAAAATAGTTCGCGGTGAGCACATACTCAAAATGTCTGGTTGCACAACCGCCGTGTCCCAATGGATATTAACCTCCCGGACGAGGCGGTCATTGACAGAATCCTTGATCGCTCCCACCGAGCTACAAGAGCTTTGTGATGAACTACAATATGCGGGGATGGTGAAAACTATCCTGAAGTATTTTCAATGCTGAAGTCAGCAGAGGTAGAAATCAAGAAGGAACATCAAGTGTTGATGGTCAATAAAACCACTAAGTTCAAAAGGGCAAGGGTAAGAAGAACTTCAAGAAGGACGGCAAGGATGTTGCCGCATCCGTAAGCCGCTTGCCGGAAGAAGTCAAAGAATGGACCCAAGCCCGAGACCGAGTGCTTTCATTGCAAAGGAAGGGTCATTTGAAGCGGATCTGCCCCAAATACTTAGCGCACAAGAAGGACGGCAACACTAAAGGTATATTTGATATACATGTAATTGATGTGTACCTTACCGAGACTCGTAGTAACTCCCGGGTATTTGATACGGTGCCGTTGCTCATATATGTAACTCACAACAGAGCTGCGAAATAAGCGGAGATCTGGCGAAGGGCGAGGTGACGATCTGCGTCGGGAATGGTTCCAAGGTCGATGTGATCGCCGTCGACACGCTACCTCTA
Source organism: Aegilops longissima (assembly GCA_021605205.1). NCBI lineage: Eukaryota > Viridiplantae > Streptophyta > Magnoliopsida > Poales > Poaceae > Aegilops > Aegilops longissima. Next base: position 351,348,029 of record CM038680.1, on the reverse strand, counting down.
CATTTACCTACGGGATTAGTTTTAAACCTCAATAATTGTTATTTAGTGCCAAGTTTGAGCATGAACATTGCATCAGGATCTCGTTTAATACGAGATGGCTACTCATTTAAATCTGAGAATAATGGTTGTTCTATTTATATGAGAGATATGTTTTATGGTCATGCTCCGATGGTCAATGGTTTATTCTTAATGAATCTCGAACGTGATGTTACACATATTCATAGTGTGAATACCAAAAGATGTAAAGTTGATAACGATAGTCCCACATACTTGTGGCACTGCCGCCTTGGTCACATTGGTGTCAAGCGCATGAAGAAGCTCCATGCTGATGGACTTTTAGAGTCTCTCGATTATGAATCATTTGACACATGCGAACCATGCCTTATGGGCAAAATGACCAAGACTCCGTTCTCCGAACAATGGAGCGAGCAACCAACTTATTGGAAATCATACATACCGATGTGTGCGGTCCAATGAGCGTTGAGGCTCGCAGAGGATATCGTTATGTTCTCACTCTCCGATGACTTGAGTAGATATGGGTATGTCTACTTGATGAAACACAAGTCCGAGACCTTTGAAAAGTTCAAGGAATTTCAGAATGAGGTAGAGAATCAACGTGACCGAAAAATAAAGTTCTTACGATCATATCGTGGAGGAGAATATTTAAGTCACGAATTTGGTACACATTTAAGGAAATGTGGAATCGTTTCACAACTCACGCTGGAACACCTCAACAGAACGGTGTGTCCGAACGTCGTAATCGCACTCTATTGGATATGGTGCGATCTATGATGTCTCTTACAGATTTACCGCTATCATTTTGGGGATACGCTCTAGAGACAGCTACATTTACTTTAAATAGGGCACCGTCTAAATCCGTTGAGACGACACCGTATGAATTATGGTTTGGGAAGAAACCTAAGCTGTCGTTTCTAAAAGTTTGGGGATGCGATGCTTATGTCAAGAAACTTCAACCTGAAAAGCTCGAACCCAAGTCGGAAAAATGCGTCTTCATAGGATACCCTAAGGAAACCATTGGGTATACCTTCTACCTTAGATCCGAAGGCAAGATCTTTGTTGCCAAGAACGGATCCTTTCGGAAAAAGAGTTTCTCTCGAAAGGAGTAAGTGGGAGGAAAGTAGAACTCGATGAAGTACTACCTCTTGAACCGGAAAGTAGTGCAGACAGAAAATGTTCTGTGGTGCCTACACCAACCGGAGAGGAAATTAATGATGATGATCAAGGTACTTGGATCAAGTTGCTACTTGAACTTCAGAGGTCCACAAGGACACGCTCCACACCGAGTGGTATGGCAACCCTGTCACGGAAATCATGTTGTTAGACAACGGTGAACCTTCGAACTATGAAGAAGCGATGGTGAGCCCAGATTCCAACAAATGGCTTGAAGCCATGCAATCCGAGATAGGATCCATGTATGAAAACAAAGTATGGACTTTGATGACTTGCTCGATGATCGGCGAGCGATAGAAAACAAATGGATCTTTAAGAAGAAGACGGACGCGGATGGTAATGTTACCATCTATAAAGCTCGACTTGTCGCTAAAGGTTATTGGCAAGTTCAAGGGTTGACTACGATGAGACTTTCTCTCCGTGGCGAAGCTGAAGTCCATCCGAATCATGTTAGCAATTGCCGCATACTATGATTATGAGATATGGCAAATGGACGCCAAAACGGCATTCCTTAACGGCTATCTTAAGGAAGAACTGTATATGATGCAGCCGGAAGGTTTTGTCGACCCTAAGAATGCTAACAAGGTATGCAAGCTCCAGCGATCCATTTATGGGCTGGTGCAAGCATCTCGAGTTGGAACATTCGCTTTGATGAGATGATCAAAGCGTTTGGGTTTATCTTGACTTATGGAGAAGCCTGCGTTTACAAGAAAGTGAGTGGGAGCTCAGAGCATTTCTCATATTATATGTAGATGACATACTTTTGATGGGAAATGATATAGAACTTTTGGACAGCATTAAGGCCTACTTGAATAAGAGTTTTTCAATGACGGACCTTGGAGAAGCTGCTTATATATTAGGCATCAAGATCTATAGAGATAGATCGAGACGCCTCATAGGTCTTTCACAAAGCACATACCTTGATAAAATATTGAAAAAGTTCAAAATGGATCAGTCCAAGAAAGGGTTCTTGCGTGTATTACAAGGTGTGAAATTGAGCTCGGCTCAATGTCCGACCATGGCAGAAGATATAGAAGAGATGAGTGTCATCCCCTATGCATCAGCCATAGGGTCTATTATGTATGCCATGCTGTGTACCGCACTGATGTAAACCTTGCCGTAAGTTTGGTAGGAAGGTACCAAAGTAATCCCGCAAGGAACACCGGACAGCGGTCAAGAATATCCTGAAGTACCGAAAAGGACTAAGGATATGTTTCTCTTTATGGAGGTGACGAAGAGCTCGTCGTAAGGGCTACGCCGACGCTTAGCTTCGACACGATCTGATGACTCTAAGTCACAAACCGGATACGTGTATATGTTGAATGGTGGAGCGATGGTGGTGCAGTTGCAAGCGAAGCGTCGTGGCGGGATCTACATGTGAAGCGGAATATATGGCAGCCTCGGAGGCAGCGCATGAAGCAATTTGGGTGAAGGAGTTCATCACCGACCTAGGAGTCATACCCAATGCGTCGGGGCCAATCAAACTCTTCTGTGACAACACCGAGCTATTGCACTTGCCAAGGAGCCCAGGTTTCACAAGAAGACCAGACATCAAGCGCCGCTTCAACTCCATTCGTGAAAATGTTCAAGATGGAGACATAGAAATTTGCAAAGTGCATACGGATCTGAATGTCGCAGATCCGTTGACTAAACCTCTTCCGCGAGCAAAACATGATCAACACCAGAACTCTATGGGTGTTCGATTCATCACAATGTAACTAGATTATTGACTCTAGTGCAAGTGGGAGACTGTTGGAAATATGCCCTAGAGGCAATAATAGAAGGATTATTATTATATTTCCTTGTTTGTGATAATTGTCTTTTATTCATGCTATAACTGTATTATCCGGAAATCGTAATACACGTGTGAATACATAGACTACAACATGTCCCTAGTAAGCCTCTAGTTGACTAGCTCGTTGATCAATAGATAGTCATGGTTTCCTGACTATGGACATTGGATGTCATTGATAACGGGATCACATCATTAGGAGAATGATGTGATGGACAAGACCCAATCATAAGCATAGCACAAGATCGTGTAGTTCGTTTTGCTAGAGCTTTTCCTATGTCAAGTATCTTTTCCTTAGACCATGAGATCGTGTAACTCCGGATACCATAGGAGTGCTTTGGGTGTACCAAACGTCACAACGTAATCGGGTGACTATAAAGGTGCACTACGGTATCTCCGGAAGTGTCATTGGGTTGTCACGGATCGAGATGGATTTGTCACTCCGTATTACGGAGAGGTCTCACTGGGCCCACTCGGTAATGCATCATCATAATGAGCTCAAAGTGACCAAGTGTTTGGTCACGGATCATGCATTACGGTATGAGTAAAGTGACTTGCCGTGCGAGATTGAACGAGGTATTGGGATACCGACGATCGAATCTCGGGCAAGTAACATACCGATTGACAAAGGGAATTGTATACGGGGTTGCTTGAATCCTCGACATCGTGGTTCATCCGATGAGATCATCGAGGAGCATGTGGGAGCCAACATGGGTATCCAGATCCCGCTGTTGGTTATTGACCGGAGAGCCGTCTCGGTCATGTCTACGTGTCTCCCGAACCCGTAGGGTCTACACACTTAAGGTTCGGTGACGCTAGGGTTGTATGAATATGAGTATGCAGCAAACAGAAAGTTGTTCGGAGTCCCGGATGAGATCCCGGACGTCACGAGGAGTTCCGGAATGGTCCGGAGGTAAAGAATAATATATAGGAAGTGAAGTTTCGGCCATCGGGAGAGTTTCGGGAGTCACCGATATTGTACCAGGACCACCGGAAGGGTCCCGGGGGTCCACCGGGTGGGGCCACCTATCCCGGAGGGCCTCAGGGCTGAAGTGGGAGGAACCAGCCCTGGTGGGCTGGTGCCCCCTTGGGCCACCCTGCGCCTAGGGTTGGAAACCCTAGGGATGGGGCGCCCACTTGCTTTGGGGCAAGCCTCCCCTTGGCCGCCCCCCTTGGGAGATCTCATCTCGGGGCGGCGCCCCTGGGGCCTATATAAAGGGGAGGGAGGCAGCCGCACTGAAGCCTTGGCGCCCCTCTCCCCTGCTACACCTCTCCTCTCGCAGGCTCGGCGAAGCTCTGCGGAACCTGCTTGATCCACCACCACCACGCAACAGCTTGCTTTGGATCTTCATCGACATCTCCTCCTCCTTGCTGGATCAAGGTGCGGGAGACGTCATCCGCTCCGTACGTGTGTTGAACGCGGAGGTGCTGTCCGTTCGGCACTTGGTCATCGGTGATTTGGATCACGACGAGTACGAGTCCCTCAACCCTGTTCACTTGAACGCTTCCGCTAGCGATCTACAAAGGTATGTAGATGCACTCCTATCACTCGTTGCTAGATGAACTCATAGATGGATCTTGGTGAAACCGTAGGAATTTTTTTATTTTCTGCAACGTTCCCCAACAGGTCATGCAACCATACAAGCAAGACACATTTACCAAAATAGATTACACAACAGAACAACAAGGACTTATATAGCGAGCGATATTGCGGATAGCGGCCGATATAGCGGTCTAACAAGTGATACTAGAACATAAAGGCGCACGTTGCCGCGCCCGATAGAGTCATAGGATTTTTTTTAAATGGAATCATAGAAATATATGCCATAATTTGAATAGTAAAATATCTACTCCTATATAATATGAGTGTTTGTAGTTACAACTGCTCAAATATTTGCTTCAGTTCCTTGGGAGTAATTAGCTGAAATAGCCGAAAAACAATCAAATATTAAGCATTGTAGGAGGCTAACACTTGCAACGAAGCTTTACCATTCTTCCGCTGTTCTTCATAATGCTTACCCCTCTTTGTTGTATTGAATATTCTTTTTGTCATCATGTGCCTGCAAGAGGTACGACCTTGGTGAGGCAAGAGCCTGAACTTCCCAAGAAAAAAGTTGAAAGATAATAATGCATGAAAATATCACTCAATCCTGCAACCATTCTCACCTTGGTGTTTTAGAAGAATATCAGAAGGCGAGAAAGGTTGTCGAGTCTTCTTGAAACAACTTGCAAGCTTCAAAGGAACTTCTCTAAAGCACAAACATCAAAAACCTGCAAATTGTTGCATCAAATTTTAAGCATAGGCAACAAGAGCTGACACCACAAATGGATGAAGATTGACTTCCAATGTAGAACAGCCTAACCTTGCTAGTCCATCAAATGGCGTGAACAACCTACCCATGGCCTAGCTATCACAAGTATATATCAAGAATTTTTAATATACAGAAACATGAAATGACCCGAATAAAATGGCACATCAGATAAATTTTTTAGGGTACATGAGCAGTTGATCAAATAACCAATAAAAAGTACTACCAAACTGAACTTCCAAAAACTTGCTAAAGTATCAAAGGGTATTCTTCAATGAGCAATTTAACACAAGAAATGGGCAGACGTAATCTATTTGTATATTTGCATATAATCAACAGAGCTAATGCATGAATAGAATGTAATTAAGTAACTATGATAGTACCAAAATGTCAATCTTGCAAATTAAGCTTCTAATCTGCTGCAAGCAAATAGTCAAGGCTCGGCCTCGTGATTGAGGTTCAGAGTGAAAGTGTCTCAAATACAATCCTTCGAGATGTCCTCCACTTCATTAGAACAAATTAGCAACGCCATCCTCCATGGAGATTATTAATCTAGAATAAACAATCAATAAATCAGGAGGAGAGATATAAGAACTTGGCGGAGAGAGAATAGCAAGATCGTCCTAACCCGCACAATGACGATGGTCAAGACGCTAAGGTGGGGACGCCGCAGCTTTGAGAGGAATACCTTCAAACTCGCTAGGTCGTTGATGAGACAGGGCGAAGTGGCGATGGTGTAGTGTCGAGCCGATGGTCAAGTCTCAACGTTGTCGCTGCCGTCGGACCAGCAATCCAAGATCGTGCATCGCCAGCTCCTATTTTTCTTTCCTCACCTCCATCTCCCGAGAAGTGACGTTGTCGCCGCCGTCGATATGGTGGGAAACCGATCGAATAACCCATCGCAATTGCTCGTAATGTCGCCGACGGAAGATGCTCGTCCCGCAACATAGAGGAAGATGAGGCGCCAACCGACCTGCATTCCTCCTTTTGGCCACAACCGCCTCTCGATTTTCCGTGGGCGTCGCCCCGCCGCCGCCGCCGCCATGCCGTCGTCTCGTGCATGCCTTAGTCATGTAAACCGAAAAGGAAGCGGCAAAGAAGGTGGGTAGACACACATGAAATGGTCATCCACCACCGATGTAAGGTAACGTAAGGCTAACCCTCGCCATGCCTTCACCCGCCGCACGACCAAACATTCCATGAGCGGACGAGGCTGTGGTGCGGAGGAAGGTGCCACCAAGAACCACCGATAAACGAGGAGGAACTGGCTGGCCGAACGCCGGAGGCCCATCCCAACAATTGTCGCCGGCCGATTCACGCCAAGACACTGGTCTGCTTTCGGAGCAATGCCCTGTTACGTAAGCGAGCCGTTATATGTACTGCCAAGCGGTGAAAAAGGAAGCAACGAGGCTCGGTACGACTGGATGATCTGGGACGCCCAACGTCACGATCGAACGGTTAAGAGCCTTAAATCATTGTGGGAAGTCCTAGCTAGCTCTGTTTTACTGTTTTGTAATTGCGCCCACATCATGACAACACGCTATTTTCTAACACAACCTTAAACTAATAGCGATAGGGTGACGCTACCGCTATTGCGTCGTCCACCTGCGGCACGTCGACATAAATGGAGAGGAAGAAGGTGGATGGGAACGGTGCGTTGTGGGGGTATGGATTGGGGATGGAAGGAAAGGTAGTTCCTCATCAACATGCGTTCGCGCTAAACCATCTTTGAAATGGACACATGTAAAGCGTGACGTGGCAAGTGCCTTTGTGCCAAGATTCGGGTTCGTGGTCGAATGGCCGGACAAGCGTCAAATCGCTATAGAACTAGCCTCAGTTTTATAGCATTTCGGTACTACCCGCTCCGTTATATAGGACGTTTTTTAATATTAATGCAGTGTCAAAAAAAATGTTTTACCCAAAAAAATATAATTATGGAACGGAGGGAGTTACCCGAAAAAACAAAATGGAACGGAGGGAGTAATTTAAAGCTGGACCCTTGTTTGTCGGGCAGAAAAGAAAAAATCACACCATTTGCTGCGGCCGTCTTCCTTGGGGTTCGGCACGTGACTTTTTGTGCGAACCGTTCGCTTTCTCCCTTCCCTTGTCGCTCGGAACTTGGGAATCCGGAAGCTATTCTAGAGAAATCGGGAATCCCCTGCTCGTCGGCCCCGCAGTCTCGCTCCGTCCTCCCGCGACCCCCTACCCCCATCCGCCCAAGGAAGCGAGATTGCTACCCCGGCCCCAAGTGAAGATCCATCCGGCCGTAGTTCCTTCGTTTGCTGTTGGTAAGAAAGCCCTCTTTCCTTGGATTCATGTTCTTTTCGCTCTCATTTCAGCCGCCGCCAATGGTCATAGTACTAATAACAGGATCAGATTTATTTTTCTGAAAAATATGGGGGTTCAGTTGATTGATTGAAACAATCCACATGCCCCGCGCCGCGCCCCTGATTACCTGATTCTTGTGCAATCCCCTCAGCAAGGTCCTAATGTTTGGGCAGACTGCGGGGCTGGGTCTCAGTTTTATGCAAGTTGGGAGCATTTTTAACTTTGGATTGACTATCAGTTAGAAATAAAATAGAAATCTTGGTGGCTGAATTTGCAATTCGAGTGGCCCTTTTAGCTAAAGTTGGTACCGCGGTTCGAAATACTTCGAAAGATCGTATTATTATTTTGGGGGCCAGCTAGACCAGACGTTACACATCCTAACCAGTGTCATTGCATTAAATTACTGATTTGATGGGTGCGATTATGGAATTTCTGTAATAAGCTTCCTACTTGTAATAGTGGTACCTCTAATTATTACCTTCCTGATCAATGATTGCAAATTATCCGGTTGAATTGTTTTGTAAGTGAGCACCTCAAAGGGGATGTGAATTTTGATGCTTCCTGTGCTGGGTAACTGAAGTGTTGCTCAAAGTTGGACACTTGTAGCTAAAGTGCTTCATCACCAACCTGTATAGATTCGTCCTTATTGCTTTGTCACTTTGTTTGCCGTTTTGCATTTGATGAACAGGACAGCAATGGATATAGATGATGTGTTCTGCAACTTGCGTGTTGTTGGCGTGCCAACCAAGAGTGCTATATACACATGGGGATATAACCAGAGTGGCCAGACTGCACGCAAGGGCAAGGAGCGCCACCTGAGGATCCCCAAGAGCCTACCTCCCAAACTATTCACCTGTAGGGATGGCAAGAACCTCAGATGGATTGATATTGCATGTGGCCGTGCGCACACTGCTGCAGTCGTTTCTGACGGATCACTCTTCACCTGGGGTAGGTCCATTTTTACTAAATCTTGTATATTACGGAGCGTTAGATAATCATCAAGGGGAGTGTTGCCATTAATGCCATGCCATCACTGTTATATTTGGACCTGAAATTTTGTAGTCGAGTTATTATCCCTGATGATTTTTACGGTCGGGGCCAGTGGCGGTGCTACATGCGCATGGCCCACCCAGCTCTGGAGCATTTCATCAGATTACAGCCAGACAATGGGCCCTAGAACTTCATCCATGAGCACTTTTGCAGCCTGGCCCACCCAGCCTATCCAGTTTTTTGGTGCAAGCTCTGCCACTGGTCGGTGCTACATGCTTGGAAAAGTTCCTGCCCAGTAGCGAATGGACTATTCTCTACTATTCATGGATACTTGGCACATCATACTCGCTAGGCATTTCCAGACCAGTCTCACCAATTGTATTTATCTCCTTAATTTAACTGGCTTGTCGCTTGTTCTTCTGTGTCACTATATGGATTGCGTGTAGGTGATAATTGTGATAGGCAGGAGGCCGTGGACCAGTGCCCTTGCGGTGCCCTGTCGGCAGAGCTGTGATAGCAGAAGTGGCACATGGTACAGGGCATCCGAAATATGGGAGGCAGAAGCAGAGAAATAGAGATTAGTGATTAGACTTTGTAGCTTGATTCATAACAACGGTGTTTGCCTCGTTATATAGAGGTTGGCCTTACTCATATGACTCAAAAGCAAAGTTGGACTTAGGACTCTTCCCTAAGCTGAACGTGCAGCTACTAAGAGTCTAAGACACCATATAGGACAAGGACTGGAGCTTCCTTGGCCCTCTCAGCTGGAGGTCTGAAAGCATGGTGCCTCCTCTGATAACATGACATTCTGATAGTTATTACAACAACAACAACAAAGCCTTTAGTCCCAAACAAGTTGGGGTAGGCTAGAGGTGAAACCCATAAGATCTCGCAACCAACCTCCTGCGTAACCTTTTTGTGTTTATAGTTTGGTAGGAAGTACCAAGTATTTGTGAACATGTTTGGAATTCTTCAAAAAGCAGATCACATTTAACTTAAAATATACAGGTGCAAATGACTTTGGCCAGTTGGGAGATGGGACAGAGGAGAGTGCAAAGGAACCTAAAAAAGTCAAGGCACTGGCGACTGAGTTTGTGAAATCGGTGTCCTGTGGTGCACACTGTACAGCTGCTATTGCTGAACCTCGAGAAAATGATGGCACAATATCGAGAAGCAGGTTATGGGTTTGGGGACAAAATCAGGTTTGCCTAAATTAATTGTACTGCTGAATCTGTCCCTTGTAGATTGAGAACCAACTTACAACACAAAAATAGTTAGCATTTGTGTTTGCATGATCCTTGCAGGGCTCAGATTACCCTCGCCTATACTGGGGTGCTTTTGCACCAAACACGGTAAAGTTCAATTACACTGGATCAATTATGTCGCACAGTTCAAGTAGATTCATGAGACCGAATGTTTGTGTACTCAAACATTGCAGCCTTCTTTGTTTGTCCTTTTTATTTGATGTTTCCTCTTAGTTTACCCTGTTTCATCTGTCCGGAAAGTAAACACGATAAGTTATGCCAACCATACGAATAGATACATTCACCATATAGGAAAGTACTCCCTCCGTCCGAAAATACTTGTCATCAAAATGGACAAGGGATGTATCTAGAATTAAAATACATCTAGATACATCCCCTTTTATTCATTTTGATGACAAGTATTTCCGGACGGAGGGAGTATTTATTAAAATCCCTCGTGGTCTTGATCCTTAATTTCCTATATGAAGCTGAACACCAAATGTTTAAACAATACTCATGTGCTGATATGTTTTTTCCTGTTGTCCATGAACTATTTGAGCCCCCAGTGACAAGTATCATGGTGGACTGGGAAACTTCACCTAGTTTGCCAAACTAAATCTCAAGTAGAATTTCTGCTTCCCACCTGGCAGATTATATGCTTGTATGTTATTTTCACGTGCCCCTTAAAGTGCTTTTTTTCTTAATAAACCTGATAGTTATGGAAAACCAGATGATGGTAAACCCTAAAATTAGTCTATTGCTAGGAAAATAAAGAGAGGGTGTGAGGGAATAAATATTGCTTGTTTTTTAGCTGGGGGTGCAAATGTATTATATGGCCTGTGTTACTTGCCTAGGAGGATGGGATCAACTTGGGCCTTGTTAAGGGTCCCTGCTGGAGATGCTGTGTAATAGCACCCCAAATGAATAATATTAACTGTTGGCAGATTTACTGACTCTGTTTTGTAATGTATGTTTTGAGGTGATATCGTCGCACTGAAAATATCGGTCATACATTCACAGGTAATTCGGCAGGTTTCTTGTGGAGCTGTTCATGTGGTGGCCCTATCAGACGATGGCCTGCTGCAAGCATGGGGTAATGTTTCACGTTAAAAGTCTTGTCCATCTTCTGTCCACGTGTTTTACTTGTAAAATTCTTAGGAAAGACGTACCAGTCTACATACTAGACTGAAACTTTGGGCGTTGGTGCTAGCTTTGTCAATCACTAGTGACCAAGGTTCTCAGAATCAGATCGGAACTGTATGGTAAGATCACAAATTGTAGGATCGTAACTGTTAAAATCGTAAAATTGTAGTAGAATCAGTCCAGTCAGTTTGGACCGTGAAGTCGTAGAATCATACAACAAAATCGCTGTTCACAACCTTGATTAGTGACCATAACTTAAGGTTTAATCTATCAAGATAGCTTATCATGACTGATGCTTTTTTTATTGAAACATGCAAGATGAGCCAGTTCTTCCATCAAAACAGGACCCAGTTCTTCAATTATTTGATTTCTCACTATTAACAAGATATATGCTATTTTCTTACTAGCCAGGCTACAATGAGTATGGTCAGCTTGGCAGAGGTTGTACTTCTGAAGGATTGCAGGGAGCTCGTGTATTAAATGCTTATGCAAGGTTCCTTGATGACACACCTGAGCTAGTGAAGATTGTTAGAGTATCATGTGGAGAGTACCATGCAGCAGCTATATCCGAAAACGGGGAGGTGTAAGTCATCTCAAAGGATGCTGTTCTCTGCTGTTAGTGGAAGTGGTGTGGTTTCTTCAGTTGGCAAAATAGAAGAGCTTGACTTATGACGAGCTAACCATGACTAACAGCTGTGAAGGAAACATTGCACAATGGTTATGTTTTAGCTTAGTGTCATGCGATCTAATAAGTGGCATCAGTACGGCCAAAACCAGTTTTGCTATTACTTAAAATCGCTGCACTTCTCCACATCTTAAAGCAAAATAAATGTGTCATATACTTATGGTTAGAAGCTGCAAAGTATAACACCATGGCTTGCCTATTGGTTTACTGAGTTCTGTGTGAACTATCTTGGATTTTATCATGCCCCCCCAACCCTGTTTCCAAGTAGATATAGTTTAATAAACCATGCTTGGAATGCTTTAAGTTTTTCACATGAAAAAGGCAACAGTACTTGTCATAAAAAAATACTCAAATATAATTTCTATAACTTCTATTGACATATATTGGAAAAAAGTAATGGCCAAAGTGCGTGCTGGAGTATGTTTTGATTATAAACGACATCATTTGGAGACATTGCAGTACAGGTTTTTGGAGCATGTTCTTTTGAAAGCCTTCATGTGAAGTCATTCTGTTGTAACAGCTTCTGATCTTCAGCCTTTTATCATGTAAGCCCATCTATTTCTATTTGTAAATACCTTTGGATTTTGCAGGTATACATGGGGACTTGGAAGCCTGGGGCAGCTTGGGCATCGCTCGCTTCAGTCTGGAGATAAGGAGCTAATCCCAAGGCGAGTTGTTGCCCTTGAAGGAATAGTAACTAGGGATGTGTCTTGTGGCGGGGTTCACTCTTGTGCTGTAACGGAAGGTGGAGCCCTCTACGGTTGGGGCGGAGGACATGTAGGCCAGCTGGGGCTTGGACCTCAGAACGGTTTCTTTTCATGTGCTCTTAATGGATCCGACATGCTACTTCGTAACATTCCAGTCCTGGTCATACCATCAGGTGTCCGGCTTGTTACTTGTGGTCACTCACACACACTTGTATCGATGAAAGATGGCCGTATATATGGATGGGGCTATAATAGTTATGGTCAGGCAGCTAATGAGAAATCTACTTATGCTTGGTACCCTTCTCCGGTTGATTGGTAGGCCGCCTACTTCCATCTCTCCTTTTTGAGTGTGAAATGTGTAACTATTCTTAGTAGTTGATTAGCACATTATGTGAAGTCTGAAATCTTTTTCTGCGGTGTAGGTGTGTTGGAGAGGTGAGAAGACTTGCTGCAGGTGGTGGGCATTCAGCTGTGTTAACTGATGCATCGTCCTTAAAAGAACTATGTGAGTTTAAGCTAGCAGAGACTGTAAATAGGTCGAACGCTCGGCTAATAGAAGATGTTGCATCACGAACCGGGGCTGATGCATTGGCACGCCTGTGTGAGAAATTAAGGTATGGACAAAAAATTGGCTCATATTAGTGTTTTGTGTGTTTGAATTCTCATCATGCAATCAGTTCAGTATCCAGTACAAAAGGGGGTGGGGGGTAAAGAGAGAGTACTTTAAGCACAATTTATTTGTGTGAGCCAATTTACAAGAACTAAAACAAGCATATCTCTACTGAAGTGCATAGTCGGCCAATGATAATTTTTTGGAACAGCCGGAAATGAGACAGACTCGCTTTTCTTTTACGGTCTCCTGATTTATTTATTTTTGTGCATCGGCGTTTCTTAGTATTGGCATTTTGCAGGGAACATTTGGTTGAGCAAGGAGACTCCGAGCTTATGGAAATGCACATGGTTGAAGAGATCGAGGCCAAAGCCGGTTAGACTCATAGTGAACCGATGTGGTCCTGGTTCCATTTCGCCATACACATTGATTCAAAGCATTAGCGCTGTTGTATTATTTCACGGGAAATAGCAATTGTTTTCTACTTGCCTGAAACCTCATTGGTGGTCTCCCAAGTGTGTAACAAAGGAGTGGAGGCTCCGTGTATCATGAACTTCCAAGCCTAAACATGTATACGCTGGGAACTGCATGAAACTATACCTGCAAACTAGAAGGTCGGTAAATTCGATAAGCGGCACAACTTCGTGCTTTATTGTTCAGATGTTAGGATATGGCGGTTGTTTGTTTTCAAGTGGTGATAACCGTGGTACTGTCTCCGATGGCTCGATCGAGAGTATCTTTGGGACGGTGTACTTGAAGCATTTTCTTAAGTTTGTTGAAGAAAACCCATTCATGCGCTCCAAGACCTACGAGCCGAATGGAATGAGCGGGAGGCGGAGTGGTTCTACCTCTCTTGCCCTAGATCCCATGTTCACCATGTCACTTGTTTGGAATGATGCCTTGGTGGTACACAAGCAAGTGTCGTGGACAGAGCCTTCATTTGCCGATGGGTGGAAGATTTGGCAGATCATCGAGTGTGCGAGACATGTTGGAGGAGATGGTGTTAGTCGGCAGTAGCGTTCCGTTTTGATTCCTTAGCCTTCTTGAGCTGATATTTCATTCTTCATTTTTGACAGCAGCATCCCCGTACGAGGTGGCAGCTGAGTGGGCGATCTAGATGATTGGACCTTTCACACATGCCGAGTACTTCCTCCGTTTCAAATATAAGCCTTTTTAGAGATTTCAATATATAAACTACATATAGATTATATGGACATATTTTAGAGTATAGATTCACTCATTATGCTCCGTATGTAGTCCATATTGGAATCTTTAAAAGGGCTTATATTTAGGAATGGAGGGATTACATGAGGTATGACTAGGTGATGGAGGACTGTGTGCCACAATCTAGTGGCGAAATGTCTCAAGTTGGTGCTCCCTCCTCATCATGATTCAGGACTCGAACCATAGGGTGCCCTCCCCATGGGGCGTTTTGTACACCTGACGACTCCTTCCATGCTCGCAGTGAGGTCTCGACATCGAAATGGTTTGAGGCGGTGATTCCTAGAGCCACGATAGGCTTGTGTTTTGACAACGCGAAGCCTAAAAGCCTTCGAAGAAAGTGAAGTCGTGTTAGGAGCTAGGGTTCTGCCGGTTCTAGGGCGGATATTGTAGAGGAAAGATGAAGGAAGACGAGGTCGAGGGCGCGGCGGCCGGCGGCTGGGCGCCGTCCTTGTGTGGTGGAGAAGAGGCGGTGGCGGCGCAAGAGGTGGCTAGGGTTAGGTCTCCCGGCTCCCTAAGGGAAGCCGAGCAAATACTAATTGCTTCTTGCTTGATTAGATTGATACATCTTCTCTTCTTATATAGAGAAGTTTACTTGACTCCTAAGCAAATGACCCTAATACCTATAAGATAATTGGGCTAAGCCCCTAATAACGATAAGATAACTTGGGCCACAGCCCACATAATATGCCAGTCATAACACTTCTCCCCGCCTGCACAAATAGCTCGTCCTCGAGGTGTAAGGCAGGGAAGCGCTTGCTGAACTCCTCGAGGTAATCAACCAGCGTCAAACACCTCCGCGACAGCCGGGGCGGCCAGGTCGCCGAGCCCGGCGGCGACGGCGTCCTCCTCAATGTAGTCTGCAGCCTCCAGGTAGAAGAGTCGGGGGCAGACGTGGCCGGGCATGTAGGTCTCGTCGCAGTTGAAGCACAACCCTTGGCGGCGACGCTCGAGTAGCTCGGACGAGGTGAGTCGGCGGAACGGGCGCGCCACGGTCGCGACAAGGGTGCCATGAAGCTCGAGCAGCCGACCTCGCGGAACATCCGCCAGGTGGCGCCCAGCCGCCCGGACGGTGATGCTCGCCGGATGGCCACCACGCGGCGCCGAACGCAGCGGGCATAGTACATGGCCGCTCGAGGTCCCGGTCCCTCGCAGCTCGACGCCCACGCGGATACGATCCGCGCATCGCCGACGAAGAGTTCGCCCGCTAGTGAGCCGCCACGCCGGACGCGGCGGCACGCCAGGCCTCGAAGCGGTCGGTGTAGTCCTGCACCGTAGAGGTGAAGGGAGGCGGCCAACTCCGCCACCGCTCCCACGTGTCGGTAGTCCGAATTGAAGGAGGCGTAACCCGCGAAAACGCCTCCCATGGGGCATGCCGCCTCGCCCCGCCGAGGCGTAGTACCACGCTGTCGCGGGCGCCGCGGAGGTGATAAGAGGTGAGCCAGGTGTGGTCCGACGCGAGTGTCCGTTGTCCTCGGAAGAACTGCTCGCACTGGTTGAGCCAGTTGAGGGGGTCCTCGGCGCCGGCGTAGGTGGCGAAGGCGAGCTTGGTGAAGCGCGGCGGTGTTTGAGCATGACCGTCGTGAGTGTACGGCTCGGCGGTACGGAGCAACGAAGAGGATGGCGTTGGTCCGGTGTGCACATGTGGTTCGCAGGAAAGTGGTGGCCCGTCAAAGCCAGCGTGGAAACCCGCGGAGCCGGAGGGCCCGTCGTACGACAGGGAGGGCGACGACTGGTCCGCGACCATGGTGTAGACTGGCGGCGGTGACGTCCCGGCCAACCAGGCGGAAGCCGACGGCGAGGGCGGAACCGCGACTTGCCGAATCGCACGCCACCGCACGGTTGTAGTCAGCCGGTCTTTGGCGGCGGGGCGGCGCGGCGCAGCAGCAATACCGCTCGAAAAGGCGGAGGCGGCGGGCACGACGATGGCGCGGCCGCCATTGTGGCGGATCGGGCGATGGCGGGTTGGTTGTAGCCGCAGCGAGGGTGCAGCGCCCGACCAGCGCCGCGGTGGCCCCCGCGCGGCGGCTGCTGTGGCGGTGGCGGCGAGGACCCGGTAGCGGGTAACGCCGCGAGGGTCGCGCGCCGCCATCGCGCTATTGGCGCGGCGGCGGCGGCGGCCGGCGGCTAGTGGTGGTGTAGAGGCCCGGTCGGCGCCGCGGGTGCCGAATACCACGGCAGGGCGGCTGGCCCAGTCGCGGCGACCGGCGGCCCGTAGGGGCCGGCTAGGTATAGCTGTATCCCCTGGACGGTGGTGACGAGATCGTTGAGGACTCCGGTGATCTCCGCCGGGGAGTAGACGGCGACCGACGGTGCGGTGGAAGGCGCCGTCATCTGGGTGGTGGCGGCGCCGGAGGATGCGACCAGCGGCGCAGACGGGGAGGGCAGCGGCGCGGTGGTGACGGTCGGCAACGGAAGCGACGGGATGGGCGGCGGCGAAGACATGATCGGAACTGAGCTACCTGATACCAAGGTGTTATGAGCTAGGGTTCTGCCGGTTCTAGGGCGGATATTGTAGAGGAAAGATGGAGGAAGACGAGGTCGAGGGCACGGCGGCCGGCGGCTGGGCGCCGTCCTTGTGTGGTGGAGAAGAGGCGGTGGCGGCGCAAGAGGTGGCTAGGGTTAGGTCTCCCGGCTTCCTAAGAGAAGCCGAGCAAATACTAATTGCTTCTTGCTTGATTAGATTGATACGTCTTTTCTCCTTATATAGAGAAGTTTACTTGACTCCTAAGCAAACGACCCTAATACCTATAAGATAATTGGGCTAAGCCCTTAATAACAATAAGATAACTTGGGCCACAGCCCACATAATATGCCAGTCATAACAAGTCGAGACTTGTTGCTGAAGAGGTCAAGGTGGCTCTAAAGAGGAAGACCGCGATTGCCAAGCTATGGTTGAAGAGAAGATGAAGTCTCGAGTCATCAATCCAAAGGCACCTCTTGGTGTTCACGATCTTCTGATCCCACGTATGGGAGGCACTATTCACTTGATGATTGGACTCTTTTGCGAGGTGGAGAGTGTGGCCCCACCCTCGATGTTTGAGGCCGTGGCTTTGATGAGTTCCGCTGGACCCAACTTAGCGGGGAGCCCTTAAGAGCGAGCGTCCTCGGAGAAGGTAGGGATCGTTGATGATGAAGATTGACTTAGTGCTACGTCCTTCCTTATGAGAACACATTACAAGAGCAAGTGTCTAGTAAGGGCCTCTTCTCATTAAGCTTTGCTGACATGATCATGTTGTTCCCTGGGCGATCTTCTCCAAGCCGTCCGCTTGGTGGGTGTTTTGTCTTTACATCTATCCATCTTGTTCCCTTGTCTCGACCCTTTGGCTTATTTAGACGTGCGCGACTGGAACTGCACACTGCGCAACTACAATTACAGTCTGATGCACATGCACACAATTGTAGTTATAAGTTGCTAGCATACCAAGCTAACATCGCGCATTTGTAGTTGCACTCCGACCCGCAACGACATGTTTGTCAACACCCGTGACTGTAGTTGCATGCCTGCCCACTACGCGAAACCGCATGTCAACCAGTCATGTGCAACATAGTTGCATACCCGTGCTCCTATGCACAACAACAATTGCACGCCTAGTGGCTGTGCGCAGTTGTATTTTCACATGTGCCGCACAATAGCAGTTTTGCACGCCTGTGTGCGTATTTGGTAAGATAAAATAAAAAGAGGACAAAATAAAAGCGAAAGAAGAGAAGGAAGAAGAAGAATATGATGTGAGTTCAATGAGATTTAGTTAGTTCTCGTCTAGAGGAGAACTAGGGATACACCCACATCCTTTTTTTGAATTTTAATGAGTTGATAAATGTGGGGACCACACATGCACGAGCGTGTGTGTGTGAAAGATTTGCTTTTTCTCTTACAAACGCCCACACTCTCACTCCCTCCACTTCATAATGTAGTGCACATATATTCTGTTTAGAACTCAAACTTTGATCAAGGTTGTAGAAAATAACATTAACATCTAAAATGTCAGATCCATATCAATAGATATATCATGAGACATATATTCATATTATGCGTTTCTGGTATTTTTTTTCTCAGATGATATATATTTGGTATTGTAGTTATAGATAACTTTTACATTAAATTTGTTTAAAGTTTGATTTTTCTAAATCTATAAGCACTATACGTATTATGAAAAGGAGACGCACCAAAATCTTTCTCTTGTTCTGTCCTCTAACTCTAGGCGGTTAGGGCAAACTTTCCCCTCCAGATTTTGCCGCGAGCCTGTGATTCACCTTCCCTCTGCCTGTTGCTCCGGTGGCCGATGGCGGGGAAGGGAATCCTGGTGCCTCCGCTCTAGTTAGTAGCTTAGTGTCGGGGGTTGGGTGCGACATATGCCAAAGGATGGCTTATCATGGAGGGGGCGAGTAGAACGTCACGGTGCTCGAAACGGATGAGGCGAAGGCATGCACGCCGGCGAATCTTACCCAGCTTGTGGCTCTCCGGGAGATAACACCCCATCGCTGCTCTGCTGGGTCTCCGCATGATCACTATGGCAAAGTGGGTACAAGGTTGCTCCTTGAGCTGTT
Source organism: Aegilops longissima (assembly GCA_021605205.1). Classification (NCBI taxonomy): domain Eukaryota; kingdom Viridiplantae; phylum Streptophyta; class Magnoliopsida; order Poales; family Poaceae; genus Aegilops; species Aegilops longissima. Next base: position 351,329,261 of record CM038680.1, on the reverse strand, counting down.
CGGGGTGAGGAAGGAGAAGGCACGGCTAGCTCTTCTCTTCCTCTATGTGTATCTAAAGCTATTAGGGTCCAACCTCTTGCATGGGTGCCCCGGGTTTATATAGGCCTACCCCGGGTACATTGAATCCCGCTGGGCGCAGTCCCACTGTCGATCCCTCTTAGGTCGCTCTTCTCCGCCGACTTTTGGGGCCCGCCGACTAGTGGGCCCCGCCGACGGTCCAAAGATGGGGCCGACAACCCTTGTCCGCTGTGGGCGGTCTTGCCGGCCGCGGATTATCAGAGCCGTGCTTCTAATGACGCGAAGCTTGGTCATGGGGTCATGGCAACAAGGCCGCCACCGACGGGCGATCACCGCTGCCATTCCCGCCTTGTCTGTTAATGGCGCGCGGAGCCCGCGGAGGGGCCGGCCGACTCGAGGCCGACTCCCAGCGGTCCGTCTAGGGTGCTTTGCCGTCTTCAGACTCCGCCGACAGCGGTCCCGCCGCCTTCGGTCGCATGCAGACAGCCGTCGTGGGTAGTGGGATTCGCCCACGGGTTGATGTCGAGGCTTGCGTGGCAACATTGTTGCCACGGACGGAGATCTCCGTCAAGACAGCCTCGTGGCCATGCTCGCCCTTGTGAATGGGGCGGGGATGGGCTGCGAGGCTGCCTCATCCCATCCCGTCCGTAGTAGCATAGGCGGGAGGTGGTTGAGTCGCGGGCCGACTCCCCATAGCCGCTTCTCCCAAGTCGCTGGCCGGGAGTCGGCTTATCTCGAGGCCGCCTCGGGACTCGGTGGGAGGGGCGATCGGCGGCTCTACCGCCGACTCGTAAGCGCTCTTCGTCTTGGGGTCTTGAGGGGCGCATCTGCCCGATGTTTTGAAAGGTCCAGGGCTCGGGTTTGCCTACCGTGGCCCATTACTCCGACAGAGTCCCCGAAGTGGTGAAGCGCCGAGGGCAACATGTCGAGGAGCCTCAACAGTTTTATCCCTCTAATGGAAGAATTTGGGCTTGGCTCGCCGCCTCTCACTTGAGCCGACTAGTCGAGTCGGCCTTGCAGGAGGCCGTCTTGCTCCTCAATGGTTTTGAAGGTTGTGGCGGGATCCGGGCAGCGTGCCTGGTAAGCTTCCAGGCGGCTGCCCGTTGCGGGCCCGCCGCGCGACGCCACGCGGAAGGGTCAGTCTGCCCACCCACGCGCGTGACGAGACAGGCCCGTCAGGCGGGGCCCGCCACTACTGCGTGCCTCGGTGCGGGCGATCCGCTATGCGGCTGCGCTGGCGGTTGGTTTCACGCCGTTATCGCGCGCATAACGTCGTGGGTTAAATCGTGGGGCGTGGGGTGCTGGCGCGCAGCTAATCCCACGCCCGCCCATCGGCTTCTCACCTAGGCGCTTATAAGTAGGCGGGAGGAGAGGGGCGCGACGCGCACCCATCTCCCTGCTCCCGCTTCTCTTGCTCTTCTCCTCCTTGCTTGCCCTCTCTCGCCTCGCCGCCGCTGGACCACGCCACGCCGCGGAGATGAGCTCTCCTCCGCCAGGCGCCTCCGCCCAAGGCCCGGCGTGGGACGGCTCAAGTGGACGACGGCATCATCGAAGTTCTCCGCCAGACGCCGCCGCATCCCGGCACCAACCTAGTGCGGACCCGCGCGGCCGGCAGGCGAATAACGCCGGCGCCGGAGGAGGGCGAAGGGTCATATTCCGCTCGCACCTCATGCGCAGCTAGGGCTGCCGGCGGCGGCTTCTTCCGCGCTTTCCCAGAGTTCCACGGGCTTCACCGCACCACCTCACCCAAACACGGTGGTGCTGCTGGCCGCTTCGCCTCCTTGTGCGAAGGCTTTCTGGCTTTCTCCCCACCATCGAGCTGTGGGGGAATTCTTCCGTGCCAAGCTCGGCACACACGCCGCCGCGTCCGGCTCAGGCCGCACTTTCATCGCAATGAGGAGGCCGGTGCCCGACAACCCCTTCCCCGCCATCCCACCGATCAAGTCGGTGAAGATGTGGCAGCGCCAGATTTGTACATGAAGAACGTCGCCTGTATATGCGACCGTCAACTCGCCGCCTTACGAGGCCGGGCGAGTTGGCGGGCGACTTCACCTGGTCCCATCGGCAAGGACGCCGACTCGCAGCGCCGCCGCCGGCTGGGTCCGAGTCCGACGCAATCGGAGGGCCCGACCGGGCCGACTTGTTGGCCGCCTTCGGGCGCGCCGAGTTCTTCCTCTCCATGGCCGACCTCATCTGATCTGTCAGATGAGCGGCCGCCGGGACCCCAGTCGGTTGTGCTCCAAAGACATGCCCCACGCGGAGGTGGCGGACACGGTGAATTTCCTGGCGAGCTGCGGCCTCACGGAGGAATGGCAGTTCGGCAAGGAACCGTGATCTGCCGCCAACCCCCGCCTGTGGTAAGTCATCTCTTGCTTTTCTGCTTTCCTTCTTCAAATTAATCCGACTCGATTTTCTTTGGTTTTTTCGAGTCGAACCCCTCATGCAGCCCTCACCGGCACCACGGGCCGCCATGAGTTCGCCCCCGACCGGGCGGAGAGCGATGTCGACGACCCGACTTGGGGGTGGCGCGATGGAGGCCGACGCCGAGGGAGGAGGAGGGGCCGACAACTTCAGCCTTCGGCAACCTTCGCCGACCGCTCAAGACGACGGCGAAGGGAAGTCGTCCCCGCCGCCAACCGGTCGGCCATCCAGCGCGAAGTTCCTCCGCCGCTTGGGTGGTCGAGGCGGCGCGAAGAACGCTGGCCGGGCCGAGCTTGCCAGCGGCCGGGCGAAGAAGTTCGGGGGACGGCCGCCGCGACCAACACAAGAGGCGGCCGCAAGGCTAACCGCTCAAGGAAGTGAAGAAGCCGCCGCTGGTCTCTGCGTAAGTGCTTCTTAATTTGTCTTGTTTTCTTCTGGTCCGCCTTGTCCAAGTCTTTTATGTGTCTTTTTCTCATCGTGGCCTCTCACTTTGGAGAGGTCGCCGCCGCCTCGCCATGGGGTCGGTAGAGACGCCCGCCAATACTCGGCGGATTGATCTCGCGCCGACCTCGGGAGGCGACGAAGCGGAACGCGCAGGAGAAGCGCGATGAGGAGGAGGCCGCCGTTCGAGAAGGCGGCAGCTTCCGCCTGAAGAAGCCGGAGGAGGCCGGCCGCCACAGCAGCCAAGAGGCGAAGCCGAGGAGGCGCGCCTTAGTCGGCGCTGCTCGTCACCCCGCTGAGCTCTGCGCCGCCGCCGGAGTTCACGGGCGACGGAGGGAGTCGGCGGTGAGTTCCCGTCGCGAGAGGGAAGGCGGCGAGGCTCCCTGCCGGGCACGGCCGCGTTACCCCGCCGCCTCCACCGCAGTCCGAGAGCGCGAGGCAAACAGCCGGCGGACCCGCCGTCTGCCGACCGACGACGAGGCTGTGGTGAGGCTGCTCCTTCAAGTCGCCGCGCCAAAGCCGCCGCCTTGAGAAGGCGATTTCGCGCCCGCCTTGGATACCGGCGCCGCCAGCTCGGCCATTCCAGACGCCGAGGCGATAAGCGCCGCGCCCATTGGGTGGGTGCGAGGAGGCGGCACAGTTCGCCGAACACGGCGCCCCGGCGCCCAGCGGTTGCGGGCTGAGGGCGACGCCATCCAAAACTGCACCAAGGCACACCGGCGCCGCGAGCTACCGTAAGGGTATGTTTCCTTCTTTGAGTTTTTTCTGTTTCTTCGTGAGGCGCGCCAACACTGCCACTGGTGTAGTCCCCGAAGTTTCGGGCCGCCGAAAGCGGCGGCTCGAACTCTATCTGCTGACTTCAAATTTTTACCTTTGTCTCAAATTCTTGTCGCAGAGTATCACAACCTCCGCGTCACGCTTTCAACCGCAACGTTGAGGAGCTGGGCAAGCGGACTGCCGACTTGTCGAGGAGCCGAGGTGAGTTTTCTTTCTTCTTCGTGAGGCGCACGGCGCACTCCAGCTGGCTGTAGTCCTCGAGATTCGGCCGATCGCTGCAAGCATCGGCCGGATCTTCCCGGCGACCTTCTTAGTCGACGACTTTGTGTCCTTCTTATTTTTATTCTTCGAGGCTAACGCCACTCTTCGGGCGTAGCTGGTACGCCAACACCGCTTTGCGTGCCAAGGAGGAGGAATGCAGCAAGCTCGCCGCAGAGCGCGACCTGCTGCTACGCTGGCGGGCGGAGCGTAGGGAGCTGCTTAAGGCGGCGCAGACGAGGCGGAGAAGAGAGAGGCTGCTCTCCTGGCCGAAGTTCGAGAGCGAGCGCCCTCCCGACCGACAAGGAAGCACCGCTGACCGCTTCCACGAAATCGAGGACATCATCGACGGTGAGTTTGTTTTACTTTTTCCTTTGGGCCGACTATAGGTCAGCCGACTCGCTTTTTTGACTTGCTTCATTTTCATCTTGGCGACTTCTTCCCCGCCACACGCAGCGCCAATCGCCATCGAGGCTGACCACGAGGCGCTGGCGGCGAGTGGTGCTGCGATCGCTGCTAACGCCCGGACCCTTGACGAGCAGCTCCCGAGCATCGAGGCTCGCCCGCGCCGCCCATCGGATGCTTCGCCGGCTTCGCGCCGGTGCCTCAGCGATCGCTGCCTGTGGGCCGGACATGCCGGTTCTGACTCCCAGACGGACCACCGACCGGGCCGGAGGTCGCGGCTGGCCGCCTTGAGGCTCGAAGGGTTCCGCGGTCCGGCCGAGCGCCAGCCCCGAATTCGCCAAGGCGTGGTATCCGTGGCTGGATCTCGACCGGCTGGCCGCGCTCTGCCGAGGCCCAGCGGAGTTGCTGGCTGCGGAGGACTCCCTTGTCGAGCGTGCGGCGGCGATTGCCGACTACACGGACACCAGCGTCTTCATCCTCGAGCGGGCCGAGGACGGGGGGAAGCGCCACGAGTGGTTCAGATGAACCCGGACTACGACGAGGACTCGGCGGAGGTGATCGGCTCCAAAGACCGAGGAGGAAGACGAGGCGGAGGACGGAGATGAGATGGAGGCGCCAGAAGACGGAGCAGCGACCAGCCTCACTCGACCGCGCCTCCAAAGAACGAGCCGCGCCGTCTGCCGGCCGCCGCCGAGACGATCAAGCCGAGACCGCCTCGGCCGACAGCCCGGCGCTGGACGCCGCCTCCTCCGGCCTTCCACCCCATCTGCCGCTTCCTAGGCCATTGTCTCGCTTTTTATTTTATCTGCTTTGATAGTCTTTGAAAAGAACTTGTTAATTCGCACAATTCCACCCGTGGGGTGTATTTTGAACCTCTGCCCGAAGATTCGGCCAAGGGCCTATGTTGTGTAAATATTATTTTAATTCTATCTTTCCTTGCTCATTGCTCTTTATGGCTTTTTTCTTGCCGCTTTCCTTAGTCGCCGCCTTGCCCGTCGGACAACCGCTCTGGATCGCTGCTTGGGTCAAGTGCTTGGCTACCTTTGAGAAGGCAAGTACTTGGCCATTTTTTAGAGTCTTTTAAACAAGTTGAATAGAAGCAACCAAATGACTACTTAGGAGTCGGTTTTGCAACAAGGCTGGAAGTCGGCTTAAACTATGCCTATGCTTTGGGTCCTTAGCCATTTTTTCGTGTGGCGCCTGTTCTTCCTTACTCCTGCCCATCAAACAAGCGCTCATGAAGCTGCAGCTTCTGACAGAGACGGCTTAGGCACCGTGACGTTACTTGTCCGGCTGCAGAAGCATTTCATAGCCCATAGCGGCGAGTCCCGGGCCGACTAGTCGAGCCCGTGCGTTGCGAACAACATAACAAAGAGTAACATACTCAAGGCATAATTTTATCATACAGATAACAAAGAGGGCAGTCCTCGAGCTCGCCTCGGGGGCCCAAGTCTTGGTACTTTAAACACAAAAGGTAGCGTGGTACATACCGCATCAATCAGAAAATCTTCGGAGGAGATGCACATTCCATGGCCGCTCCGCCTCTTTGCAGGAGTCGCCCTTCTTGCGTGCTCGGGCTTCGAAAGGCCAATCGTAGTAGGAGTCGCTGCCCAGCAATTTGTCGATGATGAATGGGTTTTCCCAAAGGCGCCGATAGCTTTGTCTTGGCCGGTTGTTCGCTGATCAGCCGGAGCACAAGGTCGCCTCTAGGAATGATCTTGGCTTGACCTTCTTGTTGTAGTAGCGCGCAGCTCTCTTTGGTAGATGCCGGACCGGCCGAAAGCCAACAGCCGCCCTCTTCCAGCAGATCGACGCCATCTTGACGTGCTTCTTCCGCTTCCTCTTCGGTGTACATGGTGACTCGCGAGGAGTCGAACTCTATATCCGCTGGGATGACGGCTTCGCACCGTGAGACGAGGAAGAAGGGTGTGAAGCCGCTTGACTTGTTTGGAGTCGCGGCGCAGATTACGAGGACGGCCGGCAACTCCTCAAGCCGCCAGCCGCCAAACGCTTCCGTTGGTTCGACCACCGAGGCTTGATGCCGACAGATGAGGCCGTTCGCTGCTTCCACCGGCCGCTTGATCATGGATGGGCAACGGACGCTAAGTCCAAATAATGCCTTGTGTCGCGCAGAACGGACCAGGCGCCTTTGGCAAAATTTGTGCCATTGTCGGTGATGATGCTGTGTGGTACGCCGCATCGAAGTCGTGATGTCGGCGATGAAAGTCACCGCAGAGGGACCATTCAACCTCTTGATGGGTTTTGCTTCTATCCACTTGGTGAACTTGTCCACCGCGACAAGTAAGTGAGTTAGGCCGCCTCGTGCCGCTTTTGAATGGTCCCACCATGTCCAGGCCCCAAACAGCAAAGGGCCAGCGATGGGGATAGTCTTGAGTGCGAAGCCGGGCCGAAACGGCTTGGAGCGAACACCGCACCCTTGCATTTCGAACTAATTCCTTGGCCTCTTCTAGTGCAGTTGGCGAAGAAACCGTGTCGAAAGGCTTTGGCGGCGAGTGCTCTTGAGGCCGCATGATGGCCGTGACTCGCTTTGATGAATGTCTTCGAGAATCGCTTGGCCTTGCTCGGTTCGACGCAACGCCGGTAGACACGAGTGACGCCATACCGACCAGCTCTCTGTTGACTATAGTGTAGGCTGCCGCTTGGCGTTGTACTTGCCGAGCTAAGGTCTCATCGGTTGGTAGCTCTCCGCTTACTAGGAACTTCAGGATGGGCTGGGCCCATGAGGGTGCTGCTATTTCTTCGATCGCCAAGATCGCTACCGGACGAGGGCGGCCGGGCTGGGGGCGGCGGCTGGAGTCCGCAGCAGCTTGTCGGGTTGAAGAAGTCCCCGGCCGATCGGGCGCAGTCCCCGGCCGATCGGGCGCAGTCCCCGGGCCGAGTACTGGAGTCTTCGTAATGGTTGCCGCAGTCCCTGGGCCGGGTTCTGAAGTCCCCGGGCCGGCTTCGACTGCAGCGTTCTTGGGGCCGTCTGCAAGAATTCTCTTGCCGTCTGCTGAGGCTTTGGAGTCGATCCGACTTCTTCTGAAGTCGGCACAAAATGGAGTCGACTCGTGACGGCTTGATGATGGCTTGAGGAGGCGCTCAAGGGCGACGCCGGATGGTATTGCTCGCGGGTGGATCGATTCTTGCCGGGTATCTACTTGGTCGTTGTCGCTTCTTGGCACGTGGAGGAACTCGCACCTCAAAATATCCACTCACCGCTTGTATCAGAAACGGTAGCTCGCCATGTTTGCGCTTTTGGCGCCCCATCGCGGATGATCTGGACCACCAAGTCGGAGTCGCCATAACACAGATCCGTGAATGCCAAGCTCTTTGGCAAGCCGAGCCCGTGAATGAGCACCTCGATTCGGCGACGTTGTTGGAGGCGGCGAAATGGATCTGCAGCTAGCTGCATTTGAGCTTGTCGCCTTTGGGGAAGTGAGGACAACGCCGCTCCCAAGCCGGTGCGCATCTTGGAGCCATCGGTGCATCCACCAATGGGTGGAGTCGGTATTGGCAGCGTATCGGTCTCGCCCACGACGAGGAAGTCGGCCAGTGCTTGTGACTTGATGGCGGTGCAGGGCTGGTAATAGATGGTGTAGGGGGCCAGCTATATGGCCCATTTGGCCACTCGGCCAGAAGCATCTCGGCTTCCGATGATCTCGACTAGTGGGGCTGTGCAAACCACGGTGATTGGATGCTCTTGAAAGTAAGGCTTCAACTTCTTGGCGGCAGAGTGCACGCCGTAACACATCTTCTGGTAGCGGGGGTAGTTCTGCTTGGAGGTCGACAATGATTTCGCTCGGGTAATATACCGGTCTCGGACAGTAGCGCTTTGCCTTCCTCCTTATGCTCAACTACAATGATCAGGCTTGACTACCCTATTTGGTGGCGGTAATATACAGAGCATGGGCTCCTTGGGAGTCGGGGCCGCCAAAGACGGGGAGTCGTCATTTTCTTCAACCGGAGAAAAGCTTCGTCGCTTTGGGTTCCATTCAAGAAGGTGGTCTTCTTCATGAGCTGGTACAAAGGAAGAGCTTTCTGTGACCGGCCGATGAATCGGCCGATGGACGCCAAACAACCGTGAACTTTTGCACATCTAGCGATCGGCGGGTACTTCCATCCTCTCGATTGCCTTGATCTTCATGGGTTGCACTTATGCCGCTGCTCGAGACCAGAAACCAAGGAGTTGGCCGGCTGGTACTCCGAAGACGCACTTCTCTGGGTTAAGCTTGATCTGGAATTGGCGCAGATTTTCAAAGGTCTTCTTGAGGTCTTCCAACAGTGTTCCTCGCTTTTCCGTCTTCACCACCACATCGTCCACGTAGACGTGGGCGTTTCTGCCAAGCTGCTTGAGGAGGCACTTCTGCATGCAATGCTGAAAGGTGGCGCCGACATTCCTTAATCCGAACATCATGGTCAGGTAGCAGAAGGCTCCAAACGGCGTGATGAAGGCGGTCTTCAATCTGTCGGCCGGGTTCAGCTTGATCTGGTGATATCCTGAGTATGCATCTAAGAAGCTCAACAGCTCGCATCCGGCTGTGGAGTCTATCACCTGATCAATTCTCGGCAAAGCGAAAGGGTCCTTGGGGCAAGCTTTGTTGAGGCTTGTGTAGTCAATACACATCCGCCATTGCTTGTTCTTCTTTATTACCAAGACCGGGTTCACTAGCCACTCTGAAAAGAACACTTCCATGATGAAACCGGCTGTGAGGAGCCGGGCTATCTCTTCTCCAACAACTCTTCTCTTCTCTTCTGACAGGCGGCGCAAGGGCTGCCTGACGGGCTTCACATCATCGGACATGTAACTTGTGCACGGCGAATTCCGTCGGTACACCTGGCATGTCTTTAGGGGACCATGCGAAAATGTCCTGATTCTCACGGAGGAAATCGACGAGCTCGCCTTCCTATTTACTGTCAAGGTTTGCACGTATGACAGCGTACCTCTCCGGGTGCTCCGGGTCCAAGGGTATCTTCTTTGTCTCTTTGGCCGGCTTGAACGAGCCCTCAGCTTCCGACTCCTTGGGGTTGGGCGACATCTCTGGCTGCTTACCGGCCATTGCCATAACCTGATCAAGAAGCCGCTTCTCAGCTGCGATCACTAAGGACTCGCCACCGACCGCTTTCACCGCCAGCAGTGACGACTTCTTCAGAGTCGCCGGCCACGGTCAGAATCCCTTGGTACTCGGCATCTTCATCTTGAGGTAGGCGTAGTGGGGACCGCCATGAACTTGGCCAGCAGTTCGCCAAGCGAGCATGGTACGGGCTTTGAGGTCCACCACTTGAACCAGATCCGCTCTCGGCGAAGTGATCTTTGTCCCCAAAGAGGACGCTCTATCGTGATCTTGCCGATCGCTGAGCGTGAAAGGCGTGTACAATGCCGTGGAACACAACCGCTGTTCGAAGTTGTCTTTGCTTGATTCCTAACTCTCCATTGTGTCCTTGTACAGGATGTTGATGCTGCTGCCTCCGTCTATCGGCACTCGCGAGAAGCGAGCGCCCGCCTATCCGCTGCAAGGGTGGCTCCCAAGACCAGGGCGTGGGAGCCAGATTCGCATCACCTCGGGTGATCAGCCCGACTCAACCGATAGGTTTCTCGACCATGCATGAACTCGGGTGTCGATGCTACTACATTCACTTCACCATCGCAGCCGCTTTCTGCGTCGGTCGTCGCCACACCGGTGAACACTACATAAGCTCCATGCTCTTCCGGTACTCGTCTTGTATCAAGGCCGACCGGCTCGACAAATTGCTTCTTTGGGCGGATGGTGGAGGCGGCGCCCAAAGAAAGGGGAGGAAGAAGGCCGCCTCCTTGGCGATCCCGGTGAGCCAAAGGCATTTCGGGTGGTGTGGTTCGACGGCTTCGCGCCGCTATGGAACTTGCGAGGGACCATCTAGAGAGTGCTCAGAAGAGAAGGCCGCAACCAATTGATTTGCCGCCTTTACGCCGCTGGCGGAGGCTGCCCTCCGCTGTTGATCTTCAACTGCCGCCACCGCCGGCTTGTTGGAAGCCACCGCGGGCCTTGCGCCAGGATCATTCTGCTTTGCCGCCGATCGGTGTCGCCACCGGAGTTCTCGGGAGCTCGAGGAGCCACCTTGCGGTCGCCGACGACTTGATCTCCGCCTTCATGGAGGACTCGGTGTATGGCGTGCTTGTGCTCGCTATGATCAGCAGTTCGTCGAGGGTTTCCGGCTTGTCGCAAAGGAGCTTGTGCTTGAGGAGGGTGCCTTCTCGCACCCGCGGTGAAGTACTCGATAGCTCGTGCATCTCGTGCACTCCCTCGCAGGAGTTCCGAGCTCGCCCAGTAGCGTGAGGTAGTCGCGAGTGGACTCGTTAGGGCCTTGCACGCACAAGGAAAGTCGGGCGAGGCTTGGGAGGTCGCTTGTATGTGCTCGTGAAGTTGCAGATGAAGGCCTCGGTGAAGTCGATCCAGCTGTTGATGCTGCGGGGCTTCAAGCTGTTTAACCATGTCCGGGCCATGCCCTGGAGCATGAGGGGAACATACTTTACGGCAACACGCTTGTTGTCGTTCGCTATGCTGACGACTGTGGAGTAGTCAACTAGCCAGTCCTCCGGCTTCACGGAGCCGGTGTATTAGGGTGTATCTCGGGGGAGTGTGAACCCTCTGGGGAAGGGCTCGTCTCGGATGCGAGGTCCGAAACAGGGCGGACCCAACTCGTCTTCCTCTTCCAGCGCCAGGGATTGGTGGAGTCGGTCGATCCGGTGGCGGGTGTCGTTTTCTCCGACTCCCTCTCGATGGCCAAGGCGGTCGCCGAGAGTCGGATGCTCGACGGGTGGCGGGGAGACTCGCCTTTCTCTGCGGGGAGGAGGGGGCAGATAGTCGTCCCGCCGCTCCACCGCTCTTGGGCGGCCGTCTTCGTCGCGCTTGATGGAGATGTGAGTCCGACTATGGCTAACAGCCGGATCCTTGTTTTTTCTTCCACGGACACCGCCAGTCGGCGTCGGAGACGTCGCGCCTTGATCTCGGCGGGGAGGAAAGTCGCCGTGTTGTCGTCGCGGCGCCTCCGTGCGGCAGCCGGCTTCGTCTTGCGCAGCAGCCGCGTCGAGGAGCTGCTGGACTCGCTCCGTCATCCGGCGGCGCTCTCGCCGGTTATTCAGCTTCGCCCGCCGCCGCTCGGGCGGCGCGGATGTTCTCCGCGGCGTGGCGTACAGGCGATTTGCCCGAACAGGTTGGCGATAGCTACGCCATGGCTGCTGGACCGCGCCTAGGCGGCTAGGCCCAGTCGGAGCCGGCGAGCCGCCCACGACGCGATCCATCTCACGCTGGTAGGCTTCTGACAAGCGTCTCATGCTTGCCATCTTCTTCGCGCCTACGAGGAGCTGAAGGCGGCGCGCCGAAAGCCCCAAATACGGCGTCTTCGGAATGGGCGTGGTCGTCTTGTAGAACCGCGTCGAGAGGGTCATGAGCTCCCTCACCGGAAGGCTCGCTATGACCGATGACGAGCACCTCTGTGACGGTGCTTCCGCCGCTCTCCGCGCGAGGGAGCGGCTCATCGTAGACCACCACGTTGGTGGGAACGCGTCGAGCGACGCGGTGTCGGAGTCGACCAAAGATCGGGTCGGTGGAGCCTACGGACTCAGTCGTCGGCGGCAGCTCGCCCGGCGACGTGGAGTTGCCGAGGAGGCCCGCGAGGAGGCTCGGGCCGTCCGTGCTCGCGTGGATGCAGAGCTCGTCGGAGAGGCGAACCTCGCCGACAAGTTCGGCGAGGCAGCTCGCCGCTAGAAGCGACCTCTCGGCGCCATGCAAGGCGTCGGCGTAGACTCAGATGGCGTGGCTGGCTGGCCTTCGCCGCCAGGAGGAAGAGGGTTCTGCCCGAGCAGTGTCTCCGGACGACGGTGCACCTAGCCCCATGGTGGGCGCCAAATGTCGGGCTTGGGTGTGATATATGCCAAAGGATGGCTTATCATGAAGGCGAGTAGAACGTCGCGGTGCTCGAAACGGATGAGGCGAAGGCATGCACGCCGCGAATCTTACCCAGCTTCGTGGCTCTCCGGGAGATAACACCCTATCGCTGCTCATGGGTCTCCACATGATCACTATGGCAAAGTGGGTACAAGGTTGCTCCTTGAGTTGTTCGGGTGAGGAAGGAGAAGGGCACGGCTAGCTCTTCTTCTTCCTCTATGTGTATCTAAAGCTATTAGGGTCCAACCTCTTGCATGGGTGCCCGGGGGTTTATATAGGCCTACCCAGAAGTACAATGGTAATCCGTGGGCGCAGTCCCAACCGTCGACCTCTTAGGTCGCCGTTTTTCCGCCGACTTGGGGCCCGCCGACTAGTGGGCCCCGCCGACGGTTCAAAGATGGGGCCGACATTGTCTGTCCGCCATGGGTAGTCTTGCCGCCTGCGGATTATCAGAGCAGCTTCTAATGACGCGAGCTTGGTCATGGGGTCATGGCAATAAGGTGCTACCGACGGCGATCACCGCTGCCATTTCCGCCTTGTTCGTTAATGGCGCGCGAGCTCGCGGGAGGGCCGGCCGACTCGAGGCCGACTCCAGCCGGTCCGTTTAGGGGTGCTCTTGTCGTTTTCGCACTCCGCCGACAGCGGGTCCCGCCGTCTTCGGGTCGCATGCAGACGGTGTCGTGGGTACAGGATCGCCACGGGTTGATGTCGTGGCAGGCGTGGCAACATTGCCGCCACGGACGGAGATCTCCGCCGACGACGCTCAGTGGCTATGCTCGTCCTTTGTGAACGGGCGTTGATGGGTTCTGAGGCTGCCTCATCCCATCCCGTCCGTGAGTCGCACAGGCGGGAGGTGGTTGAGTCGGGCGACTCCATAGCCGGCTTCTCCAAAGTCGCTGGTGAGTCGGCTTATCTTGAGGCCGCTTCGACTCTACTGGGAGGGCGATCGGCGGCTCTACCGCCGACTCTCAGAAGGCGGCTCTTCGTTTTGGGGTCTTGAGGGGCGCAGTCTGCCCTGATGTTTTGAAAGGTCCAGGGGCTCGGGTTTGCCTACCCGTGGCCCATTACTCCGACACTTAGGTTAGGGTTTTTAGTCATCACAGTTGCGATACTCGGACGAATGGCGGCGCTTCTTCTTTGAGTTTGTCTTTCAAGCTTCGATCTCTCGAGTTCGTCCATTTGAACGTAGTCGACGGAGCTTCGGCATAGATTCCTGTCGTCTCCTTGGGCAGTGAGACAGTGAGATTAGGATTTTTCGTCATGTGGCCGGATTTGGTGTCAGGTACTTCAGATCTATACAAGGGTTCAATGACTCCGACTCCAGGGCGTTGGTCCCTAGCGGCATGTGCACGAAGACTTTCCGACTGTCATCGACAAAGTCAAGCCGGCTCCGATAGGAGAGCGACAACAATAGCGAGTCGGCGGCTCGTTCTGACAACAACAGTGGTCGTTCAGTGGTGTTGAAATCTCAATGTAAGTTTTATTATGTTTGAGATACTTTATACATCTGGTGAACTTTTATAATAGATCTGATTCTGTTTGAAAAGAAATATTATTAAAAGGAGGAAGAAAACACAGAAGAAAGTGATTGTGCTAAGGAAGGACAGATGCGACAGTGCAACTAACCAGCCTGTCCCTTCCTTTTCCCCAGCGACTCAACGCGGAACGTGCTTGGGAAGTCTTCTTCCACGCCACGCGTCCCCGCGGCGACGGAAATCCCACTTTTCCTCGCCTCGCCGCCGTAACAAACAAATCTTCCCTCTTTTCTTCTTCCTCCTGCTCCCGGTCTGCCCGCCGCTACCCCTACGAGCAAGCAATCCCGCCTGCCTGCCCCAAAGGCGCACCACCCCCCAGGGCCTCCAGATCGGAGCTGGCGAGTCCCGGACCCTACCGCACCTGCTGCTCAGAGTGAGGCGGCCGGGCTGGGGGTTGGTCGCTTCCTGGCTGGCCGCCCGCGACCAGTTCTTGATCCCGGACCGCTTCAAGCGGGCCGGGTCTGGTCGTTTCTTGGGTTGAACTGATTGGTTGCTGCTGACTTGGTCGATCTCCTCTTCTTCCATTGCTTCTTCCATTGCAGACAAGGTGTTTGTTTGGCGGCAGCGGGCGCTGCTGAGCTAGGTAGCTCGCTGGCTTCTTCGTTGGCGTTCGGGGGTAGGCCAGGTAGGTAGATCTGCTCGGCTCGGAGGGACGGCCATTCGACAGTTGCTGTATCAAAGCTAGATAGACAGGCAGATCTTGAGAGACGCCGATCACTGTTCTGCCGCTCGGACGGACCCTGTTGATTCGTAGCTCTCAAGCTTTACCATGCTGAGAAATCCTTGCTGAGTGTGGATAAACTTCACATAGGAGGGTTCTGAGGCTGAACCAGGCGCTTTTGACTTGTGAGGGCTGAGGATCAGTAATTAATCAAATCATGTGGAGACCGTTCAGGCAGCTCATGCCCAAAGAGCATTCCGGGCCTTCTGGCAGTCTCGAGGGCCGAACCATCGACGTCGGCAATGTGAAGGTGCACGTCCGGGAAGCCATTGCCGAGGGTGGGTTCTCGTGCGTGTACCTCGCCCGGGACCTGACCAACCCGGCGAAGCAGTACGCGCTCAAGCACGTCATTGTCCAGGACAAGGAGTCGCTGGACCTGGTGCAGAAGGAGATCACGGTGATGAGGGCGCTCAAGGGGCACCCGAACGTGGTCACGCTCGTTGCGCACGCCATACTGGATATGGGCCGTGGGAGGGAGGCGCTTCTGCTGATGGAGTTCTGCGAGAGATCGCTGGTTTCTGCCTTGGACGCAAGAGGTACTGCAGGGTTCTATGATGAAGAGCAGGTTGCTCTCATCTTCCGGGATGTTTGCAATGCGGTCTTCGCGATGCACTGCCAGACACCACCTGTTGCTCACAGGTCTTCCTTTCATATCCCAACCTATGGAATTGCTGTGTGAAATGTCTACAGCAAGCAGTTCTCTGTCGTTGGTGCTTTTGCAATGAACGTTCTGCATGTAACTCCATTGCTTTGTCGGATAGAGTTAGTCCCATGACAAGCAGCAGGAAATCATGTGCTAGTCACCCCATCTTATCTTGAGCATATCTTTTCATCTGTATTGGAATACTGTATTGCTTTCTGATGTACATCGTTAAAAGCTAAATTATCAGGACACAAGTATGTCAATAACATCGACCATGTGGCAGCTTTAGTTTTGCATAATTCTACTCTGTCTCATATAGCTTTGCTCTTAGTCTTGGTTGTGTTGCTTCATCTAGTGCATTATAAACTCCAGTTGGCTGTAGATTGCAATTGAATAATTCATTATTACATGTTATTCTTTTAACATTGTCAGTCTGATCCTTCAAGAAATTGCTACGTTCATTATAGAGGCATCACAGCAAATCTATTCTATGTGCAGGGATCTAAAGGCTGAAAATGTGCTTCTTGGTGCTGACGGGGCTTGGAAATTATGTGATTTTGGTAGTGTATCAACAAACCATAAGTGCTTTGATAAACCAGAGGAGAGGGGCATTGAAGAAGATGTCATCAGAAAGCATACAACTCCTGCTTACAGGGCTCCTGAGGTTTGATTGAATCAACCTATTATGAGCTCTTTCTCAATTCTTTCACATATATACTTAATATAAGCTTGTTTACTGATTGCAGATGTGGGACTTGTACAGGAGGGAGGTTATTAGTGAGAAAGTAGATATATGGGTATACCATCTTTGCAGCCATTACACTATTTTTTTTGTTTCCTGTATCACCTATCTTGTTCTTTGAACTGGTGTTTTACTTTGTTGTATCTGATTAACTCTTAATAACTGCATAAACTAAGGTGGTGTTGATTGTTTTAGGCTCTTGGATGTCTCATGTATAGAATCTGCTACTTAAAATCAGCTTTTGATGGAGAATCAAAGCTTCAGATCCTCAATGGGAACTATCGTATCCCTGAATTACCGAAGTACTGTTCTTCCATTACAAGTCTGATCGAAGAGATGCTTCAGTCCTCTCCAGATGCCAGACCAGACATTACACAGGCAAGGGCTTTGCTTGATTGGCCATTCACTTCCATGAATTTAGGTTGGTCTTAGTTAGTGCATATGGCCGAATTAGCCTTCCATTTCTCTAATATTGATGCATGTACTGTTATAGGTATGGTTTCGTGTTAATGAGTTACTTCCTTTGGAGCTGCAAAAGGATTTACCTGATGGATCCCCATCTGGATCAGTATTTGAACTGCAAACTACTGAAGATGAAGGTTTGGCTTCTGCTATTTTGCCCTTTTTAAGAATTGAAGCCGCTGCTGTGAGCATGGTTTCTTATTTGCATGTTACTTCTTAGGTTTATGTGTAGAAAGATTAGTAAATGTAAAAAATACACGCGAAAGCTTACCTACTAGATAAAGGCAATTGGATGCAATAAATTTCATGAGATTCGGTTGTATGGAACATGAACATTTGGTTCAGTAATATGATAATTAAAACTGAAAATACATATGATTTAATGCATTGTATAGTTGTTTTTTTTATTGAATATAAGTGTAGGTATCATAATAGAAAGAAAATTTCCATGCATGGTTGCGTGTTAAGGTGGGCCTTCTCCCATGCATGGTTGCATGCAGTGGTGGCATGTTTGCATGTGAAGAGAAATAGATTAGTGGGGATCACCTATTTAGTTATATATTCCCTCCGTTCACTATTATAAGACGTTTTGGATGTTTCAGCATGGACTACATACGGATTGACATGAGTGAACAAACACACTAAAACGTGTCTATATACATCCGATTCAGAAAAAAGTTAGAACATCTTATAATAGTGAACGGAGGGAGTAGGACGCAAGGATAACAAGGAAAAAACATTTTTTTAGATAGTGCAAGAATGACATGGAAAAGCCATTTTGTTATAGTAGTTCATCAGATCTTTCTTCTCTAGGTCTCAGTGATTTTTGTTCCATATGAGAACAATTTCATCTGCTATATTTATTTCGTAATGAAAACAATGTATTTCAGGACCCTCTTCATCATGGTCAAGAGACAATGTGAGAAATACACCTCCGAAAGGTCCTTCCAGTCTGAGGTCACAAGTTCCTGTTGAGAGTAAGGGTTCTGTAGGTGCATTTTGGTCAACTCAACATGCACAAGAACTAGCTTTTGCAGATGACAAGGGGTCAGTTCTAGATCAAGAGCCCATATATGATGGCATAACAAAGCAACCTCAGGCAAAGAACCAGAACACGACGCGGAATGCATACAGACAGTCCCTTTCTGCTTCTGTTGATAGTTCTCCTGGGGATTTTGAAATAAGGTTTTCTCCAAATGGTTCAGAATATGGACTAGAGAAAACCCAAAACACTAAACCAGATAACAAGACCAGTGCACGGACTGCCACTTTTAGCTCCTTTGTGGCAGACTTTGATAATGTTAAGGTGAGCTCAGAGGACAATGCCGGCAGTTTAAACACGACAAGTAAATTGAAAGAACAACAGCTGGAGGCCGAAGTAACTTTACTCAAGGAGCAATTGAAGATAGCAAACTTGGAGAAGGAAGAAATTTCACTGAAGTTTGATAGATTGTCAGCCATTTGCTCCTCTCAGAGGCGGGAGATACAGGAACTTAAACAAGCTCTACCCACAGCTTCTGCACCAGCGCCAGTTAAGGAGTTGAAAGAAAATTTGAAGGCTGAATTCTCCCCACCCAGCACAAGCCTTGACACTCCGGTATGATTACTCCTACATGTCTAACTTATCTTCTCACTGTACTCAATAATATCTAGATTAACTGGCTAGAGGGAAAAAATCGTAACAGATATACATAAGTCGAACCATATAGTTTTAAGTTTTAACCTATAATGAATTAATGATCTAGCCCGGTGTTTCCAATTCCATAGCTAAATTATCCATTACTGCAAACAATCTGAACCCTTAGCTGATACAGTAATGTATTACTTTTCACAGCCAAGGGAGAAGATTGCAGGAACCCCACCAGAGCTCCGGCAAGGTCTATTTACATCAAGTCCAGGGACACCAAGCCCGGATCACAAGCCATGGTCCGCTTTTCCTGAAGAGCCGAAAGCTCAAGCAGCTGTAAAAAGTGCCCGCCCGAGGTCGGTCCGAACTTTAAGGGCATCGCAAAGCAACAAAGCCGGTTCGCTTAGTCAGTCAAAAACAAACTCTGGTGCCGACCCCTTTGCCTTCGGTCAAGATAGCTTTAAGGCTGTACCTTCTGGCACCGTGCCTTCTGAGATGTCAAATTTGGGGAATGCTTCTCAGTCCCTCAACACTCTGAAGGCTGAAGTGGAGAAAGATGCACCCTACCAACCAGCTGGATGGACTGGGTTTTAATGTGCTATCGCTAATAAGGATATTTGGTATCTGATGAGACTATACTCCTATAGAATTACAGAAATATGGTCCATCCACTGTATCATAATCATATAAATTGTGTGGTGTTGAGAGGGAGCAAAATGGGCCCAACCTAGGAGTGCCAGAATTGACGTAGGTACGTTCGCCAATGCTTTCGTACAAGTTTATGTGGTACTGAAATTTAGTGACATGTATGTTGGAACTTG
Source organism: Aegilops longissima (assembly GCA_021605205.1). Lineage (NCBI taxonomy): Eukaryota > Viridiplantae > Streptophyta > Magnoliopsida > Poales > Poaceae > Aegilops > Aegilops longissima. The sequence continues at coordinate 351,310,465 of CM038680.1, read as the reverse complement.
CAAATGTTTCACTGAAACCTGTAACTTGCCAGATAATAGAAATACTAAAGGAGAATTTTCTTTTTCTTTTGTTAAAGTTTTTTGGTGTTACATCTATAATATTCATATAATTAGATCTGGACACATGTGACATGGTATAGGATGTAGCACTATCAATGTTTAGACACAGCATGTACACATACCAAGGTAATACATTGTTATCTTTCGAGACTTTTGAATAATTATTGTACAGTAATATGCAATGTCGAGAATACTGTTCTATTTTGGGGTCAACACATACATCTTGCAAGCATGAGAATCCATCTTTTTCGTCAGGTTTCCTTGCACTGATGATGTAACCTCATCCTGCAAGCACAAAAAATCATACGCAGAAAAAGGGGGATGAAGAACAGTTTTGTATGCAAATCAGAGAATGTTTTGTGGTTTTAACCAGGAGGCTCGTATGATTAGACAAAGTGCTTACTGTCCACAGATCATGAGCATCTACAACAGCTGATTGGTTTAGACCAATGTTGCTCCAACTAGCAGTAATAGATGCTTCATCAGGCCCTCTGTTCCACAGCACAAGAGCAACTCTCCCCCGACTTAAGCGACCAGCCCAAACCTAAGCCCAAGTAAATCAAGTATAGATGAATTATACTAAGTGTCGAACATAACATGGTACTATGATTTTTGCCTACCACATGATACTATAAATAAAAAAGCTTATGTTATATTCCTTTTACTTACTTCTAGTTCTCCATCTTGTTGCACTTTGCGCCCTTGTACCCCAAGTTTGTCTAATGATGAATCGGTAAAGCTTAGTACCATCTTTAAATTTTCACATGACCATTTTGGAGAAATGACTCTACCTTGATTAACTGCAATGACATTCTGATTGCTGATGATGTCCTTGGTTTCAGGGGTCATTGAGCTGACATCGCAGCCAAGTATCAGAGGAGCCTAGTTGAATCCAAATCAACAACATAATCTTGTGAAAATTCTTGCCTAACAATGCTGTTCTGTTGGTTTACTTCTTTTTTTATCTCTCATGCAATGAAAGTCACTTATCATTACCTTGACTAGAGCCCATATGCTGAAATGAGAACGGTACTCTTCTATTGTCATCCCCCCGTTTCCTACTTCCAGCATGTCTGGGTCTGAAGCAGAAACAATCAAAGAGATCACTGTGAATTGTCATCACAAGCATAATTTTTTTTTGTTGGGAACAAACCCCAGATCCTACATCCGTCTTCCTACACACTTGCATGATCAATTTTATCATAGGCCTACAGAGACTAACCATTCCATCCACCAGGCCCTGCATAAGGTGCCCACTTGTCGTTCTTGTCAGCGTTGTCCGTCATGCTGCACAATTTGCCGTAGTATTCAGGATAGGAATTAGAATCTCCATCTAAACTTTGCAGAAGTTTGGAAGGGGCAGTAAAAGTTCTCCAGGATGTAAACTTCTTCACCTTTCCCATGTGTTCTTGATGTCTTCTGTTGTCCTCCAGCTGTTTGCAAAGCTGCCTGCCCATGTCGCTGGATCATCCACACCCCTGCACATCATTGTTGTTTTTTCTCAAACAGATGAATGAAATTCGAGCCCTCCCTTTTGGTCAGTTGAAAAGCAAGAATCAGTTACCATTCGCAAAGGGAGAAGAAAACGTCCCTTCCAGAATTCATAAGGGCTTCACTCATCCTGTTATATCTGCATTTTTGTTGTGAATATGTCAAAAATATCTAAATTCGGATGAAATGTGACAAGCTTCTAAGTTCTGTAGTTGTAAAGGTTACCTTGTTAGTGGGCTGATGTTTTGGTTGTTGCAGTTGTCATACTTCAAGTAGTCAATCCCCTTGCAACACAACAGTTTAGAAAAATCAGTTTTTCTCCTCCTTTGGAACCCCTACCAGGAAAACCATTTTTGACATGTGTAAGTTTTAGATGGTCTAATGAACATTTTAATTGGTTTACCCAAGCTGCCAAAGTTCTCGCATCTTGGTCTTCGTATCCTAGCGAACCGGGCTGCAGCCTGCTGCAAGTTCGCAGTCTGAAAAGAGAGAGTGGTGTGATTTAAGCAAGGGAGAGGTCCATGTGGACTGGGGTACTTGTCACGTCTCACGTGTTCCCAGTCATATCAGAAACATTTTGACTGGCTAAATTTTTGCGAGTTCTCTATAAAGCGCATACCCTGCATCGCCGTAGACTCCGAGTTTGAGCCCTTTCCCATGCACATAATCTGCTAAGGCCCTCATTCCTGATGGAAATGTTGTTCCATTTGCAGCTAGATTGCCCTGTAAAATAACAGTCGTTCTTTTTAACGACTGAACGAAACCTATGAAAATAGGGCATTCTAACATTGCAGCTGAAAAGCTTATGCTGGTTTCACATGGTTGAGGATCAATAATGGATTTTAAAATTTGTTTTGCTCTTTCTATTTACACACATATCATCTCTTCTGTTGACATGTACTACTAGTCACCCACCTGGGAGTCTCTGTCATGAGATGCCCAACAGTCGTCTGCAGTTTCAAAACAAACATATCCACTGTGAATATTGCAGGCCTCATTTCTAAACATGAAGGGTTGAAAAGGGCGAAAACCAAAGAGAGCGAGAAACGCGAAGCGATTACCTAAGTTGACATACTCATACCCCAGTTTCGCAAGACCAGTATCCACCATGGCATCAGCTACACAAACACAATGTGATTTATTTATTTTTTGCAGCAATGCAAGGTTTGATTTTCCTGGCTAAGAGAGAGCAAGGGAGCACCGTCCTTACCTATTTTTCGGATTATCACCTCGTCTATCTTGCAGCCGAAGTGGTTCCAGCTATTCCACCTGAATACACTGTGCTGTCAGTTCAGCAAGAGACTTGATTGTTGGAAATATTTCATGGAGAAGCAGATAGAAACCAGTTCTCCCTGTTCGGTTTAGAGGGGCTTGAAGAGGACTTACGCCTTTTTTGGTTCATAGAGTAGAAATATCATAGGAATATGAAACTTGTAGGAATTGAGGTGCATGTATTTTAAATCCTATGAATAGGAATAGAAAAATAGATGTCCGTTGGTTCACATCATAGGATTTTTTTTATTGAGTCTATGTTAATGTTTATTTTCCTGAGATGTGGAGGATGGGAACAATTCTTCCATAGAAATATGGTTCTATTCTTACAAACCAAAGGACTATAAAAGATTTTTTTTTCCTTTTAAAAATCCTTTCCTATAAAATTCCTAAAAAAAATTCCAAACCAAAGGAGGCCTGAAGGGGGTTTACGGGGAACAAGCCCTAAAGGCAAGAGCAGAGCATATCATTTTTTGTGACTACTGCAGGAAGAGACTTAATCAAACGAAAATGTTTCCCTGGCGAATGTTCGCTTTAAGGGGATGACAAACGAACCATCTTTGCTATAGCAGTTTTAGTTGTAAAACGAGAATATCTTGTGAAGAAAATGCCATATCTCCCCACTTCATCAACTAAAAATGCCATTGAATTGTTTGCATGTGCCGCCTCCCCCAGCGAACGTTCGCCAGAGGGTCCTAATCAAATCAGTACTTAACCACACGGACCAGATTCCGAAAAAGAGAGGAACATCATAAAAAGGACGCAGCATTTGTATGGAAGTTTACAACCAAAACTGACTGAATAGAGTACAGAGGTGACAGATCCATTACCCCATCTGGGGAGTCCGGCCAAGGCGATTCTTCTGGGCCGCCGCCGGCGATGTCGACGATAGCAGGAGGAAGAAGAAGGGGAGCAAGGGCGCCGCCGCTCTCGCCATGGCAGAGGATCCCTTCACTGTCCCTGTGCGCGCGTGAGTGTGACGTGACTCGGTCTTGCGAGTGATCCGCTTATATGCGTCCCACCTCCACGCATCCTGGGTAAGGTCGTTGTAACGACAAGACCAGAGCCCGGGATCTCACGGTGGCGGTGCCACCCGGCTGATTACCAATTCCTTCATGCAGCTGTGTGCAGAACCAGTATAATTTGAAATGGTCATCTGAGAATCGTGTTTGGACTGCTGTGGGTGAGCCATCCAGAAACAACCACGTTGGACCTACTGGCACGTCTCTACTTCACTCCGAGAGAAATGCGGGGAGACGGGGGCGCGCCGATAACTTTGGTCACCTGAGAATCATGTGTTGCTTCGGAGCCATAAAAAAGACTGAGGAGTTTGACCACCGACCTGGGAGATGGTTAAAATACATTAGGTATCTCCAACGTTGACCTTTTTTTTTAGCATCAGTACAAACACAAGCGCTCATATACACGCGCATACACTCACCCCTATGAACGCACACACGCACACCCTATCCCTATGAGCACCTCCGAGAGACTGAGCCGGCATATCATCTTGAGATTTACGAAGTCACCGTAGGCGCCTCGTCGTCGACGGGAACGTCTCCTTCCACTGGAAGCGCATCGCCGGAAATTCTGAAATAAATTCAGGAATAATGCGAGCACCAGGATTTGAACCCGGGTGGGTTGGGGATACCACTGTCCACTTAACCAACTCAATCACAGGTTGATTCACAACGTTGACCCTTAAACCATCCACATCCGTCTCGAGCGCATGGTTCGGACGTTTTTTTTGCCATCCAACATAGCCCTGCATCTGTCCGCGAACGGGTCCGGGCGTCTGTTTTCCCGCAAACTAGAGGGGGCTTTGCGGCGCCTGACACACCTGACCCACCCAAAACCCTCTTCATGTTTTTTCTTCAACGGATGTGCCGCATTCATGCCGGCCCAGAGCTGCAGCGGCCGGCATTGATGCCACCAGACATGCGTTGCCGCTTCAATGCGGACGTGTTGTCTCAAGAAACCAACTCTGGCCATTGTGTCGCATTGAAGCAGGCTGACCGCCGGTCCGCTGGCCTAGCCGCGCCTATATAATCTGTTCTCCAGCGACGTCCACATCCACATCTTTGCGCTCATTCGCTTCTTCAAACTCCTCGTCTTCTCCCCATCCAAACCATGCCCAAGTTGTGGTTCTCCTTGCCGGCAGGCGGTGACAGCGGCTCTGAATCTTCCTTGGATCTTGATGCCGTCGCCATCGCTCTCCGGGGCCCTCGGCTCTTCGGCTGCTAGCTCCTCTGGCAAGGAGGAGATCGTCATCTCCTCTAACGACAACGAGGACCAATGCCATCACAGAAGCAAAAGCAACCACGCCTCCTCTCGAAGGTTGTGGTGACGAATAGGAAGTTCGTCCGTTAGATCGAGCTGCTGATGGAGCAGTTGCTCCCGGAACTTGGTTAGACACCGCCCTTGATGCCGCGTGCCGTCAAGGAAGAGTCACACCCCCCTGACTACCGCGTCAAGCAGGAGTCGGCGTCCCCTCTCCGCCATCTCAAGGAGGAGCCGATATCCCCACCACGTAACTGTGGCGTCTAAATCGGGCATCGCGTGAAGGAGGATCTGGTGTCGTTGCGGCACAACCGGTACCGCCGGATCAACGGGCTGCCCCCTGGTAACTGGCACGGGTAGGTCGTCAAGGAGGAGCTGCCGCCCGTGATCACGAAGGCACACAGGTAGGTCGTCAAGGAGGAGTTGCCACCCGTGATCACTAAGGCACGCAGGCGCATCCTCCACTACCTCGGTAGCTGCAAATCCTCATTGTCGCTTTATGCCGAGGACAGAGCGGCGAGGTGCGGCGCAGCATGGCCCACCACTTTGCGTTTGCCAAGTCGGACAAGGCGCCTACCTGGATCTGCAACGTCCCGGACCTGGCGGCAACCTAGGCTCTCGGCTGGCCCGTCACCACTGTGAAGACATCGCACGGCTCCGCCGCTGCCTCGAGGGGAGCTCGCCAAGATTGGCGAGGAATGGTCGCTATGTGACAGTTCGCCAATGCCGGAATGGCCAAGGCAGACACGAGGGCACAGTAGTCGGGGTTGGCATTGGTCGTGGCACCCCTCCGCATGGCGTAGGAGGAGGCGAACCGGATCCTCTGCGAGCGTCAGGCGGTAGCCGGGCAAGGCGGTTTCAGGATTTACCGGGTAATACCGATAATTGATATATAGCTGAAAAATGTTTTTTTGGAGATGTTAAATTGATAATAAAAAGCCCTAATTATAATTAGAATGCTTTTATTATTAAATAAATTCCATGGGCCAAGGAAAATACTAAAAAAGGCCAAGTGGTGGAGAGTTATTAGGTCCTAGGGCCCAATAACACTTCGGGCGCCCCTAGCTTGTATGACAAGCTAAGGGGCCGAATTGCAAAGGGAGGATGACTCCTTGTTAAGGCATATCTCTCTCTAATGGGTTTGCTGATTGATGACAATGCTATTTGTGTATTAATCGTGTGCATTGAGCATTTCAAATATTCTCACATATGACACAAGACTGTCTTATTCCACTCGTTGGAAGAAAGAGCGAAGACACATTTTTTGGCGTTTCTTTTCGGTTGAATTGAGTCGTAGGAAATCCATACTATTTAGAGGGGGTCTGCTTTGAAAAGGTTTGGATGGAATCAACACGTACACAACCCGATATGCACCCACATACCCTTTTGGCAACATGGAGGATCCAACTGTCGATGCTTGGGCACTTTTACAGCAACCAGGTGGTAGTACCGCTCAGGTCCACGGTAGTACCGCTTAGGCGGTACTTCTGCAGCCTGGTTCCACCCCTACTCCTGCCTATTCTGGGGCTTCTGTTGTCTCTGGTTAATTAACGGTAGTAGCACGGTAGTACCGCTTGCACAAAACTTCCGCTTGCTACTACCGACGCTACTTCTGCTTAGTTCCGAGGAGCGTGGAAGCTTCTGTTGCCCATTTTAACTTTAGCGGTTGTTGAGCGGTAGTTACACTGTAGTACCGCTTTACGCGGTACTTCTGCTCTGGCACCGCTTCAATACTATTGTTCCTCTCTGCCCTGTGATATGAAGCAGTTATACCACTCTGATGGATGGTAGTGCTGAAGGAAATATGCCCTAGAGGCAATAATAAAGTTATTATTTATTTCCTTATATCATGATAAATGTTTATTATTCATGCTAGAATTGTATTAACCGGAAACATAATACATGTGTGAATACATAGACAAACAGAGTGTCACTAGTATGCCTCTACTTGACTAGCTCGTTAATCAAGATGGTTATGTTTCCTAACCATAGACATGAGTTGTCATTTGATTAACGGGATCACATCATTAGAAGAATGATCTGATTGACATGACCCATTCCGTTAGCCTAGCACTTGATCGCTTAGTATGTTGCTATTGCTTTCTTCATGACTTATACATGTTCCTGTAACTATGAGATTATGCAACTCCGCTTACGGAGGAACACTTTGGTACTACCAAACGTCACAACGTGAATCGGGTGATTATAAAGGAGTACTACAGGTGTCTCCAAAGGTACATGTTGGGTTGGCGATTTGAGATTAGGTTTTGTCACTCCGGTTGTCGGAGAGGTATCTCTGGCCCTCTCGGTAATACACATCACATAAGCCTTGCAAGCATTGCAACTAATAAGTTAGTTGCGAGATGATGTATTACTGAACGAGTAAAGAGACTTGCCAATGAACGAGATTGAACTAGGTATTGGATACCGACGATCGAATCTCGGGCAAGTAACATACCGATGACAAAGGGAACAAAGTATGTTGTTATGCGGTTTGACCGATAAAGATCTTCATAGAATATGTAGGAGCCAATATGGGCATCCAGGTTCCGCTATTGGTTATTGACCAAGAATAGTTCTAGGTCATGTCTACATAGTTCTCGAACCCGTAGGGTCCGAACGCTTAAGGTTTCGATGACAGTTTTATTATGAGTTTATGAGTTTTGATGTACCGAAGGAGTTCGGAGTCCCGGATGAGATCGGGGACATGACGAGGAGTCTCGAAATGGTCGAGACGTAAAGATCGATATATTGGACGACTATATTCGGAGTTCGGAAAGGTTTCGAATGATTCGGGTATTTTTCGGAGTACCGGAGAGTTACGGGAATTCGCTGGGGAGAAGTATTGGGCCTTATTGGGCCCTGCGGGAAAGAGAGAGGGGTTGCCTAGGGCAGGCCGCGCGCCCCCCCCAAGGCCTAGTCCGAATTGGACTAGGGGGAGGGGCCGCATCCCCTTCCTTCTCTCCTACTCCTACTAGGAAAGGAGGAGTCCTACTCCCGGTGGGAGTAGGACTCCCCCCTTGGGCGCGCCTCCTCCTCCTTGGCCGGCCCTCCCCTTGCTCCTTTATATACGGGGGCAGGGGGGCACCCCATGACACACAAGTTGATCTACGGATCGTTCCTTAGCCGTGTGCGGTGCTCCCCTCCACCATATTCCAGTTCGGTCATATCGTCGCGGAGCTTAGGCGAAGCCCTCCGCCGGAGAAGTCATATCGTCGCGGAGCTTAGGCGAAGCCCTGCGTCGGTGGAGCATCATCATCGCCACCACGCCGTCGTCTCGACGGAACTCATCCCGACACTTTGCTGGATCGGAGTCCGGGATCGCCATCGAGCTGAACGTGTGCAGAACTCGGAGGTGCCGTCGCTCGGTGCTTGGATCGGTCGGATCGTGAAGACGTCACGACTACATCAACCGCGTTGTTATAACGCTTCCGCTTTCGGTCTACGAGGGTACGTGGACATACACTCTCCCCTCTCGTTGCTATGCCATCACCATGGTCTTGCGTGTGCGTAGGAAATTTTTTGAAATTACTATGTTCCCCAACAGTGGCATCCGAGCCTGGTTTTATGCGTTGATGTCATATGCACGAGTAGAACACAAGTGAGTTGTGGGCGATATAAGTCATACTGCTTACCAGCATGTCATACTTTGGTTCGGCGGTATTGTGAGATGAAGCGCCCGGACCGACATTACGCCAGACGCTTACGCGAGACTGGTTTCACCGCTTGAGCACTCGTTGCTTAAAGGTGGCGGCGGTGTCTGTTTTCTCACTTTAGTTGAACTGAGTGTGGCTACGCCCGGTCCTTGCGAAGGTTAAAACAGCACCAACTTGACAAACTATCGCTGTGGTTTTGATGCGTGGTAAGAACGGTTCTTGCTCAGCCCGTAGCAGCCACTTAAAACTTGCAACAACAAAGTAGAGGACGCCTAACTTGTTTTTGCAGGGCATGTTGTGATGTGGTCAAGACGTGATGCTATATTTTATTGTATGAGATGATCATGTTTTGTAACCGAAGTTATCGGCAATCGGCAGAGCCATATGGTTGTCGCTTATTGTATGAAATGCAACGCCATGTAATTGCTTTACTTTATCACTAAGCAGTAGCGATAGTCGAGAAGCAATAGTTGGCGAAACGACAACGATGCTACGATGGAGATCAAGGTGTCGCTACCGGTGACGATGGTGATCATGACGGTGCTTGGAGATGGAGATCACAAGCACAAGATGATGATGACCATATCATATCACTTATATTGATTGCATGTGATGTTTATCCTTTATGCATCTTATCTTGCTTTGATTGACGGTAGCATTATAAGATGATCTCTCACTAAAATTATCAAGAAGTGTTCTCCCGAGTATGCACCGCTATGAAAGTTCTTTGTCTTTGAGACACCACGTGATGATCGGGTGTGATAGGCTCTACGCTCAAATACAACGGTGCAAAACAGTTGCGCATGCGGAATACTCAGGTTAAACTTGACGAGCCTGGCATATAACAGATATGGCCTCGGAACACGGAGACCGAAAGGTCGAGCGTGAATCATATAGTAGATATGATCAACATATTGATGTTCACCGTTGAAACTACTCCATCTCACGTGACGATCGGACATGGTGTAGTTGATATGGATCACGTAATCACTTAGAAGATTAGAGGGATGTCTATCTAAGTGGGAGTTCTTAAGCAATATGATTAATTGAACTTAAATTTATCATGAACTTAGTCCTGGTAGTATTTTGCAAATTATGTTGTAGATCAATAGCTCGCGTTGTTGCTTCCCTATGTTTGTTGCTTTCATATGTTTATTTTGATATGTTCCTAGAGAAAATTGTGTTGAAAGATGTTAGTAGCAATGATGCGGATTGGATCCGTGATCTGAGGTTTATCCTCATTGCTGCACAGAAGAATTATGTCCTTAATGCACCGCTAGGTGACAGACCTATTGCAGGAGCGATGCGGGCGTTATGAACGCTTGACTAGCTCAATATGATGACTACTTGATAGTTTAGTGCACCATGCTTAACGGCTTAGAATCGGGACTTCAAAGACATTTTGAACGTCATGGACCATATGAGATGTTCCAGAATTGAAGTTAATATTTCAAGCAAATACCGAGTTGAGAGATATGAAGTCTCAACAAGTTCTATAGCTAAAAGATGGAGGAGAATCGCTCAACTAGTGAGCATGTGCTCAGATTGTCCAGGTACTTCAATCGCTTGAATCAAGTGGGAGTTAATCTTCCAGATAAGATAGTGATTGACAGAATTCTCTAGTCACCATCACTAAGTTACTAGAACTTCGTGATGAACTATAGTATGCAAGGGATGACGAAAATGATTCCCGAGCTCTTCGTGATGTTGAAATCGACGAAGGTAGAAATCAAGAAAGAGCATCAAGTGTTGATGATTGACAAGACCACTAGTTTCAAGAGAAGGGCAAAGGGAAAGAAAGGAAACTTCAAGTAGAAAGACAAGTAAGTTGTCACTCCTGCGAAGAAGCCCAAAGCTGGACCAAAGCCTGAAACTAAGTGCTTACACTGCAAAGGAAATGGTCACTGGAAGCGGAAATGCCCTGAATATTTGGTGGATAAGAAGGATGGCAAAGTGAACAAAGGTATATTTGATATACAGATTATTGATGTGTATTTTACTAGTGTTCATAGCAACCCCTCGGTATTTGATACTTGTGCAGTTGCTAAGAGTAGTAACTCAAACGGAGTTGCGAATGAACAAAACTAGTTGAAGGGAAGTGACGATGAGTGTTGGAAGTAGTTCCAGGATTGATATGATCATCATCGCACACTCCCTATACTTTCGGGATTAGTGTTAAACCTAAATAAATGTTATTTGGCGCTTATGTTGAGCATAAATATGATTTGATCATGTTTATTGTAATACGATTATTCATTTAAAGTCAAAGAATAATTGTTGTTCTGCTTACATGAATAAAACCTTCAATGGTCATACACCCAATAAAAATAGTTTGTTGGATCTCAATTGTAGTGATACACATATTCATAATATTGATGCCAAAAGATGCAAAGTTAATAATGATAGTGCAACTCATTTGTGGCAATCGCCGCTTAGGTCATATTGGTGTAAAGCACATGAAGAAACTCCATGCTAATGGGATTTTGGAATCACTTGATTATGAATCACTTGGTGCTTATGAACCATGCCTTATGGGCAAGATGACTAAAGACTCGCTTCTCCGAACAATGGAGCGAGCAAATGACTTATTGGAAATAATACATACCGATGTATGCGGTCCGATGAGTGTTAAAGCTCACGGCAAGTATCGTTATTTTCGACCTTCACAGATGATTTGAGCAGATATGGGTATATCTACTTGATGAAACACAAGTCTGAAACATTTGAAAAGTTCAAAGAATTACAGAGTGAAGTGAAGAATCATTGTAACAAGAAAATAAAAGTTTCTACGATATGATCGCAGAGGAAAAATATTTGAGTTGCGAGTTTGGCCTTCAGTTGAAACAATGTGAAATAGTTTCACTACTCACGCCACCGGAACACCACAAAGATAATGGTGTGTCCGAACGTCAGAATCAAGACTTTATTGGATATGGTGCGATCTATGATGTATCTTACCGATTTACCACTATCGCTTTGGGGTTATGCATTAGAGACAGCTGCATTCACGCTTAATAGGGCACCATCTAAATCCGCTGAGATGACACCGTATGAACTATGGTTTAGCAATAAACCTAAGTATCGTTTCTTAAAGTTTGAGTTGTGATGCTTATGTGAAAAAGTTTTCACCTGATAAGCTTGAACCCAAATCGGAGAAGTGCGTCTTCATAGAATACCCAAAGGTACCTATTGGGTACACCTTCTATCACAGATCCGAAAGCAAGATATTTGTTGCTAAGATGGATCCTTTCTAGAGAAGAAGTTTCTCTCGAAAGAAGTGAGTGGGAGGAAAGTAGAACTTGATGAGGTAATTGTACCTTCTCCCATATTGGAGAGTAGTTCATCACAGAAATCAGTTCAAGTGATTCCTACACCAATTAGTGAGGAAGTTAATGATGATGATCATGAAACTTCAGATCAAGTTGCTACCAAACCTCGTGAGGTCTTCCAGAGTAAGATCCGCACCAAAGTGGTACGGTAATCCTATTCTAAAAGTCATGTTACTAGACCATGATGAACCTGCGAACTATGAGGAAGCGATGATGAGCCCAGATTCATGAAATGGCTTGAGGCCATAAAATCTGAGATAGGATCCATATATAAGAACAAAGTGTGGACTTTGGTTGACCTGCTCGATGATCAGCAAGTCAAGTTAAATAAATGGATCTTCAAGAGGAAGACGGACACCGATAGTAGTGTTACTATCTACAAATCTCAACTTGTCAAAAGGGTTTTCGACAAGTTCAAGGTGTTGACTACAATGAGATTTTCTCAAGCTGTAGCGATGCTTAAAGTCTGTCCGAATCATGTTAGCAATTGCCACATTTTATGAAATCGGCAAATGGATGTCAAAACTACATTCTTTAATGGATTTATTAAAGAAGAGTTGTATATGATGCAACCAGAAGGTTTTGTCAATCCTAAAGGAACTAACAAAATGTGCAAGCTCCAATGATCCATCTATGGACCGGTGCAAGCATCTCGGAGTTGGAATACACGCTTTGATAAGTTGATCAAAGCATATAGTGTTATACAGACTTACGGTGAAGCCTGTATTTACAAGAAAGTGAGTGGGAGCACTACAGCCTTTCTGATAAGTATATGTGAATGACATATTGTTGATCGGAAATAATGTAGAATTATTCTGCAAAGCATAAAGGAGTGTTTGAAAGGAGTTTTTTCAAAGAAAGACCTCGGTGAAGCTGCTTACATATTGAGCATCAAGATCTATAGAGATAGATCAAGACGCTTGATAAGTTTTTCAATGAATACATACCTTGACAAGATTTTGAAGTAGTTCAAAATGGAATAGTCAAAGAAAGAGTTCTTGCCTGTGTTACAAGGTGTGAGATTGAGTAAGACTCAAAACCCGACCACGGCAGAAGATAGAAAGAGAATGAAAGTCATTCCCTATGCATCAGCCATAGGTTCTATAAAGTATGTCATGTTGTGTACTGATCTATTGCATACCCTACCACTAAGCTTGGCAAGGAGTGCAATAGTGATCTAGGAGTAGATCAATGGACAGCGGTCAAAATTATCCTTAGTAGAATAAGGATATGTTTCTCGATTATGGAAGTGAAAAAGGTTCGTCGTAAAGGGTTACGCCGATGCAAGTTTTAACACTAATCTAGATGACTCGAGTCTCAATCTGGATACATATTGAAAGTGGGAGCAATTAGCTAGAGTAGCTCCGTGCGAGCATTGTAGACATAGAAATTTGCAAAATACTTACGGCTCTGAATGTGATGCAACCGTTGACTAAAATTATCTCACAAGCAAAACATGATCACACCTTAGTACTCTTTGGGTGTTAATCACATAGCGATGTGAACTAGATTATCGACTCTAGTAAACCCTTTGGGTGTTGGTCACATGTCGATGTGAACTATGGGTGTTAAACACATATAGATGTGAACTATTGATGTTAAATCACATGGCGATGTGAACTAGATTATTGACTCTAGTGCAAGTGGGAGACTGAAGGAAATATGCCCTAGAGGCAATAATAAAGTTATTATTTATTTCCTTATATCATGATAAATGTTTATTATTCATGCTAGAATTGTATTAACCGGAAACATAATACATGTGTGAATACATAGACAAACAGAGTGTCACTAGTATGCCTCTACTTGACTAGCTCGTTAATCAAGATGGTTATGTTTCCTAACCATAGACATGAGTTGTCATTTGATTAACGGGATCACATCATTAGAAGAATGATCTGATTGACATGACCCATTCCGTTAGCCTAGCACTTGATCGCTTAGTATGTTGCTATTGCTTTCTTCATGACTTATACATGTTCCTGTAACTATGAGATTATGCAACTCCGCTTACGGAGGAACACTTTGGTACTACCAAACGTCACAACGAATCGGGTGATTATAAAGGAGTACTACAGGTGTCTCCAAAGGTACATGTTGGGTTGGCGATTTTGAGATTAGGTTTTGTCACTCCGGTTGTCGGAGAGGTATCTCTGGGCCCTCTCGGTAATACACATCACATAAGCCTTGCAAGCATTGCAACTAATAAGTTAGTTGCGAGATGATGTATTACGGAACGAGTAAAGAGACTTGCCAGTAACGAGATTGAACTAGGTATTGATACCGACGATCGAATCTCGGGCAAGTAACATACCGATGACAAAGGGAACAAAGTATGTTGTTATGCGGTTTGACCGATAAAGATCTTCATAGAATATGTAGGAGCCAATATGGGCATCCAGGTTCCGCTATTGGTTATTGACCAAGAATAGTTCTAGGTCATGTCTACATAGTTCTCGAACCCGTAGGGTCCGAACGCTAAGGTTTCGATGATGCTTTATTATGAGTTTATGAGTTTTGATGTACCGAAGGAGTTCGGAGTCCCGGATGAGATCGGGGACATGACGAGGAGTCTCGAAATGGTCGAGACGTAAAGATCGATATATTGGACGACTATATTCGGAGTTCGGAAAGGTTCCGAATGATTCGGGTATTTTTCGGAGTACCGGAGAGTTACGGGAATTCGCCGGGGAGAAGTATTGGGCCTTATTGGGCCCTGCGGGAAAGAGAGAGGGGCTGCCTAGGGCAGGCCGCGCGCCCCCCCAAGGCCTAGTCCGAATTGGACTAGGGGGAGGGGCCGCATCCCCTTCCTTCTCTCCTACTCCTACTAGGAAAGGAGGAGTCCTACTCCCGGTGGGAGTAGGACTCCCCCCTTGGGCGCGCCTCCTCCTCCTTGGCCGGCCCTCCCCTTGCTCCTTTATATACGGGGGCAGGGGGGCACCCCATGACACACAAGTTGATCTACGGATCGCTCCTTAGCCGTGTGCGGTGCTCCCTCCACCATATTCCACTTCGGTCATATCGTCATGAGCTTAGGCGAAGCCCCGCGCCGGAGAAGTCATATCGTCATGGAGCTTAGGCGAAGCCCTGTGTCGGTGGAGCATCATCATCGCCACCACGCCGTCGTCTTGACGGAACTCATCCCCGACACTTTGCTGGATCGGAGTCCGGGATCGCCATCGAGCTGAACGTGTGCAGAACTCGGAGGTGCCGTGACGCTCGGTGCTTGGATCGGTCGGATCGTGAAGACGTCGACTACATCAACCGCGTTGTTATAACGCTTCGCTTCGGTCTCACGAGGGTACGTGGACATACACTCTCCCCTCTCGTTGCTATGCCATCACCATGGTCTTGCGTGTGCGTAGGAAATTTTTTGAAATTACTACGTTCCCCAACAAGTGCCGGCGGCACTACCGCTCCAGTAACAGTGTACTCACATGCTACGACAGAATCTACCGCTCCCTCGAGTGGCAGTACCGCTTGAGTGCGGGTTGTGAGCATCATAACGGTTGGATAGTGCCCCACTATATAAAGGGGGTCTTCTTCCACAAGAAGACCTGCCTCTTATCCCCTTTGCTCCATTGTTGCCCCCTCATACGTCTTCAACGTATCTATAATTTTTTATTATTCCATGCTATTATAGTACTTCCTCCGTTTCTTTTTAGTCTGCATATAAAGTTTGGTCAGAGTCAAGCTTTGTAAAGTTTGACTAACTCTATACTAAAAAATATCAACATTCACAACATGAAATAAATATTATCATATGCATCATGAAATGTATTTTCATACTACATAGTTTTAGTATTGCAGATGTTCATATTTTTTGATATAAATTTTGTCAAACTTTGTGTAGTTTGACTTTGACCAAATTTTATATATAGAGTAAAAAAGAAACGAGGGAGTATCGATCTTGGATGTTCTATATAAATTTTTGTGCTATTTTATATCATGTTCTGGGACTAACCTATTAACCCAGTGCCAAGTGCCAGTTGCTATTTACTGCTTGTTTTTGGTTTTCCCAAAAAATGAGTATCAAACGAAGTCCAAACTCTATGAAACTTCTTGACGATTTTTTATGGACAAGAGAGACCCTAGAAGCTTCGCGAGGAGGCCGGATGAGAATCGAGAAGACGACAAGGCAACTGAGCGCGCCTACTGTCGGTGTCAATACCGGCGGATCTCGGGTAGGGGGTCCCGATCTGTGCGTCAAGGCTGATGGTAACAGAAAGCAAGGGACACAGATGTTTACCCAGGTTCGGGCCCTCTCGATGGAGGTAAAATCCTACTTCCTGCTTGATTAATATTGATGATATGGGTAGTACAAGAGTAGATCTACCACGAGATCGTAGAGGCCAAACCCTAAGAGCTAGCCTATGATGGTATGATTGTAATCGTGATCGGCCTTCTAAGGACCAACCTCTCCGGTTTATAAGACACCGGAGAGGGCTAGGGTTTACATGGAGTCGGTTACAAGGAAGGAAATATAATATCCGGATCGCCAAGCTTTCCTTCTACGCCAAGGAAAGTCCCATCTGGACACGGGCCAAAGTCTTGAGTCTTGTATCTTCACGCTTCAATAGTTCGGACGTTGTACACAGTCCGGCAGTCCGGATACCCCCTAATCCAGGACTCCCTCAGTAGCCCCTGAACCAGGCTTCAATGACGATGAGTCCGGCGCGCAGTCTTGTCTTCGACATTGCAGGGCGGGTTCCTTCTCTGAATACTCCAAAGTGCTTGTTATGACGAATAGTGTCCAGCCTCCAATCAATGTTGTGCTCCTCGGCTTCGGTGCCTCAGTAATGACCATCTCCACGTGTCGAGCGAATGCGAGGAGTCGAGGCATTTTTGCATTTGCCACCCTCGATCCTCCAGGCGAACCATCTATTTGAAGGGACGAGGATTCTCAGATCCAAACCTCACTCTCCCTCCTAGAGCCAGCTTCCAACAAAGCGCTCCGCAAAAAGCCATTACAACATGCTCGGCCGTCGCAGCTCATCTGCTTGCCCTTCTTGTTCCAAGTCGGGGGATTGGGGAGAGTGTTCAGTTCCTCATAGCTGTTTGACAAAGTTACAAACCCAAGGGTTTCTCCCACCGGCGTTCATGGTCTCTGTCCGAGCTGGAATAGCCACTTATGACGGAGGAGACCAAGCTGAGGGATCTCCTAACCCATCACTGAAGGAGCGTATATGTCTGATCCCTCATCTGCTGAGGGGCGTCGGGTTCCCTATCCACCCGTTTCTTCGCGGGCTCCTGGAGTTCTACGGCCTCTAGTTACACGATCTTACCCTGCCTCTATTCTCGCACATAGCGGGTATGTTGCCTGTCTGAGCTGTTTTAGGCTGCGAACCACACTTCGGATTATGGAGGAAGCTGTTCTGCCTCGTCCCTCGCACCCAGGGGGAGTCCCTATGCCAAGTGGGTGGGGCCGAAGTATGGCGCATTGCAGAGACCGGATACCTGTCCGGCACTCCTAAGAAGGCACCAGAAAACTGGCCTTCAGAGTGGTTCTATATAAACGACGTCCCCCTTCCGGATCCAGTCCGGACAGGTCTCCGCAAGTTCAGCAACGCCCCGCCAAGGGCACGCCTAAGCCGGTGCCCCCGGGGCCCTCAAGAAGAGGACACGAGGGAAATATTCCTCCTGATGGACAGGATAAAGTTACTGGCCAAGTCCGGACTGACGATAATTGAGGTTATGGAGATATGTATAAGACGGGGAGTGCAACCGCTCCAATATCGGGGGAAGCCCATGTGGCATTTCAACGGGGAAGACGATGCCACCCGCTGCGGCCGTAAAGGTCCGGACTCCGCTGCTGCTCTGGCAAGGATATTGTCCGATCTGTACAAAGGGGAAGAGGAGGAATTTCTTCGCATAAAAACGCGGGACGGATTCTCCATGTACAACCCCCAGCGTGGGTAAGTTGCCATTCTTTTTCCCTGCTTTGCTCTAGCGTTCTTCTGCTAAGATTACTTGCATCAATGCTTTTGGGCAGGAATTAAGGAGGGCCGTAGAAGGAATCTTCAGCCCTCCTCGCAACCGAGAGGACTCGAAGGGCCCTAGACCCGGACTTAAAGTGGATCTGGATATCACTGTGGAGCTCATCAACGGGGTATTTTATCAGGCGAGCTAGGATGACGCCCTAGTGGCCATTACGGCCGACTACCCTGGACTGCTCCCCGCCTCGTGTGTAAGCCGAACTAGAAAGCCCTATCCTTCGAAGAGGACTCCCCCCAGGTGTTATAATTTACCTCTGAGGCGTCGTTCTATTTGCAGAAACGATGGCCGGAGCGAGGGGCCGAGCCCCTAGGGACTCGTCAACCACGGGCGTCCAGATCGGGCAGGCTCAATAGGAAGGCAGTGAGGGTTGACACATCGCTACAGAGGTAAAACAATAACCTGCCCTGTAATTATAGAATTTAAAATATGACAACGCCCTTTGTGTCTGGCAGGAAGAAGAACTATATCCGGAGACCCTACCAATCACGCCTCAACCAGCCGGGTTGCAGAACCGGCTTCAGGGGTGGATGCGGACACGGGGCCAGCGCCGCATGGCTCTCCAACAGAGAGTGCGGACATGCTCTCAGCCACAAATTCCGAAATAAAGAGCGCCATGAATTACAGGCGCCGACGGGCCGTACTTCGGAACAACATCTTTTCCAAAGAGGTGTTTAATGCCTTCAATTCGGCGGATGCGTACGTCCAAGCTGCTCGGGGCGGGCTTGCCCAAGCGACAAACCAGTATACCAAAGACATATGAGTGAGAATTTTTGATAAGTATGTATGGCAGTAGCCCCCGAGACTTGAAACGGTTGAAACAACAGTTTTAAGGATTAATTTATGTACAGGTCCTTGTAGAGAAGAACGAGCAATTGTTTCGGGAGCTAGAGGACTGCAAGGTCAATCGAGGGCCGCGAGCTTCAAGTTAGAGGAACCCCAAAGGCCCTCATCTCGTAACGACATCACAATTGTGCGAAGATGCACCAGTTAGTAAATGGATAATATGACAGGTCTAACAGAAAGTTCTGCAGACAATCCCGGGGTGAATCCGGAGGGCGCAGGAGAGGACGCATCGCATCTCAAAAAGTAGCTAGAGGCCGGCGAGCGCATTCTTACGCGAGTTAGGCGGGAGAAGAACGATCTTCAAGATGCCAAAGTCCAGCTGGACGTGGAGTTAAAAGATCTCCGCGCCCAGCTAGCGGACTCCATGAAGGAGAACAAGATGCATTTATAGTAAGTGCCTAGACGAACTGTTGTACAGTTCGGCGAGGAAGTATATTGAAAGAATTTTGCTTGCAGCAATGTTAACGGGTCACCCCAAGGAGGAGATGCCCTCATCTGCAAATGATTTACTGCAAGACCTTTCGCGACTGCATGAGCGAGCTCGGCAAGTGATGCGGGGTGTTGCTCAGGCTTTGTGGCCATCAAGCCTACTGCCGAATGGCCTGGGGAACTTGTGGACCTGCTTCAAGGAGCCCGACGGCGCTTCCGTCTATGGAAGATTTCAGCATGCCGGCAAGGAGCAAGAGAAGCCTGGGCAATGGTGAAGACACGCTACACCAAGCTGGACCCGAACCATATGGCCGAAGTGGGACCGGTGGGGCCCGATGGGCAAGAAATTCCCGTTAGTCTGGTGTATGACCAGGTAGCGTTAGCCGCTAAGTATTCTCAACAGGATTGTAAGCTAGATAGCCTGTTGGATGGTATAGAAGAGGAATGTAATCAGTCCAAATGACTGTGAAAATTAATGGGCATGATTAGCCCCTAGCCGGATTAAAATCATTTGTCATGGCGGACCTTTTCGCTTCAGCCCCCGGACCCTATAGTCCGGGGTGTGTCCGAATACCCACTCGCTTATACAAAACCGGGTATGCGTGGAAACAAGGCGAGGGGTCATAAGTGCTTGAATGCATAAGTACCCAACTAGTTATGTTATATTACATAGATAGTAAGAAACATCTTACAAAGAGAATAGTTCCGTTAGGGGTTCCTTTCCCTGGGTACGCATGCGACGATGCACATGTCCGGACATGCGACGATGGCGCAGGATACAAGAATTCTGGGATTCATGTTATAATAAATGAACACATCTTTTGTTCACCGATCGAATATTCTCTTAAGGAAGCTAGCTTTGCTTCACCCAGTCGAGGTACACATCCGCTGAACCGCAGAATAATCGCAGAGGTGCTCCCATTATGCCCTAGCCAATTAACGGGAACATAGGGCATAAACACAAGAGCCAGGCAACCCAGCTTGGCAACATCTTAAGTCATATCGATGCATATAATGGTGAAGAAAAGGCACATATGGAAAAAGAATGCATATGTGATGGGCAGAAAGCCATGTGAGTAATCATTTTTAGCTTCCGTATAGGAAGCCCCCAGGTATTGCTTACACACTTAGTGCGGCCGGAGTAATCCGCAAATCCACACTGTATTGAATACTTTGTGTGAAGATAGAAAAAGGTCGAGAAAGGAAAAGGGGATGGGGCATAATTAAAAGGGAGGGGTTAGGAGACGAACACTGTGTTCGGCGCTAGGCGTAGAATCTCCGTAGTCTTGCCGCGTTCCATGGGTTCGGCTCGAGTCTGTTATCGGATGCATTACGTAAGCGGTACGCTCCTCCGGTGAGAACTTTGTCAATGACGAAGGGACCCTCCCACTTGGGTTTGAGTTTGTCCTTCTTCTTCTTCGATAATCGTAGAATGAGCTCGCCAATATTGTAAGTTTTGGCCCGCACTTCTCTGCTTTGGTATCGTCGAGCCTGCTGCTGATAGAATGCGGAACGGGCTTTTGCAACATCGCGCTCCTCCTCTAGGGCATCCAAATTGTCCTGCCGATCTAACTCGGATTCCTTCTCTTCGTACATGCGTACGCGTGGCGAATCATGTATTATGTCGCAAGGTAATACTGCTTCCGCGCCGTACACCATAAAAAATGGTGTGTATCCGGTGGTGCGATTTGGCGTGGTCCGTAGCCCCTAGAGTACGGAGTCGAGCTCCTCCACCCAGTGCGTATCCGACTCTTTCAAGGATTGCACTAGCCTGGGTTTGATACCGCTCATAATGAGACCATTTGCCCGCTCTACCTGGTCGTTAGTTTGTGGATGGTAGACGGAAGCGTAATCGAGCTTGATGCCCAGTTTTGTGCACCAAGTTTTCACTTCGTCGGCTGTGAAATTTGAGCCATTATCAGTGATGATGCTGTGGGGGACACCGTATCGGTGTACGACCCCGGATATGAAGTCTATTACTGGTCCGGATTCAGCCGTTTTGACTGGTTTAGCTTCTATCCATTTGGTGAATTTGTCCACCATGACCAATAAGTATTTTTTCTTATGGCTTCCCCCTTTAAGAGGTCCGACCATATCCAGCCCCCAGACCGCAAAGGGCCAAGTTATGGGGATTGTTTGTAGAGCGGTAGGGGCATATGACTCTGATTGGCAAAGAGCTGGCAACCGACGCAATGTTGGACAAGGTCTTGTGCGTCTGCTCGGGCTGTCGGCCAATAGAAACCTGTACGGAAGGCCTTGCTGACTAATGCCCGAGCCGCAGCGTGGTGCCCACCCAGGCCGGCATGGTTTCAGCCAAGAGCTGCCGCCCTTCCTCTTCGGAGATGCATCTTTGAAGTACTCCGGTAGCGCTTTTCTTGTAGAGTTCCCCTTCGTAGACTTTGTAAGCTTTAGAGCGCCGGACAATGCAGCGTGCTTCATTTTGGTCTTCGAGGAGCTCCTGCCTATTTAGGTAGGCCAAGAAGGGCTCGGTCCACGGGGCGATTACAGCCATGATTTCGTGGGCCGAGGACGTTTTTTCGGGGGTAGAACCTCCGACTATGTCTGATGGTTCGGAATCCGGGGGTGTATTCGGGTCCGTGCTAGTATTGCCGGACTCCCCTTCCCATACTACAGATGGCTTGAACAGCCGTTCCAAGAATATGTTAGGTGGGACAGGGTCGCGTTTAGCACCGATGTGAGCGAGGACATCCGCCGCCTGATTGTTTTCTCGATCCACATGGTGGAATTCGAGCCCCTCGAACCGAACTGACATTTTGAGGACGACATTACGGTAGGCCGCCATTTTCAGGTCCTTGGCATCAAAATCTCCGTTTATCTGTGATATTGCGAGGTTCGAGTCCCCGCGCACTTCTAGGCGTTGAATGCCCATAGAGACTGCCATCCGAAGACCGTGCAACAGAGCCTCATATTCGGCTGCATTGTTGGAGTCTGTGTATAATATTTGGAGGACGATCGACCGTGTCGCGGTGGGAGATGTCAGACTACCCTGCCCCAATCCGCCAGCATTTTAGAGCCGTCGAAGTGCATGATCCGTTTGAGTATGCGCCTGCATTTTTAGGGAGTTCGCTTCATCCATTCGGGCGACGAAGTCAACCAACACTTGCGACTTGATGGCCCGCCGTGGTTTGTACGTTATGTCGAACGGAAGGAGCTCAATAGCCCACTTGGCAATCCGGCCCGTAGCATTGTGGTTATTTATTATGTCATTGAGTGGTACTTCGGAGGCCACCGTAATCGAACACTCTTGAAAGTAGTGTCGTAGCTTCCGGGATGCCATGAACACCGCGTATGCTATTTTTTGATAGTGTGGGTATCGGGATTTGCATGGGGTTAGGACCGTGGACACGTAGTAGACCGGCTTCTAGAGCGGGTATTTGTATCTGTCGGCCTCTCGTTCGACGACGAGCACTGCGCTTACGACTTGATGCGTTGCAGCTATGTACAACAACATAGGTTCATCGATATTTGGCGCTGTTAATACTGGATTACTAGCCAATAAGGTCTTTATTTCATCCAGTCCGCCGCGCTGCCTCCGGCCCATACGGTGTTCGTGCGCCAAGAAGGCGATAAAGCGGTAGTGCCTTTTCTCCTAACTCGAGATAAAGCGGCTGAGAGCAGCCACGCATCCGTCTAGCTTTTGGATGTGCTTGAGGTCTGTTGGTATAGCCAACTGTGACAGAGCTCGGGTTTTTGCCGGATTCGCCTCAATTCCTCTGTTGGAAACGATGAAGCCTAGCAGTTCCCCAATGGGACGCCGAAGACGCACTTTTCCGGATTCAACTTGATGTCGTATGTCCGGAGGTTTTCGAATGTGAGCCTCAAGTCATCTATCAGGGTTTCGACGTGTCTAGTTTTTATGACCACGTCGTCCACATATGCTTCTACTGTTTTGCCGATTTGTTTTTCCAGGCATGTTTGAATCATGCGTTGATAGGTTGCGCCGGCATTCTTGAGCCCGAAGGGCATAGTGTTGAAGCAAAAAGGGCCATATGGCGTTATAAAAGCAGTTGCAGCTTGGTCAGACTCTGCCATCTTTATTTGATGGTATCCAGAGTATGCGTCGAGAAAACACAGCGAGTCGTGTCCTGCTGTGGCATCGATGATTTGATCGATGCGAGGGAGGGGAAAGGGATCCTTGGGGCAAGGCTTATTGAGGTCTTTGAAGTCGACGCATAGGTGCCAGGATTTGTCCTTCTTTGGTACCATCACCAAATTTGCCAGCCACTTCGGATGTTTGATATCTCTGATAAATCCGGCCTCGAGTAACTTGGATAACTCTTCCCCCATTGCCCGCCGTTTGGGCTCTGAGAATCGCCTTAGGGTTTGCTTGACTGATTTACATCCTTTTAGAATATTGAGGCTGTGTTCGGCCAGTCTGCGCGGGATGCCTGGCATGTCCGAGGGGTGCCAAAGCGAAAATGTCCCAATTCTCACAGAAGAAATCTCGCGAAGCAAGGCGTCAATCGCGGGCTCACCGTGTCCCGATGGAAGCTGTCTTCGTGGAGTCCGTTGGATGGACCTGGAATTTGACTATCTCGTCTGCAGGTTTAAATGAGGTGGACTTGGGTCGCTTGTCTAGTATCACGTCGTCCTCGTCCCACGGTGGCCCTTGATGTTGCTAACTCTTCTACCGCTAGGGCCTCGGATAGTGCCTCGTAGGCTAGTGCTGCGGTTTTGTTTTCGTGCAAGTCGCGACGTCTGGGTCATCGGCTAGAGTGATGATTCCATTGGGCCCGCATTTTAAGCTTCATGTACCGTAATGGGTTATAGCTTGAAAGCTTGCAAACGCGTCCCGCCCTAAAAGGGCATGGTATCCGCTGCTGAAAAGGGCTACTTGGAATGTGATTTCTTCAGACCTATAATTCTTCGGGGTGCCGAATACTACGTCAAGTGTGATTTTTCCCGCACACCGTGCTTGCCGACTAGGGATAATTCCCCTAAAGGTTGTACCGCTTTGTTTAATGCGGCCTTTGTCAATTTCCATCTTACTGAGTGTCTCTTCATAGATCAGATTTAATCCGCTTAACCGTCCATGAGCACTTTGGTGAGCGAAATCCGTCCACGATTGGGCTAAGAACCAGAGCGGCTGGCGCCCGGACAGTCCGGGATCGAGGTTCGTCACTGGCGTTAAAATTTATAGCAGTGTCGTTCCAAGGGTTTATTTTTGCCACATGGTAAATTTCAGTGGAGCTTCGACGAGCTCGCTTGCGCCTATTGTTCGAGGCAAAAGTCTCGAAGACTGTTAGTACCGCATTGTGTTCGCTGGCAGGATGTTGTCCCGTTGTGTGGCCCATAAGAAGATCCTCGCCACTTTTTGCCACATGCTGGAGTATCCAACATGCCTTAAGGCTATGAGTAGGTGGTGTATCCGGAGTACTGTGGAGCTTACGTGGCCCGTCGAGCCAATCTTCCAATACGGATCTCTGCCCTGGAGTGGGATTTGGTTTCTTGGGGGTTGGGTCGGACGACTTACGAGAGTTCGTCCGTTTAGTTCGGACAAAGGCTTTGGCGAGAGCAGTACTATCCCAGAATTCTGTTTGGGTCTTCCAAGCACTCTCCATCGCACAATACTTCCGTACTATGGTTGCCAAGTCCGTGAAGCGTACTATGTCACGGCGGCTTATAGCATTGAGGAGTCCTTCATCCGTGCAGTTTTTGCAGAAAAGTGAGACCACGTCCTCTTCGCGGCAGTCCCTGACCTTGTTAAGCACAAGGAGGAATCTGGCCCAGTAGCGATGTACGGTTTCCTGGGGCTCTTGCCTGATGCGAGAGAGGCAGTTTAGGTCCGGTTTAGAGTCCGGATTTTGATCCGGTCTGACGCCCAAGGGCGCGGGCGGCCCCGAGCTAAACAGCTCAGTATCCGGGGTGCCCAATTTCTTCGGCCTGATGCCCGGTTCTAAGGCCGGGACCTGGGTCAGGTTTTCTTCTGAGCAGGTCTTTGGCTCAAGGAGTTCGGTGATCCGAACACAACTTGTCCTCAAAGTTGAGGGGCAATCCGTGCGTGGTTCCTCCACTATCGCTATCTCGTGGGTGGCCGGCGGGGACCTGATGTCCCTCTGGTCGGGTTTAAGCCCAATCCGGTCATAGTCTCAGAGCGACTCCCGAGATGCGCGATCGCGATCCAAGAGTTCGCTTAAGGAGGAGAGCTCCATTGGATCCATCTGCTCGCAAATTCTGAACCGACGCGAGGTTATGATTGATGACCGAGAAGTCATCGTCGGCGCCATCACCGATGGGGCGACCATGATAAAGCCGCCAAGCCGAGCGCTCGCCTACAGCCAAAGCCCTCCGGTAATGTTGTCTTTGACGATAAGATGAGCCATCGAGCCCGACGATTTACGGCGACACGAGGAACTCTCAATGAAAGCACCAATGTCGGTGTCAAATCCGGCGGATCTCGGGTAGGGGGTCCCGATCGTAAGGCAAGGATGATGGTAACAGAAGCAAGGGACACATATGTTTACCTGTGTTCGGCCCTCTCGATGGAGGTAAAACCCTACTTCTGCTTGATTAATATTGATGATATGGGTAGTACAAGAGTAGATCTACCACGAGATCGTAGAGGCTAAACCCTAAGAGCTAGCCTATGATGGTATGATTGTAATCGTGATCGGCCTTCTAAGGACCAACCTCTCCGGTTTATATAGACACCGGAGAGGGCTAGGGTTTACATGGAGTCGGTTACAAGGAAGGAAATATAATATCCGGATTGCCAAGCTTGCCTTCTACGCCAAGGAAAGTCCCATCTGGACACGGGCCGAAGTCTTGAGTCTTGTATCTTCACGCTTCAATAGTCCGGATGTTGTACACAGTCCGGCAGTCCGGATACCCCCTAATCCAGGACTCCCTCACCTACCCCCCGGGCGGGCCCTGATGCCTTGTGGGCCCCAAATGGCTCCGTCTGACCTAATTTCACCTCTATAAATTCTCTAAAATCGGGAAACCAATAGAGAGTCACCCCAAACACTTTTTCCGTTGCCGCAAGTTTCTATTCTTCCGCAATCCCATCTTGAGGCCTTTTCATGTACTCTACCAGAGGGGGAAGCGATCATGGAGGGCTTCTACATCATCCTTGCTGCCTTTCGATGATGCGTGAGTACTTCCCCACAGACCTACGGGTCCATAGCTAGTAGCTAGATGGCTTCTTCTCTCTCTTTGATCTTTAATACAATGTTCCCCCCAATGTCCTTGGAGTTCTATTCGATGTAATCTTCTTTTGCGATGTATTTGTTGGGATCCAATGAATTGTGGGTTTATGATTAGATTATTCATAAATATTAATTGAGTCTTTTTTAATTCTTTTATGCATGATTGTTATAGCATTATATTTCTCTCCGATCTATCTGTTTAGTTTAGCCAACTAGATTGATTTTCTTGCAGTGGGAGTGCTACTTCTTGAGCTTGCGTTGATTTTCCCTTGAAGAGGAAAGGGTGATGCAGCAAAGTAGAGATAAATAATTCCCTCAGTTAAGAACTAAGGTATCAATCCAGTAGGAGGCACAAGCAAGTCTCCAATATATGCACCTGCACAAACTAACAAACACTTGCGGAAAACGCGAAAAAGGGGTTGTCAATCCCTTCACGGTCACGAACAAGAGTGAGATCTAATAGAGATAGGTATAAAAGATAAATAAAAGAGCAAACTAAAGTAAATATAAATAAACTGCAGCAAGGTATTTTTGGGTTTTTTGGTCTATAGATATGAAAATATATGATGGAAAATAGACCCGGGGGCCATAGGTTTCACTAGAGGCTTCTCTCTTGAAAATAGCATACGGTGGGTAAACAAATTACTGTTGAGCAATTGATAGAAAAGCGCATAATTATGACGATATCTAAGGCAATGATCATGAACATAGGCATCACGTCCGTGAAAAGTAGACCGACTCCTGCCTGCATCTACTACAATTACTTCACACATCGAGCGCTATCCAGCATGCATCTAGAGTATTGAGTTTGTTGGGGAATGTAGCATGCAATTTCTACGCTCACGCAAGATCTATCTAGGAGATGCATATCAACGAGAGGGGGAGAGTGTGTCCATGTACCCTCGTAGTCCGAAAGTGGAAGCATTTGATAACGCGGTTGATGTAGTCGAACTTCTTCTCGTTCCGACCGATCAAGCACCGGACGTACGGCACCTCCAAGTTCTGCACACGTTCAGCTCGATGACATCCCTCGAACTCTTGATCCAGCAAAGTGTCGAGGGAGAGTTTTGTCAGCACGATGGCGTGGTGACGGTGATGGTGAAGTGATCCTCGCAGGGCTTCGCCTAAGCACTACGTGAATATGACTGGAGGCGTAAACTGTGGAGGGGGCGCCGCACACGGCTTGGAACAATTGATGTGTGTTAGAGGAGCTAAGGAGTCCTGGATTAGGGGGTGTCCGGATAGCCGAACTATCACCGTTGGCCGGACTCCTGGACTATGAAGATACAAGATTGAAGACTTTGTCCCGTGTCCGGATGGGACTTTCCTTGGCGTGGAAGGCAAGCTTGGCGATACAGATATGTAGATCTCCTACCATTGTAACCGACTCTGTGTAACCCTAACCCTATTTGGTGTCTATATAAACCGAATGGTTTTAGTCCGTAGGACGAACAACAATCATACCATAGCTAGCTTCTAGGGTTTAGCCTCTCTGATCTCGTGGTAGATCTACTCTTGTACTACCCATATCATCAATATTAATCAAGCAGGAGTAGGGTATTACCTCCATCGAGAGGGCCCAACCTGGGTAAAACATCGTGTCCCTTGTCTCCTGTTACCATCCGCCTAGACGCCCAGCCGGGACCCCTACCCGAGATCCGCCGGTTTTGACACCGACATTGGTGCTTTCATTGAGAGTTCCTCTGTCGCCACCTATAGGCCCGATGGCTCCTTCAATCATCAAGAATGACGCAGTCGTGGTGAGACTTTTCTCCCGGACATATCTTCGTATTCGGCGGCTTTGCACTGCGGGCCAATTCGCTAGGCCATCTGGAGCAGATCGAAAGCTACGCCCCTAGCCATCAGGTCAGATTTGGAAGCTTGAACTATACGGCCGATGTCCGCGGAAATCTTCGACGGATTCGAGCCACAGCCGAGCGTGCCGCACTGTCTTGATGGGTACGATCTAGCTCTGCCGCCGAACAGTGCCCTAGAGGCCGCACCAGTGCCCGCTCCAACCCTTAATCCGGAGCCGGTTTCGCCGATCGAGGATGGTTGGTTGGACAGCGCCTCGGGGGCTGAAATATCTACGGTGATTGAGCCGAACACCATCCCTGTCCTTTGCAAAGCTCGTGACTCCCAGGTGCCGGACTCCTTTCTGGACTCCGAACCTCCCGCGCCTCTACCAGTAGAATCCAACTGGGCGCCGGTTATGGAGTTCACCGCCACGGACATCTTTCAGCAGTCGCCCTTTGGCAATATCCTGAACTCATTAAAGTCTCTCACTTTGTCAAGGGAGCCCTGGCCGAACTATGGTCAGGAAGGTTGGGATTCGAACGACGAAGAAATTCAACGCCCACCCACCACCCACTTTGTAGCCACTATCGATGATTTAACCGACATGCTCGACTTCGACTCCGAAGACATCGACGGTATGGACGACGGTGCTGGAGATGATTGTCACATCCCTAGTTCTGGTATGCTCAAGGCTAGCTAGTCATTTGTGCATCATGTTTAAATTTGAAATGAGGATTTGTGGAACCCTCAGAATCATTTTTGGAAATGACCCAAATAAAAATTGCTTCAATTTGGCCCAAGAAAATGTTCCTGTTTTCTCTAAAAATATTGGTCAGAGGTAAAATTCCAACTAATATTTTTGGGAGCTCAGAAGTATTTATTTTTGGCCATTTGAATTAATGCAGTAATTATTTTCCTTGGATATATATTATTATATATATATATAATATTGTCAAAAAATTATGCCATTTATAAAGGAACTCTGGAATAATACCACTAGCTCATATAAAAATTGGCATAAGAAAATAAAATTATTTAGTATTTTAAATAAGTCAAACAAATGTCGAATATTAGAAAAGAAAACAAAAGGATAAAACCTTACTCGAACTTACCTCCTCATGCCCAGCTCTCAGGCGGCTGGCCGACCCAGCTGGCCAGCCCTGCCCAGCCCGCCTCCCTCCTCTGTCTTCCTCCCCGACAGAGGGGCCAGCGCGGCCCGACGGGCGCATCGCCAGGCCACGCCACCTCCTCCCTCCCTACCTGCCTCCTCCCCTCGCCGCTCGATGATCCCGCGACGCCACGCCGCCCGGTCCTCCCCACTCTCTCGCCTCCTCCTCTCGCTCTCTCTCTCTCTTCACCGAAGCGCACCGGAGAGCGCCGCTGCTCGCCGCCGTGGCCACCGCCTCCTCGCTTCTCTCCGTGTTCGCAAGATCCGCGCGCCGCTCGCTACCTCCCGCCGAGCCACGGACGGGAAGCCTCGAGCGCCGCCATCACCATCGTCTTCGCCCGCCGCCGCAGATCGCCATCGCCGGTTGCCGCCGTCCGGTCGCCCCGAGCCCGCTTGGCGCCTGCTGCAACCGCTGTGAGCTCCGCCACCGCTCTCTCTCCGTAGCTGGCCGTGCACCGTAACCCTCCTTCCACCATGGTCAACCTTCGCCGCCGAAGCTCGCTGTCGACGCAGCCCCGTGACCATTTGGTCACCCCGCAAGTCCAACAAGTTCAGAAGCCCCAGAGAGCGCCCCTAGCGCTTTGTCTCTCTCTTTCGAGCTCCAAACGCGTTTACAAGACGGTCAACTCCGGCGGCCGCAAGCGAGCTCGCCGCCGCCGACTCCGGCCATCCCAGCCCAGCCACGGCCACCGCCGACGCGCCATCGAAGCTGGCTTTTCAACGCGCTTAGCCGCTTTTGGAGCACCACAGAGGAAACCCGGCACAGTACATCATGGATCTCGCCAAGCGACTAACCGCCGGCGGGTTTGACTGGTTTGACCTAGGTTTGACCCCCTGTGGTCATCGACGCGTGGGCCATGCCCTGCTTAGTTTAGGTGTTAGTTTAGTTAGCGCTAATTAACTCGGTTAATTAGTTATCTCTCCGACAAGGCCCAGCGCTACTAATCTTTTAATTAGGATTAAAATAACCTCTGCTTAACCCGTGTCACCGACGTGGGACCCCACACGCCGTTTGACCCTGGTCAGCCCGGTTGACCTCTCTGGCCGACGCAGCATGACGTCATGATGGCGCAATATTATATTTTCTGAATTAAAATAAATCAGGAAATTCCAGAAAATAGCTAAAACTTCAATAAATCATAGAAATTCAACCAGAACTCCAAATGAAATAAATTTTATATGAAAAATTATCGAAAAATTCAATCTATCCATCTGTATTAGTTTCATGCATGACAAAACAACTTATACTTGCTGTATAGGTGAAAACTTATGAATGGCATTTATAAGAGCTTATTTTGAGTTGCATTTGAACCTTTGGTTCAAATGGACTTCATTCAAATTGAATACCAGTTGCATTAGCTCAAACAGCATCACATCTACATGCCATGTTCATGCATCATATTGTTGCATATGATTGTGTATTGATTGTCGGCACTGCTCCTTCTCGATAGGTCCCGCTCCGAGACGCTCCAGAGTACCTGCCTCGTGAGCAAAGGCTCTCCCTTGTTGATTTACCAGCAAGCAAATCCCTTGTTCATTCCGATACAATCCTACTCTCTCGCTCCTGCTCTCGCTATTGCATTAGGACAACAACGATTCATCTGCTACTTTGTGCAGCGGTAGTTGAACCCATTCCTCCGCATGACCTGTCATTGCCACAAGAATAGTTGAAACCCACTAGCATGTGTAGGAGTTGATTGAGCCATGTTGTGTTCCTACCATGCTATGCCTGCTATTGCTTAGAGTTGTGTCGTCTGATTCATTGGGAATGAATTGGAGTACAGTTCTGTTCTCGATGTCGAGAGTGAAGTGTGTGAACACGATTTGGTAAAGGTAGTGGTGAGAGGCCATGTAGGAGTACATGGTGGGTTGTCTCACCGAACCGCCCTAAGCAATCGAGTTCTATGTATGTTGTCCAATGACTCGACACTACCACACATTGGGTTCCGTAACTCGACCCTCTCGACTTATTAACCAACTTGATCTCTGTCCGTGAGTCGCAACTAGTTTCGTGTTTGTAGGTAGTGCTATTTTTCTATCGAGTGGCACCCGCAGGTGGGCTTGGGACAGACTAGGCATGTGTGGCACGGTGTACCAAGTGGCACCCGGATGGTGGGCTTGGGAACCCTGCTCACATCGCTTGGGGCCGTGAGCGACACCCCGCCGGATCTCCTTGCGGATGGAACCCTAATAGGTGATAAACCCGACTAGAGTCTTGTGTGGTTAGTCGTCGTGGCCGACACCCTCGCCAAAGCTTCCGCTTGAAGGTTGCCGAGATACATGACGGTATATGGCGGTAAGTGGCGAGAGCGTGTGAAGAAGTACACCCTCGCAGGTTATCATGATCTATTCAATAGCCGTGTCCTCGGTTATGGACTTCTTGGATGCTTACGTGGTACATAGACAACTTGAAGTGGATACTCTAAAATGCTCAAGACAAGTGTGAGTGCTATGGATGGCCTTCTCGTATGGAGACGGAAATGAATCCATAGTAGTGTATTGTGTGGAGGCTAGTGGACCTGCAGCGCCTATATCACCTCAAAGAAGTTCTCGTAGTCGAGAACAGATAGCCACAGAGTCAAAGCTGGCTTGTCGCAACTAAACTCCACATTACCTTCTTGATACTAATGCATGTATAATAGGATCTCGATGTAAGTCTTGCTGAGTACCTTTGTACTCACGTTGTTTTATTTATGTTTTGCAAATGAGACTTCGGTCTTGATAGTAGTTCCGCTTGGACTTCGATTTAGTAGCTTGTTACCTCAGCTACGATCTTGTACCCTTGGGAGGGTCTTGTAGATAGTCGCTTCTCATTTTTTCTTTGTAGTTGTCTCGTACTCGGACATGTAATGCTTCCGCTTGTTGCTTGTATGTTCAATGATGGGTCATGTGACCCCTGCTTGTATTTAATGCTATGTGGCTCTTCCGAGCCTTTACTTATATGAGTTTGCTATGTTGTGATGCCATGTTGTACAACACATACTTGCATGTTATGCGACGTAACTTGTATTGCTATGTGTGGGATCCGACAACCTAGTTGTTTATCCTTGGTAGCCTCTCTATGGGGAAATGTAGTCTCGTGCTTCGAGCGATAGTAGTCCGCTACAGCCCGGTTCACCGGAGTCCTGCTAGCCCAAAGACTACTGCTTGGACACTTGATCTGGCCGGCATGTGTTTCACTTCGCTCTTATGTCTCGTCCTTCGGGAAATGTCACGCGGTGTTATTCGAGTCCTGCCTAGCTGCTACAGCCGGGATACCGGAGTCATGTTAGCCCAGGCTACAGCCCGAATTTATACGTTGATGACCGACATGCTCGATGTGATTCATGTATGCCTGTTCCCATAGGTTAGCGCCGCTTGGGTTCACGACTAGCCATGTCGGCCCGGTTCTTCATCATATGGATGCTAGCGACACTATCATATACGTGAGCCAAAAGGCGCAAACAGTCCCGGCCATGGTAAGGCGACACTGTGGGAATACCTTGCGTGAGGCCGCAAAGTGATATGATGTGTTACATGCTAGATCGGTGTGACTTAGGATCGGGTCCCGACAGCTTTGGTATCGAGCTCGATCGCTCAGAGGATTTCCAAGCCAACCTGGTCGAAGTTGAGTCTAGAAATGCTTTAGTTATATAGGGGAATTGATTGTGGAAGGGAACGTAAGGCTCTTTTTACTCCTTTACCTCATGGCCTCTGATCTGAGTCGTCCCATCTTTCCTGCGGGGTTAAGGAACTAGGCTATTTCTTCTGTCTATCAGGATCACGTGTTACTATTCCGTAGTCGCATAGGATTGGTTGATCAGAGTCATACCCCCAGTTTTCGAGTACCCTCGGTGTAGCATGTTTAGTATTATCCCAGAACCTTTGAATGATGTTGTTGAGTATGGTGCTACCCCGTCTTTTGCAGGATGTCTCATTTTGAACATTTTACTGCCGTTATGCTGCCGGAATTGCCCCAGGAGTTCGAGAGTTACTAATTTCGGTGTCCTACATTTTTCAGTATGTAGTGATGTTGATTCCGTCCTTGGTTTCGTTTCTCAGGATGTCATCAAGTTCTTTTGTTCGTAGACAGAACCACGGAGATGGTAGGGATGAGGATCCTCCCGACCAGCCTTCATTGACAGGGTTCATGTTAGAAATGGAGAGGAACAAGCGTGAGTCCAATCGCTTGTTGGCACGTATCGAGGAGAACACCGCACATCAGTCCAAAGGGTCTGCAACCATTCATGACTTCATTCGCTTGCACGCACCTACCTTTCATCATTCCATCGAGCCACTCGATGCAGATGACTGGCTCCGTAGTATCACACGCAAGCTCCGCTCTGCGAACGTAGCTGAAAGTGACAAGGTCACCTATGCTGCATACCATCTGGAAGGTCCTGCTAGTCTTTGGTGGCAGAACTATGAGGCTATGCTTCCAGTTGGTCAGATTCCAACCTGGAGAGATTTCACTGAGGCTTTTTGCGAGCATCACATTCCTGAAGCCCTCATCGATCGCAAGAGAGAAGAGTTCTGTAGTTTCACCCAGAGTGAGATGGCTGTTGATGCTTACAGCAGAGAGTTTGAGAACCTTGCCCGTTATGCCACAGAAGAAGTGTCCACGGACGCCAAGAAGCAGGCTAGATTCCGGAAGGGTCTCAACCCCAAGTTGCGTCGTGACCTCCACCTGCACCATTGTGATACATTCCAAGCTCTTGTGAACAAGGCCATTAATGCAGAGACAGCTCAGCTCACTTACGAGGAGTCTCGTAAGCACAACCGTGGATTGGTTTCTTCCTCCGGTTCTAGTTCGCAGAAGCGCCGGATTTGGATTCCGAACTCTGCTCTTCCACCCGGATATTCACCGAGGCCATCCTATGTGGCGCCTTCCCCAGCTCAGTCGTATGCTCCACCTAGGCCTATTGGTAGACCACTTGTCAATGCGGGTCCACGTCCTACTTCAGGGACTTGCTTCACATGCGGAGAGCCAGACACTATGCACGTGATCGCCTCAAGCCGCTTATGCTCCACCCCAGCCCGAGAAGCCTGTTGGCTGTGTTAAGCCATCACGGAAGATGATCGTCAAGTCAGCCCCGCTGAACGTGGATGTGTGCATCACGTCTCAGCTAAAGACGCTCATGATGATCCGGATGTCGTTCTTGGTACCCTCCTTGTCAACTGTCATCCCGCCTCAGTTCTATTTGATATTGGAGCATCTCATTCCTTCATTTCTGAAAGCTATGCTAACTTGCACAACATGTCATTTTGTGATATGCCCTCTCCGCTAGTCATTCAAACTCCTGGATCCAAATGGCAAACTTCTTGTGTAAGCCATGGTAACGAAATCCTTGTTGACAGACTTGTATTCCTTGCCTCACTTGTAGCCCTCAAGTCTTCAGATATTAACATCATCTTGGGTATGGACTGGATGACAGCTCATCATGCCAAGATTGATTGTTTCACTAGGTCTGTTCAGCTTACACACCCATCTGGCAAGATAGTCACTGTCTCCACTAGAGTTGCAAAGCATCAACTCTATTCTCTTAATGCCAGCCCTCTTCCGCACCTTGAAGATATCCCGTAGTCCGTGACTTTCCTGGATGTTTTTCAGAGGAACTGCCAGTGTTCCACCCGACAGAGATGTAGAGTTCGGCTATAGATCTTATCCCAGAACCGCCCCAATCTCTAGGAGACCTTATAAGATGGCACCCTTAGAACTAGCCGAGCTTAAGAAACAACTTGATGAGTCCTTGCAAAAGGGTTTCATCCGCCCTAGTTCTTCTCCTTGGCTTGCCCGCCCTCTTCATCAAGAAGAAGGATGGTACGGACCGGATGGTTGTAGATTATCGTCCGTTAATTTGGTCACGATAAAGAACAAGTATCCGCCCCTCAGATCAACTCGTATGATCAGCTCGCCGATCCTCGCCTTTTTCTAAGATGGATTTGAGGTTAGGCTACCATCAAATCAAGATCAGAATGGAGACATTCCCAAAACAGCCTTTGTCACTCGTTATGGCCAATATGAGTACAATCCGTCATGTCCTTTGGTCTAACCAACGCCCAAACTACATTCTCCGCTTGATGAACTCGATCTTCATGGAGTACTTAGATAAATTTGTCGTGGTTTACCTCGATGATATTCTTATTTACTCAAGAACGAGGAAGAGCATGCCAACATCTTAGACTTGTGCTAGAAAAACTCGAGAGCACCGCCTTTATGCCAAGTTCTCCAAGTGTGAATTTTGTTGCCGTAAGTGACCTACCTAGGCCACGAATCTCCGTAAGGGCATTGCTGTCAATCCCGAGAGAGTTCAGCCGCTTTTGATTGGACTCCACCAAACCGTTAAACAAGTTAGGAGTTTCCTTGGTCTAGCCAGCTATTGTCGCCGCTTTGTTGAAAACTTCTCCAAAGTAGCTAAACCCCTCACGGAACTTCTCAAGAAGATAAAAAGTTTGAGTGGTCCCCACAGTGTGAGTACAGTTTTCAGGAACTGAAAAGACGCCTGACTTCTGCTCCCATACTGGTGCCACCGGATTTCACCAAAGACTTTGTTATCTACTGCGACGCCTCACGACAGGGACTAGGTTGTATTCTTATGCAGGATCGTCATGTGATTGCTTATGCATCTCGTCAGTTGCATCCACATGAGGAGAATTATCCTACACATGATCTAGAGCTTGCAGCCGTAGTCTATGCACTCAAGACCTGGCGACATTACCTTCTTGGTAAACGTTGCAAGATCTACACCGATCACCAGAGTCTCAAGTATATCTTCACCCAACCAGATTTGAACCTTAGGCAAAGACGTTGGTTGGAGTTGATCACAGATTATGATCTAGGGATTACCTACACCCCGGCAAAGCCAATATCATGGCTGATGCTCTAAGTCAGAATCCTATTGCAACAATCTCATGTTGCAGAAGGCCAACCACTTCTTCATGAGGAATTCTGTAAGCTTAATCTTCACATTGCTCCTCACGGATTCCTCTCTACCTTGGTGGCTAAACCTGATCTTGAAGATTGGATTGTCGCTGCTCAAAAGCAAGACACGGAATTTCTGATCAAGAGAAACATTAAGAAGGAGTGGTGGATGTTTCTCTATGGATGATCGTGGTGTTGTCTTCTTTAAGAATCGCTTAGGTGGTTCCCAAGAATCAACATCTCGACAATTGATTCTTAAGGAGGCGATGAATCTCCTCTCACAATTCATCCCGTAGTACTAAGATGTATCAGACCTACGCCAGAGGTTCCGTGGACTAGGATGAAGAGAGAAATTGCTCGCTTTATTGCTAATCGTGACATTTGTCGTCATAAGTAGGTAGAGCATCAAAGGCCTGCTGGCACCCTTCAGCCTTTAGCCATTCCCCGAGTGGAAATGGGATAAAGTTGGTATGGATTTCATCACCGCTTTCCTGTGACCAAGAAAGGGAATAATGCTATCTTCGTAGTCGCTGATCGCCTTCCAAAGTGGCTCACTTCCTTCCTGCTCGAGAGAGATCACCGCTAGTCAGCTCGCCGACTTATAC
Organism: Aegilops longissima; assembly: GCA_021605205.1. NCBI lineage: Eukaryota > Viridiplantae > Streptophyta > Magnoliopsida > Poales > Poaceae > Aegilops > Aegilops longissima. The sequence goes on along the minus strand of CM038680.1, from coordinate 351,273,468 downwards.
ATTTCTAATAGTGTCACCCATGGTGTTCCACTAGAGATCAATTCAGACCGTGGTAGTCTTTTCACTTCTCATTTCGGGAGAGTTTCCAAACTGCCATGGGAACCCATATTTTTCAAGACCGCTTCCACCCTCACCAAGTGGTCGTGGAAAGGGTCAACCAAATTCTCAAGACATGCTTAGAGCTTATGCTATCTCATTCGGTATGGATTGGGAGAAATGTCTTCCTTTCGCCGAAGTTTTCTTATAACAATAGCTATCAATCCAGCCTCAAGAAAGCTCCTTTTGAGATTCTCTATGGACGAAGATGTCGAACACCTTTGAACTGGTCGAAACCGTGAAACACAATTTTTGGACCGGATATGATCCAGAGGTAGAAGAGCAAGTTCGATCATTCGTGAGAATTTGAAAACAGCCCAATCTCGTCAAAGAGCCAAGATGACCGCCGCCATAAGGAAGTGGCTTATGAAGTTGGCGACAAGGCTTACCTTCGGGTTACTCCTCTAAAGGGTACCCATCGCTTCGTATCAAGGGCAAGTTGGCTCCTCGTTACATTGGCCCTTTCGCATTCTCGCTAAACGAGGAGAGGTTGCCTACCAGCTTGAACTACCCCCACATCTTTCTCGAGTTCATGATGTCTTCCACGATCTCAACTCAGCGTTGCTTCTCGATCCTATCCGCGAGTGGACCACTAAACGCTTGATCTCCAAGATAACCTCACATACCGAGAGTACCCGGTTCGCATTCTTGATCAAGCAGAGCGTGTTACCCGACGCCGTAACATCAAGTTTCTCAAGGTTCAGTGGTCTCATCATTCCGAGAGAGAAGCTACTCGAGCGAGAAGATCGCCTTCGATCGAGTACCCCACTTTCTTTCCGTTGACCCCTAATCTCGGACGAGATTCTTTCAAGTGAAGCGAGTTGTCACATCCCTAGTTCTGGTATGCTCAAGGCTAGCTAGTCATTTGTGCATCATGTTTAAATTTCATTTAAATTTGAAATGAGGATTTGTGGAACCCTCAGAATCATTTTTGGAAATGACCCAAATAAAAATTGCTTCAATTTGGCCCAAGAAAATGTTCCTGTTTTCTCTAAAAATATTGGTCAGAGGTAAAATTCCAACTAATATTTTTGGGAGCTCAGAAGTATTTATTTTTGGCCATTTGAATTAATGCAGTAATTATTTGTTTTGATATATATTATATATATATATATATATATTGTCCAAAAATTATGCCATTTATAAAGGAAGTCCGAATAATACCACTAGCTCATATAAAATTGGCATAAGAAAATAAAATTATTTAGTATTTTAAATAAGTCAAACAAATGTCGAATATTAGAAAAGAAAACAAAAGGATAAAACCCTTACTGAACTTACCTCCCTGTGGCCCAGCCTCCCTCAGGCGGCCTGGCCGCCCAAATGGCCAGCCCCGCCCAGCCCGCCTCCCTCCTCTCTGTCGCCTTCCTCCCCGACAGAGGATTGGGCGTTCGCCCGACGCACACAAGGCCAAGCCACCTCCTCCCTCCCTACCTGCCTGTCCTCCCTCGCCGCTCGATGATCCCGCGACGCCACGCGCCGCCCCGGTCCTCCCCACTCTCTCTCGCCTCCTCCTCCTCGCTCCTCTCCTCTCTTCACCGAAGGCACCGAGAGCGCCGCTGCTCGCCGCCATGGCCACCGCCTCCCTCGCTCTCTCCGTGTTCGCAAGATCCGCGCCATTGCTCGCTACCTCCCTGCCGAGCCACGTGACGCGGAAGCCCCGAGCGCCGCCATCACCATCGCTTTCGCCCGCCGCCGCAGATCGCCATCGCCGCTGTTGCCGCCGTCCGGTCGCCCTCGAGCCCGCTTCGACGCCTGCTGCAACCGCAGTGAGCTCCGCCACCGCTCTCTCTCTCCGTAGCTGGCCGCACCGTAACCCTCCTTCCACCATGGTCGAACCTTCGCCGCCGCCGAGCTCGCCATCGACGCAGCCCCGTGACCATTTGGTCACCCCGCAAGTCCAACAAGTTCAGAAGCCCCGAGAGCGCCCCTAGCGCTTTGTCTCTCTCGCTTCGAGCTCCAAACGCTGTTCACAAGACGGCAACTCCGGCGGCCGCAAGCGAAGCTCGCCACCGCCGACCCGCCATCCCAGCCCAGCCACGGCCACCGCCGACGCGCCATCGAGCTGGCTCTCCAACGCGCCTAGCCGCCTTTTGAGCACCACAGAGAAACCCGGGCACAGTACGCCATGGATCTCGCCGGCGACTCAATCGCCACGGGTTTGACTGGTTTGACCTGGGTTTGACCCCCTGTGGTCATCGACGCTGGGCCATGCCCTGCTTAGTTTAGGTGTTAGTTTAGTTAGCGCTAATTAACTCGGTTAATTCATTATCTCTCCGACAAGGCCCAGCTACTAATCTTTTAATTAGGATTAAAATAACCCCTGCTTAACCTCAGGTCACCGACGTGGGACCCCACACGCCAGTTTGACCTGGTGAGCCTTCGCTTGACTCTGCCGACGCAGGCATGACGTCATGTCAAGAAATATTATATTTTCTCGAATTAAAATAAATCAGGAAATTCCGTAAAATAGCTAAAACTTCAATAAATCATAGAAATTCAACCGTAATCCAAATGAAATAAATTATATATGAAAAATTATCGAAAAATTCAATCTATCCATCTGTACTAGTTTCATGCATGACAAAACAACTTATACTTGCTGTATAGGTGAAAACTTATGAATGGCATTTATAAGAGCTTATTTTGAGTTGCATTTGAACCTTTGGTTCAAATGGACTTCATTCAAATTGAATACCAGTTGCATTAGCTCAAACAACATCACATCTACATGCCATGTTCATGCATCATATTGTTGCATATGATTGTGTATTGATTGCCGCACTGCTCCTTCTCGATAGGTCCCGCCCGAGACGCTCCAGAGTACTGCCTCGTGGAGCAAGGCCTCCTTGTTGATTTACCGTGCAAGCAAATCCCTTGTTCATTCCGATAATCCTACTCTCTCGCCCCTGCTCTCGCTATTGCATTAGGACAACAACGATTCATCTGCTACTTTGTGCAGCGGTAGTTGAACCCATTCCTCCGCATGACCTGTCATTGCCACAAGAATAGTTGAAACCCACTAGCATGTGTAGGAGTTGATTGAGCCATGTTGTGTTCCTACCATGCTATGCCCGCTATTGCTTAGAGTTGTGTCAGGTCTGATTCATTGGGAATGAATTGGAGTACAATTCTATGTTCTGATGCTGAGAGTGAAGTGTGTGAACACGATTTGGTAAAGGTAGTGGTGAGAGGCCATGTAGGAGTACATGGTGGGTTGTCTCACCGAACCGCCCTTAAGCAATCGAAGTTCTATGTATGTTGTCCAATGACTCGATACTACCACACATTGGGTTCCGTAACTCAATTCTCTCGACTTATTAACCAACTTGATCTCTGTCCAGAGTCGCAACTAGTTTCGTGTTTGTAGGTAGTGCTATTTTTCATCGAGTGGCACCCGGCGGTGGGCTTGGGATGACTAGGCATGTGGCACGGTGTACCAAGTGGCACCCGGATGGTGGGCTTGGGAACCCTGCTCACATCGCTTGGGGCCGTGAGCGACACCCCGCCGGATCTCCTTGCGGATGGAACCCAATAGGTGATAAACCCGACTAGAGTCTTGTGTGGTTAGTCGTCGTGGCTTACACCCTCGCCAAAGCTTCCGCTTGAAGGTTGCCGAGATACATGACGGTATATGGCGGTAAGTGGCGAGAGCGTGTGAAGAAGTACACCCCGCAGGTTATCATGATCTATTCAATAGCCGTGTCCTCGGTTATGGACTTCTTGGATGCTTACGTGGTACATAGACAACTTGAAGTGGATACTCTAAAATGCTCAAGACAAGTGTGAGTGCTATGGATGGCCTTCTCGATGGAGACGGAAATGAATCCATAGTAGTGTATTGTGTGGAGGCTAGTGGACTGCAGCGCCTATATCACCTCAAAGAAGTTCTCGTAGTCGAGAACAGATAGCCACAGAGTCAAAGCTGGCTTGTCTGCAACTAAACTCCACATTACCTTCTTGATACTAATGCATGTATAATAGGATCTGATGTAAGTCTTGCTGAGTACCTTTGTACTCACGTTGTTTTATTTATGTTTTGCAATGAGACTTCGGTCTTGATAGTAGTTCCGCTTGACTTCGATTTAGTAGCTTGTTACCTCAGCTACGATCTTGTACCCTTGGGAGGGTCTTGTAGATAGTCGCTTCTCATTTTTTTTTTTTGTAGTTGTCTGTATCGACATGTAATGCTTCCGCTTGTTGCTTGTATGTTTCAATGATGGGTCATGTGACCCCTGTTTGTATTTAATGCTATGTGGCTCTTCCGAGCCTTTACTTATATGAGTTTATGCTATGTTGTGATGCCATGTTGTACAGCACATACTTGCATGTTATGCGACGTGTAACTTGTATTGCTATGTGTGGGATCCGGCAACCTAGTTGTTTATCCTTGGTAGCCTCTCTTATGGGGAAATGTAGTCTCGCGCTTCGAGCGATAGTAGTCCGCTACAGCCCGCTTCACCGGAGTCCTCGCTAGCCCAAAGACTACCGCTTGGACACTTGATCTGGCCGGGCATGTGTTTCACTTCGCCTTATGTCTGTCCTTCGGGAAATGTCACGCGTGTTATTCGAGTCCCGCTTAGCCTGCTACAGCCCGGATACCGGATTCCTGTTAGCCCAGCTACAGCCCGAATTTATACGTTGATGACCGACATGCTCGATGTGATTCATGTATGCCTGTTCCTATAGGTTAGCGCCGCTTTGGGTTCACGATAGCCATGTCGGCCCGGTTCTTCGTTATATGGATGCTAGCGACACTGCTATATACGTGAGCCAAAAGGCTAAACGGTCCCGGCCATGGTAAGGCGACACCTTTGGGAATACCGTGCGTGAGGCTGCAAAGTGATATGATGTGTTACATGCTAGATCGGTGTGACTTAGGATCGGGTCCCGATAATGATCAAGGGCCATACCACGGGCACCGGAAGGCCACCTCACATATGACATATACATGGTGGACATCCCAAAAGATGGGAATGGCGATGGAACGCGGAGGATGACCCTCCAAGAACAACCCAAGCGCCGACGCCAGCGGCGCCGCCTAAATCCCGCCACAAGAAACGGCGATTCCGCACGGAGACAATAATACCTTGACAAGGTTGAAGATGACCCTCCAAAGCAGGACTCAACGCAGGAGGAGGGAGAAGCAAGTCCGCACGACAAGGCGATGTAAGAGAGGTAGAGGACGATAATTATGCGCCCCCAAGACGAGGCAAGCCTCGACGACGACATTAATTCGCCGTGCTGAGGACCCCGTCGAACAAGAGCGCTTTAAACGCAGGCTCATGGCCACGCAAGCAGCCTCAAGAAAAGCAGCAACAGCTTAGAGCTAACTAAGACCTCGCTAGTCGATGATGGATCAAGTCCTTGCAGCCAAGAGTATGAACTCGAACGCCTCCAAAAGCTACCGCAAACGCAGGCCGCTGTTTTGATCGGAGGAGGAAGCACCCACGCCACCAAAGACACGACATGGCGTATCCAGCCACCCCATGGCCGCGACAGAGAAGTGTAACGCCTGTATGCAACTTTCCATATTCGAACTCCAACTCTTGCCTTTTCCGGAGATGCGATATGTTATTTTCTCCGTGGTTGGGTTTTTGTCTTTGTTTTGCATTTTGTTCATGTCTTGCATTTCATCATCGCATCATTTGCATTGCATCGCACTGTTGTTGTCATTGTTTTTAAAACTTGCATCCGTCAGAAGTTGCCGCTTCGCTTCTTCTCCGCTATGGCCTGCTGACCTTTCTTGACCAACCATTCTTTTGTTGCCCGACCGCTTGACCCCTTTGCACAAGGCAGCACTTCGTAAGCGCATCCGAAACTCCCCGAACCCGACCCGACAGTCATCACCGCTGGTTCGGATCATCCCCAAACATCTACAAAACATCTCCGCTCAGATTTGGACTCCCTACCTATTATTTTCTCGACCGTCTGACACGATCGGAGGTCTGATTAGCCCCTAAACCTAACCCCTTCCTATAAACAGTCCCTAACCCTAAATTTTAGGCATCCTGTCCCATCCACCCACTCCCGAGCGCCGCCACTCTTCCTGTCCCTTCCTCATCGGGATCCTCCCCGATCCAAAAATCCTCTCCTCGATTTCAGCCATCGCCAATCTCCATCGATCCCTCCACAACCACCGAATCCCGCAGCCTCCTCCCGCCCGAGCCATGCCTCATCCCTGGCCCCACCTCGACCCGAGCACCACCGAGCCCCGCGCTCTCCTCCAGCTTTGCTCCGCCGCTGCCCTCGGGCGAAAGCAGTTCTGCTGCCAGCACTCCTGCCAGCCTCCGCCACCTGCAGCCGACCCTGTCAGCGCCCACAGCCTCTCCCGCCGAGGGCTCCCGAGCACACCGGGCGAAGTCTCCCCACACCTGCCCCCTCTCGCCTCACTGCTGCCTTTCACCACGCCGGAGTTCCACTTCGCCGAGCATGGACCTCTTCGCCACCGTGAGATGCCCCGCTGCTGCTCCTCTGCTTTCCCCTGCACCTCCCGTGGCCTCACATCTCCCTCTCGACCTCCTAATGTAGCGCCATGGATGGCTGCAGCCTGCTAGCGCCTCGAAGCGCCTCCACTCGCGCCACCGCCCTCGCCGCCTCGGCAACCACGGCCACGCCACAAGCCCGACGACCGTCTCGCTTGTCGCCGGCAACCCTGTGCAGGCCCTGCCGCGCCCATGCCATCTCCCTTGCCGCCTCCTTCTTCTTCACTTCCCTGCATTTCTCTCAATTTCGCCATCGCTCGCAGTAACAAAGGAATGTCGTGGCCGCCTCGAGCCCGCCGCTGCCGCCCTGCGCGGCCATTGCCGCCCAGATCCGCTGTTCCTCGCCGAGACGCACCAGATCTGGCCGTTTCTGCCGCCCACGCCGACCTGCCGCCAGAGCCCGCGACAAGTCCGCGGCTAGGATCGCTTCAGGAGACGAGGACGTAACGCAAGCCCTCGCCTCCTCGCCCGCTTTCGGCCCACTCAAGGCTGACTAGCGCCAGCCACAGGGGTCGCGCCAGCCCAGCGCCTTCTTCCGCCTCCAAAGCCAGCTAGCTGCTACCATGAGCCCACCTCCACCGATCCGGGCCATGGTCCATGGTGAGCCATCACATACCCCCAGTGTTGGGGAACGAGTAATTTCAAAAATTTCCTACGAACACGCAAGACCATGGTGATGGCATAGCAACGAGAGGGAGAGTGTCCGCCCACGCACTGTGAGACCGAAAGCGAAGCGCTATAACAACGCTGTTGATGTAGTCGACGCCTTCACGATCCGACCGATCCAAGCACCGAACGACGGCACCTCCGAAGTTCTGCACACGCTCAGCTCGATGACGATCCCCGGACCGATCCAGCAAAGTGTCGGGATGAGTTCCACAAGACGACGGCGCAGGACGATGTTGATGCTCCACCGACGAGGGCTTCGCTTAAGCTCCGCGACGATATGACTTCTCCGCGCAGGCTTCGCTTAAGCTCCGCGACGATATGACCAAGTGGAATATGGTGGAGGGGGCACCGACACGGCTAAGGAACGATCCGAGATCAACTTGTGTGTCATGGGGTGCCCCTGCCCTCAGATATAAAGGAGCAAGGAGGAGGTGGCCGCCAAGGAGGAGGCGCGACAGGGGGAGTCCTACTCCCACCGGAGTAGGACTCCTCCTTTCCTAGTAGGAGTAGGAGAGAAGGAAGGAAGAGAAGAAGGAAGGTGCGGCCCTCCCCTAGTCCACCTGGACTAGGCCTTGGGCGCGCGCCTGCCCTAGGCAGCCCTCTCTTCCTGCAGGCCCAATAAGGCCCAATACTTCCCCGGCGAATTCCTGTAACTCTCCGCATTCAAAATACCCAATCATTCGAACCTTCCAACTCCGAATATAGTCGTCCAATATATCGATCTTTACGCCTCGACCATTTCGAGACTCTCGTCATGTCCCCGATCTCATCCGGGACTCAACTCCTTCGTACATCAAAACTCATAAACTCATAATATAACCGCCATCGAAACCTTGTTGCATGGGATTCTACGGGTTCGAGAACTATGTAGACATGACCTAGAACTATTCTTGGTCAATAACCAATAGCGGAACCTGGATGCCCATATTGGCTCCTACATATTCTACTTAAGATCTTTATCGGTCAAACCGCATAACAACATACTTTGTTCCCTTTGTCATCGGTATGTTACTTGCCCGAGATTCGATCGCCGGTATCCAATACCTAGTTCAATCTCGCATCGCAAGTCTCTTTACTCGCTCCGAATACATCATCTCGCAACTAACTTATTAGTTGCAATGCTTGCAAGGCTTATATGATGTGCATTACCGAGAGGGCCCAGAGATACCTCTCCGACAATCGGAGTGACAAAACCTAATCTCAAATACGCCAACCCAACATGTACCTTTGGAGACACCTGTAGTACTCCTTTATAATCACCCAGCTATGCCAGGACGCTTGGTAGCACCCAAAGTGTTCCTCCGTAAACGGAGTTGCATAATCTCATAGTTACAGGAACATGTATAAGTCATGAAGAAAGCAATAGCAACATACTAAACGATCAAGTGCTAGGCTAACGAATGGGTCATGTCAATCACATCATTCTTCTAATGATGTGATCCCGTTAATCAAATGACAACTCATGTCTATGGCTAGGAAACTTAACCATCTTTGATTCAACGAGCTAGTCAAGTAGAGGCATACTAGTGACACTATGTTTGTCTATGTATTCACACATGTATTATGTTTCCGTTAATACAATTCTAGCATGAATAATAAACATTTATCATGATATAAGGAAATAAATAATAACTTTATTATTGCCTCTAGGCATATTTCCTTCAGCCTCCCACTTGCACTAGAGTCAATAATCTAGTTCACATCATCATGTGATTCAACACTAATATTCACATCTCGTATGTGATTAACACCCATAGTTCACATCACATGTGACCAACACCCAAAGGGTTTACTAGAGTCAATAATCTAGTTCACATCGCTATGTGATTAACACCCAAAGAGTACTAAGGTATGATCATGTTTTGCTCGTGAGAGAAGCTTAGTCAACGGTCTGTCACATTTAGAGCCGATCTATTTTGCAAATATTCTATGTCTACAATGCTCGCACGGAGCTACTCTAGCTAATTGCTCCCACTTTCAATATGTATCCAGATTGAGACTTAGAGTCATCTGGATTAGTGTAAAATGCTTGCATCGATGTAACTCTTTACGACGGGCCTTTTATCACCTCCATAATCGAGAAATATTTCCTTAGTCCTCACTAAGGATGTTCTTGACCAATGTCCAAGGATCTACTCCTAGATCACTATTGTACTCCCTTGCCAAATTCAGAGCAAGGTATACAATAGGTCCGGTACATAGCATAGCATACTTTATAGAACCTATGATCGAGGCATAGGAATGACTTTCATTCTCTTTTCTATTTTCTCGCCGTGGTCGGGATTTGAGTCTTACTCAATTTCACACCTTGCAACACAGTGCAAGAACTTTTCTTTGACTGCTCCATTTTGAACTACTTCAAAATCTTGACAAGGTATATATTTATTGAAAAACTTATCAAGCCGCCTTGATCTATCTCTATAGATCTTGATGCTCAATATGTAAGCAGCTTCACCGAGGTCCTTCTTTGAAAAACTCCTTTCAAACACTCCTTTATGCTTTGCAGAATAATTCTACATCATTTCCGATCAACAATATGTCATTCACATATACTTATCGAAATGTTGTAGTGCTCCCACTCACTTTCTTGTAAATACAGGCTTCCAAAAAGTCTCAGATAAAATCATATGCTTTGATCAACACATCAAAGCGTATATTCCAACTCCGAGATGCTTGCACCAGTCCATTGATGGATCGCTGAGCTTGCACATTTTGTTAGCTCCTTTAGGATTGACAAAAACTTCTGGTTGCATCATATACAACTCTTCTTTAATAAATCCATTAAAGAATGTAGTTTTGACATCCATTTGCCAGATTTCATAAAATGTGGCAATTGCTAACATGATTCGGACAGACTTAAGAATCGCCATGCTTGAGAAAATCTCATTGTAGTCAACACCTTGAACTTGTCGAAAACCTTTTGCATAAGTCGAGCTTTGTAGATAGTAACACTACTATCAGCATCTGCCTTCCTCTTGAAGATCCATTTATATAACATGGCTTGCCGATCATCGGCAACTCCATCAAAGTCCATACTTTGTTCTCATACATGGATCCCATCTCGATTTCATGGCCTCAAGCCATTTCGCTGAATCTGGGCTCATCATCGCTTCTCATAGTTTGTAGGTTCATCATGGTCTAGTAACATGATTTCCGAACACGATTACCGCATCACTGGTGCGGATCTTATTCTCGAAGACCCACGAGGTTTGGTAGCAACTTGATCTCAAGTTTCATGATCATCATCATTAACTTCCTCACTAATTGGTGTAGGAATCATCGAACTGATTTCTGTGATGAACTACTTTCCAATAAGGGAGAAGGTACAATTACCTCATCAAGTTTCTACTTTCCTCCCACTCACTTCTTTCGAGAGAAACTTCTTCTAGAAAGGATCCATCTTAGCAACGAAAAACTTGCCTTCGGATCTGTGATAGAAGGTGTACCCAATAGTTACCTTTGGGTATTCTATGAAGACGCATTCTCCGATTTGGGTTCGAGCTTATCGTGAAAACTTTTTCACATAAGCATCACAACTCCAAACTTTAAGAAACGATACTTAGGTTTATCGCTAAACCATAGTTCATACGGTGTCATCTCAACGGATTTAGATGGTGCCCTATTAAACGTGAATGCAGCTGTCTCTAATGCATAACCCCAAAACGATATTGGTAAATCGGTAAGAGACATCATTGATCGCACCATATCAAAATAAAGTACGGTTATGACGCTCGACACACCATTACGTTATGGTGTTCCATGTGGCGTGAGCTGTGAAACTATTCCACATTGTTTTATATGAAGGCCAAACTCAGAACTCAAATATTCTCTCCACGATCAGATCGAGAAACTTTATTTTCTTATTACGATGATTCTCCACTTCACTCTGAAATTATTTGAACTTTTCAAATGTTTCAGACTTGTGCTTCATTAAGTAGATATACCATATCTGCTCAAATCATCTTGTGAAGGTCGAAAATAACGATACTTGCCGTGAGCTTTAACACTCATCGGACCGCATACATCAAGATGTATTATTTCCAATAAGTCATTTTTTCGCCCATTGTTCCGAGAACGTAGTCTTTAGTCATCTTGCCCATAAGGCATGGTTCGTAAGCATCAAGTGATTCATAATCAAGTGATTCCAAAATCCCATCAGATGGAGTTTCTTCATGCGCTTTACACCAATATGACTCTAAACGGCAAGTACACAAATAAGTTGCACTATCATTATTAACTTTGCATCTTTTGGTTTCAATATTATGAATATGTGTATCACTATGATCGAGATCCAATGAACCATTTTCATTGGGTGTGTAACCATATAAGGTTTTATTCATGTAAATGTAACAACAATTTATTCTCTTACTTAAATGAATAACAGATTGCAATAAACATGATCAAATCATATTTATGCTCAACACCAAATAACACTTATTTAGGTTCCACACTAATCCCGAAAGTATAGGAGTGTGCGATGATGATCATATCAATCTTGGAACTACTTCCAACACTCATCGTCACTTCCCTTCAACTAGTCTCTGCTTATTCTCAGAACTCCTGCTTCGAAGTTACTAATCTTAGCAACCTAACGAGTATCAAATACTGGGGCTACTATAAACACTAGTAAGGTACACATCAATAACCTGATATCAAATATAACCTTGTTCACTTTGCCATCCTTCTTATCCACCAAATATTCAGGGGTAGTTCCGCCCCAAAGGACCAGTTCCATTGCAGCAAAAGTACTCAGCCTCAAGCTTAGGTCTAGACTTGGGCTTCTTCACCGAGCAGCAACTTGCTTGCCGCTCCTTTTGAAGTTCCCTTCTTCCTTTGCCATTTTCCTTGAGACTAATGGTCTTGTCAACCATCAACACTTGATGTTTTTCTTGATTTCTACCTTCACGATTTTAGCATCGCCAAGAGCTCGAGAATCTTTTTCGTCATCCCTTGCATATTATAGTTCATCACGAAGTTCTACTAACTTAGTGATGGTGACTAGAGAATTCTGTCAATCACTATCTTATCTCGAAGATTAACTCCCACTTGATTCAAGTGATTGAAGTACTCGCATAATCTGAGCACATGCTCACTAGTTGAGCGATTCTCCTCCATCTTTTAGCTATAGAACTTGTTGGAGACTTCATATCTCTCAACTCGGTATTTGCTTGAAATATTAACTTCAATTCCTCGAACATCTCATATGGTCCATGACGCTCAAAACGCCTTTGAAGTCCCGATTCTAAGCCTTTAAGCATGGTGCACTAAACTATCAAGTAGTCATCATATTGAGCTAGCCAAACGCTCATAACGCCTCAGATTCGCTCATATTGAGCTAGCCAAACGCTCATAACGCCCGCGATCCGCTCCTGCAATAGGTCTGCTACCTAGCGTGCATTAAGGACATAATTCTTCACAAGCAGCAATGAGGATAAACCTCAGATCACGGATCCAATCCGCATCATTGCTACTAACATCTTTCAATACAATTTTCTAGGAACACATATAAAACATAGGGAAGCAACAACGCGAGCTATTGATCTACAACATAATTTGCAAAATACTACCAGACTAAGTTCATGATAAATTAAAGTTCAATTAATCATATTACTTAAGAACTCCCACTTAGATAGACATCTCTAGTCATCTAAGTGATTACGTGATCCAAATCAACTAAACCATGTCCGATCATCACGTGAGATGGAGTAGTTTCAATGGTGAACATCACTATGTTGATCATATCTACTATATGATTCACGCCGACCTTTCGGTCTCCGTGTTCCGAGGCCATATCTGTTATATGCTAGGCTCGCCAAGTTTAACCTGAGTATTCCGCGCAGCAACTGTTTTGCACCCGCTGTAGATGGACGAGAACTTATCACACCCGATCATCACGTGGTGTCCGGGTACTACTTAACTTTGGCAACGGTGCATACTCAGGAGAACACTTCTTGATAATTTTAGTGAGAGATCATCTTATAATGCTACCGCAATCAAAGCAAGATAAGATGCATAAAGGATAAACATCACATGCAATCAATATAAGTGATATGATATGGTCATCATCATCTTGTGCTTGTGATTCCATCGCCAAGCACCGCATGATCACCATCGCCACCGCGCGACACCTTGATCTCCATCGTAGCATCGTTGTCGCCTCGCCAACTATTGCTTCTACGACTATCGCTACTCGCTTAGTGATAAAGTAAAGCAATTACATGGCGCTTGCATTTCATACAATAAAGCGACAACCATATGGCTCCTGCCAGCTTGCCGATAACTCGTTACAAAACATGATCATCTCATACAATAAAATATAGCATCACGCCTTGACCATATCACATCACAACATGCCCTGCAAAAACAAGTTAGACGCCCTCTACTTTGTTGTTGCAAGTTTTACGTGGCTGCTACGGGCTGAGCAAGAACCGTTTACCTACGCATCAAAACCACAACGATAGTTTGTCAAATAGACTCCGCTTTAACCTTCTCAAGGACCGGGCGAGTCATACTCGGTTCAACTAAAGTGAGAGAGACAGACACCCGCGTCACCTTTAAGCAACGAGTGCTCGAGCGGTGAAACCAGTCTCGCGAAGCGCACGCTGTAATGTCGGTCCGGCCGCTTCATCTCACAATACCGCTGAACCAAAGTATGACATGCTGGTAGGCAGATGACTTGTATCGCCCACAACTCACTTGTGTTCTACTCGCACATGACATCAACGATAAAACCAGGCTCGATGCCATCATGGGGAACGAGTAATTTCAAAAATTTCCTACGAACACGCAAGACCATGGTGATGGCATAGCAACGAGAGGGAGAGGTCCGCCCACGCACTGTGAGACCGAAAGCGGAAGCGCTATAACAACGCTGTTGATGTAGTCGACGCCTTCACGATCCGACCGATCCAAGCACCGAACGACGGCACCTCCGAAGTTCTGCACACGCTCAGCTCGATGACGATCCCCGACTCGATCCAGCAAAGTGTCGGGATGAGTTCCTTCAAGACGACGGCGCAGGACGATGTTGATGCTCCACCGACGCAGGGCTTCGCTTAAGCTCCGCGACGATATGACTTCTCCGCGCAGGGCTTCACTTAAGCTCCGCGACGATATGACCAAGTGGAATATGGTGGAGGGGCACCGACACGGCTAAGGAACGATCCGAGATCAACTTGTGTGTCATGGGTGCCCCTGCCCCTGTGATATAAAGGAGCAAGGAGGAGGTGGCCGCCAAGGGAGGAGGCGACATGGGGGAGTCCTACTCCCACCGAGTAGGACTCCTCCTTTCCTAGTAGGAGTAGGAGAGAAGGAAGGGAAGAGAAGAGGGGTGCGGCCCTCCCCTAGTCCACCCGGACTAGGCCTTGGGGCGCGCGCCTGCCCTAGGCAGCCCTCTCTTTCCTGCAGGGCCCAATAAGGCCCAATACTTCTCCCCGCGAATTCCTGTAACTCTCCCAGATTCAAAATACCCAATCATTCGAACCTTCCAACTCCGAATATAGTCGTCCAATATATCGATCTTTACGCCTCGACCATTTCGAGACTCTCGTCATGTCCCCGATCTCATCCGGACTCAACTCCTTCGTACATCAAAACTCATAAACTCATAATATAACCGCCATCGAAACCTTGTTGCAAGGGATTCTACGGGTTCGAGAACTATGTAGACATGACCTAGAACTATTCTTGGTCAATAACCAATAGCGGAACCTGGATGCCCATATTGGCTCCTACATATTCTACTTAAGATCTTTATCGGTCAAACCGCATAACAACATACTTTGTTCCCTTTGTCATCGGTATGTTACTTGCCCGAGATTCGATCGCGGGTATCCAATACCTAGTTCAATCTCGCTACGCAAGTCTCTTTACTCGCTCCGTAATACATCATCTCGCAACTAACTTATTAGTTGCAATGCTTGCAAGGCTTATATGATGTGCATTACCGAGAGGGCCCAGAGATACCTCTCCGACAATCGGAGTGACAAAACCTAATCTCAAATACGCCAACCCAACATGTACCTTTGGAGACACCTGTAGTACTTCTTTATAATCACCCAGCTACGCTAGACTTTTGGTAGCACCTAAAGTGTTCCTCCGTAAACGGAGTTGCATAATCTCATAGTTACAGTGAACATGTATAAGTCATGAAGAAAGCAATAGCAAGATACTAAACGATCAAGTGCTAGGCTAATGGAATGGGTCATGTCAATCACATCATTCTTCTAATGATGTGATCCCGTTAATCAAATGACAACTCATGTCTATGGCTAGGAAACTTAACCATCTTTGATTCAACGAGCTAGTCAAGTAGAGGCACACTAGTGACACTATGTTTGTCTATGTATTCACACATGTATTATGTTTCCGGTTAATACAATTCTAGCATGAATAATAAACATTTATCATGATATAAGGAAATAAATAATAACTTTATTATTGCCTCTAGGGCATATTTCCTTCACCCGGTCCACTATCGGGCCAGCCAGATTCGGCCCAGAGTAGTTTTTTTTTAGTTCTGCGATTTGCTAATTATCCAGTGTTTTACCTGTTTGCAGAAAAGTCCCTAAACTTCATGCATTTATATCTCACAAACCGTGCATCGGATTAAAATGTTTTAAATATGAAAAATGCTTAGAATTTTATCTAGTTTCACAATATCCCACTTTCATCCATGTTAAATATGTTTAAAATGTTGTTTGTTTAAATTTGCTTAAATGCCATGTTAAAATGCTTTATTTCATAACTAAATAACCGTAGCTCGGTTTGAAATAAACTTTATATGTAAATGGGGTGGAAAAATGCCTAGTTTAACATGGTGCAGTTTATTTTCCTGTTTAACAATATTAAAATATGATTTAGGGAAAACAGTACCAAAACAAAACTTGCACATGAGGATTTTCCTAATTGTTGTTTGTTATTCTGGCCTCATTTAAACTTGCCTAGATAGATAGTTTACTTATGCTTCACCTCTTGCTATGTTTAACAACATTTAATATTGTTTGGTAGCTTAAACGAGATCAAACTAAATAATTGCATGTGGTGTTTTGTCAATATGCAACTCGTTGCATATTGAGCTCCACTTAATTGGTAGTATTGTTTGTTGCACTTTGCCATGCCATGCCTCATTAAACCGGACATGCATCATACTTGATTGTGCATCATGCCATGTTTATGCTTGTGCATTTATCATGTTGTTTGTTTCTTTCCTGTTGCTTCTCGTTCCGGTAGTGTTGCGATTGTGAGGATTCGCTCGACTACTCCCTGCTCATCTTCTTCATGGACTCGTTCTTCTTCCTTATGGATTTCAGGCAAGATGACCGCCACCTTGGATCTCATTACTATCATTGCTATGCTAGTTGCTTCGCTCTATCGCTATGCTGCGCTACTCTACCACTTGCTGCTCAAGCCTCCCAAATTGCATGAACCTCTAACCTTTGTCACCCTTCCTAGCAAACCGTTGTTTGGCTATGTTACCGCTTTTGCTCAGCTCCTCTTATAGCGCTAGTTGCGTGAAGATGAAGATTGCTCCATGATGGATTATGTTTATGTTGGGATATCACAATATCTCTTATATTATTAATGCATCTATATACTTGGTAAAGGGTGGAAGGCTCGGCCTTATGCCTGGTGTTTTGTTCCACTCTTGCCACTTCTAGTTTCCGCCATAACGGTATTATGTTCCCGGATTTTGCGCCCCTAACGTGGTTGGGTGATTTATGGACCCCTTGACAGTTCGCTTTGAATAAGACTCTCCAAAGAAGGCCCAACCTTGGTTTTACCATTTGCCTCACCACCACCTATACCCTTCCCTTGGGTCGGCCAACCCAAGGGTCATCTTTATTTTAGCCCCCGCCAATGCTTCTCTAAGTGTTGGCCCGAAACGAGCAGACTGCGGGGCCACCTTGGGGAAACTTGAGGGTTGGTTTTAGTTGCCCTGAGAACGAGATATGTGCAGCTCCTATCGGGATTGTTTCACAGATCGGGCGGCTTTGCTGGTCTTGTTTTATTACTGTCGAAATGTCTTGTAGCCAGGATTCCGAGACCGATCGGGTCTTCCCGGGAGAAGGAATATCCTTCGTTGATCGCGAGAGCTTATCATGGGCTGTTGGGACACCCTGCAGGTATAAACTTTCGAGAGCCGTGCTCTGCATGTTATGTGGCGATGGGAATTTGTTAATATCCGGTTGTAGTAAACTTGAAGCAAACTCTTCTAAAATACACCAACCGTGCAGCGAACTGTGAGTGTCTCTTTTCGGGTTGATCGAGAGGAGAACACGGTTTCGGGTTATGTCCGACGTAAGTAGGAGTTCGTGATCACTTCTTGATCATTACTAGTTGACGACCGCCCTTTGCTTCTCTTCTCGCCTCATTTATGTATGTTAGCCACCATATATGCTTAGCCGCTGCTGCAACCTCACCACTTTACCCCTTCCTTACCCTTTAAGCTTTTCTAGTCTTGATACCCATGGTAATGGGATTGCCGAGTCCTCGTGGTTTCACAGATTACTACAACAACAATGCTTGCGGTGTACAGGTTATGCGATGATCTTGACGCTAGAGCGGTGTTACTTGTTTTGGAGTTCTTCTTCTGCTTCTTCTTCGATCAGGGGATAGGTTCTAGGTCGACAGCCTGGGCTAGCAGGGTGGATATTGTTTGAGTTTCTGTTTATGTTTCATCCGTAGTCGGATGTTGTTCTTGTATGATGTTGATGTATTCTTGTGGCATTCGTGCCTTATGTATGTATCCCTATGTATTATGTAATGTTGATGTAATGATATCCACCTTGCAAAAGCATCTTCAAGATGCGCTTCTATCCTTGGTGGGACCATCGAGTTCCTTTAGGATAGGGTCGCATCTTGGGCGTGACAAGAAGCCTCTCGCCCTCCGCCAAGCCGCACTCCGCGCTGTTCGAAAAGTACCAAGGCACGGGAAATGCGCCGCACTGGGAGACATATTGAGGACAAGGCAAGGCAAACAAGATCGATTCACGGATCGCTGTATGCCTACGACACGCGTGATGATAACCATCACGCCGATACATCAATTCCGCCGGCCGAACACAGAGACAAAGCTCATTTGAGCTGCGCCGTGATATAGCTCAATACAGAGGCGCCAAGACACCCACTATGCTTCACAGATGAAGTAATGGATCATCAAACCTCGAGGGTTTCAAACCCGTAAACGTTGAATCATACGATGGCACAACAGATCCTCGCTGTTTGATCGAGGACTACCTCCTCCATATCCACATGGCCCATGGGCGATGATCTACACGCCATCAAATACCTCCCACTCAAGCTTAAAGGACCAGCTCGCATTGGCTTAACAACTTGCCAAGAATCAATTGGTTGTTGGGAGGACCTGAAGCCGCATTCCTTGATAAATTCCAGGCACATACGCATGCACCACCGACGCCGATGACCTCAGCCACATAATTCAGCAGCCGTAAGAATCGACTGCACAATTCTCGACACGGTTCCTAACCAAGAAAAATCAAATCGTTGATCGTCCTGGATGCAGAGGCCCTTGTAGCCTTTAAACATAACATCCACGACGAGTGGCTTGCCCGACACCTAGGACAGAAAAGCCGAAATCCATGGCAGCCCTCATAACGCTTCATGACCCGCTTATGCTGGAGAGGACAGCTGGCTAGCTCAGAGCAACAACTTGACCAAAAACCCCGTAGTTCGGATACCAAGGACAGCAATGGCAGGTCGTGTCACAACAGCACAAGCGCCGATTAACGGCGATAATGTCAAGATACGACAGCCAATGCCGGATTCAGAGGCTCTAAACCCGTCCGGGAAAAGCCGCTCAAAAGAAATACTCAGGCCCGGCCCAATCTGGACCGAATACTGATCGCCGTGCAAATACATGGCACCCCGAAAAACTAGCCAACCACACCAACAGGATTGTTGGGTTTTCAAACAGCAGCAAGTTAAATGCCGAACTCAATGACATGGGGCTGCATAGCAATGACGAGGAGGAGCCTCGTCACGAACAATAGAGGATGTAGGGCTTCCCACAAGTGCGGACGGTGAACATGATATACGCAACCCACATACCCAAAAGGGAGCGAAGCATGCACTAAGGGACGATATGCGATGGAGCCACGCCTGTTCAACTCATGGTCCTCCTGCCCGATCACCTTTGATCAAAGGGACTATCCCACTAGCATCCGCCACGGCGGATTCGCCACATTGGTTCTTGACCCAATGATCAACGGATTTCACTCACTAGAGTCCCGATGGACGGCGGTAGCAGCTGAACTCTGCTTTATCAGATACAATGCGCAAAATGGGCATAGACCCTCAAGGATTAAACCCACAAAACGACCTTTAAAGGCGAATACCGTGTGTAGAAGCCAATTGTATAGGCTCGCTTACACTCAAGTGGTCTTCGATCCCTGATAACTTCCGGCGAAGAGTTAATCTTCGACATAGTCCTGCTCAGCAGCGCTATCACGCGATCGCTTGGACGAACCGTGACGGTAAAGTTCAATGCGTGCCGCACCACGATACCTCAAGCTCAAGATGCCAGCCCTCGAGGAGTAATCACGGTCAATGGAAACACCGAACGCTTCTCCGAACGGAGGAGCACACGGCGCCCTCGCAGCGGAGGTGCAAAGCAGCCTCTCACAGCAATTCTCGAGCCCAATGATAAACGTCCGCCACCGCTGCGCGCCCGAGTAACTTACAACAAGACCGCCTCGCACGATCCGAGCATCGCCAGAGTAATCTGGCCCCAACCCCAGCCCTCGCGAAACAACGGTTAAAGATTACGCGTATATAACTACGCTTTGGAGATACCATGGGCCTAAGGGAGGGCACGACTACGCACGCCTGCACGCGCTCAACCGCACTGTGGGCCCCAATTGTGTCATTCTTTTCTTTCTTCTTTTTCTTACTTTCAGACTCCGCTTCAGAGTCCCGTCCGCACTAGAATTGCCGAACTCACGATGCAACAGCCAGGAAATGAAAGCTACGCTGAGTGTCCAGTGGTCTCTACTACGAGCATTATACCTGTTTTACATACCATCCCGCAGCTTACCCCTCGAGGGGGACATGTTAAATAGTCCCATCCCTTGATTATCGTGACTATTTGTATCATTCTCGCTTCCATTGCAGACCTTTTGAATAAACAATACATAGCTTTTGCCTATTATTGCACTCCTTTCTTTATCTATATATATGTTCATTTCATGACATGTTGCACCTGCACACTTTGGTACGGCTAATACACCAGGGGCTTAAGTACCCCAAAAGTATGGTGTGATAAGTCCTAACACTTTCACAAGTGCGGCACCCCTAACTTATAGCATTATATGCATCGATTCAATCATGTCTTGGGTCAATAGTTGGGTTTGCCTGCCCCATGTTTTGGTACCTTACGCCCGCTATATCGGCTAAGGTAGCGCTGGGAGAACCACTGCGATTGTGCCCTGCTGAGCTGGGTTGAGCACCTCAAAGGAGAAAGCTAAAACTGACCGTCATGATAGGGCGAGAGCCGGTCGCTGTTCGAGAGGTTTTTGGGGTCCCTAAAGACTTATGCCGCTTAGAGCGAGGAGTTGGCATTGGCCGCCAAGGTGTGGATAGCGCCTCAACCTCGGTCTTCCGAATACTAGGGGCTTCACCAAATTTAAAATTATAGAATTCTATGGCTAAGTGAGAGTGTTCAAGCACTATAAGTCCGTTGCCTTGTTCGCTATGCTGAGCGCCTCAAGGACCCAAGAATGGGAACAAGAGTGCTCAAGTTTATCCCAACACCCCAAAGACTGTGGCATGGTGGTGAAGCCAACGACTTGCCATCTCTCAAATTTGATAAACGGCCGCATGTAAGGTAATATTTTAAATTCACAAGCGTTGCTTAGCGATATGAACAAGTTTTCAGATACAGGATAACAAATGCGAGTCTATTAAAAATTACATCTTTGGAGTATTCACCCGCTATACGGCGGGCACCCTTCATGACGCCTCACAAGACATTTCGGGCTTGCGATGCTCCTTGCCCTTCGTGGGTCTCGTCTGTCACAAGCTTCTCCGCATCTAGCTTGCCCCAATGCACTTTAGCACGGGCAAGGGCCCGACGGGCACCTTCAATGCGTATGAGCGCTTGATGACTTCAATCCATGGACAAAGGCCCACCACCGCTGCACTAGCCCAAGTAGCTCCTGTGCATGGCTTCCAATGGCCACAACCAACTATGAGGCCCTTCATGGCCTGTTCGGCGACCTTAGGAGCTCGACCAGCTGCTTCAGCTGGTCGTCAGGGCACTGACATTCGGCCTCAAAGATATCGAGACCGAACACCTTCTCCGTCGAGCTCCCTCCTTGGCGCGGTAGAACGTGGCAGCATCGCATACACTACGGGCAGATCTGCGAATGCTCCCGGAGAACTCCGGATTCGGGTAAGTAATAGGTAATTCACTTTCACATGCTTGCTTCAGATAAAGAATGCCTTACGCGCCGCTATCTTCTTTAATGATTCAATCTCTTGAGGGCTTTTTGGCTTCGCCTTAGCGGCTTTGGCACTCTCAAGAGCCGAGGCGAGCTCTCGACTCGAGTTCGAGTCGCGCCCAAACTCTCATGTTTTTCCACGAGAGCCTGGAGCTCTTGCCGCACCTCCGCCACCCGCCTCCTGCTTCTCTCGCTGGGTGCGCCCACGGCCGCTTGAGCTTTCGGCCATGGACACCGCTTCCTTCAGTGGTCGCCACCTCGCTCGTGGCCACTACAATACCCACGCTATTCCTGTCATTTTTGCAACCAAATCCTTTCTATAAGGTATTTCTTTAATAAGGTATTACTTGCCTTCCTTGTCCTCGAGCTGCTTCTTGCCAAGGCCGAGCTCGTTTCGACCGCCGAGGCTCGCTTCAATGCATTGACCTCCGCAACAAGGCGGGCAGAGGTCAAGAACAAGCGCCTCCTGCATTCTCATATTGACATACTTATGTTAGACTCTCAGATATCTTTTTAGATCCTTAGTCCGGCTTTTCTTTCCAACACCGAACTAAGCATCAGGCTACCGCCTATGCGGTAATATTTTACATATTCTAAACTTACCTCAAAGCCTGTTAGAAGGCTGGTATAGCTACCAGTCCGCTTGGCGGATCGAACTTTCTGATCACCACACTCATAACAAAGGCGGTGCTTCGTCGATGGAGGCGCCTTTAAGCGCCCAAAGAAGTTATCCGGTGCCTCCGGATGGACGGAGGTCACCGCGTCAGAGTCTTACCCTTCTTACGAAGGGGCCGCTTGCCGGACTTCGAACCACTGAAGGTTCCGCAGACGGAGTCCGCACAGGCTGACTTAGAGCCCTCCGGGTCTCGCCCCTTCACGCCTCGAGTCCGGCAGGTCGCCTTTGCGGCGCCCAGACCACCTCCTCCTGGCTGGGCCCTTTGGGACTCCACCGCAGTGTCGCTCGGCGACACGAGGAGAGGAGGCGGTCGGAAGTGAAGTACTATTCACATCCGACGAGCCCAGGAGCCGCCGACGAAGCGGCAAGCCTGCCCTGGGCGGCTACATGGTCATATTCGCGCTAGAAGACACTATGCGACAAATAAAAAGTCATGAACTATTCCGAGTCCGACACTTACGATCTCGCCAGGCTTGGCCCTTGGTGGCCACTCCTCCTCGTCGTTGTCGGCGCAGGTGGAGAAGTCCGGAGGAAGGGTCCTTCCTTTGATTCCTCCGCCACCCCAGCCGGGCGGCCTTCCTTTTCTCTCTTCACCGGGGAGAGGCTTTTCTCCTCCTCCTCGCCCTCGAGAGGAGGATTCCGCCGGAGTTGTCGGATGATGAGTCCGACAACACCTGGTGTCGGGCACTCTTCGAGTCCTCAGGGTTTCTTCTCCGCACCACGTGAGGTGCCGGAGCCAGCAGCCCTGGCCAACCGGCGTCCGCTGGTCTTCGGCAAGGGGGCCGGACAAGATCTGTCCGGACGCCTTCAGCCAGTCCTGCCAAAGGTTAGGGAGTTTTAGATCCCGACAGAGTCAAACTATGAAAAAGAGTCCCATAAAGGGTAAATAACTTACTCGCTGGCTTGACGCTGCGAGCTGAATCCGCGATCTTCAGAAGCGGATGTGGGAGCCTCGGCGCCTTTGAACAACACCTTCCAGCGCCTTCGCACGTAGTGTCAAGAGCCTTTTCAGAGTTGGGTGCCGTGACGGATCGAACTCCCACAATTTGAAGGCCCGTTGTTGGCATGGGAGAATCCGCGGATGAGCATCACTGGATTACGCTGACAAGCCCGAGATTCTTGTCCACCAGTGTTTCGGACGCAGTTTGGAGTTCGGACAGCTCGTCCAATCTCCCCACGCCAGCCCGCCTCTTTCCATGATGTGAGCCGTGGGGAAGCCAGATCGAATTCGGGGCCGCCACCATTGAGAGTCGCGCTGCTCGGTGATGTATAACCACCCCGATTGCCACCCTTTATGGTCTCCACAAAGGAGCCTCGAGCCATAGGACTTTGGCCATATTGCCAACCATGGCGCCCAAGACTGCTTGGCGGCCGCCACTACCTTCAGCTTGACATTGAAGATCTTAAGCCATGTCAAGTGGGGCTGGATGCGAGGAAGGTTCGCACACCACGATAAACGCCGAGATGTTGAGGATGAAGTTCGGGGCCAGATCGTGGAAATCCAGGCCGTAGTAGAACATGAGCCCCTGACAAATGGGTGAAGTGGAAAACCTAGTCCGCTGGAGGAAGTGGGTGAGGAACACCACCTCTCATGGGGCCTGGGGTGGAATGAGCTGCCTCGCCGGGTAGCCGGTGCACGATGTCGCTGGACAAGTATCCGCCTTCCGCAGCTTTTTGATGTGCCCTCCGTGACGGAGGAGGCCATCCACTTACCTCCCGCTCCGGACATAGTTGGAGAAGGTTGAGGAGGGATGTGCGGACTTGGGCGCTGGAGCTCGAGTGCGCGGAAATGGATGGGAAAAGGAGGAAGAAGGCGTAGGTGAAAAGGTGGATCCTTATCCCCTTATATGGACGGATGAAGCTATGCGTCCCCCGCCAGCCTGGTAAAACTCGCTTATCTCCCAAGCGCCGTAGTCAATGGCGCGGTTGGGTTACCCACGTCCGTATTGATGAGAATCCCTGAATAAGGGGGCATGATCTCCGCTTTGATAAGACGTGCCAAGGAAACCTCCTTGCTAAACGCTACTGTGGTGGAACAAGAAAACGATTCAGATAAAGGCCCGGCCGTGGTGTGATGTCACGCCATGAATACGCCAGCAGATCTGTGCAAAAGTTATTCTCTACGGTAGTATGTGGAACTTGTTTTGTAGAGCCGACACTATCCTTGTGTTCAAAATCTTCTATGAAGTATTCGAGGAGGAACCCGCCTTGCAATGCTGAAGACAATATGCCGCCGGACTCGTCGTCATTGAATCCTGGTTCAGGCTACCGAGGAGTCCTCGATTAGGGGTGTCCGGATAGTCGAACTATCACCGCTGGCGGACTCTGGACTATGAAGATACAAGATTGAAGACTTCGTCCCGTGTCCGGATGGGACTTTCACATGCGTGGAAGGCAAGCTTGGCGATACTGATATGTAGATCTCCTACCATTGTAACCGACTCTATGTAACCCTAACCCTATTCGTGTCTATATAAACCGAAGGGTTTTAGTCCGTGGGGACTAACAACAATCATACCATAGGCTAGCTTCTAGGTTGAGCCTCTCTGCTCGTGGTAGATCTACTCTTGTACTACCCATATCATCAATATTAATCAAGCAGGAGTAGGGTATTACCTCCATCGAGAGGGCCCGAACCTGGGTAAAAACATCGTGTCTCTTGTCTCCTGTTGCCATCCTCCTAGACACACAGTTCGAGACCCCCTACCCGAGATCCGCCGGTTTTGACACCGACAGGAGCCCCCACCCCCGTATATAAAGGAGGGAGAGGGGAGGAGGCCGGCCCTAGGCGCGCCCCAAGTAGGAGGAGTCCTACTTGGGATCCTAGTAGGATTTGCCCCCCTTCCTTTTATCGGAGGGGGAAAGGGGGAAGGAGAGAGAGAGAGAGAGAGAGAGAGAGAGGGAGAAGGAAAGGGGGGCGCCGCCCCCTCCCCTAATCCAATTCGGACTCCTCCCTTTTGGGGGGCGCGCGACCCCTTCTGGGCTGGCTTGCCTCTCTCCTATGGCCCATATCTTCCCCCGAGGGGTTCCGGTAACCCTCCCGGTACTCGGATATGTACCCGATACATCCCAAAACACTTCCGTTGTCCGAATACTATCATCCAATATATCAATCTTTACCTCTCAACCATTTCGAGACTCCTCATCATGTCCGTGATCTCATCTGGGACTCCAAACAACGTTCGGTCACCAAATCACATAACTCATATAATACAAATCGTCATCGAACGTTAAGCGTGCGGACCCTACGGGTTCGAGAACTATGTAGACATGACCGAGACACCTCTCTAGTCAATAACCAAAAGCGGAACCTGGATGCTCATATTGGTTCCTACATATTCTATGAAGATCATTATCGGTCAGACCGTAATGACAACATACGTCATTCCCTTTGTCATCGGTATGTTACTTGCCCGAGGTTCGGTCGTCGGTATCTTCATACCTAGTTCAATCTCGTTACCGGAAAGTCTCTTTACTCGTTCTATAATGCATCATCCCGCAACTAAATCATTAGTCACATTGCTTGCAAGTCTTATCATGATGTGCATTGCCGAGAGGGCCCAGAGATACCTCTCCGATACTCTGAGTGACAAATCCTAATCTCGATCTATGCCAAACCAACAAACACCTTCGGAGGTACATGTAGAGCAACTTTATAATCACCCAGTTATGTTGTGACGTTTGATAGCACACAAGGTATTCCTCCGGTATCCGGGAGTTGCATAATCTCATAGTCAAAGGAATATGTATAAGTCATGAAGAAAGCAATAGCAATAAAACTTAACGATCATTATGCTAAGCTAACGGATGGGTCTTGTCCATCACATCATTCTCTAATTATTGATCCCATTCATCAAATGACAACTCATGTCTATGGTTAGGAAACTTAACCATCTTTGATTAACAAGCTAGTCTAGTAGAGGCTTACTAGGGACACTGTGTTTTGTCTATGTATCCACACATGTATCAAGTTTCCGGTTAATACAATTCTAGCATGAATAATAAACAATTATCATGATATAAGGAAATATAAATAACATCTTTATTATTGCCTCTAGGGCATATTTCCTTCAGTCTCCCACTTGCACTAGAGTCAATAATCTAGATTACATTGTAATGATTCTAACACCCGTGGAGTCTTTGTGCTGATCATGTTTTGCTCGTGGAAGAGGCTTAGACAGTGGGTCTGCCACATTCAGATCCGTATGTATTTTCCAAATCTCTATGTATCCCTCCTTGACTTGATCATGATGGAGTTGAAGGCCTCTTGATGTGTTTGGTTCTCTTGTGAAATCTGAATTCTTCACCAAGGCAATTGCTCCAGCTTTTGTCACAAAATATTTTCATCCGACCGATGCACTAGGTATTACACCTAGATCGGATATGAACTCTGTAGGACCTTGAAGTATGTCTAGAGGGGGGGTGATTAGACTACTTGACCAATAAAAACCTAACCTTTTCCCAATTTTAGACTTTGGCAGATTTTAGCTATTTTAGAACAATTCAAGCAATCTTCACACAATTCAAGCAAGCATGCAAAGAGTATATAGGTAGCGGAAACTAAAGCATGCAACTTGCAAGAATATAAAGGGAAGGGTTTGGAGAAATCAAACACAATTGGAGACACTGATGTTTTTCTCGTGGTTCCGACAGGTGGTGCTATCGTACTTCCACGTTGGTGGAGACTTCAACCCACGTAGGGTAACGGTTGCGCGAGTCCACAGAGGGCTCCACCCACGAAGGGTCCACGAAGTAGCAACCTTGTCTATCCCACCATGGCCGTCGCCCACGAAGGACTTGGCTCACTATCGATAGATCTTCACGAAGTAGGCGATCTCCTCGCCCTTACAAACTCCTTGGTTCAACTCCACAATCTTGTCGGAGGCTCCCAAGTGACACCTAGCCAATCTAGGAGACACCACTCTCCAAGAAGTAACAAATGGTGTGTTGATGATGAACTCCTTGCTCTTGTGCTTCAAATGGTAGTCTCCCCAACACTCAACTCTCTCTCAGAGGATTGGATTTGGTGGAAAGAAGATTTGAGTGGAAAGCAACTTGGGGAAGGCTAGAGATCAAGATTCATATGGTTGGAATGGAATGTCTTGGCCTCAACACATGAGTAGGTGGTTCTCTCTCAGAACTGGTAAGTTGGAAGTGTAGGTTTGTTCTGATGGCTCTCTCTACGAATGAAGAGGAGGTGGAGGGGTATATATAGCCTCCAAACAAAATCTAACCGTTACACACAATATACCAAACTCGGTGGGACCGAATCATCAAACTCGGTCAGACCGATTTGGTAAACCTAGTGAACGTTAGGGTTTTCGGTGGGACCGACATGCATTTCGGTAGGTCCGATTTGGTTAGGGTTAGGGCATAACGTAATCTCGGTGAGACCGATTACACAAACTCGGTGAGACCAAATTTGGTAATTAGCTAACCAGAGAGTTGGTCAGGTAAACTCGGTGGGACCAATTTGCTCTTTCGGTGAGACCGAAAAGTTACGAAAGGGAAACAAAGAGTTTACATTGTAATCTCGGTGGGACCAATTCGCTCTTTCGGTGAGACCGAAAAGTTACGAAGGGGAAACAGAGAGATTACAATCCCATCTCGGTGAGACCGAGATCCCTATCGGTGAAACCGATTTGCCTAGGGTTTGTGGCAGTGGCTATGACATCTGAAGTCGGTGGCGCCGGATAGAAAGAATCCGTAGGGCCGAGTTTGACTTTGGGTTTAGGTCATATGTGGATGTGAGAAAGTAGTGAAGGGTTTTGGAGCATATCACTAAGCACATGGAGCAAAAGGCTCATTAAGCAACACCTCATCCCTTCTTGATAGTATTGGCTTTTCCTATAGACTCAATGTGATCTTGGATCACTAAAAAGTAAAATGAAGAGTCTTGAGCTTTTGAGCTTGAGCCAACTTTGTCCTTAATATTTTGAGGATCCACTTTCATCATCCATGCCATGCCATTCATTGAGCTTTACTGAAATATTTATCTTGGAATAGTATTAGCTCAATGAGCTATATGTTGTTATGAATTACCAAACCACCTAGGATAGTTGCACTTTCAATGTCCCCTTTTGGTAATTGATGACAACATATAGATCAAAGCTTCGATAAATGATAATAAGATTGAAAAACATCGTCGCTTTGAGAAGTATGTGATAAGCAGGAGCTCCCCCTAAATTTGTGCATATCTTAAGATTTGCTTTGGACTACAAATGCACAAGAAATTAGGCTCGTGGGTTACTCTTTCATGTCACATACATCTTGGTGGAGCGCTCAAAATAATAACGATTGAATACATGCACTCATCACCAAGCACAGTGAATGATCATATAAGGATAGATAAGATAGTATCATAAAAGGCATAAGTGTAGCTTATGATCGAACACATGATCATCAGTGTCTCACAGGTAATGCATAGTATCTCAAGCAATCAAACGCAAAAAAGTTTTGAACCAAGAAGACAAGAGAGAACAAAAGCAAATCTCTCTCTCTCGAAGCCTATGATCTATACATTTTTCTCCCCCTTTGGCAACAAGTTACCAAAAAGTTCCTAGAAAATGCATAGTACTATGTCGCCTCTCGTGCTTGGTCTTCGGTGGTGGTGTAGACAGACTCCAAGGACTAACGATCAAGAGACGTGGTAGGAGCTGAAGAAGTTGGAGCTGGAGCTATAGCTGGAGCTGAAGTAGTGGCTCTGGTGTCTGGAGTTGGTACTGCAGCTGACCTCTGAGCTCTTGGCACTCTGGCAAATGCATCAGTTGTCATCTTGCCCTTCCTCTCCTGCATATCATCTTGTAATTGTTCCACAGCTGACTGAATCTCGGTCACTTTGACATCAAGATCATAGAATTTTTATTCCATGATTCTCTCCAGGCTCTCATGGTTTTGAGTTAGGGTGGCCAACCCCTTCTCAATCCGCAGAGATGATGCTATTAAGTAACCAAGATGCTCCTGCTTGCTCTTCAGAAAGTAGTCAGATGCCTATGCTTGAGTTGGCATCTTTGCAGCTTTCTCTTGTCTTGCCTTCTCCTTTCGCTCCTGAGCTTGCACTGATGATGGTTCATTCTCGGTCATGACAACTCGATTGTCCTCAAAATCAGGATAGAGAACCATGTGTTCCTTATCCAAGAGATACTTGCCTGTGCCCATCTTCGAGTTTATCAACTCCTGAATCATGGGGCATATCCACAACTTCTCTTCCGATCCGCTGTCCCTCTTGATCGTCTCGACTATGAGGCTCATGACCTTGAATTTCGAGGCACATCAAAGACATGAAGCAAATTGATCGCATGCCCTCTAATCATGTTATGGTCACCTGATTTGGGCAATAGAGTATGCCTTAAGATCTAGTTGATCGTAGGCAGCCCTGACAGCAGAAAATGGACTGACCCAAACTTGAAGGTCTCAATTGCATCATCTGGGATCTCCTTGTACATGTGTGCCATTGAGTTATGATCCATTTTCTTCTTACCATAAATGTCTAGGTCATCCTCACTTTCCTTTGGGGCATTGATCAATTTGGCCCATTCCTCTATGGTAGACTTGTATCTGGTTCCTTCTAACATCCACACTATCCTGCCATCTGGATAGAAATGTGCTGTGGTGTAGAATTGCATGATAAGTTCATCGCTCCAGTTGGTGAGCTTCTGCCCAACAAAATCAGCAACTCCACAAGCATCAAGCTGTCATAAACCCGTGGTAGTGTTCTGCATTCTCCTTCATGTAGGTCCAGTTGACCCATCTCATATCGCAAACTATGGGCTTCTTATCCAGCAAGACAGTCTCATAAAAGTCATGCTGCTCCTTGGTGTGGAACCTATAATCCACAGTAGTCCTTCTCCTCGTGGCATATGGATCTGTCTCTCTCCATAGCCTCAACCCATTATCTCTCCTGATCTTCATGTTTTCAGCCACAGGATGAGCATCGTTGTGGTCTGGGATCTTGGGTTTGAGTTTCCTTAGACCTGCCCTTCTTCTTCTTCTTCACTCCAACCTCGTGCAATGGAGCCTTGTTCTTTTCAGCTGCTTTGGAATGCTCCTTGTATTCCTCTTGGGCGCATTCTTGGGCTTGAGGCAGCTTTGGGCTTGGAAGTTGCAGCCCTCGATTTGATTGCATCACCCATCGCCTTTTGTGCCTTGGGTGCTGGCTCAGCTTCTTCTTCTTCTTCCTCTTCCATCATGGAAGGCTTCCTATCACTCTTGCCATGGTCTTCTTGACCCTTTCTTTCCTTTTCTTTCCCTCTGCAGAACATGCTCTTTGGGTTGTGATTCCAAAGGAGCTTGAGTAGACACTCTAGCTTTGGACATTGGTTGTCCCGCCTGCGGCCTTTTGATTTTCAATCCAGCTTCACTCTGGATGAACCGACCTCCTCTTGAGCACTTTCTTCTTGGAGCTTGCCTCATCCTCAACTGCCACATAATCCTCATCCTCGCACTCGAGGTATTCTTCTTTCTTGACCTTGTGGCAGCCTTGGGCAAATTGCTCGGAGTGCTTCTGCTCCCCTCATCTGAGCTGCTTGAGGGACTAGTGCCCTCGCTCAATTGAACCTGCTCTTTAGATTTGTTCTGGCTGTCACTCTGGTCTGACATGCTGTCCAACTGACTGCTGACCCTGTGAATAGTTATAGATGAGGTAGAGTGGATGAGCATCACAAAATGCAGAGATTTTTGCAAAAGAATGATTCAAAAAACTTAGTTTTAGTTTCCCACTGAAATCATTTCGGATCTACCAATTTTCAAACTCGGTGATACCGAAGCAGTTTTGGAACCTAAACTAGTGAACTCAGTCAGACCGAGTCACAGTTCGGTGGCACAGAGACTGCTAGGGTTTCACAGAGTCCAGAAATCGGTCACACCGATCTGTAATTCTCGGTCAGACCGAGACTTACAAGTGCAATGGCATCAACCAAATCGGTGGGACCGAGTTTTTCAACTCGGTGGGTCCGAGATGGTTTCGGCGGAAACCTAACCCTAAATTTTCGAATTGCAACTATTCTAAGGATTGATATGACTGGATAGGAGTGATTCAATCGTGGCAAGATGCATAATGTTCACAATGTGCTGAGAATCGGACGAGGAAAGCACTATGATCGAGTCCATACCCTAGTTCGGCGGGAACTCGCTACGGCGGCAACGACGGAGGAGAATTCCGTTGACGGCGGCGGAGACCAGCGACTGGAGGCGGCTGGCGACGACGTCGACGATCCGTAGACCACGTTGGCAGAGCGAGCTATGCGCGGGCGAGAGGATTCGGAGAAATTTTTCCAAATTTTGCCCGTGCGATATATATAGCCCGACCCTGTCAGTGTGACCGAGTGGTACAACTCGGTGGCACCGAGATGCAAAACTGTGAACAGTTTTCGCAACTCGGTGTGACCGAAAAGTAAAAATCGGTTGCACCGAGATGAAAACCTAGATCGACTTAGTAATTTCGGTATGACCGAAATGGAGGAATCGGTCAGACCGAAAATCACAAAGAAGTTTTGGAAGTTTAAGTCTATGACGAATCGGGGACTCCAAGTGCTCCTCACACAGAGTGGTTCGAATCTGACTTGATCAAATTTTGTGATGTAGCATGAATAGAGTTTGAGACGAGAAAGGCATATATAGCTAGAGAAGGTTCTTAGGCATTCTTGTCCATCCACTTGGCCAAATAAAGAAAATCCAAACAATCAAAACAACAAGTGGATGTCCTCTAATGAGTAAATATGCAACCAACATGCTCACACAATAAAATGACAAATGAAGTATGTGACAAAGCATGCACAACCAATTCTAGCATCTATCAAACAATTGGCGATGACTAGGTCATCTATATATGAGTATATTGACTTAGGAGTCAAATGAGAACATTTGATCATAGGTCATACTCATCGTTTAAGCTCAAGTGGGGTTACCACTTTTACATAAAGCATTTATGTGTTCACATCATTAGAGTTGCTTTGACTCAATTCTTAGAGTTAAGCTCCCCCTAGATGTGAGATCCCCCCTTAGAGGGATAAACTAACCTTGGGTTTTGTCGATGATGACTTCATGTAGGTGTTGAAGATGTGGATGCTCAATGTTGATGTAGATCGTTTGGAGAAATCCTTTGGAGTGAGTTGCACTTTCAATACCTACATGGGTTAGTCCCACAAGGAACAAACAAGGATATCCACAGACATAGAGTGACGCACACACAAAATGATGTCCATGAAAACATTAGGTTACCTTGTCCCTTGCCTTACCAACATGAGGGTTTGTGACTCCTTGAACTAGTGCAATATATGGAAGTTGATTGCACTTGTCCTTGCCATAATGATATGAGTGAAAAATGTTGGCGGAGTCACCCTCAAGAACTCTCTAGTTCTTCTTCTTCGGGATCCATATCAACTTGATGGGAATCCTTGGTGTAGTAGTTGTACTTGATGAAGTAGAACTTGACGTAGTCTTGGGAATCCACTTGACCAAGGCCTTAGGTGCTTCTTCAAATGCATCAATCTCCTCTTGAAGCTTGTCCTTGCCTTTGTTCTTGTGGTCTTGTGGTGTAAGATCATCTTGAGCGTGTGTTCCCTTGAAGGAAGTAGGATCATACTTCTCTTGTTGAGGAACAAACTTCGTCTTGGGGTATTGATCTTCTTCCCACTCAACTCCATTGGCATTGAACTTTCGCCAAAACCAACACCTTGATTCTTCCGGTGCCTTCCTTGCTTGCGTGCATAATTTCCTCAAATTGCTTACTCCCGCAAGACTCTTGTATACACCTTTATCTATAATTCCTTCAATAAGTTGTTTTCTTGCTCAAGTGTAACTTGGCTAAGAGGATCATTAGTGGAATCAAGAGAACTACTAGAAGCAACAATATTGGATTTAGCATTATTATTGTTACTACTAGAAGAAGAATCTTTCTTTTTCTTGTTACTAGACTTGACTTGAGGCATGTAAGTAGATAAGAGTAAACGCTTGGCAATGTAAGAAGAACTTTTCTTACGAAGATCATCATTGATTGCCTTTAAGAACTCATGCTCTTGCTCAAGATTGAGCTTTTCAAAGCGTAACTTCTCATGAGCCCTTAAAAGTTCTCGATGATCTTCAAAGATAGTTTCATGAGCTAACTTAAGAGCGTTTAGTTCTTTAGTTAGACGCTCAATTTTCTCCTTATCATTGTCATTCGTTTCAACTTGATTAGCATGATTTATTTTTCATCATAGTATTCATCACTAGAGTTGTCAACAAGTAAATCATCATCACCTAGCAAGTCATCTTCATCAACATCAAAATCAACATACTCGGGGTGTGTTACCTTAGGACCTTTGGCCATGAAGCATCTACCAATTCCTTCATTTGGTGATTCAAATATGTCGTAGGAGTTGGTTGACACAAGTGCAAGACCGGCAACACCTTCATATTGAGTATATTCGGAGTTGGAGTGATAGCTTCTCTCGGAGTGATGGTCAGAGTCGGAGCCGGATACCCATTCACCAACATGAGCTTGATGTCTTCGTTTTGTGTAGCTCTTTGATGACTCGTCCTTCCTTTCCGAATCCTTGCTTCTCCGTGAGGGTCTTCGTTCATAACGATCATCTCTACTCCTTCTCTCTCTTGGTGGTGATTCTTCTCTTCTACTTCTTCTCTTGGGAGAATCTTCTTTCTTTTGTAGGGTGTCGACACTCATTGGAATAGTGTCCGGTCTCCCACAATTGTAGCAGCTTGCGCTCTCGACTAGAAGATCTTTTGTCATTGTAGGACCTTGACTTAGAGCTTCTTTCTTTGCTTCTACTCTTGTAGAATTTGTTGAAGTTCTTCACCATTAAGCTCAATTCTTCATTGAAGGTTTGTTTCTCACTTGAAGATGTGGGGGCTTCACATGAGGCTTTGTAAGCACCACTTGACTTGTTGTGAAGTTCCTCCTTATCCTTGAGTGACATCTCATGAGCAACAATTCTTCCAATGACTTCCGTAGGCTTGAGATCTTTGTAATTGGGCATCATTTGGATCAATGTGCACATGGTATCATATTTTCCATCCAATGCTCTTAGGATCTTCTTGATGATGAATCTGTCGGTCATCTCTTCACTTCCTAAGCCGGCAATCTCATTTGTGATGAGAGCAAGCCTAGAGTACATTTCAGCGACACCTTCACCATCCTTCATTTTGAACTTGTCAAGCTGACTTTGGAGCACATCCAACTTGGATTCCTTGACGGAGTCGGTACCTTCGTGCATATCAATCAAAGTATCCCAAATTTCCTTTGCATTCTCAAGATGGCTGATTTTGTTGAACTCTTCGGGGCACAATCCATTGAAGAGGATATCACAAGCTTGAGCGTTGTATTGCAACATCTTCAACTCATCTGCACTAGCTTCACAGTTCGGTTCTCTCCCATCAAAGAATTCACCTTGCAAGCCAATACACACAATAGCCCAAACGGCGGGGTTATGTCCAAGAATATGCATTTTCATCTTATGCTTCCAAGTAGCAAAATTGGTGCCATCAAAGTAAGGACCTCTACGGTGATAATTTCCCTCGCTAGACGCCATACTCTCCTAGGTTGTGAAACCAAGGCTATGACCACCAAAAGCTATGGAAATCAAAGCAAATGGAGACCAAAGCTCTGATACCACTTGTAGGACCTTGAAGTATGTCTAGAGGGGGGAGATTAAACTACTTGACCAATAAAACCTAACCTTTTCCCAATTTTAGACTTTGGCAGATTTTAGCTATTTTAGAACAAGTCAAGCAATCTTCACACAATTCAAGCAAGCATGCAAAGAGTATATAGGCAGTGAAAATTAAAGCATGCAACTTGCAAGAATATAAAGGGAAGGGTTTGGAGAAATCAAACACAACTGGAGACACGGATGTTTTTCTCGTGGTTCCGATAGGTGGTGCTATCGTACTTCCATGTTGGTGGAGACTTCAACCCACGTAGTGTAACGCTTGCGCGAGTCCACGGAGGGCTCCACCCACGAAGGGTCCACGAAGTAGCAACCTTGTCTATCCCACCATGGCCGTCGCCCACGAAGGACTTGCCTCACTAGCGGTAGATCTTCACGAAGTAGACGATCTCCTTGCCCTTACAAACTCCTTGGTTCAACTCCACAATCTTGTCGGAGGCTCCCAAGTGACACCTAGCCAATCTAGGAGACACCACTCTCCAAGAAGTAACAAATGGTGTGTTGATGATGAACTCCTTGCTCTTGTGCTTCAAATGGTAGTCTCCCCAACACTCAACTCTCTCTCACAGGATTGGATTTGGTGGAAAGAAGATTTGAGTGGAAAGCAACTTGGGGAAGGCTAGAGATCAAGATTCATATGGTTGGAATGGAACATGTTGGCCTCAACACATGAGTAGGTGGTTCTCTCTCAGAACTGGTAAGTTGGAAGTGTAGGTTTGTTCTGATGGCTCTCTCTACGAATGAAGAGGAGGTGGAGGGGTATATATAGCCTCCACACAAAATCTAACCGTTACACACAATTTACCAAACTCAGTGGGACCGAATCATCAAACTCGGTCAGACCGATTTAGTAAACCTAGTGACCGTTAGGGCTTTCGGTGGGACCGACATGCATTTCGGTAGGACCGATTTGGTTAGGGTTAGGGCATAACGTAATCTCGGTGAGACCGATTACACAAACTTGGTGAGACCAAATTTGGTAATTAGCTAACCAGAGAGTTGGTCAGGTAAACTCGGTGGGACCGATTTGCTCTTTCGGTGAGACCGAAAAGTTACAAAAGGGAAACAGAGAGTTTACATTGTAATCTCGGTGGGACCGATTCGCTCTATCGGTGAGACCGAAAAGTTACGAAGGGGAAACAGAGAGATTACAATCCCATCTCGGTGAGACCGAGATCCCTATCGGTGAAACCGATTTGCCTAGGGTTTGTGGCAGTGGCTATGACATCTGAACTCGGTGGCGCCGGATAAAAAGAATCGGTAGGGCCGAGTTTGACTTTGGGTTTAGGTCATATGTGGATGTGAGAAAGTAGTGGAGGGTTTTGGAGCATATCACTAAGCACATGGAGCAAAAGGCTCATTAAGCAACACCTCATCCCTTCTTGATAGTATTGGCATTTCCTATAGACTCAATGTGATCTTGGATCACTAAAAAGTAAAATGAAGAGTCTTGAGCTTTTGAGCTTGAGCCAATCCTTTGTCCTTAATATTTTGAGGGATCCACTTTCATCATCCATGCCATGCCATTCATTGAGCTTTCCTGAAATATTTATCTTGGAATAGTATTAGCTCAATGAGCTATATGTTGTTATGAATTACCAAAACCACCTAGGGATAGTTGCACTTTCAAACTCCTTCATCCAGACTCCTTCATTTGCTGCTTCTGAAGCAGCTATGTACTCCGCTTCACACATAGATCCCGCCACGACGCTTTGCTTGGAACTACACCAACTAACAGCTCCAACATTCAATATAAATATGTATCTGGTTTGTGACTTAGAGTCATCCGGATCTGTGTCAAAGCTAGCATCAACGTAACCATTTACGATGAGCACTTTGTCACCTCCATAAACAAGAAGCATATCCTTAGTCCTTTTCAAGTACTTCAGGATGTTCTTGGTTGCTGTCCAGTGATCCACTCCTGGATTACTTTGGTACCTCCCTGCTAGACTTATAGCAAGGCACACATCAAGTCAGGTACACAACATTGCATACGTGATAGAACCTATGGCTGAGGCATAGGGAATGACTTTCATTTTCTCTCTATCTTCTGCAGTGGTCGGGCATTGAGTCTGACTCAACTTCACACCTTGTAACACAGGTAAGAACCCTTTCTTCCACTGATCCATTTTGAACTTCTTCAAAACTGTATCAAGGTATGTGCTTTCTGAAAGTCCAATTAAGCGTCTTGATCTATCTCTATAGATCTTGATGCCCAATATATAAGCAGCTTCACTGAGGTCTTTCATTGAAAAACTCTTATTCAAGTATCCTTTTATGCTATCCAAAAATTCTATATCATTTCCAATCAACAATATGTCATCCACATATAGTATTAGAAATGCACAGAGCTCTCACTCACTTGCTTATAAATACAGGCTTCTCCAAAAGTCCGTATAAAACCATATGCTTTGATCACCTCATCAAAGCATATATTCCAACTCCGAGATTCTTGCACCAGTCCATAAATGGATCGCTGGAGCTTGCACACTTTGTTAGCACCTTTAGGATCGACAAAACCTTCTAGTTGCATCATATACAACTCTTCTTTAACAAATCCATTAAGGAATGCAGTTTTGACGTCCATTTGCCAGATTTCATAATCATAAAATGCGGCAATTGCGAACATGATTCGGACAGACTTAAGCATGTGAGAAAGTCTCATCGTGGTCAACTCCTTGAACTTGTCGAAAACCTTTTGCAACAAGTCGAGCTTTGTAGACGGTAACATTACCATCAGCGTCAGTCTTCTTCTTGATGATCCATTTATTCTCTATGGCTTGCCGATCATCGGACAAGTCAACCAAAGTCCATACTTGTTCTCATACATGGATCCCATCTCAGATTTCATGGCCTCAAGACATTTTGCGGGATCTGGGCTCATCATTGCTTCCTCATAGTTCGTAGGTTCGTCATGGTCTAGTAACATGACTTCCAGAACAAGATTACCGTACCACTCTGGTGTGGAACATACTCTGGTTGACCTACAAGGTTCGGTAGTAACTTGATCTGAAGTTTCATGATCATTATCATTAGCTTCCTCTCTAGATGGTGTAGGCATCACGGGAAAGGTTTTGTGTGATGAGCTACTTTCCAATTTGAGAGAAGGTACAATTACCTCATCAAGTTCTACTTTCCTCCCACACACTTCTTTCGAGAGATACTCCTTCTCTAGAAAGGATCCATTCTTAGCAACAAAGATCTTGCCTTCGGATCTGTTATAGAAGGTGTACCCAATAGTTTCTTTTGGGTATCCTATGAAGACGCACTTCTCCGATTTGGGTTCGAGCTTATCAGGCTGAAGCTTTTTCACATAAGCATCGCAACCCCAAACTTTAAGAAATGACAGCGTAGGTTTATTGCCAAACCACAGTTCATGTGGTGTCGTCTCAACGGATTTAGATGGTGCCCTATTTAACGTGAATACAACTGTCTCTAATGCATAACCCCAAAACGATAGTGGTAAATTAGTAAGAGACATCATAGATCGCACCATATCTAATAAAGTATGGTTAAGACGTTCGGACACACCATTACGCTGTGGTGTTCCAGGTGGCGTGAGTTGTGAAACTATTCCACATTGTTTTAAATGAAGGCCAAACTCGTAACTCAAATATTCGCCTCCGCGATCAGATCGTAGAAACTTTATTTTCTTGTTACGATGATTCTCAACTTCACTCTGAAATTCTTTGAACTTTTCAAATGTTTTAGACTTGTGTTTCATTAAGTAGATATACCCATATCTGCTCAAATCATCTGTGAAGGTCAGAAAATAACAATACCCGCCGCGAGCCTCAACACTCATCGGACCGCATACATTGGTATGTATTATTTCCAATAAGTCAGTGGTTCTCTCCATTGTTCTGGAGAACGGAGTCTTAGTCATCTTGCCCATGAGGCATGGTTCGCAAGTATCAAATGATTCATAATCAAGTGATTCCAAAAGTCCATCTGCATGGAGTTTCTTCATGCGCTTTAGACCAATATGACCTAAACGGCAGTGCCACAAATATGTTGCACCATCATTATCAACTTTGCATCTTTTGGCATCAATATTATGAATATGTGTATCACCACGATCGAGATTGAACAAAAATAGACCACTCTTCAAGGGTTCATGACCATAAAAGATATTACTCATACAAATAGAACAACCATTATTCTCTGATTTAAATGAATAACCGTCTCGCATCAAACAAGACCCAGATATAATGTTCATGCTCAACGCTGGCACCAAATAACAATTATTCAGGTCTAAAACTAATCCTAAATGTAGATTTAGAGGTAGCGTGCTGACGACGATCACATCGACCTTGGAACCATTCCCGACGCGCATCGTCACCTCGTCCTTAGCCAATCTTCATTTAATCAGAGCCCTCTGCTTCGAGTTGCAAATATGAGCAATGTAACCAAGATCAAATACCCAGGCGCTACTACGAGCATTAGTAAGGTACACATCAATAACATGTATATCAAATATACCTTTGTTCACTTTGCCATTCTTCTTATCCGTCAAATACTTGGGGCAGTTCCGCTTCCAATGACTATTCCCTTTGCAGTAGAAGCACTCAGTTTTAGGCTTGGGTCAAGACTTGGGCTTGTTTCCGGGAGTGAAAACTTGCTTGCCATTCTTCTTGAAGTTCCCCTTCTTTCCCTTGCCCTTTTTCTTGAAACTAGTGGTCTTGTTAACCATCAACACTTGATGCTATTTCTTGATTTCTATCTTTGCCGATTTTAGCATCGCGAAGAGCTTGGGAATCATTTTCGTCATCCCTTTCATATTATATTTCATCACAAAGTTCTAGTAACTTGGTGATAATGACTAGAGAACTCTTTCAATCACTATCTTATATGGAGGATTAACTCCCACTTGATTCAAGTGATTGTAGTACCTAGACATCCTGAGCACATGCTCACTAGCTGAGCTATTCTCCTCCATCTTGTAGGCAAAGTACTTGTCAGAGGTCTCATACCTCTAAACATGGGCATGAGTCTGAAATACCAATTTCAACTCTTGGAACATCTCATATGCTCCATGGCATTCAAAATATTTTTTGAAGTCCCGGGTCTAAGCCGTAAAGCATGGTGCACTAAACTATCAAGTAGTCATCACACCGAGCTTTGTCAAACGCTCATAATGTCCGCATCTGCTCCTGCAATAGGTCTGTCACCTAGCGGTGCATCAAGGACATAATTCTTTTGTGCAGCAACGAGGATGATCCTCAGATCACGGACCCAGTCCGCATCATTGCTACTATCATCTTTCAACTTAGTTTTCTCTAGGAACATATCAAAAATAAAAAAGGGGAGCTATACGCGAGCTATTGATCTATAACATAGATATGCAAATACTATCAGGACTAAGTTCATGATAAATTAAGATCAATTAATCATATTACTTAAGAACTCCCACTTAGATAGACATCCCTCGAGTCATATAAATGATCATGTGATCCATATCAACTAAACCATGTCCGATCATCACGTGAGATGGAGTAGTTTTCAATGGTGAACATCTCTATGTTGATCATATCTACTATATGATTCACGTTCGACCTTTCGGTCTCCAGTATTCCGAGGCCATGTCTGTACACGCTAGGCTCGTCAAGTTAAACCCGAGTATTCCGCACGTGCAAAACTGTCTTGCACCCATTGTATGTGAACGTAGAGCTTATCACACCCGATCATCACGTGGTGTCTCAGCAAGACGAACTGTCGCAACGGTGCATACTCAGGGAGAACACTTATACCTTGAAATTTTAGTAAGGGATCATCTTATAATGCTACCTCAGTACTAAGCAAAATAAGATGCATAAAAGATAAACATCACATGCAATCAAAATATGTGACATGATATGGCCATCATCATCTTGTGCCTTTGATCTCCATCTCCAAAGCACCGTCATGATTTCCATTGTCACCGGATTGACACCTTGATCTCCATCGTAGCGTCGTTGTCGTCTCGCCAACTATTGCTTCTACAACTATTGCTAACGCGTGATAAAGTAAAGTAATTACATGGCGATTGCATTTCATACAATAAAGCGACAACCATAAGGCTCCTGCCAGTTGCCGATAACTTTTACAAAACATGATCATCTGATACAACAACGTATATCACATCATGTCTTGACCATATCACATCAAAACATGCCCTGCAAAAACAAGTTAGACGATAACGTCCCAATATTCATGCGGTATTCTAGAATCTTGATAACCCACAAGTATAGGGGATCGCAACAGTTTTCGAGGGTGGAGTATTCAACCCAAATTTATTGATTCGACATAAGGGGAGCCAAAGAATATTCTCAAGTATTAGCAGTTGAGTTGTCAATTCAACCACACCTGGAAAATTAATATCTGCAGCAAAGTATTTAGTAGCAAAGTAGTATGGAAGTAACGGTAACGATGGCAAAAGTAACAGTAGCAGCTTTGTAGTAATTGTAACAATGCCAACGAAAAAGTATCTAAGCAAAGATCAATATGTGAAAAGCTCGTAGGCATTGGATCAGTGATGGATAATTATGTCGGATGCGATTCCTCATGCAACAGTTATAACATAGGGTGACACAAAACTAGCTCCAATTCATCAATGTAATGTAGGCATGTATTCTGAATATAGTCATAGGTGCTTATGGAAAAGAACTTGCATGACATCTTTTGTCCTACCCTCCCGTGGCAGCGGGGTCCTATTGGAAACTAAGGGATATTAAGGCCTCCTTTTAATAGAGTACCGGACCAAAGCATTAACACTTAGTGAATACATGAACTCCTCAAACTACGATCATCACCGGGAGTGGTCCCGATTATTGTCACTTCGGGGTTACCGGATCATAACACATAGTAGGTCACTATTGACTTGCAAGGTAGGATCAAGAACTCACATATATTCATGAAAACATAATAGGTTCAGATCTGAAATCATGGCATTCGGGCCCTAGTGACAAGCATTAAGCATAGCAAAGTCATAGCAACATCAATCTCAGAACATAGTGGATACTAGGGATCAAACCCTAACAAAACTAACTCGATTACATGATAAATCTCATCCAAACCATCACCGTCTAGCAAGCCTACGATGGAATTATTCATGCACGGCGGTGAGCATCATGAAATTGGTGATGGAGGAAGGTTGATGATGACGACGACAACGGATTCCCCTCTTCGGAGCCCTGAACGGACTCCAGATCAGCCCTCCCAAGAGAGATTAGGGCTTGGCGGCGGCTATGTATCGTAAAACGCGATGAATCCTTGTCTCTGATTTTTTTCTCCCCGAATGTGAATATATAGAGTTGGAGTTGAGGTCGGTGG
Source organism: Aegilops longissima (assembly GCA_021605205.1). Taxonomy (NCBI): domain Eukaryota; kingdom Viridiplantae; phylum Streptophyta; class Magnoliopsida; order Poales; family Poaceae; genus Aegilops; species Aegilops longissima. Next base: position 351,231,107 of record CM038680.1, on the reverse strand, counting down.
AGTTTCAGGGGGCCCACGAGACAGGGGGGCGCGCCTAGGGGGTAGGCGCGCCCCCACCCTCATGGACAGGGTGTGGGCCCCCTGGTCTTGATTCTTTCGCCAGTATTTTTTATGTATTCCAAAAATATTCTCCGTGAAGTTTCAGGTCATTCCGAGAACTTTTATTTCCGCACAAAAATAACACCATGGCAATTCTGCTGAAAACAGCGTCAGTCCGGGTTAATTCCATTCAAATCATGCAAGTTAGAGTCCAAAACAAGGGCAAAAGTGTTTGGAAAAGTAGATATGATGGAGACGTATCAAATGTCTCTCTCCCACCCCTCCACCTACCTACCCTCTCCCTCCCGGCGGCCATGGCTCCGACCATGATCTGGCCGGATCCCTCCAACAAAAAGCCTTTTCTCTCCAATGGATCCATTCTCTGACCCCAACTCTATAGCCCATCTTCTGGATTTCTCATTTGGTCATCAATTCAGAGGTGAGATACGTAAGTATTTTCAATCTTCGATGAGCTCGGTCTCCTTCTTTCATGGCTTCATGATGGTGATCTCCTTTGCAAGATTTGCTTTTCATTTGAATAATCTCAATGTCAGCCTGGTTCTCTCTGCATGCACGGGTGGTGATTACCAATCATTTGAGGTCCTCCATGTTTCTGGAAATGTATATCGCTTCAAAGTGTGCTCCAACGCTGTGGGTTTCTATTTGGTACCCAAGATCTTTTTCACTTGTGATCTATTTAAATGTTACTTCCACCTCTGGAGTGGTGGCGGCCCAAATTGGATTTTTGAAGAAAAGAGATGGTATGCTGAGCAAGATGTTGAATGGACTACGGTTTCGTCTCGGGGAAAAGGTATAACAAATCGTAATGTGCCTTTCAAGCAAGTATATCGTCGTATCCTTGATCATTTCGCGCCTCAGAACAGTGGATATGTCTCATCTCATCATGCTAATACTACTTTGACTGGTGCTAATGTCATTCCGATTGGATCATCCATGGTTTTGAATGACCACGCACATGATCGTGATAATCGCACGTCTGTTGCTACCGCAATGACTTCCATGCATAGCGGATCAGTTGTTCCAGGGCCCAACCGCGTTTCAAACTCCAACCCTCCTGCACGCATTGTATCTGGGCCGCCAGAGCCCAATCAGCAAAACCAGCTCACCTGCCCAGAAGCCGGAACGACTAGCACACCCAACGTTTATCAGCCAGATTATAATTATTTTTGCTCTAAATGTCTGGGCTATGGTCACACGCGCTATCATTGTTACAATAAAATCAGGTGTCGTGCATGTTATGGTTATAACCATATTGCTAGATACTATTTTAACATGAAAATCTCAGTTCAAGCTTATCAGATCAAATCAAACCCGTAACCTCTGCCTGTTATATCTGCCACCCGCGACGCCTCCTCACCTTCTCACCTTCGTCCACCATCCCCTGCTCCGCCTACCGCTTCCCCAGATGGCTTGCTACCCCTGCAACCCTCTCCCTCACCTCCCTCCGGGCACCACCATCACCCCCCGGCCCTCTCCATGCTCGTCGTGGCTATGTGGTTTTGGGAGGAGAACTTCCCATGGTGTGCGATGAGTGGGCTATTGCCACCTTGGTTTCGGAAGTATCTGCAGAGGAGTTCCACGGTGCCATTGCTCTGATCACCAACTACCTCGAAGGTCGCGGATGGCGCATCAACTACACATCTTGCAGCGGTATGGGTACAACTCTCATCCAATTTACCACTGCCTGCTCTAGAGATACGACTGTCAGTCATAGCCCGTTTCAGATCGGGGACTCTGTTTTGAGGATTACTAGGCAGGACAGAGGATTGAATTATCGTAGCATTGCGTTTACTCATGATATTTGGATCCTGATGATGAACTATCCTCTTGAATGTTGGGATGTTGGGGTTATGGGTCGCATAGTTTCTCCCTATGGTAGATTTCTTATCTGGAACAAAGATCCTAGGGATAAAACTAGAACTACAGTGAAGCTCGGAGTCTTTAATGTTGACATTATTCCCATCAGTATTGTTGTGCTTCGCAATTTGGATGATGTTGGCTATGGGGATTCATGGACTTGCCCTACATACATTCTGTCTAGAGAGATGATTGGGCTGCAGGGTGGTGATGAGGATCCACTCCCACCAGATGGTGGGAATCCTCACCCGCTGCCTCATGTACATGGAGGGTTTTGGCATGATGAAGTGTTGGGCAATATTCCCATGGATCAAGTTGTTATTAATCCTCACAATGAAAACCTAGGTGCACCATATGAGGATGTACATGCTGTCAACAATAACAACAATGCTAATCATGAGGCAAAGTCTGATGAGCAATCTGAGCAGGTCCCAGTTGGTGTAAATTCAGTTACTGTTCCTTTGGCCAATGTGGTATTGAGCAATGCAGCTGGTCTGAATGAAGTTGCTGTGGAGCAGGCTTATGACACTACAAAAAAATACACTTCCGTGATGATACGTGTTTGTCACAGCAGGTCACATTTTTTTGTCATGCATGTACATCCATGACAAATTTATGACAGAATCAAGATAGTCATACATGTGCTGTCGTAGAAGTGTTCCATGACATTACCAAAATTATCATCACGGAAGTGTCCACTTCCATGACGATAAATCGCGTGTCACAGAAGTGCTTTCGTCAAGGGTGACCGACACGTGGCATCCACCGTAACAGAACGCCGTTGAGCTATCGGGTCTGGTTTTGGATCCGATAACCCATCAACAACCCTGACCAATGGGGATTTTCCACGTGTAAAATCATCATTGGCTGGAGGAAACACGTGTCGGCTCACCATTGGGACAGATGTCATCCACTCATTGGACCCAAAGCGCCTATGATACGCCGACACGTGGCACGGCCCAACAGAGGCCCATTCCTGTGAAAAGGCCGGCCCATTTGACTTGGTCAAAAGGTGGCGGCCCGGCCCACGGCAAGCCTGTTAACGGCATGTTCGCATATAGCCCATTTACAGCCGGCTAACCCAGGGCCCGTTTACGGCCTATCCGGATTAGGCCCAGTAGCGTCATCTGGGCCGTCCAATATAATTCCAACCTGTTTTAACTTTCGGCCCATGTATGGCCCATGAAGTCTTTTGGCCCATCTGAGGCCCTTAGTAACCCTCAGCCCGTTAACGGCCCGTGGTAAAACTGGCCCGTAATGAACAATGTATCACTTTATACCCATTAACGACCCATTATTCCGTTGGGCCGTTTCCAGCCCATGTTATCTTTCGGCCTTCTCAGGGCCCATTTATTCTTGGGCTCATTTCCAGCATTCGGTTACTTACGGCCCGTTACTATCATTTTCTACTTGTGGGCCAAATTTAGCCCGTGCATACAGTCGGCCCGTTTGTGGCCCATTAATACGTTGGGCCGTTTTCATAGCGTAATCAAATACGGTCAATTAACGACGGCCCATTATGGTCGGCCCATGAACGGACGATTCCAGCTCTTGCCCGTTTACGACCATAAAGCGGTATGTTATTGGCCCATGTTTGGGCAATCGATCATACGGCCCGTAGAAGGCCCATTGATAATACGGCCCGTAGAAGGCCCATTGATGATACAACCCGCAGAAGGCCCATTGTTTCTACGCCCCATAGAAGGCCCATCGTTTCTACGACCCGTAGAAGGCCCATGGTCACTACAGTAAATATGTAGCCCCTGGTTATTGTGGCCTAGTTTTAAAAAAAGGTTATTGCGGCCACTAGCAAACCGCGGAAAAAGAACAACACTGACTACAAGCAAACAAATAAACAAGACAACAAGGAAATAAATAAGCAAGCAACTTACGCTAGGCTATCACCGCTATTACACATATTACATCCATCGGGCATCAAAGTTCGCCACCAAGGCAAATATAGGAACAAAGCAGATATCATATACTCTAGTTGTCAAAGTTGGCGACCAAAGGCAGATAAACGCCGCAGCAAAACATGTCCGAATGAAACCACTTCAAGATCTCAAGAAACAATATCCTGGTACCCATAATGTGGCAAGATGCTTAGCAAGCTTATTAACTTTCTCTTGTTTGGCGCTTAAATCCTCCAAATTTGTCATTGCACCATAAAGTATGCATCTGAATTATGCAGGGACTTCCTTAGTCCTTCAGCTTCCTGTCGCAACACATCTGATCGATGTCTTTCAACTTGAAGCTGAGACTCAAGAAGGCGAACTGATTCAGGCAGCGAGTTCGAAGAGCTTGTGCCAAGAGAGTGGCGAGAACTCAACACTACATCAAGACAGACTTCGGTTCTCTCACCGTCGCCAAGGTAGTTTTTATCAGCTTTCTTGGAGACCAACAGGATGTTTCACTATCTTGAACCTTATCTACATTACTTCCTTCACCATTGCATAACGAGGTACTGTTCTCCAATATTTTGTCCGCATTCTAAAAGAGAAACAAGCAGACACATCACAGGTTTACCATGTTGTATATGAAACTCATTTTGGTAAATCAGTTCAGTAGTAAAGTGCATAGGATAACATCATGAAACAAACATATATCTATGTACCACGGTCACTTTATGGTCTATATCATTCTAGTTTTTGTTGCCAAATCAAGATAGAGACACAGTTCAAATGATATTTGTTCAAGACAAAGCAGAATAAACAGAATATAAGTGTGGGAAACTATAGAGACACTTGTAATGTGCATGACATGAGAACATAACTATTTATTCAATTGAAACTGAAATCAATATAGAGCAAGTTACAACAGCAAACCAGTTAAAGAAACAAGTTTAAAACATACCTGTTGCGCCATTGGAGTTTCAATTCCATCCTTCAAATTTTAAAATAGTTGGTCTGAGTAAATACAGTGATGCAAGAGCAAAGGAGTATGAACCATAGCTACAGAACCTGACCTAAGAACAATTGTTCTTCTCCTTTAAGCGTTGAGTTGGGATTCGGAGTGGTGGTCCTCGTGCTTTGGGCACTGCAGTTCCCTTACTAACTGCTCGTGTTTGGGTGCTCCGTGGTGGAGACGGTGTTGTGTCAATTGGAACTGGGTTACTATCTGCTAGGGTTGGCGTTAGAAGGTGTAGCTGGTTCTCTGTCCAACCGGTAGGGGTACAATCATGAGAGTCCGGGTTATGTGTGGTGGGGCTGGTTCTGGGCAAGTACAACCGTGGTTCTATCCGCATCAACTGGTAGCACTATATTTTCTGAAGACCGTGTGGTTACTCCCTTAGATACCGCCATCACCCTCTCCAATTCAAATGGCTGATAAACAAGAAAAGTAATTGAATGTACATACATTGTATGATAGACAGGTGCAATGGATAGTGGGGAATAAAAGAGGGCATGAAATAATTCACATTTATGTTGTCTAACCAAACAGGATAGCATGACACAGTTTCACATATATGATGGCTAACTAAACAGGATAGCATGATACAATTTCACATTATGATGGCTAACTAAAAAAGATGGAAAGACATAGTTCAAAATATGATGACTATGTAAACAGGATGACATGATATAACTATATAATGTGTTTATTAAATAGGTTGGCATGCCATAATTCACATACATGCCACCTATGGAAACATGATAGCATGATATAATTCTCGGATAGAATGACATAATTCAAAATATGATGACTGTAAACACTAAACAGGATGAGATGATATAACTATATGATGTCTTTATTAAATGGGTTGCCATGCCATAATTCAGATAGATGTTGTGTATGTAAACATGATGGCATGATATAATTCAAATATATGATTTATATAGTAAGCAGATGGCAATCCATATATGATGTAAAAACTAAGCAATGCAAGACAACATGCATGATGTGGGTAATATAACCCTGCCAAGTTTGATCATAGACCTCAGGGGGAAATAGGACTGGTCATCAGTCTCTGAATCCTCCTCTGAGGAAATCTCAGATTCAAAGAAGATGTCTCGCTTCAGCAGTAGCATTTTCTGCTCAAATACCTTGTTTTCACTCCAGATACTTCCATCACCGCTTCAAATGGCCGATGCACAGGAAGAGTAGTTGAATATACAAACGTTGTCAACAAATGGAACACGTAATACAAAAAATTGATAGCATGATGTAATTCACATACATGATGATTGGCTCAACAACATGGCATTGCATAATTCACATATATAATGCCTTTGCAACAAGATAGCATTACATAATTCACATATATAATGTCTTGCAACAAGATGGCAATGCATAATTCACATATATGGTAATTAGACACTAAACAGGTGGCATTCACACAAAGCATGTCTAAACTAATCAAATGACATCGCAATGCAAGACACCATACACACGATATGAGCAACATAACCCTGCCAAGTTAATTAGAGCATACACCGGGGGAATAGGACTGGTCATCTGTCTCTGAATCCTCCTCTGAGGAGCTATCCGTAACCAGCGAGATATGCGCTTTGTCAGATAGCATAGTCTGCTCTGAAGACGTTGTTTTCACTCCAGAATTTTCCATCACCGTGTCAAATGGCTGATGCACACGAAGAGTAGTTGAATGTACTAACATTGTTGACAAATGTAATACGTAACGAAAAAAAAGGATGGCCTTATATAATTCACATATAACATGACTGACTAAGCATGATGGCATTGCAAAATTCACATATATGATGCCTGGCTAAACAAGATGGCATTGCATAATTCACATAAATGATGAATAAACTAAACAGATGGCATTTACACAAAGCATGTCTAAACTAAGCAGTTGACATATTTGATGTATAAAGTAAGCAATGCAAGGCACCATATGCATGATATAACCAACATCAGCATGCCAAGTTAGAGCGAAGACCTCATGGGGTAAATAGGAGTGGTCTTCGCTACAATCCCCTCCTAACAGTTATCTTCCTCTTGATTACAATCCGAAATGGGTGGAGGGGGGGGGGGGCTGCCTTTGCGCCCACCATGGAGCGACGTCTGCATGAAATTTTGTTGCCACGCAAGGCTCGTCTCTTTTGCTCTACATGTTCAGTTGCATTGTGTACAATAACTGACATGCATAGGAATAAAACATAGTGAGATTATGTAAGGAGTGCATGCACAAATCCAGAGTGATGGTAGCAAACTGTGGATAGACCCAAAACCAATGATAGCAGGCAGATAATAGCTTTAGTTAAAAATACAGATAATGGCTCCTTTAATGTTTGTTTGCACCCAACATGGAACTCATAGTAGATACCCGAGATTAACCAGATAGTAGACAGATAGTACTGATTGCTGCCCCAATGTGTACCCCACAACCATTTAAAAACTCAAGTTTCAGCATAAGTTTGGACCTGACTCGGAATCTAATAGGTGAACACGACGATAAAGTAGCATGTCATCATATTAAGCGATGCATAACCTAAGCAGACACGGAAGAGTGCGACCTCTCTTGCGTGTAGTCCTCAAGGTCATCTGCTCAGTTGATGATGGTAATGCAGTTGTCGTGGCTGCTGACGGCGGGGAAGAAGATCTGAGGCGGCGAAAGACACTCTGGAGAGCGGATCCCTGCTGTGGTGAACCCTTCCATCGTTGGAGCAACCGAGCTGGGTGGAACACAGCACCACAGAGCAGGACAAACCACACAAGGTTTTCTTTGACACATATCTGTAATAGAAGTAATTTTGTAAGGGCTTGTTTGAATTTGAGGATTCTAACAATGCAGGGATAGGAAATAGACAGGAATAAGATAGGAATGCACGTGCAAAACAGGGAATTTAAAAACACATGATTTCTGCCAATCTGGGTGTTTGGTTCACAAGAATTGGAAGATCACATGATGCAAAGAAGCATGGTGAGATTAAGTCAAACCATAAGAAAATGTACGGTTATAATGCTATTGTGCTACTATCTCTTAGTCTTGTGCTTCATGAATAGGAATGTAGCGACCTGACCCAAAATCGGTCAAGTCTCTGTGTCTGTACCATCCCAAGATCATGCTGGTACTCACAGTACATCGATGAAATAATCAAAGTTCAATCACACCTGAATTTATTACACGATTCTCATATAGAGTCTTTATTACAAGAGAATAAATTGGGCCGAAGGCCAACTCATGAGAAATAAACTAGTAAAGCTGCGGAAGCGTAGAAGAATAGCGAGTCCATCCGACTCCAAAGGGCAATCGCCAAGCGCGGAGCGTAGCCTCAATCCTGATCGGAATACTCCTCTGCAACATAAGACGTTGCAGCCGTGTAGGTCAGCTTTTTGAATAAGCTGGCAAGTCATGAAGAGAATAACAATAATAAAATTTACTATCACTATATGCATTTTGGCTGTGGGGCTCTAAGTTTTATCATTTTGCGAAAAGCCAGTTTTTCCCTACTACAGTGGACTTGTTTGCAAATACTACAATATTGTTGGTAGTTATTGAGATGGTTCCGCCAACCAATGTCTCATTCCCAAATTATTAAGTCATAACCCCTCAAATTAATTTATTAGTTTTAGTGTTGAGATTTCCGAATACTTCCAAGTTCCAGAGGCTCAAATTGTCCGTAATCGGGACACGGCTAATCGATTAGATCTTTAACTCTGCAGAGGTTTATGACTTTACCCGCAAGAATCATTCCCTCCTTTTAAGTCTTCGCACTTCATGGTGTTTGAAGACGGACGAATGAAACAGGTCTTCCAAAGAGTTCTTCTCGCTACCGCCGTACCCATCCAATCCTACCGTTCTTCTACATCTCGTAGTACCGCCCAGCCAGCGTCACTACTAGGGTTGACCCAGCCGAGCCCATAATGGCTTGCGGCTGCACAGTAAGCTTCCGGTCAAAGGCATCCATCCATCTCTTCGTGATCGGGTGAAGCTCCGCAAGATGTCATGGCACTTCTCCATGCATCCCGCCAACCACCGGGTTCTCCAGGTGCCCACAACCGCCCTCCACCCAAAGAGTGAATTTTGAAGTCCATCTTGATCTTGAAGTTCATGGGGTTGTCATCATCATTGACTCTCACATCTTGCTTATGAATTCACTCAACCAATCCCGTCTACGAGCATAGCAAAATTAAACTACTACGTCCCGGGTCATGGTAACAAGGGGAATTGGTTCATCCTACCACATGATACTACTCAAGATTAATAACTTCAAAATTTCACCTACTGCATGCATGGTGGGGAGGTATAACACTAATGCAATAAAATCATAGGTATTGAAAGAACATGATCAATGACTTGCCTTGCTGACGATCTTCGTAAGCTAAGGACTCGTAGTAGCAAGCTTCGCACTCTGGAAACTCTACCGAGACAAACAATAATCACAATAAGCATATAGCATAAGATCACTTAACATAGCAACATAGTAGCATAACACACCAAACACACAAATCAAAACCCAAAGGAAAACTCAAAGAAAACCAACTCAAAGTTTTCCTACTTCAAGCAACAACTAAAAATAGTTTTACATAACAAAAAATTTTCTAACATAACCTAAGCATGAGTTTATTTTAACTTAACAGAAAATAATGCTTTAAGCAACTAGGAGCAAAAAGAATCAATTTAAAATCTATTATGAAACTCCTATTAGGCCTAATTCAATTTCTATTAAGAAGAATAAAATAAAAGTTTTATTTATTATAAATAAAAGTTCATCCTATAAAGTGACAGAAACTATCCTAGAATAATCAATCACATGTGAAAAATAAATTTATTTGCTAATTAAAATAATAGGAAAACAGTAGCTAGTTAATTAATTAAGAATATCATGATTCTGCTTAAAACTATTTTTTTATAAATCCTAAAATACTCAAATAAATTCCTACGGTTAGGCAATGTCAAAACAAAGTTGGGACAAAAGAATCATTAAAAAATAAATTTCCTAACTCATTTTATAGCAGATTTACTATTCTAACTAAATCTAAAATAAAGCAATTCTAAATAATTTTAACATAGCTAATTATATTTTCTACAGAAACTATAAGAAATTTGCAAACCAACAAAAAAGAATCACTTAAAAATATTAAGTGGATTAAAAGATATGAATTTTTCAAATCTGGAACTATTTTGTTAAAACAGAAAAACGAAAATAAAGAAAAACGGCTAAATGGGCCTAACTAACGCACTGCGCGTAATATAACTAAAACGGGCCTAGGGTTAAACGAATCGGGCCGGTACTAAAAATAAAACCCTAACTTAAAAAATAAACCGTAACGAACCGGGCCGAACCGGGTTTATATAAAAGAACTTACCCCTTCGGGGGTGTTCTAATCTACGCCGTCTACGCGAGATCGGACGGCGGGGCAAAGTCCGGTGGCTTACGGAGTTGGACGGCGGCGGCTCGGGCGGCGAGTGCGTCGGCGTCTCCGGTCGTCGGGGAGGTCGGCGGGGTGCTCCGGCGGGTGCGGACGGGCTCGGGGGGTGGTCTGGTGGAGTCGGTGGAGCTCGGGGTGGACTAGGGCGTCGGCGGCGAGGCAAATGGCGGCGGCGGTGTTCGGCAACTCCGGCGATGAGCGCGGTGAGGGAGAGAGGGGTCCGCGAGGGGCGAGGGGGGAATGGGTGGGGTAGGGTTTATATAGGCGGGCCTCGACTTGCGCAAGGGGTGAATCGGGATCAATCCGGATCCTTCGAGATCCGCGAAGGTGGCGCGCGAGGTGGCGGGCGGGGGTTGAAGGAGGTGGGGCCCGCACTGTCGGTGAGGGGAGGAGGGTGCGGCGATCGGGCGCACCGAGCCAAAACGTTCGGGCGAGGGGTTGGCCGGGCCGCTATCGGCTCATTGGGCTGGCTCATTGGGCCTGGTCGGCCGGTCGGGTGGGTTGCCTCGGCACTGGCTGGGCGAAGGTTCGGTCACGCTGAGGGTTTTTTTTTTTTCTTTTTAATTCTTTTGAAAAATAAAACAGAGAGAAATAGAAATATTTATATAAGACATATATATATCAAAATGATTAGGGAATATTCCTATCATTTGAACATTTTCCAGGCAAAATCCAAAGTTTATAAAATTCATTTTTTCCAAATTCAAATAAAACTCAAATTTGAATTCAAAACTTTTGGCATTGTTTTCCTCTGATATTTTTGGAGTGTCATGTTTACTCCTCTCATACTTTTGCTCAAGTATTTATCGTGCATAGTTTTTTGAAATGATTCCCACTTGCCAAAGTTTGAATTCAAATCCCAAAACTCAAAATCTTCTCAAACTTCAAATGGCACTCAAATTCAAACAGAATGCATAGATGCTTAGCTATAATTGTAAAACATTCCAAATAGGAAATTTGGGATGTTACAAACCTACCCACTCAAGATGAATCTCGCCCTCGAGATTCGGGTTGGCTAGCAAATAGGTGCGGATGGTCTCAAGAAGGTCTTCTTGGCGCCCCTGTGTGGCTTCTTCCTGAGTGATGACTCCACAAAGACCTTGCAAAACTTGATGACCTTGTCGGGTGACTCGCTCGCAGCCTCGAGAATTGCACGGGTTTCTCCTTATAGGTCGATCACCGTCGAGCTGTATGGCCTCTAGGGGCACTTTGTGTCTCTCAACGGAATATCGCCATGTCGGCATGACACTTCTTCACCGAGAAACATGGAAGACATCATGAACTCCGGACAATCCTTCCGGCAATTCCAGCTTGTAAGCAACTTCTCCATGACGTTCGAGGATTTTGTACGGGCCAATGAATCGGGGTGCTAACTTTCCTTTGACACCAAACCTCTTGATTCCACGAAGTGGAGACACACGAAGATATGCTCGGTCTCCCGCTTCGTAAGTTACTTCCTTGCGTTCTGTCGGCATAACTCTTCATCTCGATTGTGCTATCTTGAGTCTATCCCGAATCAGCTTGACTTTCTTCGAATCTCCGATAAGATCGGAACCGAAAAGTGATCGATCTCCAACACCATCCCACAAAGAATGGTGTTCTCGCACCTCCTTCCGTATAGAGCTTCGAAGGGGCCATCTTCGATCGGATCGATAATCGTTGTTGTATGAGAACTCTGCGATGGCAAATTATCATCCCAGCTAGATCCATAGTCTAGCACACAAGCTCTCAACATGTCCTCCGAATCTGGTTGACCTCTCGGTCTGTCCATCTGCTCACGGATGAAAAGCTGTCTTCAATTCCAGCCTCGCACTCCAAAGTTTCATGCAACTCGATTCCAAAACTTTGAGGTAAACTGTGTTCCTCTATCGACACGATACTCCTCGGAACTCCATGCGTACATACGATCCTGGTCATGTATATCTTGGCCAATTTAGCACTGGTATAGGTAGTCTTCACGGAATGAAATGAGCTACCTTGGTCAAACGATCAACCACTACCCAGATAGAATCATAACCTGAACGGGTCCCGGTAATCCTGTGATGAAATCCATTCCAAGTTTCTCCCATTTCCAATCGGGAATCGGCAAAGGTTGAAGTAACCCTGCTGGTTTCGATGTTCTGCCTTTACTCGTTGACAAACATCGACATCGCTACGCATCGGCAATATCCTTCTTCATACCTGTCCACCAGAAACTTTCCTTCAAATCCAGGTACATCTTGGTGTTACCAGCGTGAATCGAGTACCGCGAATCATGAGCCTCCTGAAGAATTAGCTTTCTGAGTTCGGGATCATTGGGCACATAGATACGATCCTCGAACCATATAGCTCCGTGTTCATCCTTACGTGTCAGGACCCCGATTCCAAGTCACATCGACCTAGCTGGTAACACCTCATATCACCTTGCGGCCTCACGCACGGTATTCCCACGGTGTCGCCTTACCATGGCCCGGACCGCTTATGTCTTTTGGCTCACGATATGATAGTGTCGCTAGCATCCACATGACAAAGAACCCGGCCGACATGGCTAGTCGTGAACCCAAAGCGGCACTAACCTATGGGGACAGCATACATGAAACACTTCGAGCATGTCGGTCATCAACGTATGACTCGGGCTGTAGCACTGGCTAACAGACTCCGGTATCCCGGCTGTAGCAGCTAGGCAGGACTCAAAGTATCACCGCGTGACATTTCCCGAAGGGACAGATATAGGAACGAAATGAATCACATGCCGCCACCAAGTGTCCAAGCAGTAGTCTTTGGGCTAGCAGGACTCGTGAACCGGTCAGAAGCGGACTACTATCGCCGTAGCACGAGACTACATTTCCCCATATGAGAGGCTGCCAAGGATAAACAACTAGATTGTCGGATCCCACTCATACCAAGCATTTCAATCATACACGCAATATGCCCGATATGAGTAAATACAACAAGGCATCACAACAAAACTCTACAACTCAAGTACTTTATTTAAGAGGCTCCGAGGAGCCATACATAACATAGTCATACAGGTAGGGGTCACATGACCCAACACTCAAGTCATACAATCATACAAGCACATGCGAAGCAAAGTAGTCTCGAGTACGCACTCTAGAAAGAAAGAAAGCTTGTTGGAGCCTTTCTATCTACAATGGCCCTTCACAAGTCTTAGATCGCCACCTGGGTGGCTAGCTTACTCGTCGAAGTCAACATCTACATAGAATCCGTCGGAGGGGGTAGTATAGTCCTCTGAAAAATATTGATTGAGCAAACATGAGTACAAAAGTACTCAAAGAAGTCTTACCACGTAATCCTATCATACATGCACATTCTCAAGAAGGAGGTGGAGTTATATGCAGCAAGCCAGCTTTGACTCTTGGCTAAGCTATCCCACGTGACACACTTTGTAAAGCATTTTGTCGCATACGAGTCCACTATTCACCATCACAATACTCCACCGTGGATCCTCTCTCGTCATCCCCGAGAGGGCCATCCACGATACTCACACTTATCTTGAGGCTTTTAGTAGTATCCATTTACTTGTCTATGAACTGATATAGGTAACCCAGAAGTCCTTCTCCGTGGACACGGCTATTCAATAGATCATATTTAACCCTCAGGGTATACTTCTTCACACGCGCCCACCACTTATCGCCGCGTTTACACGACATGTACTCGCAACCTTCAAGCGGAAGCCCAACGTGGTGTCGGCCTCAGCCTACCCAAACACTCAAGTCCCTAGTCCAGGTTTATCGCCTATTCGGGTTCCATCCGCAGGAGTCCGCCGAGGTTTCCCATACAGCCCGAACGATGTGTGCAGGTTCCCGAGATACCAAACGGGCACTTTCGGTACACCAGACACGGCGCCACCGCAACACAACCCACCCCTAAGGTCAGCGCTATGTGCGGCCCCAAAGATGCTACAAACACCGAAACTACTTGCAACTCCCTGACTATGAACAGGGGTGGTTAAGAAGTTTAGAGGGTCAATTAAGGATCCCAATGTGTGGTAGTAGCTAGTTCATGGATCACAAACACAGATCTCGGTTCTTAAGTTCGCTTCAATGAAACAACCCACCATGTACTCCTACATGGCCTCTCATCGATACCTTTACCAAATCGTGTTCAACACTTACACTCTCGAACCAACACAACCTTTCACTCCAGCTCATCATCCCGATGAGCCGACTGACACAACTCTAAGCATAGCAAGCATAGCATGGTAGGAATCACAAACATGGCTCAATCAACTCCTACACATACTAGTGGGTTTCATCTAGTTATTGTGGCAATGACAGTCATGCAAAGGAAGTGGGTTCAACTACCGCAGCACACAACAGTTGAATCGCGTTGTCTTAATGCAGAAACGAGAGCGAAGCGAGAACATGGGTTGTATCGAATGATCAATGAATTGCTTGCCCGATGGGACTGGGTAGAGAACTGCCCTTCGTGGGTAATCGAGGTTATCTTCGAAGGCGAACCTATCATGAAAACACACCAAAATAAACATACAAGCAATATGCAACAATATGATGCATGCTATGACATGGCAATATGGATGTGTGTTGGCCTAATGCAAGTTGAAGGGACAGGGATGAACTCATTTGAATCAAAGGTTCAAATGATAGATCATGTGAGTTAGTCCTAATGGTGCAAAATCTTAATCTGGTTATTCAGCATAGTTAACTTGTTTTAACATGCATGAAACCTGTACCAATGGATAGAGTGTATTTTTCTGATAAATTTTCATATATAAATCTTTGCATTTGGAGTTATAGAATAAAAGTTATAAGCATTTGAAATTTGAGTTATATTCTGGAATTTATTATATAAAAATAATTCCAGAATTTGAATTAATGCGTCAGCATGAGGTCAGCATGACGTCAGGGGGTCAACGGGGTCGTCCAGGTCAAACTGACCAGTGGGACCCGCACGTCAGGGTTAATCTAAACTAATTTAATTAATTAGAACTAATCCTAATTAGTTTAACCGAGGGGTCCACTGCCATTGACCCGAGGGTCAACAGGCCCACTTGACGGGTCAACTCACCGCGCCTAGCCACGGCGAGGACAGACGCGGAGCAAGTGCTTTTGCACTTTCCGGCTCCAAATGGAGCTGGGAGCACCCACGTGATGCCGGAGGTGAGCCGCGTTAGTGGTGGAGTCGGCTTGGGTGGGATGGCGGGTGGGCGCCCGCGACGAGCCGGGCGGGACCGGGCTCGCCACCGACGGGTTTGGGGCTAGAGGGCTTGGCGAGGCGCGGAAGTGCACCGTAGACCTGCTGGGGTGTGGTGAGTGCGATGGACGAGTGGCGTGGCCATTAGGTGACCGGAGGCTCGTCGGCTGCACGAGCTCAAGGGCGGGGGTTCAGTGATCATCGAGCGCTGCTGTGGTGCAAGAAGAAGAGAGCGGAGAGGATGGGGAGTAGCTAGGCTCACGGTGAACCTGTGGGGAGCTTGCCGGGTCGGGGCGGATCGATGCGGCGGCGACGGCGATGGGGATCTCCGCTGCCTTGAGCTCGGGCGAGGTCGGGTAGTGGCCTCGGGTGTTTTGGAGCGAGGGAACTAGCTAGCTAGGGGTAACGGGTGCGCGGAGCTGCTGACATGGCGGGAGGAGTATGAGCGGCGGGAGCACGGCCGACGGTGGCGCGTCGGCGATGGCGCCGGCCAGTCGGGGCGAGCGAGAGAGAGAGGGGGGGAAGTGAGGTGTCCGGAGGTCGGGTGACGACGCGTGGGTCGCCCAGCGGCGAGGCGGCGAGGGATGAGGCAGGCGGCGCGCCAGCTGCGTGGCGCGCCCTCGCCGCCGGCCAAGCATTAGTTGCTCTGTCAAGCCGAGCCAAGCAGCCACGGCATGCTGCTGGCTGGGGCTGGGCAGGTGGGGCGGTCCATGGGCGCAGTGTAGGTTTTTTATATTTTAGTCCTTTTCTATTTCTCGCAACTCTGTTTAGGGTTTTAAAAATACCAAAACTATTTCAAAAATTACCAAAATGCTCCTGGTCACTTGTTGGAATATTCCCAACATGAAACATTTTAGTTTGACAATTTTGAACACTTAAAATATTTTCCATAATTTAAAATGCCCATTTCAAAAACTTGTGATTTAAATCTAGAACCCTTAGGTGACCTAGAAAATGTTCCACCTTCTTTGACATGGATCCTGAACCCAAACAAAGAGGATGAGCATTTTGAAGGGCATTTCGATTCATTGAAATAAATTTTAGTAAACCCTAGTTATTTTAAGGGGGTGTTCGGGTTTCGCCTTCCCCATTTCAAATTTAGATGAAATTTAAACATGATGCACACCCTAATGCATGGTCTATCCGGGATGTGACAACTCACCCCACTCAAAAGAATCTCGTCCCAGATTTAGGATCTGCTCTTGAAAAAGGTGGGTACTCAAGTCGAAGACGATCCTCCCTTTCCCAAGTTGCTTCTTGCTCGGAATGGTTTGACCATTGAACCTTTAGAAACTTGATATTCCGACGCCGAGTGGTACGCTCGGTTTGATCGAGGATACGAACGGGTACTCTCGATAGGTGAGGTTATCTTGGAGATCAAGCGCTTGTGGTCCACTCCACGGATAGGATCCGAGAAGCAACGCCGAGTTGGGAAACGTGGAAGACATCATGGACCTTGGAAAGATGCGGAGGTAGTTCCAATTGGTAGGCAACTTCCCTCGCTTGGCAAGAATGCGAAAGGGTCCAATGTAACGAGGAGCCAACTTGCCCTTGATATCAATCGATGGGTTCCTTTAAAGGAGTAACCGAAGGTAAGCCTTCGCCAATTTCATAAGCCATAGGCTTATGCTTGCGGTCATATTGGCTCTTCCGACGAGATTGGGCTGTTTTAACTTCACGAACAACGCGAACCTGCTCCTCTCGCTTCCTGAATCATATCCGGCCAAAGAGCTGTCTCTCCCGGTTTCACCAGTTAAGAGGCGTTCACATTTTCGCCCATAAAGAACTTCGAAGGGCTTTGCCCAAGCTGGCTTGATAGCTATTGTTATAGGCTTAACTCGGCGAATGGAAGGCATTTCTCCCAATTCATGCCGAAAGAGATGACAGAAGCTCAAGCATATCCTCTAAGATTTGATTGACTCGCTCTACTTGACCACTTGATTGGGGATGGAAAGCGGTGCTAAAGGAGAGACGAAGTTCCCATAGCGCTTTTGGAAACTTTCCCAAAATCGAGAGGTGAAGAGACTCCCACGGTCGGAGTTAATTTCGATGGAACACCATGAAGAGACACTATTCGAGATGTACAAATCAGCTAGCTGGCTAGCGGTTATACTCTCACTAACAGGTAGGAAGTGGGCTACTTTGGAAAGACGATCAACAACGACGAAGATAGCGTTATTCCTCTCTTGGTCCCGGGAAACCCGTAATGAAATCCATACCAATTTTATCCCATTTCCATTCAGGAATTTCCAAAGGTTGAAGGGTACCAAGAGGTCGTTGATGCTCCGCTTAACTCGATGACGACGCCGCAGCTTAGCGATGTATTGAGCGATTTCTCTCTTCATCCTAGTCCACCAAAACCTCCGGCGAGATCTTGATACATTTTAGTACTACCAGATGAATGGTGAGAGGAGAGTCATGAGCTTCCTTAAGGATCAATTGCCGTAGCTGTTGTTTCTTGGGAACCACCAAGCGGTTTTCAAGAAGACAACACTGTTCATCTATGGAGAAACATTTAGCAGCTCCGCTTAGCAATGTTCTCCTTGATTCGAGATATCCTCTATCATACCGCTTTGAGCAGCTATGATTCGATCCGTGAGGTCAGGTTTCGCCACCGGGGGGAAAGAAACTCGAGGAACAATGTGAAGATTAAGCTTACGAAATTCCTCGTGGAGAATTGGTTGACCTTGTTGTAACATCAAATTGTTACAAGAAGATTTATGACTTAGTGCGCCACCATGACATTGGCTTTGCTCGGGTGTAGGATATTCCTAAGTCGAAATCTGTAATCAACTCGACCCAACGCCTTTGCCTGAGATTCAAATCCGTTGGGTGAAGATATATTTCAGACTTTGGTGATCAGGTAGATTTCGCAACGATTACCCGTAAGGTAATGTCGCCAGGTTTTGAGTGCATGAACCATCGCTGCAAGCTCTAGATCGTGTGGGGTAGTTATCCTCATGTGGACGAATCGTCGAGAAGCGAGGCAATCACATGGCGATCTTGCATGAGTATGCAACCTAGTCCTTGTCGCGAGGCGCCGCAATAGATAATAAAGTCCTTTGAGAAATCTGTGGAACAAGTACGGAGCAGAGGTCGCGCCTTTTCAGTTCCTCAAAGCTGATCTCGATCGTGGCGCCCACTCGAACTTCTTATCTTTCTTGAGGAGTTCGGTTAGAGGTTTAGCAACTTTGGAGAAATTCTCGGTTAAGCGGCGGCAATAGCTCGCTAAACCGAGGAAACTCCGAACTTGCTTGACCGATTCGTGGAGTCCAATCAAGGACGGCTTGAACTCGCCGGGATTGACAGCAATACCCTTACCAGAGATTACATGTCCTAGATAGGTCACTTCGCAACCAGAATTCACACTTAGAGAATTTGGCATAAAGGCGGTGCTCTCAAGTTTCATCAATACTAGCCTTAGGTGTTCGCATGTTCTTCCTCATTCTTGGAGTAGATGAGTATATCATCGAGGTATACCACGACAAATTTATCCAAATACTCCATGAAGATTGAGTTCATTAACCGAGAGAAAGTGGCTGGAGCATTGGTTAATCCGAAGGACATGACGGTGTACTCAGATTGGCCATAACGAGTGACAAAGGCCGCTTTGGGGATGTCCTCGTTTTGATTTTGATTTGATGGTAGCCCAACCTCAAATCCATTTTGAAAAGATCGAGGACCCAATGAGCTGATCGTACAGTGTCGTTGATCCCGGGAGCGGATACTTGTTCTTGATAGTGACCAAATTGACGTGTCGGTAATCTACAACCATCCGATCCGTACCATCCTTCTTCTTGACGAAGAGGACGGGCAAGCCCATGGGGATGAACTAGGACGGATGAAACCCTTTTGCAAGGACTCATCGAGTTGTTTCTTAAGTTCAGCTAGTTCTAGGGTGCCATCTTATAGGGTCTTCTAGAGATTGGGACGGTTCCGGAATAAGATCTATCACGAACTCGACATCCCCGCCGTGGAACACCGGCAGTTCTTCCGAAAGACATCCGGGAAATCACGGACTACCGGAATATCTTCGAGATCTGGAAGAGGGTTGGCATTTAAGGAGTAAAGCTGACGCTTAGACACTCGGGTTAACACATCCACCGCTTTACCCAAGGATGGGTAAGTTGAACGGTTCTAGTAGAGCAATCGATCTTGGCATAATGGGTGACATCCACCCATACCCAAGATGATGTTTATGTCCGAGGACTTAAGAGCTATTAGAGATGCAAGAAAGACTAATCACGACAAGAATCTCATTCCCATGACTTATTCTAGAGGTTTGCCATCTAGAACCAGGAGTTTGAATTTCCATGGAGGTAGGCATGTCGCAGAATGTGGTGTTGTGCAATCGAGCATAGCTCTCGTAAATAAATGAATGAGATGCTCCAAAGATCAAAAGAACAGCTTGCGGATGGCAATTAACAAGAAGCGCATCGAGGACGACGCTGGGATCCTCATAGGTTTCTTCAGCAGAGACATAGTTGACATGGCCACGAGCGGTGGCAACCGGCTTGGCATAGGGAACCTTTCCGCTGGCTTGTCGCGCCAATGACTTTCCACTTGATTAGGGTTGTTCTGGGACACTCTCAATATAGTGGCCCGCCTCTCCACATTTGAAGCAAGTGATCACATTTGGCCGTGGGGCCACATTAGCAGCTTGGACCTCCATATGTCTTGGGTGGAAAATACGGTTGGTTGGGGCGAGGCGCCTCAAGGATGGCCTCGGGTGTACTGGGTGGTAGAGCCGATTTGGGACCCAAACCCGGCGCTCGGGAACCAGAGCGGATGACGATCCGTAATCACGGATGTGCTATGTGAAGCCTCAAATCAGTCGCCTACCTCGGCGCCGATAGCCTTATTGACTAGCTTCGAGAAAGAGGTACATTCATGCAGACGGAGATCTCGGCGTAGCTCGTGGCTAAGTCCTTACGGAACCTCGCCGCTTCTTAGCATCGGTAGAAACTTCTTCGAGCATAACGTGCTAACCTCCCGACCATGGTGTAGGCATCCACCGTCACCGCCTTGGGTGAAACTGCAAAATTCTCACGCTTATGGTCCATAAGACCTTCGGTATATGGTGCTCACGAAGGCGGCATCAATTCATCCTGTTGTAACTTGTCCAGCCGGACGATAGCCTCATAATTTTCCCACCGAGATCGGGGCCTTCCAGATGATAGGCGGCAAAGACAACTTTGTCGCCTCAGCCACATTGGCGGAACGCAGCTTGTGGTGGATATCGCGGAGCTAATCATCGGCGCCGAGTGGCTCGACGGAACATTTGAATTTTGGAGGATATAGCTTGACGAAGTCATTGAGTGAAACCCCATCGCTTCTTGGCTGGCGGCTGTGTTTTGTTCAATCCGCCCAATAAGCGGTTGGTTTCACGCTTATTATGCTCGCTTCCAAAGATCACCTCAGCCAAAGATGGCGGTTGCGCAGATTCACATTTCGGCTGCATCGGCCTCTCCCCGCCTGGGACAGCAGGAGAATTTCGAGTGTTGACCATCCCGGGAGACAAATCAAAGGCTTAAACCAGGATGGCAGAATTTAACAAGGAAGTGCGGAAGGTAATGGACAGTATGGAATGCAAAGATGTTCATCCGTATGACATGGTAATATAAACTGCCATATATATATATACCAACGGTCATACACACCATTCATAGTTTAGTACAAGCCTGACGGAGTACAACTATAGGAAAAGGCGTTACATCTCATCGGAAGCATTCCAACTCCTATACATTATTTTTCTACACTTCCGGAACGATACACACTAGGTCGTATCCCACGAGTCACGCAGGACGGTGGAAACACAACTGGTACCATACTAGGAATACTACTACTATCTCGTGCAGCTCCATAGTAGTCCTCATAGAAGTCACCACCTGCACTGAAGTGGAACATGATCGTCCGGAAATAGATAATCCTGTGGGGCCTATGGACCATAAGGACTCGGATGTGGCCGTGGACCCACAAATGGTGGAAGAAGAGGCCCACGAGGAGGAGTGATGCCTCCAACCTCACGCCACTCCATGAAGTCTGGCAGACTCGCCCGCACAGGTACAAGTCTCTCATGTCCATACATCCGCTTGCACGGCAGTGCAAACCTAGTCGAGTAGCCCAAAGGTCGAACGGCATTAAACAGCTCCATACGCAAGGCCGGTTCTCACGGTCCTTGTCCTCCAAAGAACTCAAGAGTGGTACGGAGGAGTGAGTCCTCATGGGATGCATCACCGCATAAACCTCAAGGTAGCCATGCGCCCGGAAGGGATGCCGCATATAGCGGAAGTCGTTGTTGCTCAAGAAAGCAGTCCTGGCTCGAATAATAGTCATCATGGAATAGGCTGCATCTTGTACAGATATTCCAATAGTGATTCCGAGCCCATAAGAACAAAGAAGTGGCTCAAGAGTCTCGGATAGGATGGATAAATCCGACCGCATAAATATTGGCTTTGATTGAAATCCTCGAACTGCTCCTCGACGGTATATTCAGGATACCATCGATAACCAGCCTCAATCATCACCCTAACCAACATGGCCGTGACCGCACACATCAATGCAGCGGGTCAAAGTAACCACTTGGTTCTGGGAACGGGTGGCCATCCGAAAGCACAGCCATAATGCAAAGGCATTAGAATTCTAGGAAAATCGGGCAGCATAACATCAGTAAATGCTCAAATCAAATTTGAGACATTCAAAATCAGATTTGCAAAACCACTCAACAACATCATATCAAGGTTCGGTTCAAACGGTAACATACTAAAATTTAGTAACACCGAATCGAGGATGTAACCAACAATCCTACAAGGTACTACGGATAGTAACACGTGATCCTCGATAGAGAGAAGAGAGCCTAGTCCTATACCCACGTTGAATGAGAAGAGGATGACTCAGATCGAGGGCATAAGGTAAAGGAGTAAAAGAGCCTTACGCTCCTCCCACAATCAATTCCCTACATATAACTAAAGCATTTCTAGACTCAACTTCACCAGTTTGGCTTAGCGGACCTACAGCAGCCCCGCTCGATGCCAACGCTGTCAGACCCCGATTCCAAGTCACATCGACCTAGCTGGTAACACCTCATATCACCTTGCGGCCTCACGCACGGTATTCCCACGGTGTCGCCTTACCATGGCCCGGACCGCTTATGCGTCTTTTGGCTCACGATATGGTAGTGTCGCTAGCATCCACATGACAAAGAACCCGGCCGACATGGCTAGTCGTGAACCCAAAGCGGCACTAACCTATGGGGACAGCATACATGAAACACTTCGAGCATGTCGGTCATCAACGTATGACTCGGGCTGTAGCATGGCTAACAGGACTCCGTATCCCGGCAGTAGCAGGCTAGGCAGACTCCAAGTATCACCGCGTGACATTTCCCGAAGGGACGTATATAGGAACGAAATGAATCACATGCCGCCACCAAGTGTCCAAGCAGAGTGCTGGGCTAGCAGACTCGTGAACCGGCTGAAGCGGACTACTATCGCCGTAAGCACGAGACTACATTTACCCATATGAGAGGCTGCCAAGGATAAACAACTAGATTGTCGGATCCCACTCATACCAAGCATTTCAATCATACACGCAATATGCCCGATATGAGTAAATACAACAAGGCATCACAACAAAACTCTACAACTCAAGTACTTTATTTAAGAGGCCCGAGGAGCCATACATAACATAGTCATACAGGTAGGGGTCACATGACCCAACACTCAAGTCATACAATCATACAAGCACATGCGAAGCAAAGTAGTCTCGAGTACGACTCTAGAAAGAAAGAAAGCTTGTTGGAGCCTTTCTATCTACAATGGCCCTTCACAAGTCTTAGATCGCCACCGGGTGGCTAGCTTACTCGTCAAGTCAACATCTACATAGAATCCGTTGAGGGGTAGTATAGTCCTCTAAAAATATTGATTGAGCAAACATGAGTACAAAAGTACTCAGCAAGTCTTACCACGTAATCCTATCATACATGCACATTCTCAAGAAGGAGGTGGAGTTATATGCAGCAAGCCAGCTTTGACTCTTGGCTAAGCTATCCCACGTGACACACTTTGTAAAGCATTTTGTCGCATACCAGTCCACTATTCACCATCACAATACTCCACCGTGGATCCTCTCTCGTCATCCCCGAGAGGGCCATCCACGATACTCACACTTATCTTGAGGCTTTTAGTAGTATCCATTTACTTGTCTATGAACTGATATAGGTAACCCAAGTCCTTCTCCGTGGACACGGCTATTCAATAGATCATATTTAACCCTGCAGGGTATACTTCTTCACACACGCCCCACCACTTATCGTCGTTTACACGACATGTACTGCAACCTTCAAGCGGAAGCCCAACGTGGTGTCGGCCTCAGCCTACCCAAACACTCAAGTCCCTAGTCCAGTTTATCGCCTATTCGGTTCCATCCGCAGGAGTCCGCCGAGGTTTCCCATACAGCCCGAACGATGTGTGCAGGGTTCCCGAGATACCAAACGGCACTCGGTACACATCCACGGCGCCACCGCAACACAACCCACCCCTAAGGTCAGCGCTATGCGGCCCCCAAAGATGCTACAAACACCGAAACTACTTGCAACTCCCGGACTATGAACAGGGTGGTTAAGAAGCCGAGAGGGTCAATTAAGGATCCCAATGTGTGGTAGTAGCTAGTTCATGGATCACAAACACAGATCTCAGCCTAAGTTCGGCTTCAATGAAACAACCCACCATGTACTCCTACATGGCCTCTCATCGATACCTTTACCAAATCGTGTTCAACACTTACACTCTCGAACCAACACAACCTTTCACTCCAGCTCATCATCCCGATGAGCCGACCTGACACAACTCTAAGCATAGCAAGCATAGCATGGTAGGAATCACAAACATGGCTCAATCAACTCCTACACATACTAGTGGGTTTCATCTAGTTATCGTGGCAATGACAGTCATGCAAAGGAAGTGGGTTCAACTACCGCAGCACACAACAGTTGAATCGCGTTGTCTTAATGCAAGAAACGAGAATGTAAGCGAGAACATGGGTTGTATCGAATGATCAATGAATTGCTTGCCTCGATGGGACTGGGGTAGAGAACTGCCTTCGTGGGTAATCGAGGTTATCTTCAAGGCAGAACCTATCATGAAAACACACCAAAATAAACATACAAGCAATATGCAACAATATGATGCATGCTATGACATGGCAATATGGATGTGTGTTGGCCTAATGCAAGTTGAAGGGACAGGGATGAACTCATTTGAATCAAAGGTTCAAATGATAGATCATGTGAGTTAGTCCTAATGGTGCAAAATCTTAATCTGGTTATTCAGCATAGTTAACTTGTTTTAACATGCATGAAACCTGTACCAATGGATAGAGTGTATTTTTCTGATAAATTTTCATATATAAATCTTTGCATTTGGAGTTATAGAATAAAAGTTATAAGCATTTGAAATTTGAGTTATATTCTGAATTTATTATATAAAAATAATTCCAGAATTTGAATTAATGCGTCAGCATGAGGTCAGCATGACGTCAGGGGGTCAACGGGGTCGTCCAGGTCAAACTGACCAGTGGGACCCGCACGTCAGGGTTAATCTAAACTAATTTAATTAATTAGAACTAATCCTAATTAGTTTAACCGGAGGGGGTCCACTGCCATTGACCCGAGGGTCAACAGGCCCACTTGACGGGGTCAACTCACCGCGCCTAGCCACCGGGCGAGGACAGACGCAAGGAGCAAGTGCTTTTGCACTTTCCGGGCTCCAAATGGAGCGCGGGGAGCACCTACGTGATGCCGGAGGTGAGCCGCGGTTAGTGGTGGAGTCAGCTTGGGTCGGGATGGCCGGAGTGGGCGCCGGCGACGAGTCGGGCGGCGACCGGGGCTCGGCCACCGACGGGTTTGGGGCTAGAGGGCTTGGCGAGGTGCGGGAAGTGCACCGTAGACCTGCTGGGGTGTGGTGAGTGCGATGGACGAGTGGCGTGGCTATTAGGTGACCGGAGGCTCGTCGGCGACGAGCTCAAGGGCGTGGGTTCAGTGTGATCATCGAGCTGCTGTGGTGCAAGAAGAAGAGAGCGAGAGGATGGGGAGTAGCTAGGCTCACGGTGAACCTGTGGGGAACTTCGCCGGGTCGGGCGGATCGATGCGGGCGGCGACGGCGATGGGGATCTCCGCGCCTTGAGCTCTCAAGCGAGGTCGGGTAGTGGCCTCGGGTGTTTTGGAGCGAGGGAACTAGCTAGCTAGGGGTAACGGGTGCGGCGGAGCTGCTGACATGGCGGGAGGAGTATGAGCGGCGGGGAGCACGGCGTCGACGGTGGCGCGTCGGCGATGGCGTCGGCCAGGTCGGGGGCGAGCGAGAGAGAGAGGCAGGGGGGAAGTGAGGTGTCCGGGAGGTCGGGGTGACGACGCGTGGGTCGTCCAGGCGGCGAGGCGGCGAGGGGATGAGGCAGGGCGGCGGCCAGCTGCGTGGCGCGCCAAGGCCGCCGGCCGGGCATTAGTTGCTCGTCAAGCCGAGCCAAGCAGCTATTGGCAAGCTGTCATTGGCTGGGCTTAGGTGGGCTGTCATGGCGACAGTAGGTTTTTTCTATTTTAGTCTTTTTCTATTTCTGCAACTCTGTTTAGGGTTTTTAAAAATACCAAAACTATTTCAAAAATTACCAAAATGCTCCTGGTCACTTGTTGGAATATTCCCAACATGAAACATTTTAGTTTGACAATTTTTGAACACTTAAAATATTTTCCATAATTTAAAATGCCCATTTCAAAAACTTGTGATTTAAATCTAGAACCCTTAGGTGACCTAGAAAATGTTCCACCTTCTTTGACATGGATCCTGAACCCAAACAAAGAGGATGAGCATTTTGAAGGGCATTTCGGATTCATTGAAATAAATTTTAGTAAACCCTAGTTATTTTAAGGGGGTGTTCGGGGTTTCGCCTTCCCCATTTCAAATTTAGATGAAATTTAAACATGATGCACACCCTAATGCATGGTCTATCTGGGATGTGACATTACGGAATCCTTTAGCTTTTCCTTCATTCATCTTCTGCTTTATCTCATCAATTTCCTTGTCCGACTTCTGGGCTTCACGAATCCTTTCGCCAAAGTGGACTGAACTTCCAGAGTTGCAACAAATCCTCTCGAACTATCTCCAATGGAGATCTCTCGAGGTCATCGACTAACTCCTGGGTAATCCTCCTGCTGTAAGAGTATTCACATAACTCTTACGGCTCAAAGCATCTGCTACAACATTAGCTTTCCCGGGTGATAATGCAATCTCATGTCATAGTCCTTGATTAACTCTAGCCATCTCCTCTGCCGAGGTTCAACTCTTCATGTGAAAATATACTTCAAGCTCTTGTGATCTGTAAACATCACAATGGTTTCCGATGAGAAAATGTCTCTGTGTCTTGAGTGCATGCACTACGGCCGCTAACTCCAAATCATGTGTGGCATAATTCATCTCGTGTGGTCGAGCTGTCCGGAGGTATAAGCTACAACTTTTCCTTCCTGCATGAGCACTCCTCCGAGTCCCCGACGAGAAGCGCCACAATAAACCTGGTAATCCTTGTGTATGTCCGCAAAATCAGATCGGGCTGTGACCAAACGCTTTCTTCAATTCTTGAAAACTGGCTTCACAATCCTCGGTCCAAATGTACTTGGCTTCCTTCTTCAACAGCTCACCATGGGCTTGGCAATCTTCGAGAAATTCTCAATGAACCTCCGATAATATCCTCGCGAGTCCGAGAAAACTGCGGATCTCCTTGATCGAGGTGGGCGAACGCTAATCGGTGATCGATTCAACCTTGGCGGGTCAGCTGCTATTCCTTCTCCTGAAATAACATGTCCGAGGAATCCAACTTCCTTCAGCCAAAATTCACATTTGCTGAACTTGGCATACAACCGATGTTCTCAAGTTTCTCCGAACTAGACGCAAATGTTCCTTATGCTCTTCCTCGCTCTTGGAGAAAATCAGTATATCATCGATGAACACCACGACAAACTTGTCCAGATATTCCATAAACACCTTGTTCATCAAATTCATGAAGTAGGCAGGAGCATTAGTCAATCCAAATGACATGACGGTATACTCGTATAAACCATACCTGGTGGTGAATGCTGTTTTGGGTATATCCTTCTCACGGATCTTCAACTG
Organism: Aegilops longissima; assembly: GCA_021605205.1. Taxonomy (NCBI): domain Eukaryota; kingdom Viridiplantae; phylum Streptophyta; class Magnoliopsida; order Poales; family Poaceae; genus Aegilops; species Aegilops longissima. The sequence goes on along the minus strand of CM038680.1, from coordinate 351,203,544 downwards.
ATGATACCCTGATCGAAGATCGATCTTGGAGAATACCTTGGCTCCAACTAGTTGATCAAACAGATCATTAATCATCGGCAGAGGGTACTTGTTCTTGATGGTCACTTCGTTCAACGAACGATAATCCACAACCATCCTCAAGGTTCCATCCTTCTTCTCTACCAAAAGAACTAGGGCTCCCCAAGGTGATGAGCTTGGCCGAATATATCCTTTCTCCAATAATTCATTAATTTGATCCTTGATCTCTTTCAATTCGTTCGGTGGCATCCGATAGGGTCTCTTGGATATTGGGGCTGTGCCGGGCAATAACTCAATCAGAAATTCAATGTCCCTGTCCGGTGGCATTCTCGTAATTCCTCCTAAACACATCGGGAAAATCTTGCACCATCGGCACTTCCTCCCGAACAACTCCCGTGAGGGAATTCACCGATTCTTCATCCGCTACGCCTCGATACATACTTGATCCTCTTCTCGCCCGGTGGTGAGCGTAATAGACTTATGGGCACAGCCTATGTTTCCTTCAAACTTCGTCAACCAATCCATGCCTAGGATTACATCCAAGGTCCGGGTTTCCAACACTATGAGGTTTGCGGAAATTTATGATTTCGATGTTGAGGGTTGCATGACAGCCTAAGCTCGCCATCATTTCTCCTCTCGCGAACTCGACGCCAAGGGGCTTTCTAAGGGTTTTAGTGGGCAACCTGCATTTTTCCACAACTACCCTTGATATGAATGAATGCGTTGCACCAAAATCAAAGAGTACCAAAACTGAACGTGAATTCAACAAAAACTTACCAACCACAGTGTCTGGCTGATCATAGACGTCCTCGACGTCAATGTGGTTCACCTGAGCACGAGGGAAAGGGTTGGGCTTCTTTGCTGAGCTTCCATTGCCATTTCCATTCCTTTGCTTGGCCTCTGGGCAGTCGGTGGCATAGTGCCCTATTTTCTGGCACTTGAAACAGGTGATGTGGCTCAGATCCTTCGGAGCCGGGGCAGAGCGATGCTGGTTCCCATTACCGTTTCCATTGCCATTGCCTGACCTGTTGTCCTGGTTGCGATTGTTCCCATTGCCTCCATGGTTATGTCCTCCATGGTTATGTCCTCCATGGTTATGATGGGTATGCCCTCCTGAGTATGGGGCATAACGGGGCTTCTGCTGAGCTCCTGAGTTGTGCTTCCCCTGGCTGTACTTCCGCTTGCGGCTTTCAATCTGCTGCTGCTTGCCTTCAAGTATGATAGCCTTGTCTACCAGCTGCTGGTAGTTGGCGAAAGTAGCCACCATAAGCTGCATTCCCAGCTCGTCATTGAGTCCCTCGAGAAACTTCTCCTGCTTTGCGGCATCTGTGGCCACATCATCCGGGGCATAACGGGCTAACTTGTTGAACTCATCCACGCATCGTACACAAGACGGTTCCCGGGCGTAAGTTGCGGAACTCACGCTTCTTCGCACTCATGGCTCCAGCTGAAACATGAGCGGTGCGGAAGGCTCGCTGAACTGATCCTGTGATGGTGCCGATGGGATAAGTGGCGTGTAGTTTTCCCACCAAGAAGCTGCAGGTCCATCGTTGATGTGCGCAAAGCGCACCTTCTCTGATCGCAGCATCCAACAGTGATTAACTCTTCCGACCTTATGGAGCCAATCATCGCCACAATCGCTCAAGGTCTGCTAGAGAACACCGCGGATTCAGCCTTAGGAATCGAGTCAAGTTGTCAACAGGGGTGGTGGTGGCGGTGGATTGTTGTTGTTGTTGTTCGATTCGATGAGCATCTGATGATGGCATTCTGCTGCCGGAGCAGCTGGGTGAGCTCCGGGAAGTTGAGACCGGGTCATGTCTCGGAGGCATCTGTGTTTTTGGAGTGGATGAGAAAATTAGAATAGAACAATGGTCTAATGAGAAATAACACTACCCATATGAATGCACAAACATAAACACACCAACCATTTATTCATTCCACTCAAACATGGTTCAATCTCGATTACAAAAGCTCATGACTAATCGAAAGTAACGACCTAACCGATCGATTTAAAAAGTAAAATAACATGGTGGTCGACTAAATGTCTTCATCAAAAATCCTTGCGCCCTCTCGTGCGATGTCCTCCGATGTGGTGTCCTCTGCTGGCGCCTCCTCTGCGGCTTCCTCCAAAGGAACTCCCTTCATAATCCTGATCATTGCTCACGAGGTCCATCATCTCCACTCGGAAAAAGATCCTCTCCCAAGTCCATCTTTTCCTCAATTGCGCAAGCTTCATCTTCGTGTCGTCGACTCTCTCCATGAAGTCCGCGATTTCTTCCTCATGGCCAAGGAAGTCTCGTGTGCCTTCTCCTCCAGCCCAGCCACGGAACAACAGCCTCCTGTGTACCTTTGAGTTACGGCGAAGTCCGAATCTCCCGCTTCCGAGGAGACACTCCAAGTCCCGGACATAAGAGAGAATGGAGTCGCCCTCACGGTACGGATGATATCTCCATTCCGTGCTCGCGAGAAACCATGGCGAGGTCCGATGGATCGAGCTCGCCCTGTACTCTTCTCGGAGATGTCCTAGTGCACGATAGATCGCCATGTCCTTCCGAGGATCCAGCTGAAGCCGATGAACTCAAAGTCAATAGGCTCAGATGCCCTCCGGGTTCTCCTCGAATGTGCACCTCGATCCTCAGAAGGGTATCCGCTTAAGCGCATTGGTTGGCTTCCCGTGATCGAGGGCAAAGCAATCTTCAGCTTCTTCACCATCTCGACCAGTTTCGCCAAAGGGCATCGCCTCATCGGGCCGGCAAAACTCGTAGCAAACTGGGTGAACTCGACGCCATCTAGAATGTGGAAAATCGGAGAGGGGTCGAAATGAACATGGAGAATTACGGAATGATAAGGATATAAAGTAAATAGTCTCTTCCTATGGCTTTCCAACCTAGGGTTACGCCCCACGGTCAACAGTAGCTCGATACTATCTCTCAGAGCGACCGACCCAAAATCGGTCAAGTCTCGTGTTCTGTATTCATCCCAAGATCATGCCGGTACTCACAAGACATCGATGAAATAATCAAAGTTCAATCACACCTGAATTTATTACACGATTCTCATATAGAGTCTTTATTACAAGAGAATAAATTAACAAGGCCAACTCATGAGAAATAAACTAGTAAAGCTGCGGAAGCGTGAGAGGCATAGCGAGTCCATCCGACTCCAAAGGGCAATCGCCAAGTGCGGAGCGAGCCTCAATCCTCGATCGAATACTCCTCCGCAACATAAGACGCTTGTAGCCGTAGGTCAGCTTTTTGAATAAGCTGGCAAGTCATGAAGAGAATAACAATAATAAAATTTACTATCACTATATGCATTTTGGCTGGGGCTCTAAGTTTTATCATTTTGCTAAAAGCCGCTTTTTCCCTACTACAAGGGACTTGTTTGCAAATACTACAATATTGTTGGTAGTTATTGAGATGGTTCCGCCAACCAATGTCTCATTCCCAAATTATTAAGTCATAACCCTCAAATTAATTTATTAGTTTTAGTGTTGAGATTTCAATACTTCCAAGTTCCAGAGGCTCAAATTGTCCGTGAATCGGGACACGGCTAATCGATTAGATCTTTAACTCTGCAGAGGTTTATGCGACTTTACCCGCAAGAATCATTCCTCCTTTTAAGTCTTCGACTTCATGGTGTTTGAAGACGGACGAATGAAACAGGTCTTCCAAAGAGTTCTTCCTGCTACGCCGTACCCATCCAATCCTACCGTTCTTCTACATCTCGTAGTACCGCCCAAACCAGCCACTACTAGGGTTGACCCAGCCAGAGCCCATAATGGCTTGCGGCTGCATGTAAGCTTCCGTCAAAGGCATCCATCCGCTCTTCGTGGATCTGGGTGAAGCTCAAGATGTCATGGCACTTCTCCATGCATCCCGCCAACCACTGGGTTCTCCAGGGTGCCCGCCAACCGCCCTCCACCCAAGAGTGAATTTCAAGTCCATCTTGATCTTGAAGTTCATGGGGTTTTCATCATCATTGACTCTCACATCTTGCTTATGAATTCACTCAACCAATCCTGCCTACGAGCATAGCAAAATTAAACTACTACGCCCCGGTCATGGTAACAAGGGAATTGGTTCATCCTACCACATGATACTACTCAAGATTAATAACTTCAAAATTTCACCCATCGCATGCATGGTGGGGAGGTATAACACTAATGCAATAAAATCATAGGTATTGAAAGAACATGATCAATGACTTGCCTTGTCGACGATCTTCGTAAGCTAAGGACTCAGAGTAGCAAGCTTCAGACTGAAACTCTACCGAGACAAACAATAATCACAATAAGCATATAGCATAAGATCACTTAACATAGCAACATAGTAACATAACACACCAAACACACAAATCAAAACCCAAAGGAAAACTCAAAGAAAACCAACTCAAAGTTTTCCTACTTCAAGCAACAACTAAAAATAGTTTTACATAATTTTTTTTTCTAACATAACCTAAGCATGAGTTTATGTTAACTTAACAGAAAAGAATGCTTTAAGCAACTAGGAGCAAAAAGAATCAATTTAAAATCTATTATGAAACTCCTATTAGGCCTAATTCAATTTCTATTAAGAAGAATAAAATAAAAGTTTTATTTATTATAAATAAAAGTTCATCCTATAAAGTGACAGAAACTATCCTAGAATAATCAATCACATGTGAAAATAAATTTATTTGCTAATTAAAATAATAGGAAAACAATAGCTAGTTAATTAATTAAGAATATCATGATTATGCTTAAAACTATTTTTTATAAATCCTAAAATACTCAAATAAATTCCTACGGTTAGGCAATGTCAAAACAAAGTTGGGACAAAAGAATCATTAAAAATAAATTTCCTAACTCATTTTATAGCAGATTTACTATTCTGACTAAATCTAAAATAAAGCAATTCTAAATAATTTTAACATAGCTAATTATATTTTCTACAGAAACTATAAGAAATTTGCAAACCAACAAAAAAGAATCACTTAAAAATATTAAGTGGATTAAAAGATATGAATTTTTCAAATTGAACTATTCTGTTAAAACAGAAAACGAAAATAAAGAAAACGGCTAAATGGGCCTAACTAACGATCATACAGTAATATAACTAAAACGGGCCTAGGGTTAAACGAATCGGCCGGTAATAAAAATAAAACCCTAACTTAAAAATAAACCGAATTAATCGGGCCGAACTGGTTTATATAAAGAACTTATTCTTCGGGTGTTCTAATTCCACGCCGCTTCACGCGAGATCGGACAGCGGGCGAAGTCCGTGGCTTACCGGAGTTGGACGGCAGCGGCGGCTCGGGCGGCGAAAAGGCCGGCCTCCGGTCGCCGGGAGGTCGGCGGGTGCTCAAGGTGCGGACGGGCTCGGGGTGGTCTGTGGAGTCGGTGGAGCTGGGTGGACTAGGGCGCCAGGGCGAGGCAAATGGCGGCGGTGGTGTTCGCAACTCATGAAGCGCGTGAGGGAGAGAGGGGTCCGCGAGGGCGAGGGGGGGAATGGGGTGCGGGGTAGGGTTTATATAGCGGGCCTCGACTTGCGCAAGGGGTGAATCGGGATCAATCCCGATCCTTCGGGATCCAATGAGCGGTGGCGCGGCGAGGTGGCGGGCGGGGTTGAAGGAGGTGGGGCCCACTGCCGGTCAGGGGAGGAGGGGTGCGGCGCTGTCACGACCGAGCCGAAACGGTTCGGCGAGGGGTTGGCTGGGCTGGCTGGCTCATGGCTGGCTCACACGGTCACTGGTGGGCCGGTGTGGGTTGCCTCAATGGGCCAAAGGCTAAAGGCTGGCCGGGCGCTTGAGGGTTTTTTTTCCTTTTTCTTTTTTAATTCTTTTTGAAAAATAAAAACAGAGAGAAATATAAATATTTATATAAGACATATATATATCAAAATGATCAGGGGAATATTCCCTATCATTTGAACATTTTTCCAGGGGCAAAATCCAAAGTTTATAAAAATTCATTTTTTTCCAAATTCAAATAAAACTCAAATTTGAATTCAAAACTTTTGGCATTGTTTTCCTCTGATATTTTTGGAGTGTCATGTTTACTCCTCTCATACTTTTGCTCAAGTATTTATCAGGCATAGTTTTTTTGAAATGATTCCCACTTGCCAAAGTTTGAATTCAAATCCCAAAACTCAAAATCTTCTGAAACTTCAAATGGCACTCAAATTCAAACAGAATGCATAGATGCTTAGCTATAATTGTAAAACATTCCAAATAGGAAATTTGGGATGTTACAAGGAATTTGATAAGGAGGACAAGTGGAAATTAAAATTCCTACGGTTTTTCTTTCAAGGAGACACTAAAGGAACAAATCCTACAATTTTCCTTTGCTCCATTCCTTTGCACTAAATTCATGAAAAGTAGTACCATACGAAACTTTCCAATTCCTATATTTTTCATTCACTTTTCCTTTCAAGCACTGGCGATTTGTAACACCCCGGATACAACTTTCCATATTCGTAACTCCGACTCTTGCCTTTTCCGGAGATGTGATTTATTATTTCCTTCGTGGTTGGGTTTTGTCTGTTGTTTTGCATTTTGTTCTTGTTATGCATCTCATCTCATGGCATCATCTGCATTTCATCCGCATGTTTTTCAAAACTTGCATCCGTTCGGGTTCCGCTGGTTCTCTCCGTTGTCCGCTCGAGTCCGGATACACTCGCACGCCGCTCGCTGCACCTCCAAATATTATTTTATAAGTGGCATAATAATGTTCTCGAATGGATTGCAACTTGTCATGCGGTCTTATTATAGTGTAGACAGGCCGCCTGCCAAGTTTCACGATTCGAGTCCATTTGATAGCCCAACTGTTAAACCTACTACCGCGATATAGCCGGTATATTCGCTCGGACGTTTTCGGTCTCCTAAATGAGATGCCGGGCCCTCCTCTCTCTTCTCCCCTCGCAGTCCTCCCGCAGCCCACCTAACCCCCTCGGTCCGAACCGCCGATCGAGATCGGAGGGTTCAAAACCCCCAAGGACCAAACCCTAGCCCTTTCCTATTTAAACCCCTCCCTTCCATTTTGGGCAGCTACCTACCCTCCTCCTCAAAATCCGCCACCAACCTCCCTCCACAGCTGCGCCGCCTTCCCTCCAACCGCGCGCCCACCTCATCCTCCGCCACTTGGCGCTACTGGTTGGCCAGCCGCCACCCAGCCGCCGCCCCACCAACCAGTAGCGCCGTCGCCTCCCACTGCCTCCCAGCCTCCAGGCGGCCGCCCATCCATGCCCGCCGCCGGCCGATCTGGGCCCGAGATGCCTGCAGCGCCCGCCGCGCTTCAAGGCCCGCGCCTCGCTTCGCCTCCCGAGCTCTGTGGAGGAGCTCGCCGCCCGCCGCTGCCCTCGCCGGAGGTCAAGGCCACTGCCGCCGAACCCCACTGTGCCGAGCCTCGCCGCCTGCCTCCTTCCTTCTCCTCTCTCTCTCTTCTCACCGCTACCGCCTCCGCAGGAGCCGCTGTCGCTGAGTTCCTCGCTGCCGCTTCGCCGTTGTTGCGCCCGATCCGCCGGAACGGATCCGAGCGACCGGATCTGGTCGCCCCAGCCGCCTCGACCTTCCCGCTGCTGCGCCCGCCGGCAAGGCGCTAACGCCGCCTCGCTTTTCTTCGTGCGGGCACGAAGGAGGACGACGCCCAGCCGGCCTCGTGGTCAGACTCCTCCCTGCAGGGCCTCCCCGAGGCCCAGCCTTCCTGCTGCCCTGCCGATCCAAATCACCGACCCCAGCCTCCCGCTTCCACCGGCGGCGGAAGCTCATGGGTGAGGCCTAGCCCCCTCACACTCCTAATGGCCTCACCTCCGAGCCGGCCTTGGCCCAGGTGAGCAGTAACCTTCCTCCCCTGCACTATTTGGGCTAGACAGATTCGGCCTGTGTAGTTTTTTTTCCCAGATCTGCGATTTATCTATTATCCAGAGAATTACAGTTTTGCAGAAAAACCCTCCATGTTCATGCATCAATAATTAATTAACCGTGCATCGGATTTAAACAAACTTTATATGTAATATGCTCAGAATATTGTGTAGATTAATAATATGTCATTTTCATCTATGTTAAAGATGTTTAAATTGATGTTTGCATTAATTTGCTAATATGCCATGCTAAAATGATTTAATTCATAACTAAATAACTCAGAGCTCGGAATTAAATGTTCTTTATATGTAAATGGGGTGGAAAATGCCTAGATTAACATGGTCCACTTTATGTTGCTGTTTAACAACTCTAAAATTGTGTTTAGGGCAGAACAGGACCGAAACTAAAACATTGCTCATGAGGATTTTCCGAATTGTTGTTTCTTATTTCCGCCTCATTTAAACTTGCCTAAATAGCTAGTTTCATTATGCTTCACCTCTTGCCATGTTTAA